>JBCFYV010002255.1:28509184-29119245 GCA_039000515.1 Timema cristinae
CATATGTAGTATATAAGGCTCTACACATTTACAACTCATGGTCTGAAAATGGGCCTAAAAATAACAGATACAATCGTACAAAATCGGGATGGTTTGACAGCTTTTGTTTCGAGGACTGGATTATGACAGTAGCCATCCCTTACTCGAAGAAGCAAACAGGAAAGAAGATATTGATTGGGGATAATCTCGCATTTGACGCTGGAGGTTATCAGAATGTGTTCTGAAAATGACATCCATTTGATCTTTCTTCCTGCCAACTCAACTCATATTACGCAGCCTCTTGACGTAGCTTTTTTTTTAGACCATTGAAGATCAAATGGCGAAAAATTCTTGAGCAATGGAAGAGTGGACCAGGCAGAAATGAGACGACTTTGCCAAAAGATAGATTCCCTCGGCTTCTTAATCAACTAATGGAGAGCATCACTGAACAGGGGCCAAGCAATGTCCGAGCAGGCTTCAAAAAATGTGGCATTGTGCCTTTGGATAGAGAACCAGTGTTACAAATGCTTCCTACGCCTCTTGATACTTCTAGGGAGAAAAATGATAGCACAGCGATAGATACGAGTTTTATTGAACTTCTGAAAAATATGAGATATGAAGGAGCAGGTGAATCAACACGAAAAAAGAGAACAATAATCAATGTTCTTCCTGGGAAAAGTGTTGCTGCACATGAATCAGATTCTTCAAAGTCTTCAGATGAAATGAGTCTGCAAGATTCAGATTCAGATCCACCTTCAGAGAGTAATGCTTCTGATAACGACTCCAGTGAAGAAGAGACTGCAGCTAGAAGCCAGATCAGGTCTGTGGCCACACATCGATCATGAGTCTCTGGAATAGCTGCAAAACCGACTTCAGAAGTCATCGCAACATTGTACCCTTTTCTGGTAAAGAAAGAAGACATACAGGAAGGGGATTGGCTATTAGTCAAATTTACTCTATACACAAGTAATGCTGAAAGTTCATCTTCAAACAAAAAACCATCTATAAGAAAAGTGAGAGCACTCACAGAAAATGGAACTTTTGAGGGTGAATTTTACTGTCACAGAAGTTCGAGAGAATTCCCAGGACTTATTTATGGACTGCCAGATGTTCCAGACATAAGTGAATTTGACTACAGTCAAGTTGGCGGAAAACTTAATCCACCTAAGGAATATAGAAGAGGCCTAAAAAAGTTTGACATTGATATTTGATATGATTTGTTAGAGTTTATATTCCTATAAATAATTTTTTCTATAAATATTTTTGTTTATAAGGTAAAAATTTGTTTTTGAGTCAGTTTTTACATCCATAGAATATATGTACACATACTTGCTGTTTCCAATCACCTTTTTGAAATATAACATCTTATCTTATTGGATGTTTCTATTCACCACAATGGCAGGTGAATAGAAACACAGAGTTTTTTTAAATTAAGCTCAGATCCATATTTTTGATAAAATAACTCGACATGGAAAGTAAAGGGTAGACCAAGACCCAGATTTTACGATATCTGGAATATTAATAGCATTTTTTCACTGACTGAGTTATAATCCTCCCCTCGACTTTGGCCAAAATCAATAGTAAGGCGCTCGATGCAGCGCTTATGCACCGCGAACTCGTTAGAGTAGCTCGCAGTGCTAGAAATATTGGCGAACATCGAGCCCAATACATTGGCGACCTCCATAGGGGAGGAGACACGTGAACCGTTTGACATAAGTGCGGGTATATTATAAATGGTATTTTTGCCACTACGTACTTTACGAATGTGATCCCAAACCTTGGTTGTGGGAGTGGAAATAGTAAGGGTAGAAATAAACTGTCTCCAAGACTCTCTTCTGCTTTCTCGAATGATACGGCGAGCAATAGCACGTAGAATCCGGAATGACTCCAGATTCTCCGAAGTAAGACGTCGATGAAAGAGACGTAGGGCCCTTCGACGGTTAGAAATAGTCAGCCGGCACTCCTCGTTCCACCAGGGAACAGGACGGTGGCGCGGGTTTGGCGAGGATTTAGGGATGGATGCCCTCGCCGCCGCTATGACCGTCGAAGTATATTGCCCAGCCTTAACATCGACGTCAGGAGAATGGGGTTCGTCGAATACGGCGAGCTCGCGGAATTTATCCCAGTTAGCACGTTTGAGAACCCATTGGGGGAACCTTGCTGTACTGGGAGGATCTTTAACTTGTGAAAGCAGAATGGGAAAGTGATCGCTGCCACATAGGTCCGAGTGAACCTCCCAAAGGAAGTGAGCAGCAATCCCGGGGCTACATAGGGCTAAGTCGATGGCAGAGGATACACCATTAAAGGTGGAGAAATGTGTCTGGGTCCCGGTGTTCATTAACACCAGGTTTCCCGAGACAAGAATATCCTCTACTATCCTCCCGCGGGTGTCTGTAAAATTAGACCCCCACACCAGGTTATGCGCGTTAAAGTCCCCCAAGATGATATAGGGGGCGGGAAGTTGTATAAAGAGGGCCTCTAGAGTCCTCTTGGAAACACGTTCACCTGGTGGGAGGTAGATGCAGCATAAGGTTACCTCCATAGGAAGGGAGACTCTGACAGCAATCACTTGGAGATCAGAAACAATATTAATATTCTTTTGATATATAGTACTTCGTGCGAATATAGCCACACCTCCGCTAGCCCGATCAAAGAAAGGCTTGTCGGTACGATACACATCGTACCCACGAAGCATCGGGTTGTCAGTTGGTCGGAAGTGGGTCTCCTGCAAACACAAGATGGAAGGATGCAGGGAAGAAATTATTAGTTTGATTTCCTCTACACGAGCATAGAAACCCCTACAATTCCATTGTAGTAGCGACATAAGTTATTAGTAAGAAATTTAGTTATCCTCGCAATCCATTTCACTATCCTTTAAGAATAAAAATTTGTTGAGGTCCGTTTTAGGCCCTCTTGCATTTCCAAGTCTCTCCTGTACCTCTCGCTTCAGGAGAGGCTTCGGCTTATTTTGGAGAGACTGGGGAGTCGGATTCTTGTTTGAAGGCTTTAAGGCCTTTGACGCTTTTTTTATATGATGTTTTTCGGCGTTCTCTCGCTGGTCCTTCTTCAAGGCACCAGTGGGACTCGCCTTAGCGGCCTCAACTGTTCCGCAACTCGTCCCCACCTCCGGAAGCCCAGAGGTGGGTGTGAGAGGCTCAACAACGGCCACCCTTGTTTTAGTACCTTGAGGCGGGCTTGGGGGGTTTACCCGAGGTGGGCTCGGGTCGGTTCCCCGAGGTGGGCTCGGAGGAGTTCCTCGGGGAGGTCTCCTCGGTGGTATAGGTGGGGGAGACGACCGTTGTGGCGGTTTGGCCACATTTAAAAGTTTTGGCGCCACAGGAGTTGGCGCGGAATCAACACAGGTGTCTCGAGAAGAGACCAATGGCACTGGTCACGTTGGCTCCTTAGCAAGATTAACTAAGCAATGGCAGTTGGGGCAGTTTATATTTTGACTGACAATCCGGCTATATGAAGTCTGAAATACCGGAGCTTGACTCGATACGTATTCCTTGCGTGCCTGGGCATATGAGATCTTCTTTTCAGATTGTATCTCCAGGACTTTCTTCTCTACCTTCCATTTTGGACAGGCCCGAGACCAGGCGGAATGCGGACCCTTGCAGTTGACGCAGAACTTAGGAGACTCACACGGTGTATCGTGAGCCTCCTGTCCGCAATCCGCACAGGTTGGCCTTCCACGGCATCTCAGCTTCGTATGCCCAAATTCCTGGTACTGAAAGCAGCGCCGAGGATTGGGAACGTATGGCCTGACTGAGCACATGGAAGCCCGCTCGAACCTCCTTTGGGAGGATGGGAGTCGCAAAGGTGAGGATATATGTATCCGTCTTTTTCTCTTGTCCGTTCTTTTTGGTAATGATACGGTAGACCTCGGTGACATGCTGAGGGGAAAGCTCCTCACAGATATCCTCAATACTTACGCAGTCGAGGTTATAACAAGTGACCACTCCCTTGCAAACATTGAGGAACCTGTGAGGTTCCACCTTCACCGGTATATGAGTCGTATTGCTCAACGGTATTTCGGAGATGGCCATTATATTTGAAGACTGTGTGTCAGTCGTGGTCTGAATCATGATGGTGCCATCACGCAGTTTCCTTTTTGAGACTTCCGATTTCGCTGCTCCATTTATCATTCTTTTGAGACTTCCGATTTCGCTGCTCCATTTATCATTCTTTTGAGGATAAATGGGCTGACACGTTTCAGGCTTTCACTTTCATTCACACGAGATATCATCAGGAAGCGGGGCTGGGGCCTCACCACTTCCTGGCTTTTTATCAAAACAGGGCTGGACGGCCTTACCCGTTTCCGCCTCTTATCAATATTACGACCCTGCGACGGGCCGGGCACTGAGGTACCAGCAGAAATTGGCAGTACGGTGCCAGCGGTGACAATGTTATCGGCCATGCCGTATTTGGGGACAACCTACACAGTACTCGGATCGTAGACCCAGGGTGACCCAAGTTGGTACTACCACATATGGCCCTGTTAACTGTCCCGACGAGAGGCTCTATACGACGCTAGACATGACAACCTTCGCATAGAGCATCGCCGAGAGAGAGGTCGTCGCAGCAAGTGGGTGTAGGAAAGTGCCAATTTTACGTCCGGGCCCTCATGAACGCAACCGATCTTTTCTCAAAGTAGGGTACCCGGTTATTGTCATCCCTAAGGCCCTTCTACTAAGATATTGCAACCGGTGCACTTTCATTTAGGAGCTCAAGGCAGTGGTTTCCAATAATAAACAGAGAAGAGCCGGGTTAGTTGCCAAGGTCGTCAACGGAAAGGCCAAAGGCCTCCGTGCAGAATGAACGGTGGGGGAAAGGAAGAAAAGGGAAGGGTAGATAAGGAGAAGGGGGAAGAGTGAAAAAAAGGAGGAAAGTGAAGGAAGAAGAAAATTATGTGAAAGGAAAGATATAGGATAGGTTTGTTCCACACGAGGTACGTCCTGCACAGAAGCCTCCCCTTTTAGTCGCTTCTTACGACAAGCAGGGGTTACTGCGGGACTATTCTAAACCCCGTCCCGCAGGGGGGAGGTCATAAATTGTGTGTAAGAAAATGTTTCAACATCTCTATGGCATAACAAAAAAAGCAAAGTTGATATAACAATAACAAAGAAACGATTTATTGACACCGGTTTGATATGTGAAGCTAGTCGAGAGAAACACGAAACTGCACATAAGAACCAAATCGAAAGAGAGAAAATTGTAAGCAACATAAACAGCTTTTCAAAATTTGAAAGCCACTATACAAGGCGCACTTCATCCAAAAAATATATTTGCAGTCAACTAAATATTACTAAAACGTATGTGAACAAAGACGTGAAAGGGTTTCAACCCCTCGTCATATAGCATGTATGCATCCATTTTTCATGAATTGGGATACAAATTTAAACACCCAAGTTAAGACACATGCAAACAATGTGATATTTCATACATTCAAATAAAATGTTCAAAATCAACAGAAGAAAAGGAACGGCTTCGCATTATGAAAGTAGAACATCTAGATTTTGCATAAGAAAGTTTACGATAAAAAGTCAGCAGACAAATCTTCCGCTTTAAATGATAAGGAGAAAACCACGATAGTATTTGATCTGCAACATTGTTTGCCCACACCCAGTTTCAACACTAATATACAGTAGCCCCATGGCTTCTTTGGTGCTGACTGACAGCTCACAGCTAACAGCTGACGGCTTTGAAAAGTAACCAGACCAAATTATACATCATGTAGTGTAGGGACACTGAACCAAATGATCTGCAAAAACATGTGTTTAGCAGCTGTCAGAAGTCAGCTGTGAGCTGTCAGTTAGCATCAAAGAAGCCACGGGGTTACTGTAGTTTACTACAAACATAAATTATGGACCTTTAATCCAACAGTTAGGGAATGTACTATAGGAAAAACGACCCGTTACACGTGGCACAAGGGAGTGGCTGATAGAGGAGCCAATGAGATAGTTTCTTGTTTGATGATGCATTTGAAGAACCTACATCCACATGTGAAGTATGTTGTTGGTTAATCAGATTCATGTCCAGGGCAGAGCAAAAATTCAATTGTTTCTGCCGCATTTTCATTATTTTGTCACAAATCATCACAAATAGAGATAATTGATCACAAATTTCTCACTCCTGGCCATACAAGAGTGGAATGTGACACAGATTACGCAAAAATTGAACGTGATAATAAATGATCCTTGATTGAAATAAGTATTACATATGATTGGTATCAGTTTGTCAGAACTGTACGGGGGAAACAATCTTTTGTAGTGTAACCCGCCCCCTTATTATCACCCAATAAAAGCAGCCAGGTTGGTCACAAGAGAGTTTTCTTTATTTAAAAAAAAACATAGCAAGAAAGCTTTAAGAGTTAGTGAAACATGAATAGCGTTAGGCGCAGGAATTGAAACAAAAAATCATTGAACCATAATTTATGGAACATGAAGGACTCCTTCCCATGATCTTAAACGGCGACTTAAAATAAACCTTACGATCAGAAGTTAAATTGACCTTCGTACACATCCTATGTAAGTAATAATAAAGGATAGCCAAAAAAGTACTAGTTATGTGAAAGGTATTTACTCAGCACCACCGGCGGTTCTCAAACAGTGAACAAAGAGTTCTACATATATCTCCCCCACTGTAATTGGGCATAATAGAAACAAACAACAAGAATTTAATTTAGCAACAAATGCCACAACTGGCTGCATTTACGTTAAATATAAAGCCCATATTAGAGAGAAAATCTGCCGACTCATGGCCCTACATTTAATAAACATCATATAATCTAGCAAAAGTAATACTAATAAATTAACTTCCAATAAACAACAAAAGATATGACAATTTAAATGTACAAAATCGGCAAAGCAAAGTATAACGCTACAATAGTCAATTATGAACCTAAGATGGTGGCGCCTCAAGGTATAAGACCATCTGTGAAGCAGAAGAAGCATAAGGTAAACCTTTAAAACATAAAGAGTTCTCTCAATAGATCACATAGTGACGTTAAATAAATTATCATGTCAAGCCGTGCCAAAATATAAATCTGTTCAGTTCATGAATTGGGCAAAGTTCTGTTCGTTTTGTGAAGTGAATCTTCCGCGTGAACATTTCACGAACCGGGCAAAATGTACATCGACTCTTGCCCTATTTGATGAAATGGAACTTATTGTACTAACTACTACAAGCTTAAATGAAATTTGTTTTAAAATATTATGTTAAACTAACCCAACCTAACTTAACCTAGCCTTCCATTAAAAAAAAATATTTTAAGTTAAAATTCACTTAAAGACCAAATTTGTTCTTGGCTTGTTCATTTCACGGACAGGACGACAACTCGCCCAATTCACGAATTATGTAACGATTGGAGCTGCCCAGTTCATGAAACTGACAGAAATTTGCCCGATTAATGAACTGGGAAAATTCACGAATGGGGTGTGACACATATACAGTAAAAATGCAAGAAATCGTTTTGGGTCTAATTGCAAGTGAGGTACGCTGACGCTTGAAAATGATCAACAAAAGCGGGAAGAAGCATCCTTTGAATAATAAAGAATGGATGACTGACAGGGATTGGTGGGTCGTGTTCTAAGAAAGATATACGGTTTCACTTTAGAGTAACAACAACAAATATTTGTCGATAGGAGAGCAGCGGTTGATAAGCACACAAATGAATATTTAAAAATATATTTTCAGCAGAGTATTAGAACCAAATTATCAGCTAATACCGTTCACTATCCGCTTAGGTGGATGCATAGTATAACGCGCTACTTTCGTGTTGGACTAGACTGCCGTACACGTGAAGATCATGATTCGATCCCGGTCAGGTGCATTGTAGGGGTTTTTTCCTATGTGGTTTACAACTTTCCTTTCAAGCAAATGCGAGTGCACTTCCTCTCAATTAAACCTTCAAAATACTTAAAACATTATTGTAATTAGTACATAGGCGTATAACTCGAGAACTTAAAATACAAGATTCTTGGATAGCTCATTGGCGTACTAATAAACCAAAGGTCACGGGTTCGATTCCCGTGTCCAGATATCATTTTTAAATTTAAAGAATATGATATTTAGACACGGCTATAACCACAATCCATCAATATAAAAGCTTAGCTATTTAATCCATCATTAAAAGACAAGTACCAAATTTTTTCTAGTTCCCCCTACTAGTCCTATCAATGAATTCAGAGGTAGGTGGAACCATCAACGGCCCACAAATATCGCGTATTTAAACCTCACGATGTTTGTTGGGTAAACAAACTACGTCCGAATTTAATTGATACTGATGACGGTACGCCGTGTCAGGCGCCGTGACGTCAGATGCGCTCTATTTTCAGACAATCTGGCAAGGTTGCGACGAACTCTCGGGGTCTCTTCGATTTCACGAACACTGCACTTATATTAAAATCAAACGAAGTCATTGAAAAACACAGGGCAATAACACATACACGTGTTATTTTTATTGGTGCGTTTTGACACACATTTAATGATGAGGTTAGATGTGCGACTGGACAGGAGTCTACGGGTCAAAACTCGATTGGGTAGTATTGATTTTACTTACTGTATTAAGGCTTATCTATCTTCAATAAAATGTTACGTTTTTTTTAAAATCACTTTATTATTATTATTATTAGGGTTTATATGCCCGCTGACACAATGAGGTCATTAGGACCTTAAACCATATTATTATATATAGTAAAATCTTAATAGGGGAAATATTATTATTATTATTATTATTATTATTATTATGGTTTAAAGGCCCATTTACACATCGAGGTCATTAGGGCCTTGAAATATATTAAAAACATAATAAAATCCCCATAGGGGAAAGAGATAAAACATTCACCATCTGAGACACTCCATAGGAGTGCTCAAATGGGCCATTGGTATAAATTAAGTTATACACTTGCTAAAAAAAACCACAAGTGTATCACTCCAATAAAAAGACAAAACAAACATATTAAAATATAACACGTTAAAATGACACATGTTAAAATTATAATACGTTAAAAAGACAAAACATGTTAAATTGTAATAAAACTGTTAAAAAGATCTCAATATAAGATAATATCCAAAAGACCCACTTTATAAAAGTGACTCAAATGGCCTTAAAAAGATCCGCCTGGCGTATAAAACGGAGTAAACAAATAACTCCAGCCGCACTATCGCGTAATAAAAAAGGTAAGTCACCTTTAAAATCAAGAGCCAGACGGATAGGGGCTAGTTTGCGACACTCCACCAAAATGTGATGCACACTAAGGGGAGTAACACAAAACTCATACACTGGAGGTGGATCCCCTCTCAGTAAAAAACTATGGGTCAATGAAGTATGCCCGACGCGGAGTCTCGTCACTATGACCTCCTCTCTTCTAGACTTTCGTATAGAAAAGGGCCATCGCAACACACCGTCCCTGATGGACCGCAGCTTGTTCTGAGCAGGGGTCGAGACCCACTGCTCGTGCCAGGTGCGTAACACTCCACGCCGAACATAACCCTTTAGATCTAAAAACATGATACCAAGACCCGCCTCCGGAGGCAGGTGTGCTGCCTACTTGGCTGCCTGGTCCACCAGTTCCGGGAAAAGGCGAGCCGGGTGCTTAATGAATAAATTTTAAAAATTTGCTCATGTATCATTTGCACGAAAGAATTCCAGGAGTAGAGAGTGGACAATGCTAACAGAGCACTCATGGAATCCGTGCAGATGAGGACAGAAAGGTGTCTACTTCGGTATACAAAACACAAAGATTTAAAAATGGCATATAATTCAGCCGTAAAAACACTGGATTCATTAGGTAAACCAAATTTAAAAATGGATCCTTCCACAACAAAAGCACATCCCACGGAGGCTCCAGATTTAGAGCCATCAGAGTACATGCGCTCAAATCCGTGAAAGCGAGTGGAGAGGAGCTCATTAAAGGTCCTCTCATATACAAAGTTTGGGGTGGTCGCTTTAGGGAACTTGGCAAATTCAAAATGGCATTTCGGAGGGCGATTCTTCCAGGGAGAAACTCGACCTGGTGATGTGGGGATCGCCTTTGGCAGGACTATCCCACACGTGTCGAAAACCGATAGCATCCGGATCCCAACCGGCCTTGTACTACGCCATTTAATTTCATACAAGACACGGTTAGGGGGATGAAACACAGGGCGGTAAGCAACATTATTTGACATGCAATGCAGTTTCGACACGTAAGATGCCAGGAGATAAGACCGCCGGTAAGAAAGAGGGGGCTCACCGGCGTCGGCACAGATGCTGACGACTGGACTGGTACGAAAAGCACCAAGTGCCAGTCGAATGCCAGCGTGGTGGACGCTATCGAGCATCTTTAACGTCGAGGGTCTAGCGGAACCATATACAAAACTGCCGTAATCAGGTTTTGAACTCACCAAGGCTCTATAGAGGCGCATCAAGGTTTCCCTATCAGCACCCCAAGAGCGACCACTCACAACTTTAAGTAAATTCAAAGCTTTAACACACCTCGCTTTCAGGTCTTTGATGTGGGGGATCCAAGTTAGTTTAAAATCGAATAAAAGTCCCAGGAACCTTACGGTCTCGGAGACAGGTAAAACAACGTTGTTCATTAAAATATTGGGGGCTGGCTGTATTCCGCGTAATCTATAGAAGTGGACGACAGTCGTCTTGGCCGCAGAGAAACGAAAGCCATTACGAGATGCCCACAACCATAGATTGTTTACAGCGAGTTGTATCTGTCGTTCAGCCCTGTGGAAACTTGATGAACTGCAATAAATTTCGTAGTCATCCACAAAAAGGCATGAACGAACAGGTAAGCGCACGTTGTCTACAATGCTATTTATCGCAATAGCGAACAACGTGCAGCTCAAAGAACTGCCCTGAGGCACCCCATTTTCTTGAATAAAATCATCGGATAAAGTGTTGTTTAACCTTACCCGGAATTGTCTATCTGACATAAAATTAGCTACAAAAATAGGGAGGCTCCCCCGTAACCCCCAATTAAAAAGGTTTCTTTAAGATGCCGAACGCATGTAGTATCGTACGCCTTCTCCAAATCAAAGAAAACCACCAAAAGATGCTGTTTATGGAGAAAGGAGTTACGAACAGCAGTCTCAAGACGGACGAGATGATCAACCGTGGATCGGCTACGGCAAAAACCACATTGAATATTGGATAGCAGTTTGCGGGATTCTAAACACCATATAAGTCGTTTATTTATCATTTTTTCTAATCTTTTGCATACACAGCTAGTTAAGGCTATCGGTCTATAATTAGTTGGCTCTAATTTTTCCTTGCCGCTTTTATATAATGGGATAACGGTTGCTTGCCTCCACAGTGTTGGGAATTGACGAGATTCCCAAACACAATTGTAGAGGTCTAAGAGGAACGCCTGTCCAGTAGGGACAGTTGGCGCAACATTTCATAATGGATATCATCCGGGCCAGAAGTTGTATTGCCCGCCTGGGACAGGGCATAAGTAAGTTCCTCTTTAGTAAAGGGGGAGTTATAATCCTCCCCCCGACTTTGGCCAAAAACAATAGTAAGGCGCTCGATGCTGCGCTTATGCACCGCGAACTCGTTAGAGTAGCTCGCAGTGCTAGAAATAGCGGCGAACATCGAGCCCATAGGGGAAGAGACAAGTGAACCGTTTGACGTAAGTGCGGGTATTCGACGGTTAGAAATAGCCAGCCGGCACTCCTCGTTCCACCAGGGAACAGGACGGTGGCGCAGGTTTGGCGAGTATTTAGGGATGGATGCCCTCGCCGCCGCTATGACCGTCGAAGTAAATTGCCCAGCCTTAACATCGACGTCAGGAGAATGGGGTTCGTTGAATACGGCGAGCTCGCGGAATTTATCCCAGTTAGCACGTTTTAGAACCCATTGGGGGAACCTTGCTGTACTGGGAGGATCTTTAATTTGTGAATGCACAATGGGAAAGTGATCGCTGCCACATAGGTCCGAGTGAACCTCCCAAAGGAAGTGAGCAGCAATCCCGGGGCTACATAGGGCTAAGTCGATGGCAGAGGATACACCATTAAAGGTGGAGAAGTGTGTCTGGGTCCCGGTGTTCATTAACACCAGGTTTCCCGAGACAAGAATATCCTCTACCATCCTCCCGCGGGTGTCTGTAAAATTAGACCCCCACACCAGGTTATGCGCATTAAAGTCCCCCAAGATGATATAGGGGGCGGGAAGTTGTATAAAGAGGGCCTCTAGAGTCCTCTTGGAAACACGTTCACCTGGTGGGAGGTAAATGCAGCATACGGTTACCTCCATAGGAAGGGAGGCTCTGACAGCAATCACATGGAGATCAGAGACAATATTTATAAACTTATGATATATGTTGCTACGTGCGAATATAGCCACACCTCCGCTAGCCCGATCAAAGAGTGGCTTGTCGGTACGATATACATCGTACCACGAAGCATCGGGTTGTCAGTTGGGCGGAAGTGGGTTTCCTGCAAACACAAGATGGGAGGATGCAGGGAAGAAATTAGTAGTTTAATTTCCTCTACACGAGCATAGAAACCCCTACAATTCCATTGTAGTAGCGACATTATTAATTAATATATAATTTAATTAATTATCCTCACAATCCATAACACTATCTTTTAAAAATAAAAATTTATTGAGGACTTTTTTAGGTCCTCTTGATTTTCCCAATCTCTCTTGGACCTCCCGCTTCAGGAGAGACTTTGGTTTGTCCTGTAGAGACTGGGACGGGGGATCCTTACGTGAAGGCTTTGTTAAAGCCTTCGACGCTTTTTTTAGAATTAATTTTCGGCGTTCCCTCGCTGGTCCTTCCCCAAGGCACCAGTGGGACTCGCCTTTGCGACCTCACCTGTACCACCACTCATCCCGACCTCCGGAGTTCCTGAGGCGGGGTTGAGCGGCTCGACAACGGTCGCACATGGTTTAGGACCCCGAGGAGGACACGGGGGTATTCCTCGAGTGGGACTTGGCGGGGTTCCTCGAGGAGGGCTCGGGGGTAAAGTTGGTGGAGGCGACTTCGGCGGGGGTGTCGCCCCTTGTACTATTTTTGGTACCACCATAGATGGTGCTGGTTGTCTTTGAGTGTCTCGAGTAGAGACGAGTGGCACAGGTCATGTAGGCGTATCGGCAATATTAACTGCGCAATGGCAGTTGGGGCAATTTATGTTCTGGCTTACAATTTGACTATAAGATGTCTGGAATACCGGAGCTTGACTGGATACTATTCCTTGCGTGCCTGTGCATAAGGGATCTTCTTTTCACATTGGATCTCCAGGACTGTTTTCTCCACCTTCCATTTCGGACAGGTCCGAGACCAAGCAGAATGCGGACCCTTGCAGTTGATGCAGAACTTAGGAGACTCACTCGGTGTAACGTGAGCCTCCAGTCCACAATCCGCACAGGTTGGCCTTCCACGGCATCTCAGCTTCGTATGTCCAAATTCCTGGCACTGAAAGCAGCGCTGAGGATTGGGAACGTATGGCCTGACTCTGAGCACATGGAAGCCTGCTCGAACCTCCTTTGGAAGGGTAGGTGTCGCAAAAGTGAGGATATACGTGTCTTTTTTTTATCTTGTCCGTTCTCTTTGGTGACAATACGGTACACTTCGGTGACATGCTGGGGGAAAGCTCCTCACAGATCTCCTCAATGCCTACGCAGTCGAGGTCATAGCAAGTGACCACTCCCTTGCATACATTGAGGAACCTGTGAGGTTCTACCTTCATCGGTATATTTGCCTTATTACTCAACGGTATTTCGGAGATCGCCATAATATATGAGGATTGTGTGTCGGTCATAGTCTGAATCATAATGGTGCCATCACGCAGTTTCCTTATTAAAACGTCAGATTTTGCTGCTCCATTTATCATTCTTTCGAGGATAAATGGGCTGACACGTTTCAGATCTTCACTTTCATCTTTTCGAGACATCACCAGGAAGCGGGGCTGGGGCCTCACCACTTCCTGGCTTTTTATCAAAACAGGGCTGGACGGCCTTACCCGTTTCCGCTCTTATCATTAATACGGCCCTGTGAGTGGCCGGGCAGTAAGATGCCAGCAGAACATGGCAGTACGGTGCCAGCGGACAGTAAGGTGTCAGCTGTGACAATGGACTCAGTCATGAGTGGGAGGACAACCTGCAAAAGTACTCGGATCGTAGACCCAGGTTGATCCCAGTTGGTTCTACCACATAGGGCCCTGTTAACTCTTCCGGCGAGCGGCTCCATACGACGCTAGACATGCCAACCTTCATATGGAGCATCGCCGGAAGAGAGGTCACCGCAGCAAGTGTATGCAGGAAATTGCTAATTTTACGTCCGGAACCCTCATGAACGCAACCGGTCTTTTCTCAAGGTAGGGTACCCGGTTGTCATCCCTAAGGCCCGTCTACCAAGATATTACAACCGGCGCACTTTCACTCAGGAGTTCAAAGCAGTGGTATCCAATATTAACCAAAGGAGAGCCGTGTTAGATGCCAAGGTCGTCAACAGAGGGGCCAAAGGTCTCTGTGCAGGATTTAACGGCAGGGGAAGGGAAGAAAGAAGGAAGGAAGAAGTAATGAAAGAAAGAGAAGGAAAAAAAGGAAAAAAAAGCAAGTGAAAGGAAAGATGTAGGATAGGGTTGTCCTGCACGAGGTACATCCGTCACAGATGCCTCCCCTTTTAGTCGCCTCTTACGACAAGCAGGGGTTATTGCGGGACCATTCTAAACCCCGTCCCGCAGGGGGGAGAGAGGGAAAAAAGGCGAAAGGAGAGATATAGGAAAGGTTTGTCCTGCATGAGGTACGTCTTGCACAGAAGCCTCCCGTTTTAGTCGCTGCTTACGACAAGCAGGGGTTACTGCAGGACTATTCTAAACCCCGACCCGCAGGGTGGAATTGTATTTAGAGAAAGCATCGATTGATCAAAAGACGACGACATAGGCCAAGTGATGCTCTACTTACTACAGGCTCATGTGCCTTTCTATTAGAAAATTCTATCATGGCCAACTGAAAATAAAGGTGATAGATAAATAACTGGTTCATTGATGTTGGTGACAGTGGAATCTAATATATATATTTGACATAAACAAACAGAAATAAATTGATTTTGTTTTAGAGATATTATTTTAGTTTATGAAAGTGCTCATGTCCACATCTTTATTATTTTTTTCCTGGTAACCAGACAATTTTCTGATACCAACTCAAACATTTTACTATCTTTAAGGCAGTCGTTTTTATTTTTATGCTTGGCATTTACACACGCCACCTCACTTTTTCCCTGTAGCTAGTTTTTTCTATCTCCTGAAAGATTATAATTTTGGACATAGGACTTGTCTAAAATGACTGATTCAATCATTGTGAGACACAATATTTTTGTAGTTTATTCATCCTACAACGTAATCGAATTCTCTCGCATGCGCGTAATCATGGACCAACTTTTTCTAAAGCCATGCGGTAGAGGGGTGAAAATAAAATCAATGTGTACTTTGAGAATTAAAATCAGTATGCTCAACAGAGACAAATGTGAGAGATTCACAGTAAGCATTAACTGGAAGAAAAGTTTTATTTTAACTAGTATAAACATAAGTTGCGTATTTTTTAGTTAATACATCAAAATTCCAAAAATATTATCAAATTCCCTGAATTTTTCCTATTTTGCAGGTTACTGGGCACCTTGATAAAGGGTTTGGACCTCTCACAATAAATTATTGTTCATAAAAGGAGTAATTATTAACTTTTAAAACATTTGAAGTAAAACTTCAATAATAATTCTATTAGATAAGGATAGATGTCAAATTAAAAGATATGAAAAGATAGAAATTAAATTACTAAAACAAATTATAAACAAATTATGATAATAATGATTAAATTGCATGCACATGCTTTAAGGTATGTCGTAAAGCTAATGTAAATTAACGGGAGGCCATATTGGGTTTTAATGCTAATGTCAGTTTATTTAGGTTCAATTGTTTAGTTTATTTCCTAACCTGGGCGGTACCGACCCCCAGGGGACGATTTTAGTTTTCAATGGGGCGGTAAATTTTAAGGGGGCATTTAGTTTTATATGAATATTACAGCAATAATTTTATGTTAGTAAAAACAGGCGATGAAATATTTAACAAAGTGGTATTAAGTTTATTTCAACGTATTTAATGGAAAAGGGCTTAATCGTCGTGCAGCAACTACTAGCGGAAGCTAGTAATAAACTCCAAATATGTGAAAGAGGTGCTTTGAGATGAAGACTAGAATACATTTAAGCAGACATCGCTAGTTTGGTGGAATCTCATCAAGCTCAAGGCAATCATTGATCAGAAGTATGAACAAATCTGGTACTTTTGTTTGCTAGTTAATAAAAATTATAATTATTTGTCTTTGTACTTAAAAAAAATCAAACATGTGTGACTTTATGTTTAGTAAATTTTATTTTATTTTACCTGGGTTCTTATATTTTCACTAGAAGAACTTGAAGGAAATTAATCAAATCCGTCAAATTTACTTAGAGTTTACATGTTCATAATAATTAGCTTAGTTTGAAATAACTAAATATGAATGTACAATATGTAACATGAATTTAATGTTATTATATCAACGCTGATCTAAGCATACTCATTAAACTTAAATTTATGGGAGGGGTCGGTACCTAACATCCAATTCTCGGAAGTGGGCACTAGTCTAAAAAAGTTCGGCGCCACTGGTTTAGTTAATAAACTTATTTCAAAATCACGCAATTAAATAAATATATTAGAAAATAAATTTTGTCTTTATGTTAAATAATTAATTATGCGCGTAGTCCGCATCTGTGGGGAGAAGTAGTCTCCTACAGTCTGGTTTGGCCAGTGATGGGGAGGTCGAGGTTCAACTCCCAACCAGGTTTCACGGGGTTTTTTCCTCTATTAATAACCCTACTGTCTTACCCTAAGCGCCAATGCGGGTGTGACTCTTATTAAGTTCCAGGCCTACCTTCTACTTCAACCTACACCATAGCCAGGATGTTAAGGGGACAAGCTATATGTTTAAGGAACCTATATTAGATCCCAAACGGCGCCTAAAATAATACTTTGAATATGTGAGTTTATCAAACAATACAAATAGCTGTCGGGCGTTTTAAGTGTTAAGGGTGTTATATGGGGGAGCACGGAAAGCGTTGCAGCTGTTTCTAAAGACTGGATTAGTTACGAAGTGGTTTGATATTTATTAAAATGGTTTTCAACAAAAAGTCTGGTAGCTTATATATAACCTTAAAAAACAATTCCACATTTGCTTCAAATTTTATATTGTGACCCTAACAAAAAATTACTTTATTTGATATAGGATGGCTAGTTCTAAGTCGTTTTATTTTAATCTCAGAAGAATAAATATTGGCGTAAAGTGTAGAATTTTTTTATAAAAAATTTAAACTTAAAATTTCAACCGTATAGTTATATAAGGGCCTGTTGATGGCTTTCACCTACAGTTTGGTGAAAAACATATTTAAAAATATAAAACCACTTCTTCAATGATGCAAGGATTTCCAAACGCATAAAACGCACTCCCCATGTAACAGCATTAAGTTTAAGTTGATTTGTATGACCTACTGACATAACTCTCAATTTAGAAAGTACTTGTTAAGTACAAACATTGATTATCTTAATATAACTTTCATTATATTACATTTTAATATTAGACTATGAAGTCGAGAAATAAAATAACGTAGTAAGCCATTGCACACAGCACAGTACTGAAGGGATGTGGAACGATGCATGGATGATGTCATAAGTGCCAATTTAGCTAGTCCAACCTTGGCAACTAATCAGCAAATACGTACGACACCGCTGCTTCAGAGCTGGCATGTAGGTGGTATATATATGTGTGAATTCACACAAGACGATTCAATAAACCTAGACTAGTATGAAATAACCTTCAGTTAATGTTGGCGTGTGGTGACCTGGCGGTCTAGGGTAAGGTGTCGGACTTTTGTGCTGGGGGTCCAGGGTTCAATCCTCGGTCCCGGCACAAATTTATCTGAATACCAAACCCTTCCTTCACCTCTGACAAAACATCTTGTGAATGTGGGGAATTCCAGACCTCCACCGTGGTTCGGATTCCACGTTAAACTGTAGGTCCTTCATTTCATCTCACAGTCACCCTACCATTACACATTAGCGTAAGTGCGTATAACCTGAACGGTTAGTAAGACGCGGTGCTAATAGTAATGTTGGCGTAAGGATAGTGCAGAGCCGGCGTAGTTCCGGTGCGGTGTTTGATACCCCATTAACAACGTAGTGCATTAGAAACTCTTTGAGGTGATCGTGACATTGAAACGATTTGACTTCACTAGTCAGTAAATGTCCTTTTATTAAGACACGGAAGGTTCCCCCTTTTTTTCTTTCCTTTTGTTAAAAAACATCAGTATTCTCGCTGAACAATTTTTTTAGCACCGCGTCTTACTACCTGTTCAGGTTATACACCAATGTACTAATTACACTAATTTGGAATAGGGATTAGGAAGGCTTGATTTAGAGGAAATTCCCCCGAATTTGCGTGGGAGAGTGGAAAACCATTTACGAAAAAAAACCACCCTCAATGCCCCCGACCGGGATCAAACCCCGATCTCCCCGTCTTCGGCAGTCTAGTCCAACACTAGATTAGCGCGTTACATCATGTGGCCACCATAGCTGGTCCACTAAACTATTGAACCAAACAATCACATTTCATCATCACCTTCTCTTAGAAAGTAGGATAAAAGATCTAAATCCATCTACAGTTATTTCAATAGGAAGCCGTCGTGAAAAACCCCTGACAAGAGCTTTTATGTGTTGGAAAACCAAACCCCGCATCGCGCAATCCTGGACGTGTTATCGTGTAAAACAAGCCCTTGGTTGAGTGTTAAGGGTTTAACAGTAAGCTACTGTCTTCTTCATGACTATAGACGCTAGTTTTAATCCTGACTGGCTGCACGAAATTCGGATTTTACAAAATGTGGACTTGAACCGCCACTCCAAGCAAATGACAGTACATTATAATTAAACTTCCTAATTTACTTTCCATGTTAATTTATGTCGATAATTAGTTAGCCATTTGAGCAAGTTAAAGCATACATAATGAATCCTAACTAATATTATAAATGCGAATGTGAGTTTGTTTGTTTGTTTGTTACGCTTTCACGCCTAAAATACTCGACTGATCATCATGAAATTTTGCATACACGTTGTCATGGGTACAGAAAAGGACATAAGGTGCCTTTCATCCAGAAAAAAATTACTGTTCCCGAGGGATACAGAAAAGGACATAGGGTAACTTTCATCCAGAAAAAAAGTATTGTTCCCGAGGGATAGAAAAAAATAACTTTTAGACGGTCGTCGGCATAACTCGGCCTACTGATATGAACATGAATTGCAACATGATGCCTGGAGTACAGAAAAGGGGACCTGCGGTATCCCGGGAGAAAATCTGATATCCCGAATTAAAATCTGTTCCCAAGTTATTTTAGACACATCTATCTTAAAATGATTAAAAATAATCACATTCAGCTAAATATTATTATTATTGTTATTATTTAGAGGCCCGTCGACACAATGAGGTCATTAGGGCCTTAACATAGTATAAACAGTGAAATAACCATGAGAGAAAATTGTGTTATTAAACTCTTTATGAAAAGGTTAGAACACATGTAAAACACAATATAAAATGAATAAATCTCAATGTGAGAGAAAAAAAACCATTTGAAAACTCCATAGGAGTGCTCAAATGGTCTCACTGTACAAATATAGTGAAACACCTGTTAATAAAAAAAACACACAGGTGTATCACTCCAATAAAAAGACAAAACAAACATATTAAAACTATATGTGAGTTAAAAAGACAAAACATACATATTAAAACAATATGCGAGTTAAAGAGACAAAACAAACATTTTAAAATATACTAAAATGTTAAAAAGGTCTCAATATGAGATAAAATCCAGATGAGTCACTTTATGAAAGTGACTCAAATGGCATTAAAAAGATCCGCCTGGCGTATAAAACTGAGTAAACAAATAACTCCATCCGCACTATCGCGTAATAAAAAACGTAAGTCACCTTTAAAATCAAGAGCCAGACGGATAGGGGCTAGTTTGCGACACTCCACCAAAATGTGATGCACACTAAGGTTCCCAATAAAAAAGTTTCATGCATGGATTTTTACGCCTATCAAATGATGCTTCGAGAAAATGACTTTAACCTCCTTCCGCGGTCAAGACAGCTCTTTCACCAATTTTTAGTAGATATGTACATCAGAGTAGACTTGTGGGTGGATACATAGAAACACCCTTCTTCCCAATGGAGATTACTATACAGATCTTCATACTTTAAAGGGGTTTATCTCAATCGGTGGCGATTATAACGGATCTAGGTAATACCACTCTTTATGCCTTTGTTAAGATATTCAACCTTTGAAATACTTGCTGCTCGAAAAAGAGTGAAAAAAAAAAGTAAGAAATATTGTACACTCGGCAGTTTTACAAGAAAAACTTGTGCTGCTTCTAGAAAATCGTATGTATGAGTCTTTTGAATATGTTAGTTGAAATTATTGGAGAGAAGTAGCTTCTACCAATTTAATTAAATTATTTTTTACACAGTTTACTCGTGATATTTCAAATTATATTTCATAGCAAAAATTGTTGTATTTATTGGTTGCACGTACACAATTCAAAGTTCATGACATAGCCAAAGGGTCAGAGGGGGCCAAATTATTCTTGTTTTCTAGTTCTATATCTTCCTTTTCTATCTAATTTTATGATCTTACTGAAAAGTATGTAATGATTTTTTACAACTGAACGTATCGTGCCACTTTCAAAAGTTATTTATGGTAAAAAGAATATGACCCGAAAATTTATATAATTTTGATTTGGGTGGGTGTCTAGAGATTACTATCCCTCCCTCCACCTCGTCCCTTATGGCCAAAACGTTCCGACGCCTCCGGTTCAATATGATCTTCTCAAGGTGCGTATAGGTTAAGCAAGCCGAGCCTATAATCACCTCTCTTTCTCTCTCTCTCTCTCTCTCTCTCTCTCTCTTTATATATATATATATATATATATATATATATATATATATATATATGTGTGTGTGTGTGTGTGTGTGTCCTGACTGACTGACTGGCTCACTCACTCACTAATTCTCACCTTTCCCACGAAGCTAGAGGGCTGAAATTTGGCAAAGGTGTTCCTTATAAGCTAATTAGGAAAGTAAAGAGGTTTCATTCCGATGTTTTGTAATTAAGGGGATGAAATAGGGGTAGCTACCCTAATCAAACTGGGAGGGGTGGTGGTGGTACTAAATTGTTTTCAATTCTTCCTCCACGCTAATACGGGTTCACTTTTTCTAAAATTCAACATCCTTAATTCCTAGCCTATTAGCTTAATTAGTACTTAAGCGTAAAACCGGAACAGATACTAAGACGCGGTGTTAAAAAAATATATATGGTTAATTAATGACCTAAGATCTCTGGCTGCTAAATATATTTTTAGTAATAATTATGTTGAGCTAGTCAAGGAATTAGAAGAATAATAGCTATAAACAAATTTCGATTCAAAATCTGAAAACTAAAACTCTAATCATAAATCCTTAAATTTCCCTGAGATTCGAACATCCCATCCTTAATTAAATTACATTATCTTCATCCATCATCAGCTTATCTTTGTTGGGGCCAGCGACAAGATAAGTACAATAAATTTTAGTTATTAGAGTATGAAAATTAACAGGACTGTTTGTTACCTTGTCATTCGAAAACTATAATTTATGAGCACCGCAATGGACCCAGAAAGATGACAGCAGCCAAGCGCAGGGAACCTCCACCAACACTAGAAGTATAAACACTGTCACTTGGACCCTCCCACTACAAATAAAGATAGTAGTAACTTATTTCACCGCAAGGGTGTAATCTACTCAACATGAACTGATCAAAGTCGATATACAGGTCTTGACACTGTATTAATATTAAGCGAGTTTATAGGGAAATCGATACAATGAAGTCATTAGAGCCTTGAACTATATTAAAAACATACCCATAGGGGAGATACATAATAATTCACATGCAGAATATATAGATGAATAAACAATATACAAAACAATATATGATCTAAATATAAAAATATTATACCTCAATATGATAAAATACCAATTTTAAACACTTCATAGGAGTGCTGAAATGGGCTATTAGTACAAATCGAGTGATACCCTTGCTAAAAAAAAAGCCACAGGTGTATACACCGTATTAAAAGTACATAACAAACACATTAAAATATAGCACGCTAAAGTGACAAAACATGTTAAAATAATGATACGTTAAAAACACAAAACAACATTAAAATAAAATATGTTAAAGAGACAAAACGTACATATTAAAAATATATATATATTAACATTAATTATTATTATTATTATTATTAGCACCACGTCTTACTACCCGTTAGAGTTATATGCACTTACGCTAATGTGTAATGGTAGGGTGATTGTGAGATGAAATGAAGGACCTACAGTTTAACGTGGAATCCGAACCACGGTGGAGGCCTGGCATTCCCCACATTCACAATATGTATTGTCAGAGGTGAAGGAAGGGTTTGGTAATCAGATAAATCTGTGCCGGGACCGAGGATTTAACCCCGAACCCCAGCATAGAAGTCCGATACCTTACCCCTAGACCACCAGGTCACCCTAAAAATGTTAAAAATAATCTCAATATGAGGAAAAATCCAAATCTTATAAAAGTGACTCAAATGGCTTTTAAAAGTTTAGCCTGGCGTATAGAACGGAGTAAACATATGACTCCATCCGCAATGTCACGTAGTAAAAAAGAAGGTCACCTTTAAAATTAAGAGCCAGACGAATAGGGGCATATTTGCGACATTCCACCAAAATGTGGTGCACACTAAGGGTATGGTCACAATAGCATCGTACTCGGCCGAAATATTGTTCGGGCGTACTCGGCCGACTCGTCCGATATGGTCTATCTCATGATCCTCCATTACTTGATCATAGTACAACCGTTAAGTCCGACAGAACACGTCCGACGTCGGACAGAATCAAGTCGATTTGTTTTTTCGGCCAAACTGTTCAATTTTCAAGAGATCGTCTGTACTCTATCTTGAGAAAGATATGGTAAAATGGTGGATTGAGAAAAGTTAATAACTTTGGTATATGAAAGAACGAGTTTGTGGGATTTAGAAAGCAATCTAAATTATAAAATAGATAATTATAGGATTCTATGGCTTGAGGTTGCGACAGGAATGGAAATTACAAGTAAGTATTTTTATTTTAAATTAACTTGTTTAGCAAAAATAAGCTATTAGTTTGATTAGTAATAATATTTTGATTATTATAATATGAGAGTACATACGGAATAAATGATTATCATTAAAGAAGTTTTAAAATAAGGATCCACCTATTTAATCAAAAATTCTCATTTTATATTAATAACATTATTATGCTTACATATCGACCATGATATTATAGCAATTTGTAGGTTTCTATTATTTTTTAAAAATAAAATTTGTTAAGTAATAATGCACTTAAACACCATAATTATTATGAAATATACGTATATATATATATATTTTCTTATCGAAGCTGTGAAAACTGTGAAATGAAAGTGGTGTCAATTGAAAAGAATGAATATTATTTTGTCAAACCTATTTGGTGAATAAGATGGGACATAAAATACAAAACTTTGGATTATATTTGAACAAATAACAATACAATTATTGTAAAGTTGCTAATGCTTGATTGCTTATACTTGCTTAGCAAGAATAATGAGTAAGGGAGGGTGGGTAACAGTGAGACAAGTCAACTAACAGACTATTTTGAATGTCTGTGAAGTGGTGCTATGCAGTGTTCAAATGTTGTACTAGTGAAATTCCACCATATTGTGTTTATGAAGTACTGTACTAGTCTAGTGTTTTTTTTTTTTATGAAATTTGCTATTTTAAAGATAACCAAAGTAATTTTTATCCATTTTACAATTTTTATTATTTATTTACATGTATTGTCAATATAACAATTCTAACTATTCACCTCTTAGCTACTAGTTTTTGCTATCAGAACCATGATTTCTTTCCTCAAATATCTTTATAGGTTATGTTCTCTTCTTGATAAAAGATAACAAAGAACTACGGGTAACAGTGAGACAAGTCATACTGAGGAACAGTGGAACAGCACAATTACTGTTTCACTGTTCCCCAATGATGAAAATAATAATATGTACCAGTAATTCTAATATTAATTTATCCAATTTATTTCATTACAGATTGGAATTTTAAATAAGAATGCCTCATAATCCTAAAATAAAGACTGAAATTGGCAGTTTCTCTGAATAACTAATGAAAGAGGCTGTAAAGTTAGTTTTATCAGCGAAATGTGGCGGCAAAAAAGAAATGTAATTTTTCAAACTTTAAGTCGATATGTGATGAAACAGAAGGCTTCTCCAGATCAATCTGTTAGAATGAAACCAGATTATTCTGTAAATATTTTTTTTACAGATGATCAAGAGGAAATTCTAGCATCATATATAGTTACTTGCTCCAAAATGTTCCATGGGCTACCTATAACTGATTGTTGTAAACTTGCTCATTAATTGGCAGCTAAAAAATAATATCATTTATCCAAAAACCCGAGATGATAATAATAAGGCAGGTATCGAATTGTTTTATGGGATTATGCGTCGGAATCCCAGAATATTTCCCAATTTTAAAAATTTGCTCATGTATCATCCACACGAGAGGATTCCACGAGTAGAGAGTGGACAATGCCAACAGAGCACTCACGGAATCCGTACAGATGAGAATAGAACGGTGACTATTTCGGTATAAAAAACACAAATTTTTATTATTATTATTATTATTATTGTGGTTTGGAGGCCCATCGACACATCGAGGTCATTAGGGCCTTGAAATATATTTAAAACATAATAAAATCCCCATAGGGGAGAGATATAATCATTCACCACCTGAGACACTCCATAGGAGTGCTCAAATGGGCTCAAAGTACAATTGAGTGAAACACCTGCTACAAAAAAAAACACAGGTGTATCACTCTAAGAAAAAACAAAACAAACATATTAAAACAATATATTAGTTAAAAAGACAAAACTAACGTGTTAGAACAATAATTTTATTAAAGTTTGTTAAAATGGATAAATTATTATTATTATTATTGTGGTTTAAAGGCCCATCGACACATCTAGGTCATTAGGGCCTTGAAATATATTAAAAACATAATAAAATCCCCATAGGGGAAAGAGATAAAACATTCACCATCTGAGACACTCCATAGGAGTGATCAAATGGACTCTTGGTATAAATTAAGTGATACACCTGCTAAAAAAAAAACCACAAGTGTATCACTCCAATAAAAAGACAAAACAAACATATTAAAATATAACACGTTAAAAAGACAAAACATGTTAAAATGATAATACGTTAAAAAGACAAAACAACATGTTAAATTGTGATAAAACCGTTAAAAAGATCTCAATATGAGATAATATCCAAAAGAGCCACTTTATAAAAGTGACTCAAATGGCATTAAAAAGATCCGCCTGGCGTATAAAACGGAGTAAACAAATAACTCCATCCACACTATCGCGTAATAAAAAACGTAAGTCACCTTTAAAATCAAGAGCCAGACGGATAGGGGCTAGTTTGCGACACTCCACCAAAATATGATGCACACTAAGGGGAGTATCACAAAACTCACACACTGGAGGTGGATCCCCTCTTAGTAAAAAACTATGGGTCAATGAAGTAT
This sequence comes from Timema cristinae, assembly GCA_039000515.1. NCBI lineage: Eukaryota > Metazoa > Arthropoda > Insecta > Phasmatodea > Timematidae > Timema > Timema cristinae. The sequence continues at coordinate 28,534,871 of JBCFYV010002255.1, forward strand.
GCCCGACGCGGAGTCTCGTCACGATGACCTCCTCTCTTCTAGACTTTCGTATAGAAGAGGGCCATCGCGACACACCGTCCTGATGGACCGCAGCTTGTTCTGAGCAGGGGTCGAGACCCACTGCTCGTGCCAGGTGCGTAAGACCCCACGCCGAACATAACCCTTTAGATCTAAAAACATGACACCCAAACTCGCCTCCGGAGGCATACGTGCTGCCTCCTTGGCTGCCTGGTCCGCCAGTTCATTTCCTGGAAGACCAGCGTGACCAGGAATCCAGCAAAAGGCGAGCCGGGTGCTTAATGAATCAATTTTTAGAATTTGTTCGTGAATCATCCGCACGAGAGGATTCCACGAGTAGAGAGTGGACAATGCCAACATAGCACTCATGGAATCCGTGCAGATGAGGACAGAACGGTGACTACTTCGGTAAACAAAACACAAAGATTTAAAAATGGCATATAATTCAGCTGTAAAAACACTGGTTTCATTAGGTAAACCAAATTTAAAATTGGATCCTTCCACAACAAAAGCACATCCCACGGAGACTCCAGATTTAGAGCCATCAGTGTAGATGCGCTCAAATCCGTGAAAGCGAGTGGAGAGGAGCTCATTAAAAGTCCTCTCATATACAAAGTTTGGGGTGGTCGCTTTAGGGAACTTGGCAAGATCAAAATGGCATTTCGGAGGGCGTATTTTCAAGGGAGAAACTCGACCTGGTGATGTGGGGATAGCCTTTGGCAGGACTATCCCACACGTGTCGAAAACCGATAGCATCCGGATCCCAACCGGCCTTGTACTACGCCATTTAGTTTCATACAAGACACGGTTAGGGGGAAGAAATACAGGGCGGTAAGCAACATTATTTGGCATGCAATGCAGTTTCGACACGTAAGATGCCAGGAGGTAAGACCGCCGGTAAGAAAGGGGGCTCACCGGCGTCGGCACAGATGCTGACGACTGGACTGGTACGAAAAGCACCAGTAGCCAGTCGAATGCCAGCATGGTGGACGCTATCGAGCATCTTTAACGCCGAGGGTCTAGCGGAACCATATACAAAACTGCCGTAATCAAGTTTTGATCTCACCAAGGCTCTATAGAGGCGCATCAAGGTTCCCTATCCGCACCCCAGGACCGACCGCTAACCACTTTGAGCAGGTGTAGTGCTTTTATAGACCTCGCTTTCAAGTCTTTGATGTGGGGGATCCAAGTTAATTTAAAATCAAATAAAAGTCCCAGAAACTTTACGGTTTCTGAGACTGGAAGAACGGCGTGGTTCATTAAAATATTGGGGGCTGGCTGTATTCCGCGTAATCTATGGAAGTGGACGACCGTCGTTTTGGCTGCAGAGAAGCGAAAGCCATTACGCGATGCCCACGACCAAAGATTGTTAACACTCAGTTGTATCTGTCGTTCAGCCCTGTGGAGACTTGATGAACTGCAATAAATTGCGTAGTCATCCACAAAGAGGCATGAACGAACAGGTGAGCGCACGTTGTCCTCAATACTATTTATCGCGATAGCGAACAACGTGCAGCTCAGAATACTACCCTGAGGCACCCCATTTTCTTGAATAAAATCCTCGGATAAGGTGTTATTTAACCTTACCCGAAAGTGTCTATCCGACATAAAATTAGATATAAAAGAAGGAAGGTTTCCTCGAAACCCCCAATTAAAAAGTGTTTTCAAAATGCCGTACCGCCAGGTGGTGTCGTATGCTTTCTCCAGATCGAAGAAGACAGCCAAGAGGTGCTGTTTATGGAGGAAAGCGTCACGAGCTGCTGTCTCAAGGCGAACAAGGTGATCCACCGTGGATCGGTTACGGAGAAAGCCACATTGCATATTGGATAGTAGATTGCGGGATTCTAGATACCATATGAATCTTTTATTGATCATTTTCTCTAATATTTTGCATACACAACTAGTTAAGGCTATCGGTCTATAACTAGTTGGCTCTAATTTATCCTTGCCATTTTTATATATGGGATAACGGTTGCTTGCCTCCACAGTGTTGGGAATTTACGAGATTCCCAAACACAATTGTAGAGGTCTAAGAGGAAACGCCCGTCCAGCAGGGGACAGTTGCCCAACATTCGTAATGGATATCATCCGGGCCAGAAGTTGTATTGCCGCCTGGGACAGGGCATAGGTAAGTTCCTCTTTAGTAAAGGGGGAGTTATAATCCTCCCCCGGACTGTGGCCAAAATCAATAGTAAGGCGCTCGATGCTGCGCTTATGCCCCACGAACTCGTTAGAGTAGCTCGCAGTGCTAGAAATAGCGGCGAACATCGAGCCCAATACATTGGCGACCTCCATAGGGGAGGAGACAAGTGAACCGTTAGATATGAGTGCGGGTATATTATAATGGTATTTTTGCTACTACGTACTTTGCGAATGTGATCCCAAACCTTGGTTGTGGGAGTGAAATGTAAGGGTAGAAATAAACTGTCTCCAAGACTCTCTTCTGCTTTCTCGAATGATACGGCGAGCTCTAGCACGTAGAATCCGGAATGACTCCAGATTCTCCGAAGTAGGACGTCGATAAAGATACGCAGGGCTCTTCGACGGTTAGAAATAGCCAACCGGCACTCCTCGTTCCACCAGGGAACAGGACGGTGGCGCGGGTTTGGCGAGGATTTAGGGATGGATGCCCTCGCCGCCGTTATGACCGTCGAAGTAAATTGCCCAGCCTTAACATCGACGTCGGGAGAATGGGGTTCGTCGAATACGGCGAGCTCGCGGAATTTATCCCAGTTGCACGTTTAAGAACCCATTGGGGTAACCGTGCTGTACTGGGAGGATCTTGGATTTTTGAAAGCAGAATTGGAAAGTGATCGCTGCCACATAGGTCCGAGTGAACCTCCCAAAGGAAGTGAGCAGCGATCCCGGGGCTACATAGAGCTAGGTCGATGGCAGAGGATACACCATTAAAGGTGGAGAAGTGTGTCTGGGTCCCGGTGTTCATTAACACCAGGTTTCCTGAGACAAGAATATCCTCTACCATCCTCCCGCGGGCGTCTGTAAAATTAGACCCCCACACCAGGTTATGCGCGTTAAAGTCCCCCAAGATGATATAGGGGGCGGGAAGTTGTGTAAAGAGGGCCTCTAGTGTCCTCTTGGAAACACGTTCACCTGGCGGGAGGTAGATGCAGCATACGGTTACCTCCATAGGAAGGGAGACTTTGACAGCGATCACTTGGAGATCAGAAACAATATTAATATTCTTATGATATATAGTACTTCGTGCGAATATAGCCACACCTCCGCTAGCCCGAGCAAAGAAAGGCTTGTCGGTACGATACACATCGTACCCACGAAGCATCGGGTTGTCAGTTGGGCGGAAGTGGGTCTCCTGCAAACACAAGATGGAAGGATGCAGGGAAGAAATTATTAGTTTGATTTCCTCTACACGAGCATAGAAACCCCTACAATTCCATTGTAGTAGCGACATAAGTTATTAGTATGAAATTTAGTTATCCTCGCAATCCATTTCACTATCCTTTAAGAATAAAAATTTGTTGAGGCCCTTTTTAGGCCCTCTTGCCTTTCCCAATCTCTACTGTACCTCTCGCTTCAGGAGAGGCTTCGGCTTATTTTGGAGAGACTGGGTAGTCGGATCCTTGTTCGAAGGCTTTAAGGCCTTCGACGCTTTTTTAATAAAAAATTTTCGGCGGTCTCTCGCTGGTCCTTCTTCAAGGCACCAGTGGGACTCGCCTTAGCGGCCTCACCTGTTCCGCAACTCGTCCCCACCTCCGGAATCCCAGAGGTGGGTGTGAGAGGCTCAACAACGGCCGCCCTTGTTTTAATGCCCAGAGGCGGGCCGTGGGTGTTCCCCGAGGCGGGCTCGGGGGTGTTCCCCGAGGTGGGCTCGGGGGAGTTCCTCGAGGAGGTCTCCTCGGTGGTATAGGTGGGGGAGACGATCGTTGTGGCGGTTTGGCCTCCTTTAAAAATTTAGGCGCCACAGAAGTTGGCGCGGAATCAACATAAATGTCTCGAGAAGAGACCAATGGCACTGGTCGCGTTGGCTCCTTAGCAATATTAACTGCGCAATGGCAGTTGGGACAGTTTATATTTTGACTGACAATCCGGCTATATGAAGTTTGAAATACCGGAGCTTGACTTGATACGTATTCCTTGCGTGCCTGGGCATATGAGATCTTCTTTTCAGATTGTATCTCCAGGACTTTCTTCTCTACCTCCCATTTTGGACAGGCCCGAGACCAGGCGGAATGCGGACCCTTGCAGTTGACGCAGTATTTAGGAGACTCGCATGGTGTTTCGTGAGCCTCCTGTCCACAATCCGCACAGGTTGGCTTACCACGGCATCGCAGCTTCGTATGCCCAAGTTCCTGGCACTGAAAACAGCGCCGAGGGTTAGGGACATACGGCCGGACCCTGAGCACGTGGAAGCCTGCTCGGACCTCCTTCGGAAGGATAGGAGTCGCAAATGTGAGGATATACGTATCCGTCTTCTTTTCTTGTACATTCTTTTTTGTGACAATACGGTACACTTCGGTGACATGCTGGGGGGAAAGCTCCTCACAGATCTCCTCAATGCCTACGCAGTCGAGGTCATAACAAGTGACCACTCCCTTGCAAACATTGAGGAACCTGTGGGGCTCCACCTTCACCTGTATATTTACCGTATTACTCAACGGTATTTCGGAGATCGCCATAATATTTGAGGATTGTGTGTCGGTCATAGTCTGAATCATGATGGTGCCATCGCGCAGTTTCCTTATTAAAACGTCAGATTTTGCTGCTCCATTTATCACTCTTTCGAGGATAAATGGGCTGACACGTTTCAGATCTTCACTTTCATCCACTCGAGACATCACCAGGAAGCGGGGCTGGGGCCTCACCACTTCATGGCTTTTCATCAAAACAGGGCTGGACGGCCTTACCCGTTTCCGCCTCTTATCATTAATACGGCCCTGTGAGGGGCCGGGCAGTAAGATGCCAGCAGAACTTGGCAGTACGTTGCCAGCGGACAGTAAGGTGTCAGCTGTGACAAGAGACTCAATCATGAGTGGGAGGACAACCTGCAAAAGTACTCGGATCGTAGACCCAGGTTGATCCCAGTTGGTTCTACCACATAGGGCCCTGTTAACTCTTCCGACGAGAGGCTCCATACGACGCTAGACATGACAACCTTCATATGGAGCATCGCAGGAAGAGAGGTCACCGCAGCAAGTGTATGCAGGAAAGCGCTAATTTTACGTCCGGAACCATCATGAACGCAACCGGTCTTTTCTCAAGGTAGGGTACCCGGTTGTCATCCCTAAGGCCCTTCTACCAAGATATTACAACCAGCGCACTTTCACTCAGGAGCTCAAGGCAGTGGTATCCAATATTAACCAAAGGAGAGCCGTGTTAGATGCCAAGGTCATCAACAGAGGGGCCAAAGGTCTCTATGCAGGATTTAACGGCAGGGGAAGGGAAGAAAGAAGGAAGAAAGAAGGAAGAAGTAAGGAAAGAGAAGGCGGAAGAGGGAAAAAAGAAAGAGAAGGAAAAAAGGAAAAAAAAGTGATAGGAAAGATTAGGATAGGGTTTTCCTGCACGAGGTACATCCTGCACAGATGCCTCCCCTTTTAGTCGCCTCTTACGACAAGCAGGGGTTACTGCGGGACTATTCCAAACCCCGTCCCGCAGGGGGGTTCTACACAATAAATACGCAACTAGTACTGAAACCGAAAAAATAGAGCCAATGTCCCTAAAAATGTGACTAGGTACCCCTGAGAGCGAAGATGCGTTATTTGTATTATTATTGCTTATTATGGACAAATACTAGTACTTTGGAATCCCATTTAATTTAAATATGTTTGCTATGGTATAACGTTAATTTTATACCCACAACAATGTTTTTTTTTATGTCAGGTATGTATCTACTTTTTCCTCATACTGTATCACTGGCGACCCCAAGCAGGTAAAACCAAACAAGTTTAAAAATGTATTGGGTTACCCTACTACCTATTGTTATATTTTAAGTAGAAGTCCAGGGTTTCAGAGTCTGTTATTAAAAAAGAAAAGGATAGCTAGGTGGTTCTTGCTTTTATGATTTTGTTTCTTGGCAGTTGAAAAGTATTCGCTGAACAGTGAAAGTCGTATTTTGTTCTACGTTCATGTGATCGAGTTTAAAAAGAAACCACTAAATATTAACTACAAAAGACATTTTTATTTTAATTAGGTCGGTACCTATTAACATGTACTCTTTGTTTTAGTTAGTGTCATTTTGTGTCATTTATTCTTTCTTCTAGTGAACATTTTTATTTCTCGTAAAAGTGATGGCTTCTACATCTGGCATGAGAAGTAGAGGTAGAGACAAAAATTTTCTAATTGACTATCCAGCTCATCAGATAACTGGATGTAAGCTGCCCTCCAATCGACAAGTTCTAGTTACTATGTTCTACAATTTGCGTACTGTGAAGTTAAATGTGAGAGACTCTGCCACAACTACTGTTGACGAGGTTTCCGTTTTTTGGACAAAAGCTCGAATTCCTACAAAACAAAAGAAAAATGTCATAGTAAAGCTGGAAAAACTGTACGATGATTGGATAAAAATGCAAAAGTACAAGGATAGAAAAACGGAAAGTGCAAGAAATGCTGTAAAAGCGTTTACCCTAAAGTTGGATGATCTCTTTGATATTGCCCACCAAGATGCCCTGACGATGATGACTTCAAAAGAAGACAAGGGGTTTCTGTTGAAACAAAGACATAAAGGAAGACCAGGCTCCAAGCTCGGAGTTGACCTGAAGTTGGCTAAAGCTGAAGAAAGACTACTACAGAAACAACGGAAGGTCTTGGACAAACAACTTGAAGCGGGAAATTTGGGTAAGCATTAAAAAAAAAATATTTTCCTTGTAGCGAAACTTTATAAGATCTAGATCACTAGCTGAAATTTCCATCAATATTAACTTTATACTTATTGTCTCATCTCATTGTTCACAGAGACGGTGGAGCTCACGGACGACGAGACAACAGAAGAGTCAGAAGGACGTGAAACGCCGTATGAAAAGCTCGAGATGAACGTAGAATCTGAAGGACCATCTGCCCCCAAGAGAATCAAGCGTGGCTTCAAAGAGGTCCTAACCATGAAATTGTCATTGTTGCTGGACCGCTGTAAGGTGTCCGATAGGAACGCTACTCGTATCATTTTGGCTACAGTAGAAGCTCTCGGAGAGGATCCCAAAGAATATAAGATCTCCAGAAGCGTTATCCGTGAACATCGGAGAATAAACCGTGAAAAATACACGGAACAAATTCAAGACAGACTTAAGATACCCCAAAACGAGGCTGTTTGCGTGCACTGGGATGGAAAACTACTACCAGGTATCCTCAAAACAGAGCAGAAAGAACGGGTTGCTGTTCTGGTATCACATGGGACTAAAGAACAACTCCTGGGCGTTCCTGAAACTGACAGTAGCTCAGGGGCGGAACAAGCCCTAGCAGTGTACGAATGTCTAGAGGAATGGGGTCTCGCCAGCTCGGTCGTGGCTATGTGCTTCGATACAACAGCATCAAATACTGGGAGACTCAATGGAGCGTGCAATCTCCTGGAGCAGATGTTAGGTCGAGAGCTCCTGTACCTAGCGTGCCGACACTACGTTTTAGAAGTCTTGTTGAGAGCTGTTTTTGACTGCAAGTTTGGAAGCACATCGGGACCTCAACCAGACATATTCAAGAGATTTCAAAAAGAATGGTCGGCGATTGATAAATCCAAGTTCGATGTAGGCGAGAATGTTTTGAAACTACTGCCCAAGAAGAAGTAGAGAATATCAAAGAAGAACTGAAAAGAAAACTAATGGAATGCCAGCCAAGAGACGACTACAAAGAGCTGTTACAGTTGGCATTGATATATCTTGGCCATCTTGACGGAAAAGATGTGCGCTTCAGGTCTCCAGGTCCAGTACACCATGCCCGGTGGATGGCAAAAGCTATTTACTGTCTGAAAATACAACTCTTCCGTGACCAGTTTAAGCTGACTTCCCAAGAACAAGAGGCCCTAGAAGCACTTTGTGTTTTCATCGTTCGAGTCTACTGTAAAGCCTGGTTTAACGCCCCCAGAGCGTGTTTAGCACCAAAACAAGACCTAGAACTCATTGAAAATCTATTGAAATACGAAAGCATTGACAAAAAAATATCCGAAAAAGGAATTAAAAAAATGATAAATCACCTGTGGTATCTTAGTCCTGAACTTGTTGCCCTGGCATTGTTTGACCCGACAGTGCAAAACACCGTAAAGAGCCAAATGGCGACAAAAATCTTAACAAATCAAGCAGAAGAAAATGAGAAGTGCTCCAGAAATATGCGACCCAAACTAAAAAAAAAACAACTGCCGAAATTCCTAGAAAAAGGTCTCCCAGCCCTAATTACAAGTGAGACTTACCTGTTGTTCAAGAGAGTAAACATTAACACCGAATTTCTGGAAAAAGATCCTGCAACTTGGCCGCAGAACATCAACTACCAGGAGGGCAAAGGATGGTAAACAACTTGAAAGTTGTGAACGACATGGCAGAGCGAGGAGTCAAGCTCATCACAGATTACTACCAATTACTTACAGAGGACGAGCAACAAAAACAATACGTTCTCCAAGTAGTCAGCAGATGCCGTCAGCTGTATCCAGATAGCTCCAAAACCACATTATGTCAGTCCCTTGAATAAATTTAAATAAGAATAAAATGAAAAAGACATTTATTATACTTGATTTTTTAAATACATAATTGTTTTCATTCCAAAAATTGATAATATAGGAAGGAAAATGGGTTTTTTCAAAATAGGTTCCATCTTCGCTCTAAGGGGTACCTAGTCACGTTTTTAAGGACATTGGCTTCATTATCTCGAATTCAGTACTACTTACGTATTTTTTATTGCATATAAAATATTATAAACAGTATCGCCTTCAATTTGATGTATGACAAGGGCAAATATATTAAACCGTTCTAGAGATATGGGTCGGCAAAGTCGCCAAACTGCCAAAAAATCGAGATTTTCAAAACTTTGAGGCCCCAGTGGCACGTGTTAACATCTTTCAATCGTGCTCAAACTTTGGCAATCCTAAAATCTGATAGAAACAAACATTTTAGGGGGGTGCCCCCAAAAAAATTCTGACTTTTTTTTTACCCTATGAGATAAATCCACCCTAAGCGACATACTTTATCAGTATAAAATTTAGTTATCTTCGCAATACATTTCACTATCCTTAAGGAATAAAAATTTGTTGAGGTCCTTTTTAGGCCCTCTTGCCTTTCCCAATCTCTCCTGTACCTCCCACTTCAGGAGAGGCTTCGGTTTATTTAGGAGAGATTGGGTAGTCTGATTCTTGTTCGAGGGCTCTAAGGCCTTCAACGCTTTTTAATATAATTTTTTTCAGCGGTCTCGCGCTGGTCCTTCAAGGCACCAGTGGGACTCGCCTTAGCAGCCTCACCTGTTCCGCAACTCGTCCCCACCTCCGGAAGCCCAGAGGTGGGTGTGAGAGGCTCAACAACGGCCGCCCTTGTTTTAGTACCCCGTGGCGGGCCCGGGGGGATTTCCCGAGGTGGGCTCGGGGGTGTTCGCCGAGGTGGGCTCGGGGGTGTTCGCCGAGGTGGGCTCGGGGATGTTCCCCGAGGTGGGCTCGGGGGTGTTCCTCGAGGAGGTCTCCTCGGTGGTATAGGTGGGGGAGACGACCGTTGTGGCGGTTTGGCCACCTTTAAAAATTTAGGCGCCACAGAAGTTGGCGCGGAATCAACATAAATGTCTCGAGAAGAGACCAATGGCACTGGTCGCGTTGGCTCCTTAGCAAGATTAACTGCGCAATGGCAGTTGGGGCAGTTTATATTTTGACTGACAATCCGGCTATATGAATTTTGATATACCGGAGCTTGACTTGATACGTATTCCTTGCGTGCCTGGGCATATGAGATCTTCTTTTCAGATTGTATCTCCAGGACTTTCTTCTCTACCTTCCATTTTGGACAGGCCCGAGACCAGGCGGAATGCGGACCCTTGCAGTTGACGCAGTATTTAGGAGACTCGCATGGTGTTTCGTGAGCCTCCTGTCCACAATCCGCACAGGTTGGCTTACCACGGCATCGCAGCTTCGTATGCCCAAATTCCTGGCACTGAAAACAGCGCCGAGGGTTAGGGACATACGGCCGGACCCTGAGCACGTGGAAGCCTGCTCGGACCTCCTTCGGAAGGGTAGGAGTCGCTAATGTGAGGATATACGTATCCGTCTTCTTTTCTTGTCCATTCTTTTTTGTGACAATACGGTACACTTCGGTGACATGCTGGGGGGAAAGCTCCTCACAGATCTCCTCAATGCTTACGCAGTCGAGGTCATAACAAGTGACCACTCCCTTGCAAACATTGAGGAACCTGTGGGGCTCCACCTTCACTTGTATATTTGCCGTATTACTCAACGGTATTTCGGAGATCGCCATAATATTTGAGGATTGTGTGTCGGTCATAGTCTGAATCATAATGGTGCCATCACGCAGTTTCCTTATTAAAACGTCAGATTTTGCTGCTCCATTTATCACTCTTTCGAGGATAAATGGGCTGACACGTTTCAGATCTAGACTTTCTTCTACTCGATACATCACCAGGAAGCGGGGCTGGGGCCTCACCACTTCCTGGCTTTTTATCAAGACAGGGCTGGACGGCCTTACCCGTTTCCGCCTCTTATCATTAATACGGCCCTGTGAGGGGCCGTGCAGTCAGATGCCAGCGGAACTTGGCAGTACGGTGCCAGCGGACAGTAAGGTGTCAGCTGTGACAATAAACTCATTCATGAGTGGGAGGACAACATGCAAAAGTACTCGGATCGTTGACCCAGGTTGATCCCAGTTGGTTCTACCTCATAGGGCCCTGTTAACTCTTCCGACGAGAGGCTCCATACGACGATAGACATAACAACCTTCATATGGAGCATCGCCGGAAGAGAGGTCACCACAGCAAGTGTATGCAGGAAAGTGCTAATTTTACGTCCGGGACCCTCATGAACGCAACCGGTCTTTTCTCAAGGTAGGGTACCCGGTTGTCATCCCTAAGGCCCTTCTACCAAGATATTACAACCGGCGCACTTTCATTCGGGAGCTCAAAGCGGTGGTATCCAATAATAAACAGAGAAGAGCCGGGTTAGTAGCCAAGGTCATCAACAAAAAGGCCGAAGGCCTTCGTGCAGGATGAACGCAGGGGGAAGGGAAGAAAAAGGTAAGGATAGATAAAGAGAAGGGGGAAGAGTGAAAAAAAGGGGGGAAGTGAAGGAAGAAGAAAATGATGTGAATGGAGAGATATAGGATAGGTTTGTCCTGCACGAGGTACGTCCTGCACAGAAGCCTCCCCTTTTAGTCGCCTCTTACGACAAGCAGGGGTTACTGCGGGACTATTCTATACCCCGTCCCGCAGAGGGAGAGAAGGAAGAAAAGAGGTGAAAAGTTTTAGGATAAATTTGTCCTGCACGAAGTACGTCCTGCACAGAAGCTTTCCCTTTAAATCGCCTCTTATGACAAGAAGGGATTACTGTGGAACTATTCTAAACCTCATCCCGTAGGGGTGAGGGGGAGGGATATAAAATAATCAATGAAATGTTTTATACAGAAAAATGAAAAAAAAAAAAAAAAAGATCCACGTTTGGATCCTTGTATTAATGATTGAGATAATTTATATGTTATAATTAATACAGTAGCTAAATAGGTTATCATTTCACATATTTGGTATTTGGTGAAAAATAATATCAGCCTTTTAAAATTCTTAATAGATACAACCTGAATTAAATGTAAAAAAAAAACTCGATTTGAGGACGTCACGAGCCACTGCAAGAATCCTACCACCCCCTTTTTCAATCCTCATCCCTTACACTAAAAAAAAACGATTGGAAAGCTATACACTACACACAAGATCATAAAGGAGAAACGAAAAAAACAAGCACCTATAAATAAAGTTAGTAGTGACTTATTTTTTGTTTTTTAGTTTAGTTTCACATATTTACATTATTACATTTGTATTAAATTTAATTTTAAAGGATTGTATCTTCATTAAATTTACAAATTACACGAAATTGGTAGCGCAAAAAGTTTTTGTTAGTATTTTTATTGTTTTTAGATAAACCTGAATTTTAAATATAATTTAGAAGTATTTATTCCCTTTGGTGATTTGTATATGCAAGTATAACCGTAAGGAGGTGACGGACATGAAAGTTAAGTTTTTGAAACATACCATAAGCAAGGACTCAATGAACAAGGAAGATACCTAATGGGATTAGTGCACATTCTACACGTGCAGAGACGACGTTGTAACCTTGTCACAACGAAACATGGGATGATTGTAACACTCACCTAATGCTGTCCCGGTTGACTCGCAATGGAATCGACTTCACAACACAAGACGCCACCTTCAACGCGCACTAAAACCGACTGAGCTGGCGCTCGCCGTGGGCGGGGCGGAGAGCCCCCCCCCCCCCCCCCACCTTTCCCCTTCAACGGACGAAAAGACAAGCGAACATCGCCGTGCGCTTTCAACGAGAACTTTGTGGATTATTATGGAACTTTCTACAGGATATGTTGTGCGTGTGGCTTGTAACTCCAGGGCTCTGTGGACGCTTCTAGATAATACCCCCCCTTATCCGTCCACTCTGAGAGCATATGATCACTTCAGGGTATAAAAGTGTTGTGGTGCGATGTGTTGGCACGCATTATACTCAGGGCTTTTAGGAGGTAAGAGTCTTACTTCATAAGTGGGCTCGTCATAATTAATCAAAATTCTCTTTAGCTTAAAATCTTAATTATATCTTCCAAATTCAAATGTTTCGGACTTCATATAAATTTGTAGCTATTTATTATTCTTTATTTATTTAACGAATAGTCATGACTGCGGGGTATTGGTAGTCGTCTTCACGACTATGGCTATTAAAGGGGGAACCCATCTGGTTCTCGTGTTTGTATTTCAGATCTCCGCTTCGCGGAATATTCGCACTCTGGTGCCATTTTTTCTTAGAGGCCATATATAATAGGAGGCTATGTTTATGTTCTTTCTGCATAAACAAAAAGGTGGATAAATGTGGGGCCGCAGACCGTCTAAGAAAAACACGGGTGTTTTTAGTAATGTTTAATGTTTATATACATGGGGTTGTTAGTTAGTCGGGATAATCCCCGTCTTTTTTATATGTTTATATACCTAGGATTGTTAGTGGGTCAAGATAGTTTATTGTTACGTTACATATATCTATATTTGTGTTAATGGTTGTTAGGGAGATAATATATAGTTTATTATGTTTGGCAATTATTAGTTTGTGGGTTCTAAATAGTGGGACCGCGGGCCACCTGATTCTTGAATCTCCCAACGGGGCCTAACTTATTACTTACTTAAATGAGTGGAGTTATTATTGTTAGGTTTGCAAACTTTGTATTCACTTCGGTGCTATTGGTAAGCCTCTCGGCCGTATTAGTTAACTATGGGGTGTTGAGTCTCTTTGGGCTATGCTAGAGCTTAGGCTAGGCTTGAGCTATTACTTGGGAATTGTAACGTTCAATGTGTGTAGAGAGACCAATTTATCAACAGACCGGGGCCACCCGTTAACTGTGTCTTTTCTAGGGCCTTATTATAAGGCAGCTATTACCTTGTTATGGTTGTATCGCCCTTCTGGCCGTGACATGTGTTTGTATGTCACTTCGCCATCAGGCGCATACTGGCAGTTGGTATTTGTAATCTTTAATGTCCCGCTCCCCCATTGAGCTGTATTATGTTTGAATGAATAAAAATTATAACTCTCTTGTTTCTACCTCTGTCCATTATTTGAATGGGATGGTGAAGGAGAGTAGTTACAACGTCATGGTAACCACGATGATCGATCAAGAGCAGGTTACATGTACTGTAAGTTTTACAGTCCCAGATGGACACGGAAATTTAAAGAAGGCACGTAAGAAAACTTTTATGGGGGTATTTTCAATCAGCCCTCACATTAAACACTTATCAAGCGAGAGAAAGAAGGTTACCGGTGTACTAATTTCAATGATAAACGTGGGGGTGTTAAGACATTCAAGTGTACCCTTAAGGAAAAGCAGATGCTAAGGAAAAGGGAGGAAAGACAAAAGAAACAAAATAAATCTGAGGAAGAGTATTTGAGCCCCGATCCAAATGTGAATAGGCTCTTTGAAGTCTATAAAATAATGCGTCCCGATATTACTGTGACTTAATATGGTTTATCCGTGAGTCATAATATATTTGACTTCACAAAAGAAAAATCTGGTGTATTAATGATTTATGAAGCATTTTATTTTGTCTTTGCCTTCAAGTATTTAGCTGTGTTGTTTACTGAAACTTGTTATCAATGCCATAACCTATAATGCAAGTTTAAAATTGTGAAAGCTAATATTTTAACATATAATTTAAAGTGTAGATTTAAATCTATATAAATTATATTTGCATGTGCTCCTTACATGAAAAATAGAAATGTTTATTGAAGGTTTTAAAGTGGATAAGACATCTAGTGGGGAACAACTTGACAAGGAGACAGTTTGTTCATTAGATGTCAATGAAAGCAAAACTTTAATATGTCGCATGCGTCATGTGAGACATGTGGAGTTGAAAAATGAATGGAAAGAAAGTTCACAGAATATGACATAAATGAAAATTCTGAAATAATTTTTCATCATTGGCAGATTGTGGAGTGATGAATTGTTTGTAGTAAATCTAGAACAAGCAAAATAAGAATTATTGAACCAATTGAAGCCATTTTCTCTTCATGTGTACACAACTAATTGTCAACATTCATAAATGAAAACTCTATAAAAGACATTATTTTGAAGTTGGGGAAACTGTTTTTCATGAAGATTTTGTGAAAATTATCAGAATAAAATAATGGATACTCACTGGAATGCGATTCAAGATACATTATGCACCTGAATAATTTATTACATGAACACAGAATAAGGCAATTTAATGAACATTAATTATGTTGTAGTTTCACACTAAAGATGCTGTTTTTCATTTAAGTCTGCTGCACTACCACATGCCGCTACAATACTCTCCCCAATCACTTATGTTCATCATTGGTCTGATGGGTGTGGCGCTCAATTTAAAAATGGATTTTTAGATGCAAAATATAATGATGCACGAAAGAGGCCACAACATTTAGGCGGATTGGAGTTTTTTTTTAGATGGCTTATGACAAAGGTGCGATTGATGGGATTGGGGCAACAGTAAGAGAAATGTGTGGCTAGCAGTTTTATGCAATAAATATATTTTAAATACAGCAAACTACTTTGCTAAGGCAGCCAAAAAATAAGTTTCAGGTATAAATATGTTGTTTGTATCTTCTGAAGAAATTCTTCAAACTATTTAGACTAGGAAATTTAAACACTAGTTAAAGGCATCTACAAAGTTAATTTTGCACTGCTTAGTGGGAATTCAGGTCTGTGGATGTATTCCTGTTTTACCTAGAGAGAGTAAACAAGTTATGAAGTAGAAGTGTTGATTCCAGAAAGTATTGCTTGTTTATCTCCTGAAGAGGCAATTACTGCCATGCACATTCCTGGTGTACCTTTAAAAGTGAACTGTGGAGACTGGATTGCAATTATGTACAATAATAATTGGTGGCCTGATGCTGTTGAAGAAGTCAATTCTGAAGAAGTAACAATTTTATTCATGAGACCTATTGGTGAAAATAAGTGTTTGTGCCCTGCAGTTGCCGAAAGAGATACAATCAAAATGGAAGAAATTTTAGCTAGATTTAAAACTTCTCCATATCAGATTAATAAATGTGGACACCTTTCACTTATAAATGATGCTAGCTATTGAGACCTTAAACCTTAAAAGAACTAAGTGATTAATAAATACTAGTACTCATTTATTTACATACTTTTAAAAGTGGCGTGTGATGTATTATTTGCATAGTCCCAAGTATAACACTTGCAACTAAAAACTCTTCAAAATTTTAATTTATAATAATATTAATTATAAGTTGAGTTATTCTGTGTGTTATTTTGTTGACATTTTTGTTTTTTGTTAACTAGGCCTATTGGTGATTGAGAAAACAAAGCAATTTAGTTGTATTACTTGTAAAATCATATTTTCTGCTGTCCCATACCTAACACTTTTTTTTTAACCAAGCAAGTGTGACAACAGGTGGAGTCTTTTAACTTAATAGTTTTTAAAGCAAGAAATATTTTGTCAATAAAAATATTAGCCGACAATTGAATTTTTTTAAATGTGTTAAATATATATAAAAGCATTATTAAATGTCCCGTACATAGCATACAAACACTGTGACTTTACAGTACTCATTATGAGTAAAAATAAAATTGAATTTCTAGTGTTTTGACAAGAAAATGACATGGAAAGATAGACATTTGAATAGTGTGTAGCAACAAACAACCAAACGCCAATCTTTGTGTGTGTGTTTAAGTGAGAGAACATAGTCCTCTCTTTGTTGTAAATAAATATGAAAGTGTTTCCTGCATTGTGCTGCCATCTACAGCTGTCCAAACCAGTTACCATTTTGTAAAGGTCTTTTCTTCAATTAGCTACAAACATTTAAACACCAGAATGCAGTAGTGTGACTGTATTTCTATCATTTGCTGATAAGCAACAAACTACCAAGTGACACAGTTTCCCGCTTTAAGCTACTGTATTTGTATGTCAGAGTGTGTTTGAATGAACCTGATAAGCTGTGTAATGCTTTTTGTTCTACCAGTTGAGTTATTTTGTTTTAGGAAGATGTTAATATTATTGTTTACAAAATTACAAAATTTATTGAATAGCCTATTAACATGTCAGAACCTTCAAAAAGATTAGTAGACTTGGCACTTGCCACATTTTATACAGAAGACTATCAAAGTGATAATTCAAAGATATCAGATAAAGCTGAAACATTAAGTTTCCCTGGCTTTTATTATAATTTCAAACAATCTAACTTCCTACATACATAAAGTTCAATAGTATGATTTTATGTTGTGTTGTTATGTTGTAATTGCCTCATGGGTAAATCTTTGTCTATTTATATTCGTAGCTCAGAAACAAATTAATAACTTTTGATAAGGTTTCATCAATAGTTCTAGAATTTGAAAAATTGATGAAAACTGGAAATGTTCAGGATTTTTTTTTACAGAAAGTTAAAAATAATAACAATTAATATTCATATGACATTATTTGTTTTTGAAAACGGGAACTTACTTTAATATACATAACATCTAAATATTTGTTACATTATTAGTTTTTGAAAACAGGAATGTTCTTTAATATATGTATATTATTTCTACTGCCCTTTTGGGCTATAAACTATGCACTAATGATGCTAATGGTTTGGGATGAGGACGTGCATCAAAATTTGCATGGCAAGAGAGTGGGAAACTATTTAGGAAAAAAACACCCTCAGTGCACTCGACCGGGATCGGTCTGGGAGTACATTCTGGAAAATGTTTTTGTTATGTATGGATGTAAGGGGTTGCTGGAAGAGAAGCACAAGAAATCAGCTCATGTCTATTGAAGCACGTGGAAATGAACTCATCAGAAGAGTTGAATAGCTAATCTTGTGGTCCGATTCATGCGGAGGACAAAACTGCAATATTAAACTTACATTAATGTTGAATGTTTTATTACAAAATCATCCAAGACTGAAGATCGTCCAAATTAAATTTCTGATATCTGGCCATAGCTATCTACCAAACGATAGTGACTTTAGTGACAATGAGAAAGCCCTTAAACACGTCCAAAGACTATATACAGATGAAGACTATGTGGAAATAATGAGGAACTGTCGCCGAAGAAATAAAATGCAGGTTACAAAAATGAGTAACATGACTTTTATGGAACAGTTTCACTGGAAAATTTGATAATGAACCACAAAGTTGACAGTACTAGCCTGTAAATAAACTGGTTCAAAATACGAGAAATAAAACTAGTTAAAGAGAAGCCATTCATTTTATATGTGAAAATGAACAGTGATGATGTGATCTAGTCTGAAGTGGACATAAGTAAGAGAGTATGTGGTCGTCCAACAGCTACAACATTTGTGATGGATAACCTTGTCCCACTTTGGCCTAACGGCAAAGCAATATCATATCCTAAACTGGCAGATATTAAATCAATCCTTCGTCCTATTCCCGAAGATGCAAAATCCTTTTATAATAATTTATTTGATGACCAAATGATCATTGATGATGTTGATGTTTATGATGGTGAACCTGACTTTTCCACTGAAATTATTTAAGTGAAAAGACAGTACCAATAAGAAATACACTTTTGTCAAAATATTTTTGAAAAACTCATTGTTTATATTAACTTATATTATTAGATTCACAATTTTTAACAATATATCAGTGTAATTTATACAGGTTTGTGTATTATGGGCTAGTTGACAAAAATAATTAAGTTTTTTTCTTCTTTTAAATTCACAACACTCAACCAAGTGCCTAATGATTTTTTATTAAGTAAATATCAAAATATGGTTATTGGTATTGTAGTATATTAAAAAACACCACTTTGTACTATATGTTTATGT
The DNA here is from genome assembly GCA_039000515.1 of Timema cristinae. Taxonomy (NCBI): domain Eukaryota; kingdom Metazoa; phylum Arthropoda; class Insecta; order Phasmatodea; family Timematidae; genus Timema; species Timema cristinae. Next base: position 28,553,346 of record JBCFYV010002255.1, read on the forward strand.
AGTTAATTTTATTATATAAATTAATAGGAATTTATAGTGAAGAATTTAATTTGAATTCAGTTTACTCAATTTCATCTTAGTGGCGCTTGGATCTTTGTTTGACACCATTCATTTGATAAGTAGAAAGCTTATACTTAGGCACCAAAAATATTAAAGATAGGCATTAAAATATAGGATTTAAACACCTGAATAGGCACTTAATAAAACAAACAAACAATACACAGTGTAAAATTGATTTTACTAACTACTATTCTATTACCTACAGCCAATCCCCATTGCTTTTTTTTAAACTTCTACTCGTTCAGGTTAGGAAGATGAAATTCAGGGTGTGTGTATGCACTTGTGTAAAGGGAGAGTTAAAAACCATTTAGTAACTATAACACCTTAAGTACAGCTGACCGAGATTTGAATCTTGATCTCCCCTTCGACAATTTAGTCTAAAACTGCAAGAGTTACACTTTAGCCCATTATAGCACTGAAGCCAGTCACATGCTATTAATCTCTAGATAATTGTCTATATTTTCAGATAGAATGTTTTTTTTTATAATTCATCAATGAGACAATATTTCAAATTTGCTGTCTCTGAAGAAGTTGAACTTTTCTCCTCCAAAAGTAAGTTGTTTCCTCCCAAGATGTCTACCACCGCTCCCATTGTCCTCCAACAGATTTACACTCATCGAAATCTATTTAACAAGTGTTGATTTTCAAACTAATCCAAAAAAGTATACAACTTACAATTTCTAAGAAACTGGAATTTTCTCTTTCAATCCATACTGTATGAAAAAGAGAGTCAAAGTTTAAATGGGCGTGATAAGCCACTTATTCATAAAAGAGGCAAAAACCAACAGAAGAGACAATTATAGGCACTATAAAGTGAATATATTGTAGACCTGCTCAAAATAACATGAAATGCATATATATCTCAACTGCCTTCATGTTTTGCTATAAAGCAAAAGAAAAGGTAGATAGGCAAAATACCATCACCAATCATAAAGATCTGGACATTTTTATAAATCAGTTTAAGAAAAACTACACACCATTTTAACAGGTGACCATTGATCAGCATTATTAAGGTTCAAAGAAAGATGTCTATCCAAAATGTATATTCCAAGTAATCCTGATAATGGGTTAAAGTGGTCATGATGTGTAAATCTTAAGAGATTTATTTATATGTGTTATGGTATCTCGTATACTTGAAACAAAGATCGAGTCTCAAACCTTTCAATTTCTAAAAAGTAGGCCTGTGTCTTAAAACATACATTTAACTGGCAAAAATATTTTGTATCTATTATCAAGATGATGTAAAATGACATCAATATTGTAGGCTGTAAGGTAAAATTACAATATTTTAGGCCTAAAGATTGTTATTGTTGGTTTTTAATATTCATGACTAAGCTAATAATTTCAAGTACCTATAAAATAATAATTTTATCATTTAGGGGCCTATAGGCCTAAACTCTAAAATAATACCAGCTGCTCTTGATGACCTGAGCTCCAGTAAATATTGTAGGCCTACATGTAATCTGATTTTTAATATTTAAACAAGTTTTAATTGTAGTGTCGTGTAGTACTGTCAATTTGCTAAGGCTTTAAAAAAATATAAACAATATAAAACGATATTTTTCCAAATGTTTGGTGTCATGAAACAGTGTATCTATAAAGAAATAACAAAGATAGGCAGAAAAAATCAAAATATTAAAAATAAATTTGCAATGTTCTAAAAACAAAGGCGTAGGCTAAAGATGTCCAACCATGAATTTAATTTTAAAATCTTTGAATCCTTTCCAAAATAAATGCAATGAATTATAATGGATTATAAATCAAATTCCAGGAAGAAATGTTATTGGATAACCAACTCTAGATCAATCATAATGGGTATAGTAAGAAATACGAAGATACTGAAAGACCAACAAATTAACCAATGCAAAATAAAATATTTAAAAACATTTTAAAGAAATAAATAATATATTTTGATAATAGAATAAGTGAACCTATATAAATGACACAAATAGAGCCTATATAAGTAAGTTAAAACCAAAAAATCTATAATATTATTCCCAAGTCCAAATAACGTATTCTTAATCCCAGATCAATTCAATAGATCTGTAAAAATCAATGTTAAATTTGCTGTAACATGTTTTCCGGATAATAAATTATGTGCTGCCACCTACAAATATCGCCAGTACTTACATAGGTTAAAGTTACAATCTCAATGGCTCATCGGGAATTTTATTTTAGTGACTCTTTATTACTACCTTTACTATTATTTAAATCATAATATTACTTTTATTGTTGTGACGTTATTTGCCACCCTACCATGTATTTCTCTATATTCTTCTAATTTTTGTGAAGAGTTTACCATTTGTTTTCGTTTGAAATTAAGCACTTCAAAGTTCCCCCGCTGTATTGCCCACCTGACAAATAATACTATGTAAATCCATTCTTTAATAAAAGGACAGAAGGAACAACGTATAACATTGTTTTAAATAATTTAAATAAGGAATTTTGACCTAAGGAAGAACACTTACTTTTTATTAAACATAGTAATTATCCTTCTAAGAAGTTTGTTGACGCTTCATTTATTTATTTTGAATGTCGACCATGATTGATTTCAACGCATGCTCAGAAAGTGAGTGGTGGGTCTCGTGATTGTAGAATAGGAAATAAGGCAAAATGTAAATAACTCCAAACTAGCACGATTTTCAATTCTGACAGATAGAAATAAACATTTAATTTTTTAAGAAAACATTGTTCACATTCATTGTCATATATTTCAATATTTATATTAAACCTGCATTGTAATTAATTTTTATCTCTAGTCCATAGCCAACAATTTATCTTTTGTTTTTATATATTAGTTTTCTCTTTGGACTTGGAAGTAGAGAATAGAACATTTTTAAATTTGTTTTGGAAGACTTTCTGTAGGAGACTGGGTCTTCTTCCTCGGTGTTGGTCTAACATGGAGCCAAATCTGTGGAGCTCGTAATTTAATTTATTTTAAAGTAAATTAATGATGGTATAGTAGAGTGCGGGTAGCAAATTGAAAGCTAAGTAGATGTGCAAGAGCTAGACTTTATTTTTTTATTAATTGTGGACGAGTTAACATTAATGAAGTAAAACAAATTTCTGAAGCTGGTGTTGTTTCAGCATGAACTAATTCATGGGTGAGGTCAAGCCAACTCTTCAACTTTAAAATCATACGATTTTTTATTTCTTTTATCAAATATCAGAATTCATGTAAGAATTTTCAGAAGACTATCTAATTCAGAGAATTAATTAACATTTTATTTAATTTATAAATAATAATTGTTTTGAATTTTTTTTTCTCTTCTTCTTTTTGTCTCAACAATACTATTTTATTTTGTCAAATTAGAATTATAACTATCCGGAATTCCATAGATAGGATTGGGATGTGGTAAAAAAGGAAACAATAATAAACCCACAAAAGTTCCAATAATTGTTTTTTTATAAATTTATTTTTATTGTAGTCTAAATTACATTATATTTCAACAATCCATTTTTATTTAAATTGCTCATGTTTCATTTTAAGTATTCCCCAATGGTCTCGAGTATTGATAGTCATCGTGCCACTGTCTGAATTAACTGAGGTAAATGTTTTTTTTTATTATTAATATTTTTTTCTTCTAGATCCAAGGAGTAGTGCCCAGCAAATAGCACAATTTTTATACACCTTGATGTTAACTGCTGTGAAGGAAACAAGATTCAGAAGACACTGATACTAGACACAGAGAATATTATAATTTATATAGCACATTTTTTTTATTACACTATTTTTTTTACCAAAAAATTCTCAGCTGTTATTAGATTCTATGTCAAACAATTTTTCTAAAACAATATTTTTCAGACAAATGTGAACTACAGAGTTCTAACCTAAAGTAAATTTATAGAGGCACAACATTTTCTAGATTTCCAAAAACATTTTTCAATATTGTGTAACAAATTGTTAAGAAAAACCTCATCATTTTACAGCACTGTAAAAACAACCATCAACTCTTTCACATTTGACTGAAAGATAAGATTTATAAAACTGTCTAAGTGATAATAGCACCCATAACCAATCATTTTCTTCACTACAGTGTGTTTTCCTTGATGAAATACATTTCCGTCATCAAACTAACATATAGTTTTTTGTTTTATTTTTTCCACAGTATCGTACTACCTGTTCAGGTTTAATATATAGTTACAATATATCAAAATTGTTAGCCTAAGTCCAGAAACTATTGTCTTTATGGTTTAGCTAGTGTGAATAGTACACATAAAGTGTGGGATTCTAAAATCTAGCCTGTATACACAAATAAACCAAAGGAAAATTTCCATTGATAGCAAAACTACTATATTGTAAAATAATTGTAGATAGGTAGTATATAAGGATTAAGACAGAAGGCCTACAGGCCTATTTTATGGCAAGATAAGGTTTTATTCGATTGGGATTGTTTATAATAATACAAATGTTAACTATCGCATATATTAATAAGCCTACTTTTGATGGCATGATGTGACAAAGAGTACTTTTAAATATTAACCTCCTTACTATTAGGTAACTTTCGTCTGTAAGTTTTTTTATTTTTTAAATTATATATATGTCATACATTCCTCCGGTCTTAATATGCATCCTTACCGGAATTGTTAATTTTTTTTCTTCTGTTAAAGTATGATAAATCTTATGTTTTCTAGCAATTAAAGCAACAAGAGAAGCAAATTTACGATGATAACAAAGTAAATCATGTCAGAAAATTCTTGTAAAACTCGCCATATTATTATTATGCAGTCATTTGATTTGTAATATTCTATTAAGCCTTCCTCGTCAATTTCTTCGAATAATAATATTTTAAAAACAATAGTTAGTACATTTTTTATTCACTCATGAAAGGTTTGTTTGTTTATTTATTTTATTTGTCTTTAAAATGAGCAGTTAGCTCGTTACATTAAAGTTACAAAGAAACATGTTCAGTTAACCATAAAAAAAAGACAAGTACAAAATAAATATATATAGTAGAAGATATGGTGGAAGGAGAGGGAAGGTGATGCAGGTGAAAATATATATTCGTTGATTGATTCCTAACAACCAATCTGTTGGTGAGGACATTCATAATTTAACCTTATTGGATGTTGCAGATGCACAGTAATAAAATTATCTAAAGTAAAATATGCAAATAAAACATTGAGGTATAGAGGATGTTAAGTATGACCAAAGGGGGTTTAAAAAAGGCCTATTTAAGAAGTTAAAAAGTTCATAAATTATAATTTAGGTGGTAGATAAAGAGAAAGCCTATAAAGGTTAGGTTGAGTTCTAATTGGTTTATTTTAGTTTAAACCATCCGTTCATGCGCAGAAAGATGTATTGTAATCAAACACAAGGAACATTTTTTTGAAAATGTTCGTTTATCAATGAACACGTTTATCATCATATTATAGTTTTGGTGTTGCGAGTATATAAGCAAAATAGCGGTACGCTAACGGCTGAAGTAGGTGAGTTTTCTAATATTTTTTTACTAGGTACTTTGAATTGTTTGACATACTTCATTTTGTTACTATCGTAAAGTTGCTTCTATTTATGTGTGTATAAGTGCTGGAAAACATAATAATTATTTATCATAATTTGACAGAGAAAAAAAATAATTGTTACCTGTACTTAGTAAGGAGGATAGCCAGGATCCTCTAGGCTAATTGTGCAAGTGAATGAACCAAATTATTTGCTGTACCAAACACAAGTATTAGAAAATAATAATAATATATTTAAATAATATTATCTTAACAAGTTAGTTGGATAGCGGTAAAAGGTCAAGCCAGGATTTATCTTTGGGGATCCTAAGTAGCATCCCACTGAACAAGTGTGAATTTCTGGCATAGTGCAAAAAAATTAAATATTGAACCGGGTTGAGGCATGGGCACAGTAATTGATAATATTACTATTAATACAAATCTATATACAAATACAATATTACAAACATAGAATATACACAAACAAAAGAATAAACATATGATTACAATAATAAGCAAAGGGTTAGTAATATTATAAATAATCAAGAGATAAATTTAAGCAATTAATCAAAACAAAAGTAAAGTAGGAACCATAAGTTTTAAATATCAAATTTGTAACGGTAATTGAAGAATAGATAAAATTTCCGAAACAAGAGAAACATGGAATCGGAATACTGTTTTTAAAAGGCGTCAAATTGTTTGTTTGATATAGAATTTATTTTTAAAATAAATTTCTACTTTATACCAAGAGATCAATTTTAATAGATATTAAAATTGATCCTATGGATAAAATCATGTACATTTTATATAAAAATTAATATATAAGAGTAAAATATTTACGATTGTGCGAATTCTGAACAAAAACTCCGGTATTAAATTAAGTTTGTAGATGAGGGAAGAAACATAATACCAAAAGTTCTTATCCCAGTGTCACCCCCATGTAATACCCGTATCACACGACACTAGCGCGTACTTGAAATCCAGTGTGCTAGCTAACACTAGATAGTACGTCATCATCTAGCGTCGTGTGAATAAGAAAAAGTATACTGGTTCTGTCTCTTGGTACTGGCCAACATACTAGTTTTGAGGATAGAACAGGTGCTATTTTCGTACTAGTTCCGACACTAGTCTGTGTAATTCGACCAATCAATGCGCGCTGAGACTGTTTGTAGAGGAATGGTAGAACTGGCGCCAACATGATCATCGGTTGAAATGTTGTTGTTGTCAGAAAATTATTCTAAATATCTTTGTTTATATAATACCAAATAGCCACAATATGACAATATATTTAGTATACATTTAATTAAAAAATGTAATCTAAAAACGACACACTGTTTCAGATCAAATTTTAATCTAAATAAACTTGATAGCATGCCAACATTGGTTGGGTTTTTTTTAGGATATAAAATGTACATAGGCCTAAAATAAATAACATTTGTGTATCAAGGACACTGTACTTGGACACCCATGGGCTTTAGGGGCCTCTGACCACATCGTAAATGAATTAATACAAATTTAGGGAGATACTAAGCGTTAACTTCACCCCAAATGTGTCGCATCTAACATCCGAATATATCATTTTTAGCATCCCACGACCATTATTTCACCTTTACAGCCATTCCCATTCCCATATTCTTTTCCTACGCGCTCTCTCAAAATTTTCAATATCATTACTAATACTGAAAGCAGCTGCTGCACCCAAAATTAATCTCTGACGTTCCATAAATATTTGCACTAGAACCTAGTACCAAACTAGCAGCGTGTGAATACTCTAGTCCCGTTTTATTGTACTAGCTAGTATACAGATATCTAAGCACTAGCACACTTGATTTCTAGTACAAGCAAGTGTCATGTGATAATAGCTTTAAGAATGGACACAGATGAATAAAACTAAAATGAAATACAAGACCGGGTTAAAATGCTGGTATGTTCTCCCAAGGTGCTGCTACCTATTACTTATGGAGATATTTCAAAATTAAAATCTCATTACTCTATACTCTTAATTTAATTCTTTTTGCTTAATATTGTTTTTACACCCTTTATTTTTCAAATTAACTACCATATATAATACAATGTAATATAACAATATGTACATTTATTTAACTTGATTTCCTTTAATTTCTTATTTAATTAATTTTATTAAATAAAATTGTATTATTATTATTTGATAAGTCATTACATGATACACTTAAATTTCATCTCATTCGAATATTTGCAAGCAACGTTATTTTGCTTAGGCTGGGCTTATATTAATGCGTAACGCTAAGCGAATAGTGTATAGCACATAGTACACAATAAGTTGAAATATATTTTTTCTTTGGTGGAGTTTATAATCGATACATAGTGTATAGTGCACAACGCATAAAATTGAACTTTAACTTCTTATACCACTACGCGATATGTAGCCTACGGAGTTTAGTATAAATAATCATAGAATTGAAATGTATTAGTCAAGGAGAAAGTAAGGAGAAGCCAACGATCTCTATACTATAAAATTTAACTGCATCGTGACCGCTTCCATTTAAACACACGAGGAAATCCTTTACGTTAAGTTAACTATAAGATACACAGACACGAAAATTAGCTTCCGAGTGCTGTGTTCATGTTTGGAATGCCTTTTGTTAGCTATACTTGTTTATAATTAACGGATTTTCTTTGTTTTAACTTCAAATGACTACGATTGTATATAATGTAATTGAAAATAAAGGTCGAGTATTACATTTTTAGTTCTTTTACTGAGAGATAGAGAAACTTTACTCTTCATAACGATAATAAAATAAGAACAAAATAAAATAAAATTTGATTTAGTTCAAAACAAACACGGCCAGAGGTTGGAAACTACCATTTCTGATGAGGATAAATATAGACAAAACTAAAATTAGGTTAGTTTTAAGTTTCAAAATATACGGTTCAATTAACCAAGTTTTCCGTGTGAACACATTAGTTAATTATTTTTATTGACTTTAACAAGTAGTGCAGATAGGTTTGGACATTTTATATATATTAAAGACAGTTGATTTACGTAAGACTAAAGTGTTACGCGTCCGCGATGGGTGCCAATTAAAAAGCTATGGTTTTATTTATTGATATTTGCCCCGTGATTGAGTACTAATTAGAGCAGCAGGATATTTTGATGATATAATTGCCCCATGATTGGGCGCCTATAGGGATCTCGGCCCGTAATGGGCGGCGATTATGATGATATTTAAATTATTTATTGATATTTTTGACCCGCGATACGGCAACAATTATGTTGATATCGGTTTAATTAGCTGATATTTGCCCCGTGATTGAGCACTAATTAAGATGATTTTGATTTATCATGTGATAATGCCCTGTGGTTGAGCAGTATCTATACTGATATTGGGTTTTACGATGGTGACGACGCGAGTATGCCTTACTGCACACTTGCCCACGGTTACTTGATCTGATTCTTTCTGATAATTAATCTTATTAATATTGCCTACGATTTATTTATGTGATTACACCTTTGGCACTGAAGATGTGATATTATGTAATACAGTTTTTGTTAAAATTGTTTTTCTGTGATATTACACGTTCCGTGTGTTGCGCTGATTTATGTTACTGCTTAAAATATTACTGGCACTACTATTTTATGTTAATGCTATATATTCCATACGTACAAGTGGCTTATATATGACCTACCCCTTGCCTCTTGGACCCCTTGTTTCCAGTGTCAAAACCAACTTATAGAAACAGTCCTGGTGACAGTTGTTGTGAAGGCTGGCTTCCTATTGGGTAGAGGGAGCCAGCGAGCCACAAGATTTTGCTAAATACTACGAAGTTGATCTTTGAAAAAAAAAAGCTGCAATTCCTTGACATTATTTCTGAAAAGTGTGACTCTCCATGGATGACGTATTAAAGTATATTTTATATAAAGTTCATTGAAGAAAAATACCTTCATCCATGACTTTCTTAATATAAGAGATGGGTCCAAAACAGTATCATTACAAGACCTTATACAGTATGTTTCATTATAAACCGTTATATATTCTTATGAATTGTGCATTGAATGCTATGCACTATTAACAATTATCTATGTGTTGTAACGGGCTAAACTGCTTTAGCCCCGTTCAAAAGTAGCGAATAAAAAAAGAACGTATATTCTACTAGTGCCTGCGTATTATCAAAAGTAACAATAACAAACTAATGCTAAATGCCTCGCCCATAATATATGTCTCTGTTTACATACCAACTGCGCCAACTCTGTCTTCGAGTTCGGTGCCCCAGCTATTAACACAACACAGAGAAAGAAAGCGAGGAGAGCTTCGCTTTCGACCACGAGTTCAAACCGACTAACTGCTTCATGGCGGCCGACGACCGGCGCGCCTCGACCTTCTATAAGCTTCGGGAAGATCCCCCTTAGCCTCCTGGAAGCTCCGGGAAGATCCCCCTTCCTTCCTACGCACCAATTCACCACGTGGGCTCTGCCAACTATATATTCGCCTGCTTGCTTGAAGAATGGCAGAACACGTCAGAAGATGATTGGGAAACTTCCACCACGCTAACAGGCCACGCGTTTACATCTGGTCTACGTAAACTACATAATCTACATCGGATCTGCGGTCAAGGGAAATGGGTCCCTTGGACAGGAGGAAGTCGCAGGGCCAACCTAATTCAAGGGTTTGATCTCACGAGTAAACTCCAAGTTTAAAACTCAACTGTTAGGTTTAGTCAATGTCCTCGCAGGATAGATAGTATTAATTAATCGTAAGAGATAGAGATGAGGAATATTACGTGTCTATTCTGAGACGCGGTTATGACATCTTAGTGTGACTCGTTATATAGGATATGCTGAGAGTAGACTCTCCCTTATTGGGAAAGCTGGGATACTTATACACTTGCGGTGTAGCGCGCCTCTCGCACCCTAGAGACTGGTCCTTAATGGCCAGGCTCACGTTGGGATGATTAATCCCACGGCACGTACTATGTGACCATAGGTGCCATATTGTGGTAGCTTGCCAGGGCAGGCGATTGTTCTTGTTATATGGAGGCCGGAGATTCAGGCCTAATTGGGTTCACATGTCGTGGCCTATATTTGAGTTGGGTTGTTAACCAGTGGGTCGCATGTTCTATCCATGATTGGCCCGTGGTTGATTCTTAGATTTAACTTTGTAACACTCTTTAAGAGTACACTGGACGTGAGCCGCCTTTGCCCCTCTGGCGCGGCTGCGGCTGTTATTAGTTTCTTATTTTAGTAAGGTTGTACTGGTCACCCTTCAGGTGATCAACCAGTGGGTAGCGTCCCTTACTGGACTAACCGTATGTGTTATATATCCAAGTACGTTGTTTTTACCCTGTGTAAGGGTAGTATCTGTTGTCCATGGCTCTCTAATATAACAGAACTAGAACTTGCCTGATGTACGAACTAACCTTGCCTATGCGGGCCAACTTACCTAGTTGATAGTAGTGTTTATTACGTAGCTTTGTAGTCTGCGTTGTTATCTCGGCGCCTCTCGCCCCCAGTTGGCCTAGGCTCAGGCAACGCTGCCACTTATCATAGTGAGTTTATATATGACAAAGTACTTGCTGAGATTTAGTGCAATATACTTATATGTCCTTTGATCTTGTATATTATATCATTAAATTGCATTAACTCCAACCTTATCTTGTTCTCATCATTTGTATTTACTCGCCTTTTTGTGCACCCCGGGAACTACCTGGGTTGGTGTTCTTGAACCAAACTAACCTAAAAGAACCCCTCCGCAAAGAACCCCCGCGGTTCAGAGTTATGTAGTAATATAAACCAGCTTTATCTAGGAGCCTGGCTGCTTGACCCCATAACTGAGCTTTATTGTACTCACACATCGACACGTGCAAATGAAGATTTGCTAACATAGATTTACTTTCTCTATCCTCTTCCTTTCTTTTGCTGTGATTCGTGTGATTAAAATAAAGCCCTATGATTGGTTCAGGTTGTATAACTAAAGAGAAGGTGTGAGTCGGGTTCCCAAATCCCAGACCTCAATCAGAGTTCAGACAAACACGGTTATAAGAAAGCACGCGCATTAAGTATGTCGAGATAAATCAAGTTTTCGTCAACGAACCCAATCTCACGTGATTTACGCAATACTTCAATAAATCACCACAACTTATAACCATATTTTATTTAAAGAGTGTTCATTTTTGAACGCTTCAAATGTATCCCCAATGGGGCATATTGTTATTATTTGATTCATCTTACAATTCCTCGATACTTTCAGCTGGATGCACATTGGATCTAACATATGTGTTAACACACGCTGGAACAACATATGTTTTGTTATGTGTGGAGCTCTCTTGATTGCTTGTTTCAAATAGTGCGGGTGAGAACTGCATGGAACATGATTGAACAAAATAATAGTGCATGATAACATCCGCTTATACAAATCAGCTGTCGTCCTCACTCTCATGTTTCATAGAACATTTTGTAATGCACATACGTCACCATGGACATGCCTGGTAGAGGGGACGGGGAACACACGTCCACCTTAATTTTAAGGAAAATTATCCTTAAATTAGATAGAGTATATAATTTATATTGATTCATTTGAATAGTATTGCATTAGTAAATTATTTTATTTGAAAGCTCTTAACATTTTCAGATAATTGAAGCAATCTTATAAAGGCTAAGAATAAAATAGTGATGTGTGTATTGTTATTTAATGTTCTGTGAATAAATTAGTTTATGTCATATTTTCTAATGAATTTGTTTGTAAAAGTGAACTTGATATAAATCAACGTGATTTGAAAACTATTTTGAGTATGGATCGTTTCTTAATCAAAACAAAATGTGATTCACCAACTAAATTATAATCTCATAAAAAAACACTGCTTTGGCGAGTCTGATGAAAAGTCCATTCAAGTCAACTTAAATGTTAATAAAACCGAACATTTTCTGAAACAATCAAACGTTTGTGAAAGCAATAAATATCTAGCACCTAACAAGCCAGTTACACTACCAACCAAATTTCCTACTCAGGATTTAAAAGTTAAAATATCGGTTTAACCCATCATGGTACAAGGAGTTCTTTTGGCTGCATATAGATGCCTCTACAAATAATGCAGATGGAGTTTTTGTTTTGTTTTTATTGTAATAAATATCATAAATTATGTCCTGATAACAATCTTGCTAAGGAAAATGGATCCAGCGTTTTATAGAAATTGATTTAAAAACTGGAAACATGCATCGGACAAGTTTCGTTCACATGAAAAATCAGATAATAATTTACAAGCAATTTTAAGTTATAGACAGCTGAAAAACCCGACTAATGCACAGTTAAATTTTCCTTTAGTTTCTGAATGTAAGATTTCTAGGGAATGTCTTCAAAATTCTCGCCTCAATCAAATATTTAGCCATGCAAGGCTTAGCTTTAAGAGCATATCAACAAGAACTATCTTGCAAATTGGTTGAATAAGGAACGAGAGGTATACACAAATGGAAAAATTCAAAATGATATTTTGGAAATAATGGGCAATGAAATTGTGAGAAATCTTTGTGCTGAAATTCAATCTTCTAAATTTAATTTGTTTTCTTTGATTTGTGATGGTACATGTGATATTACTGGAACTGAACAGCTTAGCATATGTGTGCGTAGGGTTGATGAAAGCCTAGAGCCTCATGAAAGTTTGTTGGAACTATACAGTGCTACTAAAACAACTGGGGGGTCGATTGCAGCCATTCTTTTGATATAATGTCCAGAGTTCAACTACCTCTCTCTAAATTGAGCGGACGAACCTATGATGGTGTTCCAACTATGAGTGGGATCAACAAAGGAGTACCGTCTATAATAAAGGATATACAGCATTTAGCCGTGTTTGCTCACTGTGGGACGCACTGCACTAACTTGGTCACAAGGTATGCATGTGCTACATCAATTACTGTTAAGAATTCAATGCAATGGTCACATGATCCTGGAGTTTTGTTTTCACAATTATTGACAGCTAAAACTAAGTTTATTAATATCCAAGAAGCTGCTTTTAATGGTCCTTTGCCATCTAATGCCAGCATCAAGCCCCTTTGTCCGACCAGGTGGATATACAGAGGGGCTCAGGTTGAAGAGATTCTGGAAAACTATTCCATGATTTTAGAAACACTTGAAGCATTGTCTGTTAAAGTAAATCACTTAGCCAGAAAGTGGGCAATTCAAAGTGTTTGAGTCAGGAGAAACTATTTTAGACTTCCCTATGGCAAAGGAAATAATAAATAATTTTGAAATTTTGAATAAATCTTTTCAAGGAAGAAAAATGAGTACTTTCGAACATATACAGGCAATATGAATAGTGTATTCAAGCTTATAGACACTCAGAGAAAATGATGAATTTTTATTATTTCGAGGATAAGCTAACAAAATCATTGTTACCAACAACCTGCAACCTCTTTCTTTTCCAAGGCAGAAGAAACCCCCATGCGTTACACAGGTCCTGCTACAGCGTTCACTTCTACTTCAGTCGAGGACTACTTTTGCCATGAGTATTTTGCCATTGGAGACACAGATGTTGGAAGTCGATGGTCAAGATTTGATCAAGAAGGACTTGATCACATGAGAAAGTTGGAAATGAGTCTTTTAAAAGTAGAACTAAACCCAGTGCTTAAAAATGTATCCTGAAATTAACGAGAAAAATTTTGAAATTGAATAAAAAGGTTTTTTTGTTTAAGTAGACCTACTTGTGTTGTAGATGCCCTAACCTCATTTCGAGGGCTATCTCCTGAAGTGAGAGCAATGCTCAGTAATGTTGAGGTTCTGTGGCGTATACGGTTGGTTTTTCCAAGTTCGTCATCTGAGGGGGAAAGATCATTTAGTTTGTTACGTCACCTTAAAGCGTACTTGAGGAACAATATGACACAGAGGCCCATTAATCATGTGGTTGTGTTTTACACGCATAAAGATATATTGGACAAGATAAGCATTCATAATCTTATAAATAAGTTTATTGTAGTTAATGAACGAAGAAAGAGAGTGTTTGGTGAAGCCTAAGCTAATTTAAAATAAGTGCTTCTTCATCTTCATATAAATGGATTTTGTAATGCATATAAGTATTTTATCTATAAGTTGTGTTGTCAGTGAATACATTATATATAGTTCCTATTATTTATTTATTACAAAATTAATCATACTCTTGCGGGTAGGGCTATAGTTATTTAAAATGTTTAACAACTAAGAAAACATGGTTATTTTATTCTGAGGCAAAGAATGTGTTTAAATTGATATTAATGTTCATCTGAAACTTTTATATTGAATATGAAACTGAGTTTAAGAGTATTGCTAGTGTAGGCTTCATTTAGACTAATTATATAAAAAATATTTTTAGTGAGTGTCAAATTGCTTATAAAATTTTGTGTGCCTGTCCCTCCCAAAGTCTGAAAGCCAGGCACGTCCATGTACGTCACCATCTTATTTATTAGAAATCTTATAGGCAATCCAGATTTCCGATATGGAGCATGGAGTGTGGAGGTGAATCCTCTGTGCATGCTTAGAGACATAAGAGTAAAAAGTATTTTTATAATCCTAGTACTATTATTGCTTCGGTGGAAATGTTTACCACAGACGTGCTTCCGAGTATTCGGTAGCATTTTTTTTATTTATTCAGTGTTTACAGGCCCGGTATCTTACAATCTTTAAATCCGGGCCGTTTTTTCCACAACTTTTACTTAATTTACACAATTAAGCATCACGCCTGACTGTATGCTACCCGCAGTGATGCATGCAGCGTCCTATATGCTACCAAATATTAGGCTAGCCATTAGGGCAGGGGTGGCCAACCTTTCTTCCTGGCGTGCCACTATTTGTGCTAAGAATCCTTGGTGTGCCACTCCACCCCAAAATCTCAAACCTAACTTAATTTTAGTACCCACAACACCTTTAGAAAAATATAGCCAACAATAAAAAAACCATTTAAAAATTGATAATATAATACTGTAATATAACTTATATAATTATTTATTGCTAATTATATTAGGAGTTTGGTTTATACCTGTGTTTCTCAGATAAGACATATAAAATACATTAGCAAAACCCATGTTTCAAGAATTTACATTCCAAAAATAATTCACAACTACTGTACACTGTTCACACGCTGTAATTCTGTGACTATGTTCTATTAATGATCGTTAATAAAAACAGCAATAAGAAGAAAACTGAATAATAGTAGAAATCACAACAATTTTTAATAATAAAAAATTAATATTTCAGCTTTCAGTGAGGTTTCTGGATCTCTTTAACGTTAACAAGCTCATTAACATTTGGATTTGTTTTGGAAGAAGCAAGAAGGATCAGGTGTTTTAGATGCTTATCAGTGAGAACTGAATGGTACTTATTTTTTACCAAGTTCATAAGTGAAAATGTTTGCTCACAGATGTACGTAGAACCAAACCTACAACAATATCTCAAGGCCAGGTCTCTTAATTTAGGATAATGGCACGAGGGAAGGCATTTCCAGAAGATGGAAAATCCTTGGCTGGATGGATTCCCAAGTACTTCCTTGTACTTGCTGTGAATTGCAGCGTTTTTCTGAATATCAAGAATTTCAATTTGCACGTCAGAAGGGGGGGAACCATTTCCTCCATTGAAATTAAAAAAGGATTCATGAAAAGTTGAACATTTTTCTTTTCATCCTGGAAGTCTGAAAACCTAATTTCAAAAAAGTTTTTCAAATCAGAACTAGCATGTTTGTATTTATAAAAGCCTGGAAGCCCACCACTACATTCATTGTTGGAAAGTGTTTTCATTCGAGGAAATTGGGAGAGCTCATTCTGAGAAATATATCATGATCCAGCAGAGTGAGCTTTGCTTTAAAAGCCTGAATGGAACTGAATAGAGTCGGAAACATGTTATTTTTACCTTGCAAACGCTGATTCAAGTTGTTAAGGTGACCCATAATGTCCGTCAGAAAAGCTAACTCCCATAGCCAGTCTTCATTCTCCAAAAGCGTACACTCATCAGGTAGTTCCCCATTTTCTTCCAAAAACTTCAGAACATTACCCTTTAAATTCCAAAATTTCTCAAGTGCCTTTCCCTGTGACAACCAACGGACACTACAATGAAGCAGAAGCTCACTACGGTGTTTGTATTCCAATTCTGCTTCAAGGAGTTCACGGAATTCCCTTCTGTTCAGTGCCCTAGCTCGGATCTTGTTGATACATCGCACCACTGGATCGAGCACAGAAGAGAATTTAATGTCTTTGGCACAAAGGGCTTCTCGATGGATAATGCAGTGGTATTTAAAAACTTTACGCTTCAAATAACCTTCCAACAAAGCTACAAAACCTTTTACTTTGCCAGTCATTGCTGGGGCCCCATCCGTACAAACACTGTCTAATTTATCTCAATCTAAACTGTTGTTTTCAATTACTAATTTTATTTATTTCTAAATATATTCCCCTTTACATAAAACTAGCTGGCGCAAGTCTAGAAGCTCTTCAGTGACATCAAATTGATCGTTGATACAACGCACATAAACACAAAGCTGAGCAGTGTCACTTATATAACAGCTCTCTCTCTCATCCAAAGCGATGGAAAAGTATTTACAAGTATTGATACACGAAACTACTTGTTTGCAAACGTCGCCAGACATCTCATCGATCCGCCGCATAACTGTATTTCTTGAAAGTGCAACGTCATCCACCATTTTAATGACATTAGGATCTTCAGTGGCTTTTGCGAAGGCCATTAGACTCGGCTTTATTATCTCTTCTCCTTCGGAGTGTGGCTTTTTTTTTTCGAGCAATGATGAGGGCGATTTCATAAAAAAACTTTGACCATTGTCATCAGCTGATCACTTTTTGTTTTAAAAAGCATTTCTTGTCCAGTTAGTGAATGTTTCTTTTTATTTACAAATTCTGTTCTGAATGCTGAGCCAATTGGATATTTTATGCTAATATCGGGATGCATCTGTTTGAAGTGCCGATTTAGATTAAACTTTTTGGGAACTGCAACACTAGCCCCACAAATAAGACACACAGGCTTAGAAGAGTTTCCTTTTGTAAATAAAAACTGTTCTTCCCATTCACTATTAAACTCCCGAAGAGCAATATCGTCCTCGTACTTTCTTTTGGAAGTAGATGGCTTACTTAAGGCCATTACAAAACGATACTAACAGCAAGTGAATCACTATAGAAACAAATATTTTACAGTGGAGGATAACACAGTACGCACCAGTCAGTTCGGCACCAAACAACAAACAGAGTAGAAAAATGTGATTTGTGCAGACTGAGGAATGTGTCCTTGACTGTTAGACTAGTCGTGGTGGCACGAAAGGGGGAGAAAGGGTTGAGGTTGTAGTGGAAAGGGAAGAGAAAGCTTTGAGTAGCGGGAAACAATACAACAGAGACGGCCAACTTAGTAGACCTAACATTTTCAGAAACTTATTTACTTGGCCCAAATAGGTGATTTATTTTTTCATCAAATTTGTTATTGTTATATTTGGTGACTTTAGGCGTACCACCTGTGGCACGCTTGCCGCGGGTTGGATACCCCTGCACTAGAGGGTTGGTGAGGTGTAGGGGTGCCTTCCTCCCCTCCCTAGCCCACAGTTACAGTTGGCCTTGTATGCGGACTAGAAAACGTCACACATGGCCGCCAGCTAACAAAATAATATTTAGTCTGGACGTGCCGCGCTTACAGTTATTTTGTGAGCATGGCGTGCATTGTGTTTCCTTTGTTTTAGTTATTAAATTAGTTTATTCATACAACCATTAGTAATTTAACTTTATAGGGGTATAGAGTTATTTTATTTAGACGAGTGAGATATGCTTATTTAGAGTTAGAGTTGCGTTATGCATTAAATAATAATAATAATAACAGCCTTTATTTATTTGTTGAAGTGAAGGCGTTTGCCTTCTCTTCCACTTGACCGGTGTTGGATACAACATACACTATTACATTTATTGATATACAATTTAATAAAGAAATATTTAAATAAGTAGAAAAACATTCGCACGCTCATTCACACACGCTCATATAAAGCTCAAGTAGATTCAAGAATTCAGTTTAGCTTATTAGACAAGATAAATTGCTTAACCGTGCACTTGAAGGGAAGTCTAGATGTTAGATACCGAGTAGAGTTATCTAGTTTGTTCCAAACCTGTGATGCCAGGACAGTGAAAGAACGAGCATATGTTTGAGATCTATGTATGGGAATAGACATCTGTAGAGTGGATTCTGATCTAGTAGCTCGGCTATGTTTATCTTTCAGGAATAGGAACAGTAAGGAGAGTTATTGAGGCTGAGATGTTGAGAATATTTTTTGAAGCAATAATAATAAATGTAGCCTTCGCCTTTGATTTATTATTAACCTACCCAGTTTATTAAAATACTTAGAAATATGGTCATGCCATTTTAAGTTAAATATAAATATCGAACACATGTGTTTTGTAGTCGTTGTAGTCGTTCTGCTAGATCGTCTCTTAAGTCATTGTATACTACGTCACAGTAGTCGAAGTGTGGCATTATTAAGTTCTGGACAATGATAAGTCGTACATTTTCTGGGAGAAAATTATTTAGTATACTCAGTGAATGTAAGCAGGCATACACTTTCTTGCAAATCGAGGTTACTTGATCTATCCAATTAAGATTTTCATCAATAATCACACCAAGGTTTTTAGTAATTGTTGTCAGTTGTACTGTGGCTACTCCTAATCGTATGTCAGTCAGTAGGGAACGGTCCACATACAGTAGTAATCTTCTTGTTCCTATAAGAATGGCTTGAGTTAGAGAGAGGAAGACGAATATGGTTTTTAATAAAACTTTGAAGTCTCCGTATTACGGATGTTTTCTAACCTCCTAAACTGACGATTATGAAGCGGATATTTTAAAAATTTAACTACAAAACATATATAAAATGTCACATTTTTCAACGTAAAATTTCCCTGACCCCCGCGTCATTATTCCCTCACAAACGCATGTATGTGTTCTGAGGTTAAAATTCGCCATTGATAGAGAGTGTTGCTTAAATTTGAAGTTAGTTTGTTAGTTTTTTGTTTTGTAGTAGTAACATGCAGTGGTGGCGCGTGATATTTATTTTTGGTGGGGCCAGGTCAAAACTTACCGGTAGTGATTTTTTTCTCCCGATGTGTTAACATATTAAATTAATTTAAATTCATTGAAGTTTTCTTATTTTTAAAAATCACTAGAATTACAAAATCGCTAAACAAATCTACAAACAAAATTAATAAAATATAACAGTGTTTGAATTAAACTTACCAAGAGATGACATTACTTGTACAAACCAAATAATAAACAATCAAAAACAAAATAAGCAGTCTTTTTCCTTCAATAGTATTTAACCACAATTATTGTTTACCAAACCACGCATTAGAAAAAGTTATTTTTTTTCTTGCTATCCACGTGCATAAATGTAAAGTCACTTGGCTGATGTGCTCCTAACAGTTTAATTTCGAGTTTTTAACTAAACAATACTTTATTCATCACCTTACTTATTGGGTCTTTAACAAATACTAAATACACGCTAAAACATCATATAAATCATCTTTATCGGATCAAGGGCTCGCTCAGACTGACCCCACGAGTTAATGTTTTGCTCACAGTGGAATGACATTTAGAGATATTTTCCACTGGATGACGGAGATTGTCTTAGAGGGGTTGGCCCATGTCAGCTTCTCCATTTTGTCATTGGAGTCGCGGGTGCTGGTACAGTTGCGTAACGATTGGAGCGAGTAATGAATCCTCTTGGGACTAAAATACTGTATATCGGATCGAATAATTCACTGTGTGTGGAAAATGGTGCTCCACTTAATTTTTTATTTTATTTTTACAAAATCTATACTTATAAAATAACATGTCCTGATTGATTGACTGACTGACTGACTGACTGATTCATCATCGCCGAGCGCAAACTATCAAGGCTACAAGCATGAAATTCAGACTGTATATTCATTTTGTTATGTAGGCACCCACTAAGAAAGGATTTTAGAAAATTCCACCACAAAGGGGTCAAAATAGGGGATGATAATATGTATGATAATATGTATGAAAGTCCGTCATTTTGAAAGTTACATAAACCAAATTTTGTATTTCGGTTATTGACGTAAAACAAATAAATACGTGTTTCAGGAATTTTGGAAATTTTATTTAATAAGGGATGAAAAAGGGGATGAAAGTTTCTATCGGACTTGCATTATTTTTGATCTGAGGTCAAGTTATGGTCATCAACGTAACGTAATATTTTAAATTAATCTGTAAATACATATGTATATTTTCGTATTTGTATATAATCAACTTCCACGCGGGCAAAGCCGCGGGCAACAGCTATCTAGTATATTATAAAATAAAAGCTATACATGTTTGTTTATTATGTTCAACAGATATTGGTGAGTATGGGCCCCCCCCCCCCCCCTTGTCCTTATGGACCCCGGTAACACGTATTGTCTAAAGTGGAAGGGAACTCATGTAGGCCTACCTACTGCCGAGCAATGGTAAAGCGTGATGATAATTTTTAGGTAAGCTGACTCATGAACATTCATAACGAGGCATTGGGATTTTTATGAAATTTTATACTACAGTACTGGCCCCAGTGTCAAGCTTTCCAGTCATTTAAACACCATTTAATATAACTTTCACATTGAATGGTAACTTCTCAGAATCAGAATACTCAAGGCTAAAAAAACTAACCTAAATGTTCTCTGTCCTTCCTTCCTTTCTTCGGTTTCCATAAGGTTATAGGTGACCCACTTGAATTTTGAAGGCCATATTCTTTTAAATTACTCCATACATTTACAAGTTGTACAAACATAATGACTAAACCCACCGCGCCGTTGTGTGATTGCTGTAGCTGCAAACCACCCAAGAAGGAAAGGAATCAAAATATTGTTTAGGAGAGCGATTATTCCGGCCTTGTTGTTGACTGGAGTTTTTTTTAATATGTTCCCTTTTTTACTTCTATATTTTCTAAAAATATCTTTGAAGCAATTACTTGCTTATCAATCTCCCTAGCTTTGCTAATGGTTAACTTGGAGGTGTCGTCGGTAAATAAGCGTTCTTTAAC
Organism: Timema cristinae; assembly: GCA_039000515.1. Classification (NCBI taxonomy): domain Eukaryota; kingdom Metazoa; phylum Arthropoda; class Insecta; order Phasmatodea; family Timematidae; genus Timema; species Timema cristinae. The sequence goes on from JBCFYV010002255.1 coordinate 28,574,850, forward strand.
TTTCTTATCTTGTGTACCCATCACAAATTGTTGAAGAAGCACGAAATCTAGATGTGTTCCGAACGTACAACTGGAAGCAAGATGCTGAACTATAGCAGCCCAGTCCACTATTGATTAATTCGGAGCATAACATGCATTATAAAATTCCAACCGTTTCTTGAAAACTGAAATCACGAGTGAAAAATGGGCGTTTAACTAAGCTATCAAATCCACATAATTATAATTTGGTCTCGGAGTATCGGGCACACATAAATTGATTAACAACTTAAAAGCAACCTGATTTAGATTACTCACTAGTGTTGTAACGTGCTAAGTGCATTTAGCCCGTACATTCAAAATAAACAAACGGCAGTACATACAAGAATAAATTAAACTGAAATAAAACGCAGGTTATTAACTTACTGTGTAGCACGTCAATCAGACAAATTGGACAGCTACAATTAAATATCAATATTTTAATAATTTACGAAAGAAAGAAACAATATTAACATATTAAAAAAAAAAGTAATATACCTCAAAATTTATTTTCTCTAACTAGATGCAGTCAAATAAAATTACGTATCTCCCTAAATTGAAACACGTGGTTGTTCAAAAAAAATTCTTTTGATAAATACTGTAGCAGATATCAAAGAAGAGGATTAATAGTATCATATTTATGAATAAAATACTTTAACGCATAACCTTTGCCATTGAATGATGTCGGATAGGTTTACATACACTTGCCATGCTGTCTACAAGAAAATATAGTAAAGGACGTCTATATCACAAATTCTCATAAAAATAAAAGCTGAGCCTGAATAATATAATCATACCAGATATATTTAAATAAAAGATGCTTTAGTATCTACTCACCGTATTATGATGTTCTTGGAGTCTAACAGGATGTTAGGAGAAAACATTCAAAATAACAACAGCATGGCGGCTTCAACGCGTGCTTTCACTTCTACTCCTGATGCGCCAAGAAGTCTAGAATGGACTCAATCCTGCGACCCGCTGCTGTCGGAGTTGCCAAGCAGCGTTTCTATGAACTTTACTTCCCCCTCACCCCGCAAGCTGTTCTCCTTCCTTTGTTTCCCTTTCACCTTGTCTTCATTCGTCCTTCTCCTTGTCTATATTCCTGAGTTTATGACCCTTTTTGCTTTGTTCCGTTCGTACCAGATTTGGGACTATATATAGAGCCACGCCCGGGTTCACATTATACCCGTTCTACTACAACCCAGCGTCGAAGGAGGAACTTCTACACCGTCACGTAACGAAGAAGAGCGATGACCATGGGGTATGGGTCGTCAGAACCACTGCTACCTTGGCCAGGACGTCGAGCCAGGGGTATTTAAGAATTATGAATTAACGTCGACAAGTCCTTATGACTTAGGGTTTAGTTTTGTTTAGAAAACTAGACAATGTAGATCTTTTTTATATATTTTCTGTCGAAGCATATTTTTGTTAATTTAATTTCATGTCGAATGGATAGTTTATTCATTTCAAGCCTTGTTGACTTCAAGATGGAAGTGTTTCAGTTAATTGATTAAATATCGTGTTCTGGAGTCTGAAGAGCAAGTCTCCCCTTTTGACTTAGTGTATCAGTTTTAGTTACTATGTCCCTGTGTCCTTATGATACAGTCTTTACTTTATGAACCTTGGGCTTAGACCATAGACTTGAAAAATTTCCACAAGTTCCATTAATCTATTTTGAGCCAATGTTTCTCATGACGCCGTGTACGTCGTGGGCATCTGTATAATTTATGGATGGCTACAACCAGGCTGTTTGTCTTGTTTTCCATATCACAGTTGAGCTAATTAAAATCTATATCTTAGCTTGGCCAAGTACTCACGCTTCTCGTACTGTATTAGCCTCGGTTTTCAAACCAGGGAGCTGCACTAGAGTCATAGTGGGGTCCGCGCAAATAATACCCTTTTTCTTTTGCCTGTTGTTTAGCTTCTATTGTTTTTTGGGTGCTCTTAGTGTAATTACTATTAGAATTTTATGTACTATTGATTTCTCTGGCAGTACCAAAGGTTAAAGAGACCAGCCATAGTACTGTTTTGTTGACACCTGTTTTTTAGCCATCGACCGTTGTTATCAACAGAGCTTATTGTTGTGTATCATTATCCGAAATGTTTAAAGGATATTATCTTAAGACTCATTCAAGCAGACTGATAATAATTTATATGTGTATCTTGTTTGATACCCTATGTTAATAACTGTTTAACTGTTTTCTCCTTTAGAAAACGTCCACCTGCTCAGCCCTTGTAGCTACAGTCAAAACTTCACATTTCGCAAAGTCAAATTGTTTGCATCAAACTTCAAAGTACAACCTATAATATTTTTGTTAATTCTCTTTTTCATTTAATACATCAATTTATTATTCAACCTTAATTCTTTTCAATTTAAATTGTGTATCCTGTAGGAAAATAATCTTACAACTGTGTAATTGTGTTCTTGAATACGTCCCGGTTCACGTGCGTCCTGCCCTACTAGACGTCCAAATAGAACAAGCAGACGCTGCAGCCACACCTCAGCTAGGACGACTCATCAGAACTGAAGGCCTGCACCGTGATACCTTGGACGAGGGCCAACTCAAATTGCTCTAGGTTGTTCCACGTGGATCGAGAAACCTCCGCCCCGTCCCTTTTCCACGCGGCTTCTTAGACGTCAGATTCATTTCGTATATAATGCATCGCCTCTCACTCTATTTTTTTATATTCATTTCTAACTACTTGTCGAACGAGCGTCCAGGATACTTCAAGTACTGATCGACATTCAAATGGTGGTCACGATGGTTGATACGTTGGTTTCACCTCCTCGGCACAGATAATGTAATATCTGTTAAAATCTATATCTTTAGTTTTAAAGTTTAGACTCATTGATAGAGATTGTTTATTATAAACATAATGTGGTCCTTATTACAACACTAGTTTATTGTTTGCTATGTCCATATGACTGGTCTTTAGATTTGATCTCTTTGATAGAGGTTATTTATTCTTAACAGATTGTAGTCCTTATGAACACACTCGTTTATGGTTTTACTATGTCCATATGAATAATCTGAAATATTTACGCGACAGTCTGACGCCCTCCTCTGTATGACCATGTTCCAGATGGTTTAACCTTTTAGATAAGGATAAAGGGGATATCAGTTTAATCCATGGGTCGCTGCAGGATCTAGTTGGGTCTTTTGACTGGAATCAGTCTTTAGTTTGTCTATTGTTGTACCTTTGTACGGTGATCACCTCGTGGGTATGCATCTATCCCACAGGGTTAGCCCACGTGTGGTTTATTTCGTCCGGCTACCTTCAGGCACAGCTTGGCTCTTTTAATGTAAAAACAGTTTACTATTGTTATAGTCAGTCTCCAGATTATTGTTGAGTGTTAAATATACTATTGGATGACCAGGCAGTACTTATTAGGAATAGGCCTGCCATAGTATCCCTAGAGCTTAGATTCCTGATAGATCTACTTTAACTATTGGTAAACAATAGTTCCAGCTCTTGGAACTGTTTTTTTTTTGTATCTCGTAACTAGTTTTGAAGTTAACTTACGCTAACTAGCTCAATTAGTAACTATCACTGTAACTCCTTAAGCAAAGACTTCCTAGTTTTAGATATTGTTCAGCTACATTCCTTGTCCGTGCTTATCAGGTTTGAGACTTGTGGCCGTAAGGCTGTAGTAGAGTTATGTGTTGTTGCTTGAACGTAGCTTAAATTGATCCCCCCCGACTAGAATTAATGTATAAGCCTGATCAGCACACTTTCGCTCTAGAATGTGCGTATGATCTTCTTTAAAGAGTTACACCGTAATTTCTATTTTTGACCCAACCATAGTTGTCTTTGTCGTAAGTCAGTTTTTTTGGTGCTTCACACCTAACACGGCCACTCAGGGCAACAATGTCACTTGTTACACTATTTTTGCCTAACAATAAACAATGATAAGATTCAATTGCAATCGTATCTTTGGGCTTGTGACCATTCTCTTTGTTTTGATGGTATTAAACTTATTTGTTAAACTTGTATTTTACGCTTATGTTTTGCAAGCCACATCCTTTCTTATTCTATGTCCTTGTTACTGTAGTCGTCACCTCTACTGCCAATTAGGTTCGACGTTTGCAGTGTTTCCCACTGTTTATCTTCCAATTCATTAAGCTTAGTGTATCTACAGTAGTCCTATGGCTTCTTTGGTGCTGACTGACGCTCACAGCTGACTTCTGACAGTCAACATTTAGGTGTATACCTACATTTTGACTGTCAGAAGTGACAGCTGCTAAACACATGTTTTTTTCAGATCATATGGTTCAGCGTAGGGATACATAAGTTGGTCTGGTAACGTTTCAAAGCTTTTATCTGTCAGCTGTGAGCTGTCAGTCAGCACCAAAGAAGCCATGGGGCTACTGTAGACACCTTCACGTCCTCTTCGAGTCCATATTCCTAGAATATATTGGTCCACGTCAGTCAGGAAGTCCCGTAGAGCTTAAAAAAACTCGTCGGGGGTATTTAACACTTGTGGGCTGGGGAACTTAGGGTAGTAACAAAAAAAGTTTTGATAATGGGCGCTATTATTTACAAGATTCGAAAACAGGTACAGCGGATAGTAATGAAATATGTTACACGAATAGTAGTGTCTGAAATAATATGGTGACATAAAATTAATTTGAGAAAATGATGTGCCATAATTCTACCACTTCTTTTTTTGATGATGCTGACAAAATTACCCACAAAGAATGTTGGTGTGGGAGGGAAATTAAACTGAAGACTAATGATATTGTGCCCGTCAATTGTTAAATTTGAAAATGGATTTTAAAAAACCCATCAGGAAGGCCCCTTTATCTCCTGTAATCTCATATCAACTACGCTTTAGGGGAAAAAAAGATCTATACAACGGTTGCACGTCTTACCCGTTAGCGGGTTGCTCAGGAAATGTGTCAAGCCAACGCTTCTTTCTTCAAGATAAGAGAAAAAAAAGTGCTAAAATCTAAAATAAACAAATACATAGGAGATGCTGAAGGCTATATAAAGCATAATAAGCCTAACTGTTTGGATAGCAATAATATATAATAAGTATGGTTTTCTCAGTATACTGGCAATGAAAACATAATTTCTAATAAAATTGAATGTAGTGGGGAGAGGAAGAATTTTTTAGACTGCAGTATATAAACTGTTCAAATATTCTTGGATATTATATTATATTATTATTATTATTATTATTATTTTAGCATTGTGGATTTCTACCTGTTCAGTTTACACACCAAGAATTATATTCAATTAACAGTATAAACAATGGTAAGCAAATATATTAAAGATGTAATGTTCTAGAGCTTAGAGCCTAAAAGCCCTGCTCACTTTACATTTTTAGTAAAATTCGCCAACTTCCTCTTGAAAATATCACATTCATCATCAGCAGTATCAAATTACGTGAGATGTCCAATAAAACCAGCCATGGCTGACCTTGAAGTTGCTGAACTACAAATAAAGTACCTTGTACCCTGTCCGTAGCACCAATGTAATGTTGCTGAATCAATTTCACTTAAATGGCCTTGTTCAACACTTAGGTACCTACTTTTTATTCAACGTTACATTAATTATCAATGATTACATTTTAAATACAACTTAGTAGCTCACGTCTAACAAAGCACACTTATCATTAAACATAATATTCAAGCATGTTATAGATAAAAAATAATTAGATATACACATCATAAAAAAACATATGTGCTACACATCTGGGTATTAAAGTTTAGGTAATACAATATTTAAACAATCCAATGTGAATAGTACCCAGTATTAAACTTTTGAAAATCGTATTTGATTATTATCTTGTCCATATCTGTTGCGATACTGTAGAGCCTACGGTTCCTTCCAACTGTACCATCTAAGAATTTCAAATTTTTGCCAGATTGGCGCCTCATGCGTTTTCACGAGCGCCATCAACGTCTAAGTACGGTGGTTACAACAAGTAATGTGATCTGTGGTAGCAAAAAGCAAGCAGACGATATTTCATCTAATCAATTTTTAATAATAATCATGGTCTAAGATTTACGGGTTTGGCTACCATTTAATTTCAGTGATCAAACATTGAAGACAAAAACGCTAGTATATTATCATATTAGCACACGAGTAATTCAAATATTGTATATATAGGTTGAACCACACAGCTTTAATTTTACTGTTTTAGGCAATATAAGGAGTAGAGAAAATAATTAATGGTTTTAAAAAAAATCTTATCATTAACAAACCTATCAACTACAATATATTTTTTCTAATGATTTTAAAAATATTAAATATCTTGGTAATGGAATTCTCTTTACATAAATTATCTCTGTACACTGGGTGAGGGGGGTGGGAGAGGAGGACTTTATAAACATTGTATTATATTTAAATTGTAGAAATATTTTTATAAATAAAACGTACTAGAGCAATAGTTTCGAGCCTATCTAACAGTTTTACCCATCCTGATCGCCTTCGAGCTGTAAGAGCTAATTGTTACACTGTAGTAATAAAGTAAACTAAACTAGGTCTGAAAGAATCCGCCGACTCGAGTTGGATTTTGTCATCGCCACGTTGTTCAAGTGTATAGATTACAAAACCATGTCTCAAGAACTAGAGTAAAACTATTTATTGAATACAGGTCGAGGAGGTAAGGAGGGTCCTCTCTCTCTCTCTCTCTCTCTCTCTTTGGTCGGCCGAGTGGTGCGCTTGTCTTTTGGACATGTGGTCCGTGGTGACATGCATCCATGACGTTTAGTGCGTTGGGTTCACATTGACTCTGTGTTAGATGTCTGGACTCGTGGGTTCGAGTCTTGGTGATCGCAATTGCCTTGTATCTCCTTATAAGCGAACAAGATGGACTTGTGTGTGAACCACTGCTGAGGTACGACTACTAGTTGATCGGTTACGAGGTTAAGGCAGTATCCGGTTATGGCAAACGAACGAAGACAAATTCCAAATCGACGACGTGAATCCTACATCTCTGTTCATCGAACTCTATACTTCAAACATCACATGTGGTTTTGTTAAATAAACACATCGTTTACAGAGTCTGCCAACGCCTCCCCATCACCGAAAAACCAAACCAAATGAGCGTGACTTTAAGCCTACGTGCCCACTGATACTTGTTTTTATTAATATAAATGATATACGGATGTGTCTAAAGAGAATCATCCAAACCACGGGATATTTAGATGTTATGGCGTCTGTAACACTCGCCCAAATACTGTGAAGCAATAATCTGCTAAGTCAAGAGCTGTGTAATCAAAAAGTCCACAAGCCATTTCTATAATTTTAGCCGCTTACATTTCTATTAATTTGAATATTGCTACTTCATTTAGTAATTATAATTAATTAAAATAAATATAAAGTTATAACCTCAACAAGCCCCGTGACCACATCCGAAACATCCCATGATCCCAAATAGGGATGTGATCCCTTGGTTGGAAACTACTGTATTAAAGTTGAAGGACAGTAAGGCACAAGTCTCATCAACTAGCTTAAGACATATGATGGAATTCGTGTTTGACTCCTATATGGGGACATTTGAATCATTTGTTTGTTTATTACGACCAGTATACGATATAACGAGATTAAAAAATGAAGGGAAAAGTTTTTTTTTTAAAACCCGGCTTACAACTGAAAATAAATCATTGTAATATTACTAATTGTAAAAAGCCTAAATTATTTATTTATTTCATAACCAAGAAAATTTAAATGCTTTAATATTCATGAGCAATCAATTTATTATAATTTATGTGTATTTTACTAATAAGTTCCTTTTTTGTCATCATAATTATTTTCTCTACTCACCATATTACCCAAAGCCATAAAGAAAACATGGTAGTTTTTTTTTATAACATTTGAGTTGCGCGCTTGCTGATATACTAAGACACTAGCGCTTTTTGGCTTCAATGTCTGATCACTTGAAATATAACAATTGAATGCTGCACGTGAGGAGTGCCATAGGGGTCGTCATAATAAAGTTAAGTAAACTATGTTTTTTTATGGGTTGGCAGCACTGTAAAAGATGTAGTGAAGTGATAGTCGGTTGACTGACTAATGGGTGTGTCATTCAGTGTTCTTGTTATTTGATCCATGGTGTTCAGACGTGTTGGAAATAACAGGTAATGAAGTAGATAATAGAGTGCGTCAATCCAGAACATACGCGTTTTGATTTCAACTCCGATATTCTCACCATAATATTTTTTAGAAATATACCTGAAATATAGGCTAAGTGGAACAACTAAACAGTGGCGGCTCGTAGCTAAAATTAGTGGGGGTGCTGCTCCAGAAATGTTTTAGCTTTTGTTTTAAAATTGTGTCAAAGGAAAAAAAAATGTATAAAAAGATAATTTATTCAGGAACTTGATAAAATCTTAACAAAAAAAAAATATATTTTTTTTACTTACTTTAATTTAAATTGTTACAGTTCAAGCTTGATATATTCATTTAAAAATGAAATCCATTCTTCTTGTTTTAATTTGCGCAAAAGGTTCAATAATTTTCTCCTTGATCTGGATGACAATTGAGGAAATGTTTCTCCATTGATGAAAATACTGCAAGCGCATTTAGTCTTTCTGTTAAATAAAAGAACCGAAAAAAAATGAATCAAATAGAATAGATGGAATTATAATAATTCTACACTCTTCTACACTTTAGCACATTCAAAAATATGATACACGGTTTTTAAGCACAACACACTGAGTAAAAAAAAAACTTCCTTCCACCATCACGCCAGAGCCGGCACTGCGAGAGCAACAGTGCTTTCTCTACCTGGCAGTCTCACTTCCTCCCCTACCCGCTCCTATGTGCGCATGCACACAGCAGTCAAACACCACGTTCCTGGTATTGTGAAGCGCACAGTTCCATACAAAGATGTTTGTATCTTTCTCATAAACTGGAGGATGGCTACTGAAGTACTGACATTAAGCTTAAGGAATATATATTGTACTACAAAAATAAAGAAAGAATTAAATAAAAAAGGACTCATTATATTAAATGCTTCTTTCCACTTCTAATGATATGACAGGAAGAAGCATACTTGAAATTAACTACGTCACTTTGTTCAAAGTCTCCTGAAATTTCCCCAAAGCAAATTTTTTTCCTCGACAGCATATATTCCGTTCACGATAGGTTTTTACCTGGATGACAGTTCGAAAATCATATGTTTAGGTTTTGGGTTGCCAACACTTGTAAAAGATCACAGTTTTGTTATAAATGTAAAGATTTTTAATTATCTGTTATATATTACATTTAAAATAACGTAAACTTAAGTTTTCTCATACTATTTCATTTTTTTAAATAATTTCTTTTCATCCAACTCGAAACAATATTTTAAATATAATAAAAAGTACTTATTTTTCGTTTTGGAACGTTACTGATTTTGTGTAATATAGTGCACACATCAATATATTTTAATACAGGCATCGTATTTACTTGGAAAAGAGAGTATTGTCATTTTTTACATACAACAAATGATTTTATGATTATTTTATCGTATTTTGAAATATTTAACTGAATAAAATATTTTCATCAACTGCGTGTCTGCATCATTGTAAAAAACTTGTTTACCGTTATGTTCAATCATATGGTTTAGATTCGTTAGTCGCCATTTTAAAGATATGTTTGTTAGAAGTTTTTGTGAAAGTGGTGTTAATATATTGTTTAAGGAGAATAAAACTATAAATAAACTTTGTGTCCGTCCTCAAATAATATATAAATAATATTGGCCTAAATTACTGTGGTTAATTATCACATATAATATCACATATAATATATTACCATCAGTTTTCATTACATTCATCCAATGAGATATATGTCGGCTGTTGACGTAGTGATATATTAGGAATTACTTCTAGTAACATTTCGAGCCGTCATCCAGGTAAACTTAGATCGTGAATGACTTATATCTGCAAATAAGCACAGCGTTTTATATCCTTATTAAAAAAAACTTGATTGATTTTCTTTTGCATGGCCTTTCTCACTTTTCCAATCACATTGTCTAGGTTATTCCCAACTTTATTCATAAAATCTATTTTATCCACTAATAGCATTGATGATTTCTCCAGGGAAGTAATGGCATCAGGAAGAAATCCTAAATTCTGCATATTTACCTGCAATTTCATGATCAAAAAGTAATTTTTGCGCAGCTTTAAATGAGACCGCTTTATTGCTGTCAAACGGGTCGGTGATCTTTTTTAACAACTATTAAATTCTCACAGTGATAGTTGCATGCTTTGATCCAAGTCCTCCATCTGGTTAAAATGGGAGCAGGTGGCTAAGGCCCGCAGAACATTGGACGTAGGCACAGCAGAGGCAGAGGGAGGCGTAGCACAGAAAGAGGTTTCTACAAGGCACCGCACATTGCACGCAGGGCAGGCATAGCACAGGAAGATATTTCGGCAGAACACTGTTTATTGAAACGATTTTAGAAAATATAGTTGAGCCTTATCGCACGAATATACTGATGTTCAGGTACGATTCTTTATTTTAACCGTCAAAAGTAGGTCAGCTTTGTTTTAGTAGTTTCGGCTCAGTGCTACAAAATAGCGGTAAACTGTTTGTTTAAAATTGTACCATTATTAAGCTACAATAACATGTGACCTTTTGTCATATTGTATCCTAATCATTTCGAGTAAAACATAAAACGAAACAAATACATATTTGGCATATTTCATAACTTAACTCAATTGCCTTAACGTCAGACTCGTCTGGTCTCGTTTGTGATGGTTTGAATACCGGCCAGGTGTAAGAGAAGGGGTTTCTCCTTAAAAAAAAAATCCACTTTCCCTCCACCCCCAGGCGGGTATATTACCTCTAAAGTTATAACATTCTCAAAAATAGCCCAAGAATCTATTTAAATGTGAATGAGTAGTAAGCAACGATGAAAAAAAAATATATTAAAATAATCTTCATTGCTTATGTTATACTTAGGTTACTTGAAATTCATTGCAAAACCTATTGTAGACCAATGTAATACCTAGGGTTGTGTGGAGGGGGTGAACTTTTTGAATTCTGGTAAAGATTGTTGCATACACACACACAAAACACAATTTATATTAAAGTCCTCATATGTCAATAATTTTGATCCATAAAAAAGGTCAATAATGGGTCTGACAAAAAACACTTTACCATTCAAGTAATTCAGTTCTGTAGCTCTATTGCCCTTTTTGGACAAAACTACGTTATGGAGGCGCAGAGGACACAGGAAAACTGTACCACTACTACAACCAGACCAAGGCGCGACCAAGTTATTCCTATACTGCGCCTGTGGTGCGTCCAATGGGTGGTAAGCCATAAGAGTACGGGGCTTACAGAATCTTCTCTTCCTCCCCTGTCCTATACTGCGCCTGTGGTGCGTCCAATGGGTGGTAAGCCATAAGAGTACGGGGCTTACAGAATCTTCTCTTCCTCCCCTGTCCTCTGCTGCGCCTGTGGTGCGTCCAATGGGTGGTAAGCCATAAGAGTACGGGGCTTACAGAATCTTCTCTTCCTCCCCTGTCCTCTGCTGCGCCTGTGGTGCGTCCAATGGGTGGTAAGCCATAAGAGCACGGGGCTTACAGAATCTTCTCTTCCTCCCCTGTCCTCTGCTGCGCCTGTGGTGCGTCCAATGGGTGGTAAGCCATAAGAGTACGGGGCTTACAGAATCTTCTCTTCCTCCCCTGTCCTCTGCTGCACCTGTGGTGCGTCCAATGGGCGGTAAGCCATAAGAGCACGGGGCTTACAGAATCTTCTCTTCCTCCCCTGTCCTCTGCTGCGCCTGTGGTGCGTCCAATGGGCGGTAAGCCATAAGAGTACGGGGCTTACAGAATCTTCTCTTCCTCCCCTGTCCTCTGCTGCGCCTGTGGTGCGTCCAATGGGTGGTAAGCCATAAGAGCACGGGGCTTACAGAATCTTCTCTTCCTCCCCTGTCCTATACTGCGCCTGTGGTGCGTCCAATGGCTGGAAGCCATAAGAGTACGGGGCTTACAGAATCTTCTCTTCCTCCCCTGTCCTCTGCTGCGCCTGTGCTGCGTCCAATGGGCGGTAAGCCATAAGAGTACGGGGCTTACAGAATCTTCTCTTCCTCCCCTGTCCTCTGCTGCGCCTGTGGTGCGTCCAATGGGTGGTAAGCCATAAGAGCACGGGGCTTACAGAATCTCCTCAGCCTCCCCTGTCCTATACTGCGCCTGTGCTGCGTCCAATGGGTGGTAAGTCATAAGAGTACGGGGCTTACAGAATCTTCTCTTCCTCCCCTGTCCTCTGCTGCGCCTGTGGTGCATCCAATGGGCGGTAAGCCATAAGAGCACGGGGCTTACAGAATCTCCTCTGCCTCCCCTGTCCTCTGCTGCGCCTGTGGTGCGTCCAATGGGCGGTAAGCCATAAGAGCACGGGGCTTACAGAATCTCCTCTGCCTCCCCCGTCCTCTGCTGCGCCTGTGGTGCGTCCAATGGGTGGTAAGCCATAAGAGTACGGGGCTTACAGAAGCTTCTCTTCCTCCCCTGTCCTCTGCTGCGCCTGTGGTGCGTCCAATGGGCGGTAAGCCATAAGAGCACGGGGCTTACAGAATCTTCTCTTCCTCCCCTGTCCTCTGCTGCGCCTGTGGTGCGTCCAATGGGTGGTAAGCCATAAGAGCACGGGGCTTACAGAATCTTCTCTTCCTCCCCTGTCCTCTGCTGCGCCTGTGGTGCGTCCAATGGCGGTAAGCCATAAGAGCATGGGGCTTACAGAATCTCCTCTGCCTCCCCTGTCCTCTGCTGCGCCTGTGGTGCGTCCAATGGGTGGTAAGCCATAAGAGTACGGGGCTTACAGAATCTTCTCTTCCTCCCCTGTCCTCTGCTGCGCCTGTGGTGCGTCCAATGGGCGGTAAGCCATAAGAGCACGGGGCTTACAGAATCTTCTCTTCCTCCCCTGTCCTCTGCTGCGCCTGTGGTGCGTCCAATGGGTGGTAAGCCATAAGAGCACGGGGCTTACAGAATCTTCTCTTCCTCCCCTGTCCTCTGCTGCGCCTGTGGTGCGTCCAATGGGCGGTAAGCCATAAGAGCACGGGGCTTACAGAATCTTCTCTTCCTCCCCTGTCCTCTGCTGCGCCTGTGGTGCGTCCAATGGGTGGTAAGTCACAAGAGTACGGGGCTTACATAATCTTCTCTTCCTCCCCTGTCCTATACTGCGCCTGTGGTGCGTCCAATGGGTGGTAAGCCATAAGAGCACGGGGCTTACAGAATCTCCTCAGCCTCTCCTGTCCTCTGCTGCGCCTATGCTGCGTCCAATGGGTGGTAAGTCATAAGAGTACGGGGCTTACATAATCTTCTCTTCCTCCCCTGTCCTCTGCTGCGCCTGTGCTGCGTCCAATGGGTGGTAAGCCATAAGAGCACGGGGCTTACAGAATCTTCTCTTCCTCCCCTGTGCCCCTGATGTGCCTGTGCTGCGTCAAACGGGTGGTAAGCCATAAGAGCATGGGGCTTACAGAATCTCCTCAGCCTCCCCTGTCCTCTGCTGCGCTTGTGCTGCGTCCAATTTGCGGTGGACCTAAGGGACGTTCGGGGCCTCCGACTTGAATAACGCCATTCGAGATGGTGGCATCAGAAATACTTTCTTCACGCACCCAATTAGCTGGTAAACTTTGATGAAATGCCCTAATATCTCTTTATCAATTCTTTGACAGGTATGTGCTAGACATATTAGGTGTACCATTTTTTTAGAACAGCACTTTCAGAGCATTAGTAGCCTTTATCATGTAATGTGCAACATCAGTCACGAAAAGCAGGACATTGCCGTGTTGGATGTCATTGGGCCACATTAAGCCCAAGGACCTACCAAAGAGTTTGCTGACTGTATAAAAACTCACTTTTTCTAATTGTTCACATTTTATGAAAAACTGTTCGCAAGGGCTTTCTACTTCCATCGTAACTACCCCTACGTTAACTACATATCGTCCTAGAGAGTCTGTTGTTTCATCTATAGACACCAAAATTTTCTTTTAAGCAACTTTTTTTTCTTATCTTTTGCATGGTGTTTTCATAGCAACAACGGACATATATTTTTTATTGTGGTGGATTCTGGCAAATACTTCCCAGTGTGCTTTCCTAAAAAAACCCAGCAATTTTAGATTGTTAACATAGTTTAAGGGAATATAGGCTGAAATGAGGGCTTCGAACGATTCGTAAAATACAGAATGTTTTGGAAGACGGAAGACGTTTTGGTTTGTCCAAGGAGCATTCGCTATAACTTTTACCCTTCCTTGAATCGCTGAAGATCTCATTTGAGATTTTCACAGTTGACATACTACTTCAATGTAATTTCCTTTCCGCGCCAAATCTCACGTCACAGAGTTTGAAATATAGTATCTAATCATCGGTAGAGAATACGTTTTCACTTCAGATATGTTGGATGTTGAAATTAAACATTAACTATCGGTGTGCTCCGAAAAATGTATCAAGACACTGAGAACCGTTATCTACAGAAATTCCTCAGACTGGTTTGGACGAGTTCATTTGCAGCCGTGCTAGACTAGAGGGGAAGGCGCGGGTGAAAGGGAGGCCGAGAAAGGCAGGGGAAACCTCTATCGACGATCTCGCCCTCGCTGAGAGCGAAGCGTGAGTGCTAGTTACCCACCTCCCAACACGCCCCTCTCCCTCCCCCTCCCGGACGGACTGGTACTACAAATAGAAGAGCTATCGGTTTGAAGGAAAAGCTAGTGGAGGGGTAGAAGTATTCTTACCGCCGTGGTGGCACCACCGTTTGTTATGACGCTTGTACAGTTGTTGTGAATACGAGCACTCCCCGACCCTTTTTTTTTTTCTCAGTCTTGTTTCTAACTTTCAAGGAAAATGTACAAAAATGTACAATATAGTTAATTAAACATGAATTTAAAAAATACTTTAAATGACCGAAAAACACGAAAATATGCCATATCGCGTAAAAACATGGGAATATGCTAAAATATTATGCCCTAACAAAACTACTTAAATAATATTAAGTTTTTTTTATGAAACACATTTGTTTACACTTTAATAACATTCTAGGTTTGACACAAACAAATGCAAAATCATAAAAATCCTATCCCTAATACTTTACTATAAATTGAAAATAAATAAAATATTAATTTGTTATGTATGCCTACTAGTATTCCGGATGCAAACAAAGCAACGGATTGTTTCACTACAATTGGTGCTTTAATTTCGAAGCGCATGCATATATATATATATATATATATACTATGATTAGTAGTCCGTATAACTCTTAGTCGTAGAAAATTAAAGTTGGACAAATTTCTATGGAGTCAAAAGTATAAATGACCTACAGATAAGGCTTTTGTGACCCGACTCATTTGCTACTATGGTACCGATCTCTTCGGACCACTAAGTACCTTTCGGCAAGGCTATAGTTGGGGGAAGGGGGCTTTTGGGGGTTCAACCCCACTCCGAAATTTTATGAACAATATATATAAATATACCTTTATTTATGGTTCAAACAATATCAAAATTAAGATACAAGTACAAATTAGGGGGCTGTGCTACCATAAAAAGCACGTCAGAGAGCGTCTAGAGGTCTTTATATTTATAATTTTTTATAGCCTTCGTCAGTTATGGTGTTATGTTGCCATAAAAAAAACGCTTCAGATAGCTTCTTGATATGTTTAATATTAAGAATTTTTCCTTGCCTTAAACATTAAGGGGGTTATGTTACTGTAAAAAACACTTTAGAGAGCTTCTATAGGTGTTTAAATATATACCGATTTTTCCTGGCCTCCAAAAGTTAGGGAGCTATGTTGCCATAAAAATACTTTAGAGAGCTTCTCGAGGTGTTTAATATTTATGATTTGTCCTAGCCTCCAGAAGTTATGGGGTTATGTTGCCATAACAATTACTTCAGATAGCTTCTAGAACGTTTTATCATTTAGATTTTTTTTTCTAGTCTTCCACAATTGAGGTTTGTGACCACCAAACACCCCCCCCCCCCCTGAAATCTTTGGCTGGCTACGGCCTTCCCTTGTGGATACGCAGTCTGTTGCGTGTGTTTTAGTCTTAACGCTTTTGTCGATCGCAAGTGATGTAGAGCTATTCTTCTAGTTGTATATTATAGAGCTCACTCATAGTCTATGATCTTTACTTATAAAATAACATGTCCTGACTGACTGACTGACTGACTGATTCATCATCGCCGAGCGCAAACTATCAAGGCTACAATCATGAAATTCGGACTGTATATTCATTTTGTTATGTAGGCACCCACTAAGAAAGGATTTTAGAAAATTCCACCCCAAAGGGGTCAAAATAGGGGATGATAATATGTATGAAAGTCCGTCACTTTGAAAGTTACATAAACAAAATTTTGTATTTCGGTTATTGACGTAAAACAAATAAATACGTGTTTCAGGAATTTTGGAAATTTTATTTGATAAGGGATTAAAAAGGGGGTGAAAGTTTGTATCGGACTTGCATTATTTTTGATCTGAGGTCAAGTTATGGTCATCAACGTAACGTAATACTTTAAATTAATCTGTAAATACATATGTATATTTTCGTATTTGTATATAATCAACTTCCACGCGAGCAAAGCCGCGGGCAATAGCTATCTAGTATATATATATTTATACAATTAATTCATTAATTATTGTCTCCACATGAAAAATACTCTCTTTTTATATATAAAAAGAATCAATTCTGATGAATCTATTACTGTTTTTAAAATAGATAAATTCTACTGAATCGATAATATCTAAGAAATTTCCATTCATAGCTGAGAAGTAGAGCAGAATATAACAAAAAATAATTTTTGGTAAATATCAGGATATTCTTTCTGTCACTTGAGATGGTAGTACACAAAGCCAGAGTCAACTACTATTTTAAGAGATTATCTAGTAGAGCAGAGATGTTAGACCAATTTCAATAAATAAAAGATAATAGATTCAATTAAGACTGTAATCATTACGTTTCATTATAAACTAATGTATTTTTCTTCTGAATTGTGGACAATAAGCTATGCACTTTTTACGATTAGCTATACGTTATGCATTAACATAAACCAAACCCAAGTCAGGTGCGTATCGTACAATGTGTTGTGATATTTGACATTTGCCCAATAAGAAGAAAGGATATAGAAAATACATAGTGTAGCGTAATTTATACTTAGTGAAATACTTATTGATTGGTCTAAATTGACTACGTATGAATTAGCTAGATATATATTAATTAGATCGACTGTTTTCTGCTCCACAGCAATCGTACTATTTGCGTAATAGTATTCCATTTTCTAATATTTTATTACAAGAAAAGATGGCTAATGACTTTTCATTTTATAACTTTAGCAGATCATATATAAACACCTACAGGAAGATACCTATTCCTCAAGGGTTGGGAAGATAAATTTGACTATTACATTTTAAACATTACGAATCTATAATGTCAAGTTTTTTAGAAATTATTGATTAATTGTCAATTATTGTGCTTGGTAACAATCATTACCAGACATATTTCGAATTATTAAAGTCACACATTCAAATAAAAATCCATAGTATTAAGATTAAAATGGTTTTTAACAATCGCCTCCTAAACAACACTCTTAAAGCTATTTCTAGTAATGTTCCTATCACCCCAGGTCGAGTAATTCACTAGGACACGCCTGCTTTGATGCTATCTCGAACTTGCCACGTTTCTTAAGGCACAAACACCAACCTTTATATATGCGAGTGTGTATGGTGACGTAATTAAAGCAGCCTTTCCGCATTTCATTAAAAAAAAGTGAGATTGTTCATTCGTTTGTGTCCATATATGTCCGAATTTTAACATTTGTTTTGTAAAATGAGTCCTTTTGAAGAACATTTTAATGTGGCGGGACAGCTTGAATTAAAGATAACCTGCCACCAAAGGTGCACTCGTAAATTTTTCAGTACCGGAACTTTTGATTGTGTATTATAGCAAACAGCAAGAATATGGTCCACAACCACAGGCGGCTGGCTACATGACAATGTTATGAATAATGCACATTCATTTCGATGCTTACATTGATAAGCAGCAAAACTGATCTTTTTGTCGTCAAATGTTTAACTTCATTTTCATGAATTAGATTTTTAGCGACTTATTTTGTCGCCATTTGCCAATGGATATCCAAAAGCAAGGACCATTTTCGTGCGGTCCAGTTTTTATAATATAAGCTATATTTTTTTATTGGCTCATAATATGCTAATAACATATCAATAAAAGTGAAGTGAAGGTTAAGAATCAAACCAAACAATTTTAATATCTACAAATAATATTTAATTCTTGAACATTTGAACAACTTAACATTTAGTAGTTGAAACATTTAATAGTTGAAAGATCAGCCTACATAATGTTTTATTCATTTAAATAGTTCATTTTTTATACTCCCACATGTCCATAGAATTACAAAAACTTGGCAAATGGGTTGTTATTCTCCAAAGTGGTTGGTTTTGCTCATTTCGTTCGAGTATCGTCTAAAATCTGATGTTTTTGTAGCCATATTTTTACATATGGCTCTGAGTCCCAACCTCTCAAGTTTGGGCCGTGCAGTTTTAACAAACATCAAACTTGACCCACATGGCCCTATAAGTCTCGCACCGGTGGTGTAGTAATGAGGTTCATTAGACTGAATCTTCTTTCACAATCGGTTGAACTGCAGGGGATCAGTTTCATGCAGTTAAACACAGGTGTTAAAATTTTTGGTATACTTGTATGGTTTTCTACAAAATACCTGCAGCTCTTTTTGCTTTCGGGTATACTTAAGTTAAACCTTCTGCACAACTTCTCAATCTCCGGTTCTCCGAAGCCTGCAGGTTTATCAATAGGCCACTGATCGGGTTCAGCAGTGTCCTTCTTCACACACCATTGGAAGTGATAATATAATTCATTAAGAAATATAACAATGAATACTTAATGTTAAAATAAAACGTAAGCAAGAATTTAAGTTAAAACAAAATTTATATGAAAAGACTATTTTTTATTTCTCCCAAAAAGTAGTACCGGAACGACGTTCCAGCACCAGTGCACCCCTACCTGCCACATGTTGAACTGAACAGCTAAACAAAATTATATTTTGTCATTAAATCGTGCTTATTTTATGTTTATATGAACTCAAACATGGGAAATTTTATTCTAAAATTTGGCGCTTTATGAAATATTTAATGTGGTGGGCCATTTTGAAATAGCCCTATTCCGCAATATGTAGAAAATTTGAGTTCAAGCTTCCAGTTTCCACATATTGAATAAACCAACGAAACAAAATTATGTTTGTACCACTACCTTGTGCACGTATGTGCCATAAGATAAAGATTTGTGTTAAAAATACCAACCATTTTACAGAACATTCATAGAAAAAAAATCCAAACCAGTCCTCACTATATTGAAAAATATAACTTTACATTTTTTTCTTGTAATATTCGATTTTACTCCGTTTGTGCTCATATGCGTCCGAAAATGAACGCAAGTGCTAAAAAAAATTAGGCATTTAAAATAACATTTATTATATAAAGATCATTTAAAAATCAACTCACACCACCACATATTGGTAAATAGGTATGTTACTAATTTACTTTGTCTCAACTATTTGTGCTTCGTTTGAGATAGTGTTTCTCCAAACATGAACATTTTTGTGTTCTAAAATTAAGCTTATTTAGAGTATTAATATGGCATGACTACTTGAGCACTAGTTATTTTCTATTACGGAATAGGGAAGACTCAAATTAATCCACTATATAATATGTTACTTAAAATTCCGTTTTAGAGTACAAATGTTCATGCTTGTCCATAGAGGAGCACAGATATAACATAGATAAATTATATAATTTTGCTCCATATTATTTATTCATATGTGGTGAGACCAGGGGTACCCGCAGAGGGGGCAATAGCCCCCCTCCTGAGATTCTGAGGTTTTATAGATATTAAAAGTAATCTAATTCCGCCTAACAGTGTTCTTACCTAGCGCTCAAAAAGTGCCCTCAGCCAACAACAGAGTTACTGTGCATTCATACGTTCACAGAAAAACTCCTGCAGAACAGAAACGTAGTCACGTGACGAGCTCTAAGCAAATCACAAGATTTCCGCCTTATCGGTGCGAGTTGTTCCGCTAAAGTTCAACTCATCTCTAATTCATCCGCTCTGCCTGAGATGTTCGGCAAAGGAGAACCAATCAAAACTCAAAACTAACCAACTCAAATCAGTGCGCATGCGCATTTGACAACGCATGGGCTGTACAGCAAGAAGCAAGCCGACATATTCGTTGGCCTTTGGTTAATGTAAAGCGTGTGTATCGATGTATTGGATTGTACCACGACACAGCGTTATAATTTGTAAACATCCATCGGGAGAATGATATAAAATATATGTTTATCCACTAGAAAATAAAATATGTTGATAGTCAGATGTTTTAGGTTGGCGTTGCAATGCATCATGGGTCAACATACAGCGAGTGAATTACTGCGCCACTCAAGCAGACTCTGCTCTCTATTTTCGACGAACGTGTGAACCAAGCTTTATAGAATATAACTAATAAACTAATTACTAGCGACCGTCATCAGACCACTTACTGACTTAGGGCTGATAGTTTGGCGGATGCACGACCAATTCCAACAGCATTCGCCACTAAAATCGTCAAGGGAAAGTATACACCCACGAATTTGGATAGATTTGAAACCATTTTCTTATTTTTATGAGACAAGGATTGCCTTAGAAAGCGTATTTTGAGACTTCGATTTAATAAATTTTTCCGACCTCCGGAGAAAAATCCTGCGGGTGCCCTTGGGTGAGATGACTTGAGTTAAAGCTTGTTTGCATTATTAAATGTTCAATAAGATGTATATTTTTTTTAGCACATATGTTAATGTTCAGGCAAATATTAGCACAAATAGAGTACAAGGGAATAATTGTAAAGAAAAAGAAATAATACATGACTTATTTTTAATGTGTGCCACGTTAATGTTATTTAAAAGATCAACTTAACCAACACGAATGTTGATGTTCAAACATAGGTACACTAGATTTTCCATGTGAATAACACAGTGCTATAGGCTGGTAGAGACAAGTTGACGATGCCGATACCCATATGTATGTTTAAAGAGCGTTCATCATAGCAGGGTACAACTCATCTCCCAGTCGTGAGAATTATGGGTGTAAGAGCGAAAAGACCAGACATCCGTGTAGTGCATTCGTTTTTGAATGGTTACTCGAAATTTTCCGCGGTGACAATGGGATACAGTATGAGCTTATTAGAACAGAAATAAGATTTGTGAACAGTGCCTATCTGTGAAATTATTCTAAAATGGTCAAAGCCGGCCTTTTAATTGCAGTTTATAGCCAAATATAATTTAATATTTCAACAATGTTCATTATTAGAAACCTCTATAACTTCTGTATCTCCATTAATGTTTAGTAAGAAATGATTCACGTGCAATAGAGTTGGTGTACATCTATGATTTTTTTTTAGCTGACTGTATCACAAAGTTGATTGGCATGTGATGCACGTTCTTTATTACCTCACCTCACAAGAGAAGTACGACAGCAAATTGAATCACTACAGGTCACCCCATGATTGTAACTGTGTATCAAAGCGGGCCTGCCCCGAGGGGGGACTAATGGTACCATGGTAATGGACTCAGGACTTCCAGAAGTATAGGCTCAGTCTATTGCGAAGAGATATGAGATGGTAAGTGAATCAAGTTCAATTTAAATCTGAGAATTTCATCATTTGCGTAATTATTTGCATACATTGCTTTTATTTAGTAAAAGTGACAATTAATGTTTAAAAAAACGTGCAACCCCAAGTCGAGTAGTGGTGGTTTATCAGGGGGACATCAGGAGATCTTATAAAATACGGCGTGCCCTTCCTAAATCAAGGTGGTGAACCAGCCCAGACAAGGATGGTTGATGACGTCATACAAAAACGTGTTGTCGGTTGTGTTCATGTGATGTTTACAAAATAAAAACGTTTCATTTTGAAACCCATATTTTATATGGCTCTTTCTCTAAGTTATACAATTATTTATTCATCTTGGTGTCCAATAACACAATACATGTGTGAATATAATATATTTTAAAATTATTTCATGCACTATAGTATCTCTTGTTGCCATAATCGCAGAAACAAAACAAACAAAAAATTTAGTAGTTAATATATTTTGTTTTTTCATTAAGTTAAGATAATGACAATTATACAGCAATCCTTAGGAAAGCATTATTATAATCGTTTGAACCTTCCATTAGCTTTCACCTACCACCCTTCTAACCATGAAGGCCCTTTATGTGTGGTCACGTTAGTATATGGTAGAGATCCTCTCTTGGACAACTTGTGTTCGCGCTCGCTTTTCCGATCAGGGCTTTGGGACGTCTGTGGAACACTCCTGGGTAAATGATATAGCTTCCAAGATCAAGGATGAGAGGTTTCGCTTTTGGTATAAGGACCACGCAAACCTCCGGAATAATTCCTTGATACATGGCGTATTCATGTCCTATTCATGTCCTACCTATTTGGTTGCGTCAAAATTGATTCTAAGACACCGCGAGCGTGAGTTGACCAATTACCTCTAAGCAGGACACGCATAGTTGGCCTTAGCAATTGCTTGTTCAAGAGTCCAACCATTCTACCTAGACAGGGTGCTACGCCTATTGAGTAGTGGGATTAAGGCCCTTGGCCCTGTCGAGTGCAAGTCTAAAACCTATTTTGTGAGATGGTTGGTGGGAGGGTGAAAGGCTTCACAACCGACCAAAGTATCCTTCCACTCCAACAAGAACAGATGGATCATGGAAACTGGAGATGGCGCTAGCTACCGAACAGGTCTTGCAGAAAAACCATACGTTTGAAAATATCAGTTTTCTCGAGAACAGGTGAAATTTTTTATGTTAATATTTTCGACGCCGCTTCTAAGATGATGTATCTATGTTTATTAATTGTTACATTTTCTTATTTTTTGTTACGAAGCCGGCAATTTTCTATTGAAAAATATTAGTTTTTTCGATATTTGATCACTGTTAAAATTATAGAGGTGTGTATATAGAAAGTATAGCTTAATCAACATGCTTCTATTCTTGAACAAACCGTTTCCGAAAAGAAAATTGTAAAACAATAAAAATTCATGAAGATAACCGTTTGTTCCCATGGCTCTGCATTTCCGTGCCAAATGAAAAGGGCCAATCGCCTTAAGACACCCAGCCGTTGCCTCTTCTTGGTCGGGTAGTCTGTCAAGTGTAGTCACCAGCAAGGCGATTACGGATCTCAATGACTCGACAATGCAGTGACATGTCATTCGTTGGGCGTCATATGGCAGACTTACAATCATGGATCTTTTTTTAGTGCGTCGTAGGATCGTCCACGCCACCATATTGCCGAAATTACGATGAAGCCCTCTCAGAGTGTGTTCAGGTTAACCTCGTGACCAGCATAAGGGCAAGTTTTCGCGATTGACTTGGTTACGTCTTGGTATCAAATGTTTTCGACCAAGTGTTTCTGACCAAGGTTAAGCGTGAAAACTATTTTGAGTTGTTTTTCGTGAACAAAAATTCGGGGTTGGGGTAGAGTAGCTCTAACAGCTGGTGGGTAAATTTATGTAGAACTACATGCACTGCAAATCAATGGAAAATGAACTATTTAAGTGCATTCTTAGTTACATTGGTACTTATTTTGAATAGTGCCGGTACTAATATTTACACAGCATATTAAGCTAAACATATCTCCCCAAAAATAGCCTTAAAAAACATGAAGTATGTCTAAAATAAAATAAAAAACCTTGATCATATAGTAAGTACTCTTTCTTTTCTCCATAACTAAACGGTTTTTAACTACCTACTTACTGTCATGTATTTCTAGTCATGTATTTTAGTAATTACCGTCCGTTTTAATGTACATATAACAGTCAAAATCCATTGACTACGAAGTTATACTCGTTTAAATCTAACATAAGGAATGATGAGGTTTTTAAATGGGCGCACAAATTCTCGGCTCATTGGTTTGTAACCAGACTGTTTAGTCTGAGGTCTGTGGTATCATCCCGGCCATAAGCATTGATAACAGGTCAACCATGAAAACATGCACAGTGTGACTATATTAGGAAGCCTGTTATTATTTTGAAAAATGGAAACTCATATTGACACAATGGTGGGAGGGGATTACAATTGTATTTTCATTTTTAGTTGGTTAAGTGAATAATGTAATAATAAACTATACAGTAATCTTTAAGGAAGTATTATTGGAAGTTTTTGATTGATTTATAGATGATGTTTTAAATTAATAAACCAAATAAGACAGTTCTAGAATGCAAAATGTTTAGTGATTTTCAATAAATGTTAGTGGTCGAAAGTGAGCTTCTTATAAAAATCAGGGTTTACTCCATGATGACGATCAATTTAACGTTTACCTAACGTTCACTTAACTTTCACGTAACGTAACGGTTCTCATGTTTTTAAATGGAAGCCATCACGATGGAGTTAACGTTCACTAAGGGTTCAAATAACTTAAGAGATGTCCAGGGAGAACTTTCACGTTAAGTCAAGGTACCACGTGTTTAAGCTAGCCAATCATGTTGCCGTTGTTGCGAGTGACTCCAACAAGGATATATTTTAGTACCGTACTTTAGTTATTTGTTTATGTTATGCAGAAGAATTCTTCGGTAAATTTTTTACCCCACGTTTCGTGAAATATAAAATGTCGTAGCTCTTGTCACACTTTAGTTTGTTTACCCACTAAGCTTTTATTGCAAGAACTCGTAGCCTAATCAGCCATAAATGATTGGGTTTAATTTTAGTGAACAATTTGTTTTCAAACAGTTCAAATTCATTATCTGTGTTTCACACACTAGTTTCATAACCTTAATTGCACGTTAAGTTGATCTTGATTCTGGATTTAGCACCGGTACCCACTTTACCTAGGCTTCGAGCCATGGCCCCCACAAGGGGGAGGGGGTAGAGCTGACAGGGCTCTAGCCTGGGGGCCTGAGATTAAGGGGGGGGGGGGGCAGCGTAGTGGATCTGTACCATTATTTAATTTTACAATCCCCCCCCCCCTTTAAAAAAAAGTTAACTCTCACTCCAAGAAGTAGCATGTCTGATTCGCTACGGCGTTAAGATTTATTTTCTTTTATGCACGAAGGTACTAGAATTCGCATGCACCACTACTCACTACTAATCACAGCTCGCTGCTATGAACAAAAGATAGTCCCTGGAAAGAGAAACACTTCTAAAGAACTTGAACAAGATTTCAGAATTTTTGTAATTTACCCGGTACTGGTGTAGGCTTTCACTAGCAATGATTTGAAGACAAGATTTGAAGCAGCAGATACCGTATGTGAACTATTCTCATCCATTTTGAACTTCCAGAACCTAGACGATGGTCAACTACCCGAAAATTCAACAAAACTTGTAAATACATATAAGAAATATTTGTTTGAAGACTTGCACGAAATCCTTCACCTTAAAAGTATTCGCAATACAGATTTCGGCAGACTTCTGACAGCAATTTACGAAGTTTATTAATTAAATGGCAAAGAATCAACTGTTCGAGCGACTTAATCATGAAGCAATTTTGTGCATCGAAAATGATTTAGCTTAAAAATTTGATTTTACTGAAGTAAATGGAAAATATGTGTCGACAAAAGTTAGAAAATTTACTTTGAGATGATTTTTATTATTACATTAAGTTTATATTATGTAAATCCATATAGTTTTTTTAAATAAATATAAATATTACGTTTGTGTCATCATACTGACTTATGTTACACTAACACCTGTAAAGCATCATGTTGCCCTTAACCTTTGCAATAGGTAGAGAGGCCCTTCCAAAAATCCTGGACTTGGGGCCCACTTCAGGATGTGGGGGGTATGCTCCGAACAACCTAAGTGGGGCCAGCTTGTCGTATTTTCTCTCCCTCCCGTGTGAAGAGAACCGCCGTGCTCTTTACTACGTTGATACACGTCCGCCAAGTAGTAAGCCACTCTTCCAATAGCTGCAAGTGTACATCGAGGCTGTATATCGAGGTATTTACCCAACGGAGACTCTTTTCACGACTCCTCTACAAGAGCCTTGTCGTCAACGTGGCGACAATTGCCTTATATACACTATAAAGGCACCTTTAAGAGAAAAGGTCATTGGGACGCGTCTCCGTAGGTACCCATCATGCATCATGCACTATTTATTTTTAATAAGACAACAACCATCTCCTGTGTAACTATGAACTTTACCGTTACTACCATATTTTGGTGGATTTTCTCAGGTATGCCTCTAATCGCTTGATCTGATTATATTAATAAGTATGTTTTGCGCAATATTGCAAGGGATATCATTGTTCTTTCCTTTGTAGGCCAGGCGAATATTTTTACGCCATTTGAAAATATGCTATATTACTTAATTGTATTCAAAAGGGACTTGATTGGATCGACGCAACTTTCAATTTCTAAAATAAAAATTAGCACTTACAAAGATTATAGTAACTGGTATATTATGTTGAGTCTAATTTTTTTTTAAAAAAGCCTCCTTCGGATACAATTTTAATGTCACATTTCATGTGTCAAAAGTTTTTCTAAAAAAAAAAAGTGAGAAAACTAGCGTGCTCGTCTTGTGACGTGCGTAGAGGTCAAGTAGAAAGGAGCATAAGTGCGCACTGCGCATGCGCTGGTATTCCATAAAAGTTTAAAGAAACGACAAAAGACGTGCTATTTTTAAGTTTCAGAGCCCATACATTTGTGAAAATTTACTTTTTCTATTACTTAAGTCAGATTTATTTGGGCTTATTTATATTCAGCCATTAGAGGGCGTTTGAAATGTATTCCTGCACGTAGAGTAAATCTCCGCGCATGCGCATTAAGTCAACTAAAGCCTGCTTGTGGCGAAACTATTCGCGGTTCTTATATCATGATATAATCATGTTTATTATATTTTTTTAACACGGATTTTAAGTACAAGCTTCTTAGCTCATTGTATAATGACAAGCTTTTCATTTATGATTTAGTTAGAAGTATGGTGTTCGTCAAAGAGAAAATTTCGACAAGTGAATTTGGAAGTCATGAGTTTAAGTAGTGCGCCGTGGACTTAGCCAACGACATAGGTTTGTGGTTTGTTCTTGTATTAATAAACTATGTCATAGATAATTATGTAGCTGGTTTGAAACTTTCTTTTGTTAAAAGTGTAAAACAATTTTCCTACAGATTTTATGGGTGAACTATTTAAAGCATTAAAAAAAATATTTCGATGATTCCATTTAATGTTAAACTGAAATTTGTTCTTTCCCTAGAACGTTAACCTATAACAATGTAGGTTTGTGTGCCACGTTGAATTAACTCGAAAATTTTCGTGGGCGTCTCATATAATGTTTTCTTGACCTTTTGAATCCCTATTTTTATTGGCTTAACCTAGACCAAGACCCTTCATACCGACTAGATTAATTTCAGTCTGTTAATAGGGAACTACACGATAGCATTGAAGCTTGTCAACCTGATGGTATTAAACTAGAATAATTTATTTAGCTTACTTTTACACTATACATTGAGCAGCCTACACATTATAAGAAAACTTTAGGTTTAGGTAAGTAGTATGAAGTATGATACTAAATTTGGCTTTGGTGTTTAAATAGGTAAAGTTAAGTGTTTATTGCATATTAATTTAATTTGGGATGGTACCCATATTCAAAATCATTTAAGATTTTTTTTAATTTCAAAAATATCAATATGTTATGTTTATTTTTACAATTAAAAAAGCTGATGGTACACAATATTCTGCATTTAACTCAAGGCACACTTTTTTTCAAATAAAATATACCTAAGCCAAAAGCACCAGTCTTTGTCACTAGGTAACCTACAACAATGATATTTCATCCAAACATGCATTTAAAATTATCATTTTATTGTAATTAAATAAGCTTATGAACAAAATATACCTACTGTAGCTTAAACTTTATATATAGGCCTATATCATAACATAAAATTAGAATAATTAAATATATATTATTAAGGGAGGGAGGGGGAGGGGAGGCTTGACCATGTTTACGAATTTTGAATTTTGTAATTTTTGCTTTAGTTCTATAAACCTCAAATTCCCCCTAAAACGTACATAATTTAATAAGCTTTCTAATGAAAGTATCCACAATTTATTAAAAATAATCTTTAGTAATAAAAAAATAAAGGTTATGCAACCCTGGTCAATCCTCCCATTGTATGGAAGGATTGACCCATAGTGAGGGAGGTTTGACCCCAGGTATAAAATTGCTTCCGATCTCAATTAGGGAGGTTAATAATACTCATATAATTGATATGAAGCTATTAGTTTATTTTTACTTTACATTGACATAGCTGGAAAAATCAAAATCAAAATTAATTTTCGGTGCCACTCTTTCAGTTCCCCCACTAGATAAAGGAGGAGGCAATTTTGCGACAATGTCCTCTTTTATAACAATAGATTTATCTTCTTTATCAGGATAGCAAAAGTGTCCATAATCTTTCCTACGTAAGAAAATTATTTCATATTCTTCTGAAATTACCTTCGCATCTATTCGTCCAGCATAATGTGCTACTGACTGTTTACCACAAAACTTTACCAGAACAAAGTCCCCTACACTATAATCATCATCCAGGCCTAGATCTTCAAAATCCTCTAGATCATTTTCAGGATCACTGTAGTCTGAATCCATCTCGGTCATCTCATCGCTGTCGTCATTGTACTTTGCATTGAATTTAAGTTATTTGGACACTTTGTTTTTAATGTCCATTCGCTTTCGCTTCTTTTCCTTTCTTTCTTTTTGAATTCTTCCTGTATTTCATTTTTTACTGGTGTATCTGTTAGAATACGAGTTTTTGCAGGTCTTCGGCCTCCTCTTATTGTGGATTTTCTTGGTCCTGCTTTCGGGAATGGCCGAACTATTTCAGGGCTGACAACATAAGAGTCATTTGCACTTGGAGATGTAGAAGTCTGACATAGCTCAGTGGACCTAGGAGCAATATCACCAGAAGTTACAAATTCATCAGGTGTTGGTCTGTCAGTAACGTAACTCCCCAAAAAATCTAAGTCTGAAAACACACCAGAATTGAAAGGATAAATTCCTGTTTTAGAAAATCCCTTCGATATATTTTGCAATGCAAGTGCTCGTGGGAAAACTTTCCCTATCAGTTCAGGAATATCTTGGATCTTGATTGGCTGACCGGGATTATTAACCATGAAATCATCTGAAACTTGGTTAAAGTATGTTTTGAAGGGGCCATACACCCCGCGATCCAAAGGTTGAAGCTTGTGGCTTGTGTGCGGTGGTATGGTAAGTAGAATAATGCCGTTGTCTTTACACTTTTGGATTTCCAGTGGGGTTATATGTGTATCGTGATTATCTAGAATAACAAGAACTGGGACATCTTTAGAGCATTTAACAAATTTTAAAAAATGATCCCAATACAATTCAAAATTTTCTCCTGTCATCCAACCAGTAGGGTGAGCAACAGCTTTTGAACCAGGAGGCGCACCTTTTGTCATTGCGTCAGTAACCCGAACTCTCGGAAAGACAAAAAATGGAGGTATTGCAGCCAAATGGCACATCACACAGTTATCAGCGTGCCTCTTTCTCCGGATGTGATTTTGGAAACCTCTTTTTACCCCTTTTCTGCGATCACTTTACTAGGAGTTTGAACAGTAGTTACCCCAGTCTCATCAATATTGTATATTGACTGAGGTTCAAATTTGTATTTAGTTAACATGGTTTTAAGATTGTTGAAAAATTCACCAACAGTAGTTTTATTAAATGCTGTGGCTCTACTGAGGCTGGTGCTCCGTGGTTTGCGTAAAGATAGCCTGTCATGCCTGTGCATGAACCCACGTACCCAATCATATGAAGCTCTTTTCTCTTTATACCATTTAACTGGCAGTTTGATGTTGTTTGCTTCCCTAAATTGGAAAGCAAATTCACGAATAGTTTTTGGAATAAGTTCATAGTGTAGTTTGGCGGCCATTTTTAAGTACTCTGCCAATAGGCTTTCCAATTTGTCATTAAAATTTTGATCGGTGTTATAATTAGGGGTCAATGAAACTGTATCTTTATTTTCACATTCCCGATACTTTCTAACATAGCGCTCTAATGTTTTCCTGTCTATATTAAAAGTCTTTGCTGAAGCACTAACACTGTTATTCTCTTCAATAACACTGAGAATAGCTGCAAGCATCTGTTTCGGGGAATGTTTGGTCCTTTTATTCCCATCTTCCTTCGGCTTCCAAAAGAAAGGCATTCTGGAACAAAAGGAGCTCATATGAGTTATGCTAGATTTTAATTAAAGTTTAAATAGACCCATTTAATTTAAACGTGATCCCTTTTTAATTGTGTATGGACACAACAATTGGTTCAAATTGTAAGCTAGGTTATAAAATAAAATAAGGGAGGCTCGACCATATGGCCAAGCCTCCCACAGCTGTAGTGGGTCAATGCTCCCTTAGTGTCCATTTTGTTTTCAATCCTATGTGGATCTCATGGCTGTAAGGTTAACTAACTTTATAATATGTCATTTAATATCCAATAAAATGTACTTTCATTGAAACATCAACACTTGGTTAAATAAAGCACAGTACTAAAAGTATTGGCTTACAGAATATGATGCAATACTTACATGAAATGTGCTAAAAATCTGGAAATGTTCACCACTCAAACAAAACAGTCAATCTTGCCTCCAACTAACAGTAGAGCATGGGCTGCCTTCTTTTATTACTTGTGAGTGAGAAAAAAGACAACTAGACAGATTTTTTGCGCCAAATTCAAATGTGGGTCAAACCTCCCCTATGGTCAATGGTCCCCTCTCTCCCCTATATCTGTTTTTGCACCAGTTAGACCATTGACATGCCAAAAGTTTGATTGTGCATCTTTGTTACTTTATGTAAATTCTGATCACACCCTTTGGTTATGCACGCTGATATATAAACCCATTATAGTCACCACACAACCAAACCATTGCACAACTAATAATTGGATATGTGCCCCTAGTCTAACAGTGGTTAAAAACTAAGAGAGGATGTATAGTTAACATGTTAAGTGCTTTTATAAATATATATTCACATTAATTCCTAAGTAGTAAAGATTTTTTATTTCTTTTTCGTACCACGTTTTCTTACCTGTTTAGCTTGTACACATATGTAGGCCCTACTAATTAGGCCAATGAATTCAGGAGGAGGAAGTGTACCTGCGTTTGTGTGGAGGGAGAGTGGAAAACCATTTAGAAAAAAAAAACTCGGTACACCGAACAACGGCTTCAAACCCCAATCTTCCGACAATTGAGAGTCGAGTACTGTGAAAGTAATGCCTTAAAACATGCAGCCACTGGAGCAGTTATCCTCTATTAAAATGTGTTAAGACTGCAATTGGTAAATAGAAAGTTTAAAAAAAAAAACCTAGTAACTGTACAAAAATGAACATCTACTTACATTTATCTACACATCCAACATTTAGTAATAATAATAATAATATAATAATATTTAGAATCGCGTCGTACTACCGTTCGGTTTATACTCTTTAAGTACTAATTATGCTAATGGATTAGGAATTGGGAAGGTTTAATTAGATGAAGTAAACCCGCATTTGCGTGGAGGAAGAGCGGAAAACCATTTAGGAACCCCCCCCCCAGTTCGCCCGACCGAGATTCGAACCTCAATCTCCCCGTCCTAACATTTAGTAATGACTAGCTTGTGTGCCTATTCTTCACATGGGAATATATATATAAGTAGCATTAAGTAGCAATACAGTACCTGTACCTTCCCCATGCTAACACCTAAAAATCAATGGAGTAATAAGATACATCATTGAGGTGTATGTTATTACCCTGAATTTTTTCAGATTTTTTGGTAGGCTAGTTTTTGTTTTACAGTGTGATTAAAATTTAATAAACAGCAGTTGACTTCAAAAGTTTTAATGCATGTTTATTACACATAACAAAAGAATAGTAATAATCATTTAGACATACTTATTTAAAAAAAACACCATAAAATATATATTTTTAAGATCATAAAGGCAAAAAAGCATGGCTATCAATTAAATTAATATCAAACACAACTCATTGAATTGGTTAGCAAAAAACAAGATAACCTAATTGTAACTCTTAGAAGTAAGCTCCTTTTTCTTTGCAGAGTAAATACTCTTAATTCTGACAAAATCTGATATTTTAAGAGTAAAAGGTCCATTTCCTATTAATTTAACAGGACCATAGAATATGTATTCTTTATCTACTTCCTCTATGTTATCATGAGATGGCCAGTTGAACTTTTCCATATTTTCTTTGAGAAACTTAACCGTGCAGGTGTCTTCATTCCAAGAAGTTATGCGACCAAGATACCATGTGATATCATAAAGCACTCCAAAGTATTTCTCTACTTCCAAAGTGATCTCTCCTGTTTGTTCTTCAACCTCATTCTCTCTTTCAAATGATTTCCAGTCATAATCCTCATCATCATCATCGGATTCCAAAAGTTTAGGGTCAAGATTGTGTTCATCCTCTGATGTCATGTTTTCCTCATAGAAAACAGGAATTTTCTTTTTAGTTTTTAGGTCTAGGACATGCTTGTTTGAGGTTTTTTCCTTCTGATTTTTTGCTTTTGAAACTTTAGCTTTCTTTGTCTCATGTTCTTCTCTGTTCTCTCTGTTCAACCATCTTTGATGTTAGAATTTCACCAACACCTTGTGAAACCTTCTTCCTTTTCCCTGGTTGGGTTGAGTTTTTAGCAACTTTAGAAACATTTTGGGACAGTTTTGTCCTGATAAAAATTTCCAAAGTAGACTTGTCTGTGTCCTTTCCCCCAGTTTGCTCTTCAGCTTCTTCAAACTCTATTTGTTCAAATGAGTTTTTGGCAAGATCCAAATTGGTTTTTTCTGCTTCAGTAAGTTGATGACTAGGACCAGGAATTTCTTCACTATTTTTAGGATCAGTGCAGATTAGTGTAACAGTATTTGAAGGTGACAGTGATGATGTAGATGCGGTAGGAAGTGTGGATGAGGAACTGGGTTTAGGACTGATTTGAGATGATGGTCTTGTGCTTGAATGAGTAGATTTAGATTGAGCAGCTTCCCCAGCTTTAAATCTCTCAAACTTTATAGGATCATAAGCTGTCTCTGGGAACTTATTGAAGTTGACAGGAAACAGTCCAGTTGATTGAAAACCTGACCGTAGGTTCCGGGACTTGAAGGACTCTTCCCACAAAGTTGAAAGTTCCTCAGCAAACTGTGCTTTTGTCATATTTTTCCCTGGAAACTTTCGGTTGTATTCCAGAAGAAGCTGATTCCAATCAGTTTTCATTGTTTTGAAGACTGTCTTGTCAAGAAGTTGAAT
This sequence comes from Timema cristinae, assembly GCA_039000515.1. Classification (NCBI taxonomy): domain Eukaryota; kingdom Metazoa; phylum Arthropoda; class Insecta; order Phasmatodea; family Timematidae; genus Timema; species Timema cristinae. The sequence goes on from JBCFYV010002255.1 coordinate 28,608,086, forward strand.
GAAATGACTCACATTTGGTGGAAATTTTATGAGGACCACATCATTTTCTTGTGCTATTTTCACCAGCTCGGAGCTGATATGGAAGATCACTCCATTGTAGAACAGGAAAACTTTCTTCTTCCTTTATTCTTTGGGGGCAATAGAGATCAAAAATAACTCTGTGAACCACTTGATGAATAAATATCCATCCAACCATTCTCTTGTACAGCATAGCCCGTTCCTGGATATTCTCGTTTTGGTAACCAAGTTGACCACATCTGTTTACCTGTAAAGATGATGAAAGGTGGAAGTTTTGTCCATCAGCTGCTCCACAGGCAAGCAATGTTGTATTGGTTTTTCCAGTTCCTGCAATGTTTCTTGAAATTCTTCTTACACTTTTTTCATCAATGATCTTCATATCCTTTGGATCATGAAAGAAGGCAGTTTAATCGCAGTTAAATAAGAGTCCACCATCTTCTGGGCTAATGTTCTCATCCTTGTACATCTTGGCAATATCATCATTGATTTTTTTTTATGATGAAAGGATCTCTTCCTCTGACCCTTTGCAAACTGAGAGCTTCACCCTTTCTTATGCTTAGCTCAGGATGGCGAACAAGGAATCAACAAAACCAGTCTTCACCAGGACCTTTTCCATTCTTTCATCTTGTTTCTATTTTCTCCTGGCAAACAAACTCTTTCACCAGTTGTATGGTTTCTTTCCGTGTCAGACCCTCGCCATGCAAAGCACACATGTGCAGGTACTGAGCAAGGTCCTTCTCATCTTTAAAATTAAGTTCAGGCTTTCGGCCTCCTCCCAATTTAGCATCAGTTGCTTTTTTATAATGTTTACAAATTGTCCCAAATGGCACTTCATAGCGTTCTGCTGCTATATGTAGTGTTAAGCCCCTTCGAACAGCAGCTGCTGCTTCTGCCATATGTGCAGGGTCATAGGTGGCCCTAACACCTTTCTTCTCATACTTTCTGGACATCTTCAAGCAGATATATATATGGGGGAGGAAAAAAAAGTTTCTTATGTAAAATTGGGGTAATAAGAAACATATTTTTTCTAGTTTTCCTATTAATGAAAAATAAATTTAAAAAAACCCCATAGAAAGCCCTTTTAGTTGCTCACAAGTTCAGGTAGAATAATTAAGGAAAAAATCTTAACAAAGAATGAAAAAAAAAAATTGTAAAAAAAGGGCAACTTTGGGTCGATAAAGTTGTTGGTAGACATAGTTTGTTAGACAAAATAAAGTTAGAAAAACATCAAAAATGCCAACGAATGTTTTCCAGTTTGTAGGTAAAGGCTCTTAGTACCTTGTGAAATATTTTCTGATTTTTTCACTCATGTACAAAAAAACAAAAAATGTATCTTATTTTCCCTGCTTCTTATTACCTCATCCTCCCCTACTTGTTGTCAAGGAGTATGTTGATTAAAATGTTTTGACTGTTCCTTTAAAAAATAATAAACCAGGTAAAGATTGGTTTATAAATGTTTGTAGACGCAATAGACTAAGCTTAAAGAACTTGGAACCACTTGAAAAATGTTGCAGGAATGCGACAGGAGATCCTTTCATTATTTATGAATTTTGTGACATCACTGAACGAGAAATTCAATATCTTAATATAAGAGACAAACCTGAAAATGTGTATAACCTAGATTTAACTAGTTTTTGCAGCGACCTCTGCAGGGTAAAGCTTATTTCAGCTGTTGGGCAAAAAGCCTATAAACAGACAGAGGGTTCTGGACGAGACAACACCACTGTCATGGCCTGTGTGTCTGCTGCAGGCAAAGTACTTCCTCCCCTCATAATGTATAAAGGTGCAAATCTCTGGACCCCCTAGAAATGAGATAATGATATACCAGGGACCTTCTATGTGGCCTCTGAAAATGGTTGGATGACTAGTGCAATCTTTCAAGAATGGTTTGTAAAGTTTTGTGAGAAGGTAAAAGAAAGACCCTTACTTTTGTTTTTTGATGGTCATTTAACTCACTTGGACTTGGAACAATTACATGTGTTAAGAAAAATGAGGTTACAATCATAAAGTTGCTACCTCACACGACCAACTTATTACAGCCTTTGGATAAGTCATGTTTCAAGGCACTAAAAATGTATGGAATATCAAGTTAACAGAATGGTATAGGCTGAACTAGCGAAAACTTCAAAGGAGTGAGTTTTCCAATCTTCTATGCAAAGTTTGGAAGATAGGCCTAAGATCAGAAAATGTTATAGCAGGGTTTAACTCAACAGGGATATTACCCCCTGACCGCTCAAAATATCCAGTGTCATGATTTAATCTAGAAAAAATTAAAAGATATCAGAGAGGGGATCCACCTGAAAACCAAATCTCTCTTCTTTGTGAACCTCAAACCTCAGGCTCTTCATCTAATCTAGGTTCTTCACACAGATCTGATGTTTCTCAGCCAGGTCCTCATCAACTCAATTTCTTAACTAATTTATCTTCTGAACCTGATCTTTTCTCACAGTCAACTTCTCTTCATTTGGAATGTTCATTAACTAGTTCAACACAAGTTCTAACTGTTCATTTGAGGACCTTCTCAGCAGAATAAAAAAAACTGAGGCTCTAAAAATAACCAGAAGAAAAGTAGATTCTAAAGCAAAAGTAATAACACGAGAAGAATATATTGCAAAAATTAAAGAATTAAAAAAGTATTTAGATACGAAACTTAAAACTGTTGCTAATGTAGAAGAAAGGATAGCGATGACTATATGGAAGAGGGCATTGTTGATGATGATAGCCTTAAAGATGTCAACTTGTTTGAACCAGCTGTTGAAGATCATTTGGAACTTTTAGAGTCAAAGGACATCAAAGTTGCTGATTTTCTTTTCTTTCAAGGGAGGAAAGATAAAAGCTGTAAACTATAGATATGTAGTAACTGTGTCAAATTTGTTTTCATTTTTACATTTATTTGTTCATTTATACAGTAGGAAAGTAGGAAACTCATACTTTTTCTACTTTTTGACCTCCAGAAAAAAGAAACTGTTTGGTTTGTAGAGGTTGAATGAGGATCTTCCTTTTTGCTGGTAAGTTAGCAAAACAAAATATCCTATCATAATGTGTCACACTTTGAATAAATTTGATGTATCCCCGAAAGCTTGTACAGTGTCCTTGAAATTCAATGGTTATAAAATATTTTTTGAAGGTAGTGCGAAATTAATAATTTCCAACTAGAAAAGGCTAAATTAAAAGGCTTGTCAAAGCCCATGGAAATACTGATGTTGAGCGAGGATTCTCACAAACGTCAAACTATCTTACTGACTCTAGGACCTGTTTCGCTGAGGAATCCATCAGAGGCATGCAGGATACCAAAGATGGTCTTAAACATTACAACTATCAATGCAACACAGTATCATTTACAAAGAATTTCATCAAGAAAGGATGGGGGGCCCATAAGTTGTACTTGGCTGGACTCGAAGAAAAGAGAATTGAGGCTGAATGGAAGAAACAAGAGCAAGAAGATAAAGATAAAATAAAAAATGAAAGGAAAGAGTATCAAGCATACAGGGAAGTCTTGGAAAATAAATCGCAGGAAGCTAAAGAGGCAATGCAAAAAGAGAACGTTAGAAAAGCAAGAATCAGAAGCTAAAGTAGAAATTCAATCTTTCAAGTCATTATTGGCAGAAGTGAATGAAAGAATTAATAGTGAAATGAAAAGCAATGATCAGAAAGATTTGCAAATAGCTCAAACTATGCTAGAAGCTCCGGGCAAAAAATGGGAAGAAAGGGAGTATGCTTTTGAGAAAATAAGAAAGACACAAAATCAAAAGACAACAATGTTGGACTTCTTTTGTACAAGTCAATACCAATCAAAGAAACCTAAAAACAACTGAAAGCTTGATTTTTTTTTGCATATAACCTTAACGGGTAGTGAGATGCGGTGGTAATTTTTTTTTTCTATTATGATGTTTCACAGATTATTTTTTTAAATATATTTTATCTTAAGGTGGAAGACAGTTTATTTTAAACATTTCATCATTTAATGATAATTAACATCATTATTATTATTTTCTATTGTGTTTCACTATCATTATTTCCAAATTTGGATTTGTAATGAAATGACAAAGTAGAATAAATACTGTATTAAAGAGAAAATCAATTAAGGTTGGATGGGGAGGGGGGTATAAAAGGAGTATTTCAAGGGGTTGATGGTGGTATTAAATTAATACTATCTTATGCTAATGCCGAATATTCCTCTCTTAGAAGTTTAATAATCATTTTACTAAAAGACCATAAAATTGTTAATATCAGTTTTCTATGTAGAGTATGTTTGTTTGAATTTATTTCTTTGAATATTGTTTTTGTTGCCAAACAAGTTAAAAAAAACAGATGAACAAATGGTTTGCCTTATATAGACAGGGTATGATAGGATTGTCATAATTTTAATATCCTAATGATGGAAGAGAAATACTATGTAACAGCTCAATAGTGCATGTATTAAACTATATATTTTTGAGATTTGATGAGAAAGGTATAAATATATTTTTTTGCCAATTAGAGCCTTCTGATAGTTTTTTTTTTAAAAGATATATGGTTTTAAACGAAAATGATTTAGTTATACAATGGTTTTCCATTTTTTCCATATCTCTGCTTCTAGCATGATTTTCATCAAATTTTTACACTTGATACATGAAGGTCCTACCTGTATCATAATGACCCTACTATTTCAAACAACTAATTTTAACCTGTATGGTAAGGAGTGTATCATATTTGCCCTATGCCTGTATCATAATTGCCTTTTTAAGTGAGCAAATATGATACACAGTTTTATTTTTTTATTAATAAACTATGACATTTTAAATTTATTTAAATTCAAATCTTGTTACCTAAATCAAATACAAGAATTTCACTATTTTTACTTTTCCTTTACCTTATCATGGGCAGAAGTTATAACAAAAGTTTCATTTTTTGTATCACAATTGCCCTATTTCACCCTAAATGAACTGTTATAGATGTACATCTTGGTCCCTGCAATTGCTTGACATATTTTGATTTTCCACCACACCAAGTGTTTTTATTTTTATAATAGAGTTAAATTTTGAGCATCTAATATTTTGAAACCAATCTTCAAATTTTAAGTTTTTTCTGGGGTCTCTGTAACTGCTCGGAAATAAATCAACTTTGTTGCACCAAAAAGCCTTTTTTCTATACTTTTGAAACTTTACTTTCACCCACTTCAACTCCTCACCTAATTTACTGACTTTTGTTTTAAAATTAAATATGTTCACCCAAATATTTTAATTTTCTAAGTACAAGAAGTTTTTTACTATATTTTCTTTGGACACGTTTTTGTAAAGACAACCCCCCTGCATTATCAGACTTTTATGTTCATTTATAGTGGTACCTACATTTACCTGTATGTTGAGTTTAATTTTGACCTACAGCTAGTAGTAGTTTTTCCAATTAAGCTAATTTTAACAATTTTGAATCCGCCCTTTCTGATTTAACTGAATATACTTTTTAAATTTCATCTTTAAAGTCTTAATTGACTCTGGACTAGTATTCCTACCTGCTTACCAACCACTTATTTTGAAACTGCTCATATTTAAACTGTTCTGCCCGTATTGGGTGATCTCTTTTTACATAAATGTGAAGATTCAAACTTTCTACTATAAGGTAAGTATTTTATTCTTTTAGTTTTGATCATTTTTTGGGGGTTATCCCCCCCTCATTTTCACATTGGTCTAGGCTACTTTATTTTATTTTCAAAATGTTATGAGTGGTTCTTAAACCTTCTTGACAAATTAAAATATTCTACTAGTGAAAAGTTGATTTTTATACAAGCTAAGCTTTGGAGATTTCAAAGCCCTGTTCCCTTATTTCACCAACCCCCACTTGAAAATTTCAAATATTCAAGATTTTTTATATATTTGGATATATCCCACTGTATTCCTGGCATATTTTAATATCTTATATATTCTAAAGTGTTTTTTACAGTTATATTTCTTCTCACCCTATTTTTAGTAGTCCCAATTTAAAATTTAAAATGATCAGACTTTCATGGCTATTTGGAGTGGTCCCTTTACTTTCCTGTCAAAATTAAGTTTTATACCACCCTGGGAAGTAGTTTTTTCTATTACTTTGAAAATTTGGAACCCGCTAACCCCATATTTCCAACCCTCTCTTTGACCTTTCATAACCTAATAGATTATTTGAAACTGTAGCTCTAAATTACCTGCATGATGAATTTCAATTTTCTAACACAGTGTGTCTACAAATACTGAAAATAGTGGAAATATACTTGATTTTATTTTTGATAATCAAAATTCTGGAAATATACTGGAATTTTGAATCAGATACTGGAAAAATATTCAGCCTTTTTATATTGAGTGAAATGTTAGATTAAGCATTTTGAGACCCCTAATATTATTTGGACTACTGATAGTTCTATTTTGACCACCCCTCATTTACCCCCCCCCCTTTCCCCTCCCACTGGTCTATCTTGTTTGCCACAGAATTAGTTGACCTTGTAGATGACCTTGCAGTGGGGATGTTTGCCTCACTTGCTGACCTTTCTATTCTCAGTCTCTACACTAAGCCCTCCTTCCCCCCTCCCCCTTACATACTAGAGAAAGAAACAAATGTTTTGACTACACTACACCTAATTTAATTTCTGAGGGAACTGCATGCTTACTGTTGAGCAACAGCATTGTCATTCTTTTGTTTTTCGTGATCATTCTTCCTTCAAATGTATATCAAATTTGGCAATGCTGGGCTATAGGTGTTGCCAGTAAATGGTGCTTCTTCCTCCAGCACAGTCGTAAAGTTACAGTAGTCTTGAGTCTCGTGTTCCTAATAGCTAGCTCAAAAACATCAACTAAATAAACACTCATATTTTATTAATACTCTGTGTAGAAAAAAAATTGCTATTGATCACTTTAAGATTTTGTGCATTTTGTATTTTTGCCATAAGGTTGTGGAATTACAGTTTTATGTGCATATTAATATATTTATTTCAATAATAGTGTATTGTTAACAGTTAAAAATATAATACAAATTATGGAATCTCCAGCTTGTTACAAACAATTACATTCCAAGAGGAAAATATTAAATCGTAAAGAATGGACAATGGTTTAAGATTCAACACCGATTTTCGTTAAGACGGAACTTATTCGTAAATCAAGTGGCAATGCAGACTGTAGAAGCTACAAGTGTGTCTTAAAAGTTAGTAATCTCTATTAAACAAGAATTCAAAACTAAGGGAAAAGTACTGACACCAATCAAAAAAGGTGATAACTGTACTCAAATGAAGCGTTTGGATAAATATTACATTTTCACTCAAGCAGAAATTCGCATAAAGGTATATTCAAATTTATCGTAACAATGAATTACCTACCCCAGAGACAATTAAAGCTTTGATTGATATTGATAGTAACCTTCTTAATTTTCTGATTAAGAACAAGTAAGATTGTAATTTATAGCATTTAGTATAAAATGCATGTTGTAATATATTTGTTTGTATATTATTTATGAGGATAAAAGCTTTATACATAAAATAAAAATAGTTTTAAGCGTAATTACTTCGAGAATAGAAAAAGTTAATAAACTTCAATCTGAAAAAAATATGATTGTGGAAATAGTTAATGTTTCTAGAAAAGGCTGTATACACCGATAGGAAATGTTTTTGTCTGTCAATTAACCCCCCCCCTCCCCCCCAACCTTCCCATGCCACATTGTTTACAATGAGGGATTTCCAAGTAAACCCTCCCCCCTCACTTCCCAACAACCGAAAGCTAAAAGGTTTGGCAACAGATAACAGAGAGAGAGAGAGCAAAGATAAAATCTTTACTCCATAAGATCTGCAGTTTCCTCAGCTATGAAATTCGGTGTAGCAGCCAACCTCCTCGTTGCCCACCTTCCTCCTCCTCCCAATCTTTTTTGCAGCAATAACCATTATGAGTGATGAGTTACTAGTAACTGCTCAAGTTTAAACGGCACTTCAAACTATTGGTGTATCGGCCTGAACTTGACATTCCAATGGCACAGTACAGTATTTGTTGTGTTCTTCACTTCATCCTCTCACTCCTCTCCTTCTCGCTCCTCCTTCCATCTCTATCCGCCCCAAAGAAAAACTACCCTTCCTAAGCTTGGCCGGGTGTGAGTTTTCTGCAAATCCCATTTGTTTATCTTTTGACCTTTGTGTTTAAGAAGAAATGAGTAAACTCAGAGGAAAAACTTCTTTTAAAGATGATTAGTTGGACAGTACAGTGTTAAAATGGGCTGTGGTTACAAAAAGTGGATTTTGATTAAAGTTCTTTGTGTAAAACTAACTTTGATATAATTACATGGGAATATCTTCAATCAGATCTCATGCCAAGGGAAAGAAGCATGTTGACAGTGAAAGCTGCTAGTGGGAGCAAAGAAATATTGGACTTGGTCCTTGTGGCCAAAAATGCAGTGTCATCTGTGGGCCTACATGAAGATGTATATTTTAGTACTAATGGCCATGAAGTAATTTTGAAACCTGAAACTAAACCTAATTGTTCTATTCAGAGCTTCCTTGTCAAATATGAAGTTTCTTGTGCTGAAATATTGTGGTCTAATAATCAAGTAATGACATATTTTTCTGCTAGAAGTTTTTCTGATTGTAGTGATCTTTTTAAAGTAATGTTTTCTGATAGTGATATTGCCCAGATATTTCAAATGTATAAAGATAAACTTGGATATGTCATCGTGTATGACTAGATCTTTTTTTTTTTTTTTTTTTTTTCAAAAGCAAGCTTGCGAATATGGTTAAGCAATGCTCATTTTATTGTATTTCATTTGATGAGAGCATAAATACTGTTGTTCAGAAGACCCAGATGATTGTTGTTGATAGCTTTTGGAATGAAAATGAAATTCATACAAGATATTTAACATCTTGTTTTTTTAGGTCATGCAACAGCTCAAGATATATTAACGAACTTTATATCTGCACTATAAGACGAGGGCTTGGATCTTTAAAAAAAATGCTTCAAGTTTTCATGGATGGACCAAATAAATGTAAGCCTTTAATTTTTAAGTGATCTCAAAAGTTACTTGAAGGAAGATTCTCCACAAGATCCTGAGTTACTGGAATTTGGTACACCTTGTTCTTTACACATTGTCCATGGTGCTTACAAAACAGCACATGCTAACTCTAGGTGGACTATTAACCAGTTTTTGTGCTAACTATATTATTTATTTAAACATTTTCCAACAAGGCGTGCAGACTATCAAAGAATAACTGGATCATCTCTTTTCTCGAGGAAGTTTTGTTCTATTAGATGGGTAGAAAACTCAAGGGTGTTAGAGAGAGCAATGTCAATGCTGCCATATTTAAAACAGTATTTTTTATTCTAACAAGTATCCTCCAAAATATGATAATTTTCAAACATTAAGCAATTTTATGAAGGGTGGACTTCTGACATCAACGTTGGGTTTTATGTTGTCAGTTTCATTTTAGTTGGAGCAATTTCTCACCGAATATCAGAGCAATCAACCTCTATTGCCATTTATGTTTTGAAGATCTAAATAAACTCTTTGAATACTTGATGAACAGAATTTTAAAATGTGTTGTAATGAATTCAGCAAATACTTCCAAAAAATTGCTAGCCGTTGATTTAAAGAAACAATCCAACATGAAATCACTCCTTACTGTAGATATTGGGTTCACATCATCAGCAGCTTTGAAAGGAATTAAAGACATCAAAATACTTCAGTTCAGAGGAGATTGTCAAAAATTCCTAGTTTATCTCTGCAAAAAAACCTTTACATAAGTGTCCTCTACCCTACAAAATTGTCAAGGGTGCTAGCTCCCTCCCGCAGTCATGCTCAATCATTTGTTAGGACCTATAGGATAACTTCTGCATTAGAAGTCCTACTACACAAGAAACAACTATCTAATGTTCAAGCTGTTTTGGTAAAAAGAGACTACTTGGACTTTGTATCAAAGTAAGAAGTCATTTACTACCTTAAACAATTAATTTAAAGTGGTGAACAGCTTGATAAGTTCTTTGTGAATATTTTTTCTAGAGTAAATGCATCCCAGGAACTACAATATTTCACCAAAAAATTCTTGTTCTCTTCAAAATCAATGCATCCATTGATTGAATTTTCTCTGTGAATTAAGAATGTGTGGTTGAAAACCTACACTAGGACAGCCTTATTGCCCAACGTGTAACTTATAGTGCAGTCACTGCAGATGATGGACCTCTAAATATGACAATTTCAAAAAAGATGATTCATGCTGTGAGGAATGCATCAGGAATAATGAAAGAAGCTCTTGAAAAGAAGAAACATATTGCAGGAGACTTAGGTCAAAAAGAAAAACAGCATCTGAAGAAATAGGAAAATTATAAGTGAAAAGAAGAATAGTTTTGCAGAAAGCAAAGGAAGAGGCAGAAGTGTTAAAATATGAAATACAAAAATTTAATAATTTTAGGTAACTGCAATTATCTTTATTTCCAAGTAATTTTTATCAACATAAGATTTTTTGGTTCTTTTTCATTTATTAATATATATTTATTAAACAAACTCATTATCAAAATATAACTTGTGGATAGTATTGACTCTCAAGAGGTGATGGGGATAATAGTTCTTGTGGTAGAGTAAACTCCCTGGCTGTAATCATTCTTTGAAGTTGCGCCACCAAGGCTGATTACTTGTACCTCTAAAGTTCTATAAGTGAGGTGAAATGACATACCAATTTTGCCAGGAGAGGTATATTCACATACCTTCCAGGGTTCTTTCACATGCCACATGGAACCGACGGCTTCACTTCCCTTCCAAAGGATGTTGAGTTATGATTTTTTCTCGCTCAACAAAAAGCTTTCAGTCTCTGTGGGGTTCGAACCCACAAACATCGAGTTTTGAGGCAAGCACTTTACCCCAAAACCACAGAGGTCGATGATGGTATGATCATTCAAAAAATGTAATGTTTGTGCATGCATGCATGTGTGTGTGCATACATGCGTGCGCATTAAAGATGGGTCAGATCCACCCTTTTTCAAATCTGAAACTTCATTTTGTCATCAAATCCCTAATTAAAATTTTAATTAAAAAAATATTTTAAGCATAAGTGTTTAACTTTCCCAATATAAAGGATTTTTTCCTTAACTTCTGATTTTGTTTATATTATATGATAAATTAATGATCTGTGGTTTGGTTGTTAGGTATTTCCTATCTTTATTTTGGCTTTAACCACAAGAAACTATTTAACTACCTTTAAAAAATAACTCAAACTTATTACCTATTTAAAAAAATGATTATGATTTGAGTCTTGAATCCATGAATATTCCTTGCAGGTTCTAGGGTCTAATCCTTAGTATACACTAGAATATATGCATCAATACACTTGATCCTTGATGTAAAAATGTTTAACTATGTCAAACCTAGGCCTACCATAATTTTCTTTAATTTTATGATTTTGAAATAGAGATTGTTTGTCTACGAGTACCTTTCATATATACTGGATTTAAAAAAAAAATCTACTGGAAATATAGTGGAATTTCAAAACTATAGTCAGATAAGACACCCTGTAACAGCACCTATTAAGATTTCTTTATTTATAACCCACAAACTCTCTCAACATATTGTATTTAAACTTGTATGGTTCTATGAGCTGATCCCTCAACATGAATGTAAAATGAAAATATTTCAGTTTTCGACCATGTAAGAAGTGTGATATTCTATTAGTTAGAACAAAATATATGGGGGGCCCCTTTTTCCCCATTTTCTGGTGCTTCACTTTGAAATTAAAAAATAAAGTGTGTTTCTAGTAGCTCTTATACCTGCCCAACAAATTTCAATCTCTTACCACATCAAAAACCAGATTTGTATATAATTTTTGGAAATTTCAAACCCCCCACCAACACACACACTTAGAGATCTAAACTATTTAAGAATTATTTTTGTATTTAATGTTATTCCACTATGTAGTCCTGCCATATGTCACTGTTATACCTCCCAAATTATCAGATACCTATTTTTAAATTTTCCATTTAGATTGTAATGATAATGATTCAGATCAATCTAAAATATATAAAAAGTCATGGATAAAGGCAATTTTTCTTTAAAATAACATATGTAGAGTATCCTTTTATGATTCATCTATGAAGAAACACGTGCTTCTCAGAAATAATGTGAAAAGGATTTTACCATTAAATTATATTTTTATACCATTTTTCCTGTTAAAGGAACAACTACGCAGTATTTGGCAAAGACGCCGATTCCCTATACCAATAAGAAGCTAGCTTTTACAACACCTGTCGCCAGGAGACTCTATTAGTTTTTACACTGTTGACGAAGGGAGAAAGATGCAAGGGTATGTCATATATAAACCATTTGTGCGTATTAGCCAGGCATCCCAAACAGCGACACACACACAGCGACAGGCATACAAACATCCACACCATGGATCCATCCACACGCACAAGTCAGTCAGAGCCACATACTGGCAGTCACAGTCCAACACAGTATAAAATAACTTACATTAATATCACAAATGTGCATTGATATAAAGTACTTAATTGGAGTATGTATAAGTAATTAACAGATGTCATTTAAATAAACCGTGTGTGAATAAACAGTCATCAACAGTTCTATTCCTTACATTAATTATACCGATTTAATTAGTGCTTGACCACGGATCTATAGACAGCTGGTTAAACGGTATCTTTTCCGTACAGTGATGATAGGTGCTCGACCACGGAGCTATAGACAACCTAAACATCATCACAGCATTATTATATCAGGGAATTAATTCGTAGTGTTTCAATCGACACCCAACGCGGCTCGATAAATTCAATAGTGTTACAATTGGCGCCCAGCCGCGACACGAATCTTCGAATCCCCGAGACAAGAAAGTGACTCCACCGACTGAAAGACACACGGCACACTCCAAGGCACACCAATGACGTACATCCATCCGAGAACCGAGGTGAAACATACGTTCCACGCATGGCACACTACAAGGCACACCAACGATGAACATCCATCCGCGAACCGAGGTGAAACAGACATTCCACGAACGGCACACCCACAACGAACATCATACTGAGGTGGAACAAACTGACAGACATCAAATTAGTCAGATAAGTTTAGATAAATTTATATTATTCTTAATTAATAATATTTAAATAACTTTGTTTTAATATTTTATAATAATTAATTTTAGTAAATTTTGGAATGGAAAATGGCAGATTCAAATGATAATAGTGACGCTAGTAGCTGCTCTGATGAGGTAGAATATGAAAATAGACCTAGGAATCAGTTAGGTCTAGAACAATCAGATTAGGAAATAAGAGAAAGCGAGCAGGATAATGAAGAGTCATTTGCAGAGGGATAGAGAGAAGATAGGCCAGAAAAAGATACACAAGGAAATGTTATAGTAGATGAGGAAGGGCGAGAAAAGAATAGGGAACAAAAAATGGAGCAACCTATAGTAGATTTAAATCAAATTATGAAAATGTTACAGCAAATGATAGCGAATAGGGAAGAAACTAAACAGGAAATAAAAAAAGTAGCCACGAAACTAATCAGAAAATAGATAAAAGTAGCCAGGAAAGTAAACAGGAAATAGATACAAGTAGTCAAGAAATTAATCAAATAATATATCCAAATATCCAAGCAATTAATCAGAAAATAGGTGCAAATCAGACTAAACTTGAACAAATCAATAAAGAACTAAGTGCTAAAATAAGAGTTAAGTAAGGAAGTTTGTGAGCACAGATTTGGTTATTAAGAGCAAAAAATGGACCAATTAGAGACGGTTCATCAAAACATAGCAGTACATTTAAATGAGGTAGATGAAAAAGTAAAAGAAAGTGAAAAGTTAAAAAAGGCTTTGGTGGAAAAGCAAGAAAATTTAAGGAAGGGACAATTCAAATTAATGGAACAGATTTCGGCTAGTAAAAATAAAATAGAAACAGTAGAACAAGAATCAATTAAAGGGTTAAAGGAAGTAGAAATTAAAGTTGGGCTTAATGTTAAGGTAGTCCAACACAACCTTGAAAAAGAAATAAATGAGCTAAAATCAGTACTTGATTCTTAGCAAGACACGAATAAAATTTTAATTAAAGAACAGGTGGGATCTTTAGCAAGGCGGTAGATAAACAATTTACCGACTTTGTGGTTGCAAACCATCAAAGAAATCGTGAAATCAATGATCAATCAAACAGGTATAATATTGATAGGCATAGGCAATCATCAAACCCTAAAATCAGAGAAATTAATAATAGACAAGATAGGCAAAATAGAAGATCTCCACATCCTAGTATAGAGCATCAACAGGATAGGAACCACGGACCTTCGAGGCAAATAAATTCAAGTGATAGACAAATTAATAGCAATAATAATGCAGGTCACCCCAGATTAACAACCAATCACACACATCAACCTCAAAATTTTAATTTTGTACTACCATTTTCAGGGACATCAAATTTAAATGAGTACGGCTCACAAAAAATATTCGATCCAGGAGGCAGTCAAAAAAGCATTTAAATTTCGGATCATTTAAATGTAAAAATCCGCACTTTAACTAAAGATTTAAATTTTAAATAAGTAAAATAAGGGTAACTACAATTGTTTAGACATAGTAAGAAACGTTAAAAGTATGAATTCTTAGTAAACATTCAAAACACAAATTCAGCGAAGTATAAGTAACAATGCTTTTCTGAAAAAAGTTAAGGTGCGCATTTGTTAAAATAGATTTTATCAATTAAGACTAACCCCATTTGGATTTAACCTAATTACAGGAAATTATATATATATAAAAATAGGATAACAAATAGGGAGGGGGCATGATCCTTTGGGAAGCATTCAAAGGGTAAAGATCAGATAGAAAAGTAGGGTAAGGGATTGATTACAATTTGTCAACTAGTTAAGTTTTATTTGAGTAAATTCAAAGGATAATTTTAAGTTTAAAAGAATTTAAATAGTTTCAGTTTAAGAGAAAGTTAGGAAGTTTTATTAATTAATAGACGATCTTGGAAATCAGAATAAATATATTATTTCACAAATGGTGCATTTTTTAAATGCGAATTAAGATATGAATCTTAATATTTGTGTGGGGGGTTATTTTAATTTAATTAATTACATTCCAATAAATTCAAAGATATTGATTAAGATATTAAAGGAGTCACAGAGTAAGCTGATGAGCTAAAGGATAAGATTTAAGTTATCTAAAGAAATTAATTTAGATATAAACTTGAGTACAGTATTACAGTAAGTTAAGGTAAGTGGAAATGAGAAGCCAGTAGTGTATTGTTTAAAAGCATTTTTTCAGATATTAGAGTTAAGGTATATTGGTTGAGGAGATTAGGTGTATTAAGGCATAGACTTAGCTATGGGCAAGCCATGATTAATAATTTCATTTTTTCTTGTGAGTCAACAAACCACCAAGGATCAGATAGCAGGTATTCATAAGCATAGAGCTATGGAGATGTCAATTATAATATTAATGAGGCAAAGACCTAAGTTTTCCACTAATGTTATATATATGCAACAGTAAAATCTACATTGAAATTGATAGATATGGAAGAGATTATGAAGAGGTTTAAAGGGGTATTCTGTGATTGCGTGATGTATTACTGATGTATCAACAAGGATAATGAGAGCTAATTAGGGTGTTGTACCTAATTAGGCTATTGTAACAGATTTTCAATTATGATTTCATTTTATTTAAGTACCTAAGGAAAATAGGCAACATTCAAAAGTTTTGATCAAAAGAAATATATAGTTAAAGATTTTTTCACTAATGAGAAAATAATTACTCAATTAGAAAGAGGAAAATGATTTTCAATAATTCACAGTAGTGTAACATGATTTCACACTAATTTCAAGCGTACTTTACAAATCCAAGCTTGTCTTATATCCATTTCAACTATTTTAAACAAAATAAGTTTATGTTAATATCGTATATTTTATATACTCACACCAAAACATCTTGACAATACAAAGGGTAGAAAAAGAAAGAAGGTAAGGTAGAAGGGTTTGACAGCTGTCTCACTAGAAGGAAAAGAAAGTAAAAGGGTAGTTTGACCTTGAATAAAGAACCAGGGTTTTCAAGTAACCAAATATTATAAAAGAACTGATGTTAATATTAATTGACTGAAAATGTAATAATTGATGTTAATATTAATAGATTGAAAATGTAATAACTGATGTTAATATTAATAGATTGAGAATGTAATAACTGATGTTAATATTAATTGACTGAAAATGTAATAATAATAATATGCCTTGCTCAATGGCAAGACATTAATAGTTCTATGGTAATAAATTAAATGAGGTCACATTAATAAATAAACATTAATCAAATCAATAAAAAGTTAAACAAATATATGTGAGAAACTTGACCTATTTTTCAAGTAGATTTCAGGTAGTTATTAAGAATATGTAAAACTAACTTTTATTAAGAACAGTTTAATTAAGTCAATTTATAATTAAATTTATGTTTTGCCACAAATATTTACCGTAGAGAATTTGGTAAACAGTGATTGATTGGATAACTAAAAACCTACATAAAGATTTGAGTTTTATAGAAATAATTGATTTAATGATGATTAAATTAAACATTTTATAAAAATAATTTCAATATTTATATTTTTACTACAACGATTTAAGTTTTAAATTGAATTTATGATACTTTGAAGTATTTCCGCTATAAATTTATATTAATTTTCAAGATTTTCCAATTACTCTTGGATTTATTAAATTTAAAATTATCCTAATTTTACCTATACTTAAATACAAAGTTGATTATTCAACCAAAACAATTTATAATTTTGTTCAAATTTGTATATGAACATAACATTTTAAGAACAGAACAACAAGTGCTACAAATTTTCAGTGATGTAAATAAAAATGAAACATTAAACAGGAAATTCTTTATTTCCGTGTATTCATCAAGAAGACAACATTAAAATTAATCAATTGTGACAACGAATAAATAATATATTGTAACTTTTGTATTGTATACAAGTAAATTGTAATCAATGTTTACACACATGTACAATTTATGTAACTTACACTCAACAAATTTATATATGTTTACTTTTAAGAATGATCAAAGGTTAAATATAATGTAACTTTTGCACAGTATGGGATTTGCTTCTATAAAAATTCATTAAATTCATTGAATTCATTTAAGATATAAGCAAATGAGGGGTATTGTAATGATAGTGATTCAGATCAATCTAAAATATATAAAGAGTCATGGATGAAGGCAATTTTTCTTTAAAGTAACATATGTAGAGTATCCTTTTATGTTTCATCCATGAAGAAACATGCGCTTCTCAGAAATAATGTGAAAAGGATTTTATCAGTAAAAATATATTTTTATACCATTTTTCCTGTTTAAAGGAACAACTACGCAGTATTTGGCAAAGACGCCAATTTCCTATACCAATAAGAAGCTAGCTTTCACAACACCTGTCACCAGGACTCTTTCTATTAGTTTTCACACTGTTGACGAAGGGAGAAAGATGCAAGGGGTATGTCATATATAAACCATTTGTGCGTATCAGCCAGGCATCCCAAATAGCGACAGGCATCCAAACATCTACACCAGGGATCCATCCACACGCACAAGTCAGTCAGAGCCACATACCGGCAGTCACAGTCTTAACACAGTATAAAATAACTTACTTTAATATCACAAATGTGCATTGATATAAAGTATTTAATTGGAGTATGTATAAGTAATTAACAGATGTGATTTAAATAAACCGTGTGTGAATAAACAGTCATCAACAGTTCTATTTCTTACATTAATTATACCGATTTAATTAGTGCTCGACCATGGAGCTATAGACAGCTGGTTAAACGGTATATTTTCCGTACAGTGATGATAGGCACTTGACCATGGAGCTATAGACAACCTAAACACTAAACATTGTCACAGCATTGTTATATCAGGAAATTAATCCATAGTGTTTCAATCGACACCCAACGCGACTCGATAAATTCAATAGTGTTACAAGATTTTTTAGAATAATGTATGGATTGATTCCTCTATTTGCTTGATAGATGTATGTATCTCTCTCTCTCTCTCTCTCTCTCTCTCTATATATATAATATATATATATATATATATATATATAATATGCATGAAACATATTTATTTATATTTGTTTTAGATTTTTTGTGGGGGGAGGGGAGGGAGGAATACTTTTTCCCCCATTTTAATACAATTAAATTTGTAAAAAAAAAATCAGGGTGTTTAGGTTGACTTAGACTTTCCTGACCAATTTAAATCTTCTACCACATTAAGAATTCACTAGTTTTTTTTTAATATAAGTTCTGGAAAGTTTGAACACCCCACCCTCTCCCACCCCCTTAATCATACCAATCCCAATTAAAATGTCAAATATTTAAGAATTAGCTAGGTATTTGGAGTAATCCCACTACACACCTGGCAATTTTTAATTTTCTTTTGTACCTTAAAGTGTGGTTTTCTCTTAATATTCCCCCTTCTCTCTCCCCTTTACTCATAATTCCATTTTTAAAATATCAAACTGTTTGGTTACTTATTGGTTTGATTAAAATATAGGCCTATTTCAAATAAAAGATCTAAATTGATTACTGTGCTCTTTGGTTGACAGAGATATTTCTCTTTTCTAAATGTTTACTTAACATAGTTTATTATTTTATTTCATTTATCCTCTTTGATGGGGTGTTTCTGCAACAATATATACTATTTTGTTTAAAATATTTTACGGGATTTTATTGGTAATGTGTCTATTTTAAGATAAAAGAGTATGTACAGTGCACCGTAACATTTATTTTACCTATCTATTAATGTTCTGCCATTTAAGTTTCTTCAGACAATTCACTAAAAAGTGTGGCTCCTAGACTATAATATACTCTTACAAACATTTTATCTTAAAATTATAGTATGTATAGCCCATTTATTATGATTACTATAAACTAACCCATTCTATTAAACCTAACCTTCTATGTTTCAAACAATATACGAGGTAAAATAGAGGCTCAGGTGTTTGTCTGCATTGTTGTTGCGGATATGTATGATGTGGGAAAATGTGTTCCCAAAACTGTGAAATGTGAATGAGGTAGACATTAGGCCCTATTTATTTCAGCCTGTAGTTAAAAAACCATTATTTGGTCCAAGAAGCGGGGTAATCTTTGCATGCCAATTTAAATCATCGAAAGACTTGTAGTTTCATTTTGTTAATGAAGACCAATATTGCTGTATGCACTGTAAAAGCAGCATATTGGGACCTTAAAATGTCTCAAATAAGACTGGCAATAATCTAACAGTAATCAGTTCATGAATGTGATGTTGGCAAGCGAAACATAATAAGCTACTTTTTATGTGTTTCTCCAGAATAATGTTCCTTACTCAGACTCAGAGCCATTGTTGCATGCATTAGCATTAAAGCTCATGCATATAACATCTACGCTTACATCCCAAAGAAGTTGTACTATTGGCTGTGTTTATGCCTGATGCTATTTTTGCAATATCAAGCACTTCATAAATTTCTAAACTGGCAACAACTAGGAATATTTCATCATATTTATAGTGTTGTTCATTAATTTTCAATCCCATTTTTAGACAACCAAAGTTGTCCTTCGAGTATTATGGAAATCCTCATGATTAGTTATGTAAATTTCACATAGCCCAAGCTTGGAACAAATTGCATAATATACATAGATAGAAAAAAAAACATAGATACAAATACATAGTTAAATTTTCAATCTCTCATTTGATTCAACTTTATATACATAGTTTTAAACCTACATAATTTGTGATATTATTCAAGATATTTGTATTTAAAAAAATCCATTATGCATATCACTTTAGACTTGTTTAAGACAATTAATAAAATGTTTATCCAAAATGTAACTATGCAAGAAATTTTTATTTTTATTAGTTAAAAGGCCTATGATAAATGAGTGTTTTTTTTATAATAGTTAGTAAGAGTATAAAATATAAAAGCTGAATGAAACAAGGATGAATACACACATTTCTGCCCTGTTAAAATTAAGTTACATTTTGACACCTAACTATATCTACTATATAAGTCAGAAATTTTGTCAATCAGGCTGTTCGAATTTATTTACACTAGTAGGGTAAGGATGAGGAAGGTAATATATAGAGGAAATGTACCCAGATTTGTGTTGAGGATAGTGATACTTTAAACCATACGACGACTTATGCAGATCAATTGTCAACTGATTGGACCATATTGGCCACTCTAATTGTAAAATAAATATATCAACATATATAAATACACCTTACTCAGATCCCTGCTACCATTTTTACTTATAAACGGCTTAACAGAAAGTTTAGTAGCTACAAAATTACTGCTTTTCTAAAATTGGGAACATAGGTCCTATTTTGCAAGTTTTTTCATCCTGACAGCTTAGAATATCATTTAAAGTTTTATAACTAGCTAGCTACCTTTTCTGTATGTACACACACACACACGCACACACACGCACGCACACACACACACACACACACACACACACCCAACAGAAGTTGTCCTGCCTGAATGTTGGCTTTTCGTTTGGGTGGCATAATTGATTTTGATAATAAAACAATTACTATGTGATCATCACAATTACAAATTCACAATGAACTCCAATTATTGAGTTACACAAATATTACAAATTTTGGGTTTGTCAAGACAACATACAAAATGTCAAATTACTTTTTAATTGTTTCTATTTTCATATTGCAAAATATATACTGTTTTGGGCCTAGAACCTTTGCAGGCTTTCACAAAACAACTTACCTATATACGGACCATCGAAATAGTATGTACTTGTTGAATACTATTTCAATGATACGTACAGTCAGTTTCTGATATGCAAAAAATCTTTTAAAAAAATAATTCCTAGAACTAGATTGCAGCGCCACCTACCGGGTCCAATTGTGAATCAAAACCATCCACGGACCCACTCAAACACACACAAAAAATTCATCAAAATCAGTCTAGCCGTTTAGGAGGAGTTCAGTGACACACATGTACAGAAGAATTTTATATATATATATATATTTTTCCTGCTACGTTCACATAATTATTAATCAGTTTAAAAATGAGGTGGTCCAATAGTTAAATAATTTTATAATAAAGGAAATTGATAAAACTAAAGAAAAAGTAAAAATAAACTACTAAGAGTAAATTTGATGAAGAAAACCCACCTAGGGAAAAAGAAAAAAATGTGGGAAGAATCCAATGCACAAAGGTGACATCATCTTCCTTTCTTCTGTATTATTTAGTAGAAATAGTCACACACACACATTTTAACACAAATCGAATAATATTTCGGCATTGTTGCCTTTATCCAACACAAAGCAGAAAGACTTTCTTTAAATTCAAAATGGAGTAATCCAGTGTTTGTGTTATCTGTACTCTCCTCTTTCTTCTTTGAGTTTGATAAAGGCAACAATGCTGAAATATTATTATATTTGTGTTCAAATGGGTTTGTGACTATTTCTATTATAGAAGACAGAAGAAAGGAAGAAGATGTCACCTTTGTGCATTGGATTCTTCCCACATTTTTCCTCTTTCCCTAGGTGGGCTTTCTTCATCAAATTTACTCTTAGTAGTTTATTTTTCCTTTTTCTTAAGCTCTATAAATTTCCTTTATAAAACAAAATTATCAGTCATTTTCGATTGTAATTGCATTGTTAGATTTCGAATGATGACAATAAATTAGTATTGGTTATAATTGTACAAAAATGTTTTACAAACAATTAGTGATGGGCTGATATCTACTTTTCTCGATTTTGATAACTTTCTCAATACTATCAATTCATCTACATGATAATCGATAGCATTCAATATAAAATTAAATAAATCCTCATTTTGTAAACATTAAAATTAGGTCAAAGGAAACTTGCATAATTTTTTCAATTTATTTGTTTCCATGTGTCACAAAATATGGAAACTAGTCAATGGGGCTATTTTTATACAAACTATAACAAGATGCAACCAAACAAAAATAATATTTACAATTAGTAGTGCGCCTACAATAAGAAATATGGGAAGCGTAAATAACCTTTTAAGTCATAAATGATATGAACGGCGAGATATGCAAACGTACTAAAAAAAACTTGGATTTTTTTTATTCAAAGTCTTTTAAAAACTACAAAACTTTTATCAATTTAAAAATAATAATTTTTAATGGTTTCACAGTATCTATTAAATTAATTTTCTTAAGTGAAAAGATATTAAATAAAAAAGTTATATTGGTGACACTGTATAGGAAGACTATCGAAATCAAAGTTGGCGACACTTACAATAATTGAAGTCGATAAATATAACATTAATATTTAGTGCGGATTATTTTAAAATCATTCGAATTAAACTTAGTAACTACTAATATGATGCACCGCGAGCTGGCTGATTCATTCTCTCACAACTCCCTTGTCAAACCTCTGAGTAAAATTACTTGGCTATTTTAATACAAATTAAGTTGTCTCCTTAGTTTCGTTTACGAAATTCAGTTTTTTTGTTAAGCAAAACGCTACCTTGTGTCAACTGTGACCATGTTGATAAGCTGCAAAGTAATGACATGTTTATATTGAGAATAGGGTTGGGAGGGAGGGGGGGGGGGGTAGAGTAGTGCTGAGAGAAGAGAATAGTAAAACAAAGCAAAACTACAACTAGTAATTAATGTCTAGCGACTAGCATTGTTCCGATTATTATAGTTTCTCCTTATCGCCACTACTTTCTCAAAATCATTTGAATGATTCATTCAATTATTTTTAAAAGAATCAAATGATTATTTGTTATCTAAATCGTTTGATTATGCCCATCACTATCTCCCACCCATTTGAGGAGTTAATTGGGTTGAATATTAAAGAGAAATATAGAAATTTTTAGCGAATAGTATATATTATATTATTGTGATACCATTCAATATCAAGGGAATTGAATATTAGTATCAGCCCACCACTACAAACAATAGATAAATAAATGTATTACTTACCTTTACTACATGTAAAAATGCTTATTTATTTATCACCTTTTCTTTTTCTACAGGTTCCTTGCACATTTACAAGTATGATGGCCAAGTTAATATATGAAAATAAACTGACACATTCTGACTTATCGACCTCAAGATTACGAAAATTGTATAGTGTGTGCAACTCAATTGAAGAATTGCCATGCAGACTTCTAGATGGTAGCCCACACTCATCAAAACTGGGAGAAATAATTACCATTTCAACAAAAGATTCCTTGCAACAAAAAGAAAATGGCTCTCTCAAGTTAAGATTAAAAAGATTGTGTAATAGTCTGCCAAGGGAAGGCTCTATCCTGAAACATATAGATACAGCCTCTTCAAATATTCATTTACAAGATATTAGAAATAATTATTTAACAGAAGAGTCCTTTAATCATAAGTACAACACTGCAGTTAAGATAATGAATTCAAATTACAGTTCAACTGATGACACTTCTTTAACAAATAAAAATATAACTTTACGAGAATCACGACTTCATCAAGATGATGATGTTATGGTTAAGGTCAACAAGTTTTCCAATCTCAAGACTACTTCTTCTGAACGTGCCATATCTCAACACATTTGTAATAATAGTTCAAAGTATGTATCTGCATTGCGAACAAGACAAAGTAATTGTAAAAATTGTTTATCAGAAGATACTTTTATCAAAAGTGTACCTTTGGAAGATATTCCTCTCCAGTTGAGAATTAATCATGGTCTTACTCAAAACTACATGTTGCGAAATTCTTGTAAACAAACTTCAGATTTAAACAGCATTCATATAAATTCTAACAAGAGTAATTGTATTTCTAATAAGTTGAGATCCCAAAATAGGCTATTGTGTGGTGATAAGTCAACTAATGGCATCATATCTCTAGAGTCAGATGAAGGCTGTTCCTCTAAAAAGTCTACATTGCAAGATAATTGCTATAATACTTTAAATTCAGAAGATGTTTCTTTGAAAAGCTCATCTCAGTATACTTATAATAATAATAATAATAATTCAAATACAATCAACACTCGATTAAAATCAAACCTCCAAAATATATCCTCTGATTATTCTGCACAAGAACCATCATTGAATAATAAAGACTGTGCACAGACCTACAATTCTTTGCTCAGTTGTAAAACAATTGTTCCAGTTTGGACAAATATTTCAACATCAAAATCAAGGGTGAGTGAACGTGCAGTAGATCATTTCACTAGAAACCGTGTTAGACGTTTCGCCAGAAACAGTGTTGGAATTTCACCATCACCAGGTAATGTTGCTCAAAATACTATTTTGAAATGTGTCCGTTTTGAAGAAAAACTAGAAGAAATTGATTCTGAAAATGAATTACTCTCAAATTTAATAAGCAGAAATGGCATTTTAAATACAAATAGTTCAAACCCTTTAAAGTCTTTGTTAGAATTTCCAAATGATTCACCACCAATGTTAGGGTCATGTCCAAGCAATGATTTTATTGTGAAAGATAATTTAACTGAACAAAGTCATGTTGTGTTGAGAAAACGCTCACCAAAAAAGGATTCCACTGTAAACCACAAATATGAATCTAGGAAAACATCTAATTTTGAGAATAGGATTAATGAAACTATTTTGGAAAACAGAGACAAGAATCTATTTTCCCAAGATGCTTCTAAAGATATTGCTTTAGATGTCAAACCAAAATCTACCAAAATATGTATGTCCATAGAATTAGCACAATTTAGAAAAACAGGGCATAAATCATTGATAAAAAACTTTAAAGGTATACCTAAAAACACTTTAATTGATCTTGTTGATTCCAAGGGGAATTTGGCAAAGACCAGTATTGAAAAATCCCCTGACTCGACAAATTTTAGCCATAACAATTCTATGGACTTGATGGATCACAAAAGAACTACATCAACATTTATTGATAGCAAGAACATAATTGGCAATGACAAATTTATAAAACCTTCCTACCCAGTTACTTTAAAACCAAGGTATAGTAATAGCGCTTGCAGTAACATGTTTTCAAATTCTGCCACATATATTCCTCCAAAGGATTTAGCACCAACATGCAGAAAATGCTATGTTAAAATTTCACACATGGAAAAAGAAATGGCGGATTCTTTTCATTTGCCCTTGCCACAACTTAGGTCCACTACCAATACTTTAAAGCGGAAAGCTTGTGATTATTTAATAGGAGAGCCAAAATCCAAGCGCACATGTTTATCAAAGTATGACGTAACATCAGTTTCAGAAGAACAAAGCTATGTTTATCTAAAACATATTGATAATGTGATGCTTCAAGACAATAAAAACACAAACAAAACTTTGCGAATAAGACCTCATCAAAGTTATGATTTTGGCCAAAAACTAAATAAAGGGTACCTTCATCTCAATAAATCAAACCCTAACACATCCTTGCACCAATCACCACATGTTGGATGGCCATCAACACACTCAATGTCTCGATACAACTCTCCTACAGCTCGTTCGCGACGATTGACTTCCGCACCACAGCGCTATAACCCTGCCTCTTATTCTTCAATCAAGTCGTCTCGGGGTTCTACCATTTCTCATCACTCCCGTCACAATCCAAATTCCTCCAAAATGCAGAAACCTCAAAAGTGTTTCTCACCACAGACAAACAGAGCTGATTTTTTATTCTCTATTGGCCTCCAAAGTTCAGTACCACAAATTGTAACTGCAATTGTGCCTCCTGGCACTGTGCCAACAGATGACCATTGGAGGACTCTTGCACCTAGTGACATTCCCAAATTAGACATTTCAGCTGAGAAGTTATTCAAAATTGCTGGCCGCTTAAAAGTCAAGCTTTCAGAGCCATCCTCTTCATCAAAATGCTGGTATCGTACAGGGCACCTTATTCTTAGCTTGTTGTCCAATTATAGTGGGCTACAAGATACTCAGAAAAGACAATTGGCTCACTGTACCAAACAACTTCTCTCAGATGTTGAGCATGGCCGTAGTTGTGCATTTGCTAACCAGTTTCCATCATGGCTGCTGTTCAGCCCATCTCTAGAAAAGCAACGAAGCAAAGTCCGCAGAAAAAAGTGCAGCTAAATTTTTCCCGTAGTTTATATTAAATAAAATAATCATTATATTTCAATAAAATCTGTGTTTATAGATAGTACAAGTATGGGGAAACTGTATTATAAAAGTTGACATATGAGTTTTCTACTATGTTTTTGGCTGGAAAAGCAGGTGCAACTATTTGAAAACACTTTCAAAATCGTTGGTGGAGAAAACAATCTATTATTTAAGTAATGAGTTTGTTGAAAAACTAAACATTCAACAAATAGGAAATCTATTTTTTCACAAGAATGTTAAATTTATCAATTCTGATACTAATCCTTTATTTTGTATTTTTTAAGTTTTAATAGCTGGGGAATTTTTGTTAACCTACTGCTAGTTTGCTATTCATAGTAATGTATTTTTATATTATATTACAAGCTTACAATAAAATATTTATTTTGCATTTCGTCACTTTAATGTTAGATTTAGTTAAAAGTATGCTTATTTCTGGTAAATTACACATGTTTAAATTGGTACTATGCATTAAAGATTTTAAAATGTGTTTGCATTTATAACTAACTACATCATAATTAAGTTCAATCTGGTAATTTAGCTTAAATTATTTTATTGGAATTTTAAAATTTGAATGTAACCTATGTCATGTCTCTTTATTATTCCTACTATGAATAGGCTATTTAATTTGCAAATAATTTGCAAGCAGAAAAATATGTTCAATTTAAGGAAGATGTGTATGAATTTGACTTGTAGAGCCAACATGCTTTCCTAAAAGTTGATTTTTAATTTTCTAGCTTTCCAACCTCATTCCAAATATTCTGGTTCAATTCTTATCTTACATCTTTAATAACCAACATTTTTTTCATTAAAATATTATAATTTTGCTTTATTACGTGTGTAACTTAAATATCATGTTGGTAATACATTTTTTTAGGGCAGAGAAGGGGGGGGGGGGG
Source organism: Timema cristinae (assembly GCA_039000515.1). Taxonomy (NCBI): domain Eukaryota; kingdom Metazoa; phylum Arthropoda; class Insecta; order Phasmatodea; family Timematidae; genus Timema; species Timema cristinae. The sequence goes on from JBCFYV010002255.1 coordinate 28,634,997, forward strand.
GGGGTCGCACTGAACTGTTGTATGTATTTAACATTGAAAGGAGGGTAGAGAAACAAGAGTTTGAACACTTAACTAGAAAATTGCAGGTCCTAAAGTTAACATCTAAAACTCAACCAGGTGCATCACAATTTTAGGAGGCACATCAGGAGAGTGGAACGTTAACTATATTATGGCTAGAGATTAATTAATCATGGTGACTTAAATCCTGGAGTTGACTGCTCAATCTTAATTAATCACACTGACTAAAATCCTGGAGTTGACTGCTCAATATTAATTCTTAAATGTAGTTAGATTCTGAAGCTACCTGTATAAAACTGTTTGTTTTTTTCCATTTATATTAGTAGTTATTGTGTTTATATTATCACTACTACTACTACTACAGGGTGTTCAGTGACCTAGAAATATCAAGAAAAAAGTTAGGGAATTTCATAGAAATATCTGAAATTCGTAAATATTCCCTTACTTATACATAAGTTTTATTTACATTAGTCAAAATATCAATTTTGTTCTTGTTAATATAATTTATTATACTATTATTATCTATATTATACAGTCACTCTCTTTTAACACAGTTGAGAATACTTATCTCAATTTTCACAACATGTGATTTTCGTGTTGTCTTTCCACCCCTCTACTGCATGCACCTAACCAAAGTTGCATCGTGGTTATGCACATGTGTGAGAATTTTATTATGTTATAAAAATAAGAAAATAATAGAGAATGTCTCGCATTAATTTCAAACTGTACCAGTGGCGGCTTTATAAGCTGGAGGGCGCAGCCTGTTTAGTTCATAAATTATTTCTAAATAATATATTTAAAAGAAGACACAAATTTCGGAATATGTTTTGCTTAATATTCATTCAGTTAAACTCGAAAATTAATATCACAAACAACATGGAAACATTAAAAAAAAACTTCCCCTAAAGGACGTGGATGTGTTGTAGAAACTCTGCAGCTGTGTAATGTGCATAAATATATAGGTATGTATGTTTTCACTTTGTTCCATACAAAATTCAGGACATGGACTACCTAATGATTTCAATTCTCTTTTTTGATCAAGAGTTAATCTTGCAATATTCGTTGTCTTAAGCGCCTGAATTGAACTATTCATATTAAGCCTAGTTACAAAAAATGTTAAAACATATAACTCAAATAAACATTATCCTAAAATAACCCTACATAATATTATTATAAACACATACGCCACACACATCCTCAAGATGCAGGAGCACACAGGATGACTGACAACAACTATTGCTGGTTAACGCTGTACACATTTCACAAGTTTTCAACCTTTGGGCGCGTATGGGAGTGCGCCTTTAAAAGAAGAATAAGCAATGCTAGCTAGCTATAGCAGGAGGAGGACAATGGGTTAAGGGGAGGGAAGGTTTGGTTTCACTATGTCGGGGGCTGACCGTCGCACGCCCGACTGCATGCCATTTGAAGACAGAGGTAAAGGGGTGGGAAGGTTTGGTTTCACAATATCAGGCGCTGACCGCCTCGTGCCCGACCGCATGCTATTTTAAAAACATTGCCTGCTATTACTTAAACCATAAAACATTTTTCTTGAAACTATTATGGCAAGATAAAATGTTTGTGAGAGTGCGAATAATAACTTTAAAAGGAACTGGGAATTCGTGGGGTTGGGAGAGGGGCGCGCCTCCGCCCCTGAACTGTACTAAGGCAATATTTTAATAGTTCAACCTTATATCAATGAAATCTAACTTTGATTGCACTACCCATTACCTCATTGCTTTTGGCCCAATCTTACAATGTCATGTTATTCTTTTCTTTAAGGTTTAGTGTAAGACTAAGCGATAGTGACCACTAATTTTGATTTTACAATATTCATTTAGCACTACATCCTCTTAATAGTGTTGTTAAAATTAACTAGAGGTCTACCTTCCCGTTAGCATATTTAACGTTTACATTCAATTTAAGACATTGTGCCATATTGATTTATGGCAATTATTATTATTTGAGTGCGGCTACATTTTTTTATTTTGAAAACATTACAATTATTTATGGGCTCTATCCGTTTTAATTTTGTCCACCTGTCATTAAACAGGTGTTTCACTATCGAATACTCATGGTTTGCCTAACTTATGTTTGTAAATTTCAATGACTCTAATATGTGGCTATTTGGCATATTTAGTAGGGCATGAATCTTCCACACAAATGATCTTGGTTTGATTCCATTCACATCCAATTTTTATTTTTACTAAATTGGTTCTTTAAAGAAATCCTGCCAGTTTTCCTTTGAAATGATGTAATGTCAGTTGTATTCCTTTTCTAGGGCTGTTTAATTGTGAAATTTGAGCTCTCTCTCTCTTAGAGATGAAACAATCCTCAGATAACTGTAGTTTCACTCTCATCACATCACTTTACCCATAAGTCAATTTGTTACTACTAGTCAATACAGTTTTCAGTGGTTGATCTTATAGGTATATAGCTTTACTTTTCTTTAAGTTGACAAATACACTATGAAACCTCATCTGTTTCCTCAGCTGTTTCCAGTCTGTGACAGGGTCAGTTTATCAAAATATCTTCCTCTATTCTTCCTCAATTAATTACTTGCATTCTTTTCTTATTTGCACACTTTCTATTATCTGTTCAGTCGTTTTATTCTTGGTCTCACTTGTGGTGTTTACATACTTCATCTCCATCATTCTCTTTGGTATTCTCTCCTTTTCCATCCTCATTACATGGTCATACAATGAGGATGGAAAATAATAGAATTATAAAACCAGAAGGATCTATTTATACTAATATAAACACAGTGCTTAGTATATGTGCAAAGCCATGATGATAAAAATACTTAATAAACAAACATTCTATCCAACCTCATAACACTCGGTAACTTAAATTTTCATGTGGACTATGTATATGAGCGAACATTGATTGAAGTTATAAGACAATTTTGAATTTTTGTTAACTACCCCAATGCACGTGTTACACAATTAATGTCTTACGGCTCACTACGGTGGCTGCATGGTCTAATGCGCTACTCTTGCAGTAGACCAGACTGGAAGATCGAGGTTCAAATTTTGATCGGCTGTACTGAGGGTGGATTTTCCATAATGATTTTCCACTCTCCCTCCACACACATTTTGGTACACTTCCTATAAAAATAACCTTCCTAATCCTTAAAACTATTAGCATAACTAGTACATAAGCATATAACCTAAATAGGTGGTAAGAGGCTGTGCTTGAAAAAAATAAAATATGTATATATGTTTTACGACTCGGGAGTCAACAAATACCATAGTAAACTTACACTCCACCAATCAAATAGACTCTAAAGTGCTGACATTAGCAAAGCAACCGGTTAGATGCCAACTCTGGGAGGGTTCTTGGGAAATTGTCATGCATGTTTACCTAAAGTGTGCTATTGACAAATATTCAAATTTTGTCTCTAAACTAAAGTAGTCTTGTTAATCTGAATTAATTGGGTCAAAGACCTATTTGGATTACAAGATTTTCAAATTAACTAAAATCTTTCCTATAATGTAAATTAAAAATTCACTGTAAGATCTAATGTGCGTGTTTATGTGTGTGCTATTAAGAGTGCTGGGAGATGGAGGTGGGATGGGATGAGTAGCTACATAAGAGACTTACTGATTTTACAAACATGCCAATTAAATAAATAATTGTTTTAAGTACCCTAAATATGCTATTTTCATAATTTTTGAAAGCAAAACAAACTGAATGAATTTATACATTGTTTCTTTTCGCAACTTTATACTATTACATTAAATCTTGTTTCATAATTAAATTGGTTTTTCTTTCATCTTTTGTCTGGATTAACCAGATCTTTGGATTAGCGTAGTTCGGATAAAGGAGACTACTGTACTGTTCACTTACTTAATAAATGTTACATTGAAAAAAAAAATCTGGGAACTTATTTTAATAAAAGTGTTAAGCTCTAATGAAAAAAGAGTGGGAAGAGTTAAACAATATATCATTACAATATTAATAAAAATCAACATAAAATAATATCAAATATCCACACAGTAAAAAATAATCAAGTTTGAACAGGCAACTACAGGATACAAGCCATAGTGATCAAGCCCAAGTCATATTTCTGTCATTGATCCGCTTTCTTATGCTCAAAATGCTAAAAATTGTGTGAAGTTTTAGATATGAATGTTTTAATAGCTATATCTTTAATTATTAACTTATTCTCAAATTTATGCATTAAATGAAGTTATTATATTTTAGCATTTTTTACATTTTTCTTGCTTTCACGTGTTGAAGTAAACACACAATGTGTCTTTTTTTTTTTTAATTTACAATTTATCATGGGTCACATAATATACTTTAAAAAAGTGTATTTAATAAATTTGTATGAACAACGTGGCCTCAATCTTCTCCAAGCTGGAACTGTAACATTTGTTATGTAAAACTTATTTATACAGATTTTTACTGGAGACATGTTTTTTTTTTTTAGAATAGTTGGGCACATAAAAAAAGTTTTGTAAAAAATTATTATTATAATATTGAATTTGACATAGTACAATTTGAATGCTTTTTGTACAAAAGATGGTGTTGTAATAGGAATTACAATTTGTATTTTACCTTAGTTGTTTAAACTGATTAACTGTTAATACTTAAGTAGAAAGTTATGTTTTCATTTGTTATTAACATTGTGTCAGTCATACATATATTAATTTAATTGCAAAGTATTACATTTTAAAGTATCGTCATCAGGGGTGAAATGGACCAAAAATTGAACATTTTTATTTGAAATAATCTTGTGTTCTGTGCGATATAGTAACTATAATTTAATTATATGTCTTTAATGTTTTGTCTTAACTCTGTTATATTGTTAATCATACTGTAAAAAGTATATTTTGTGTAAAATATTTATTTATTTTGGTCCACTTCACCTCTAGATATGGGGTGAAGTGGACCACACATTTAAACATCATTTTTGGTTCACTTTGAAATTCTCAGGAGGTGAAATGAACCACTTTTTATGTTTTTAAATGTTAAAACAGTATATTTAATATGAATAGAAATTATAAATCTATTGACAAAATATTAACATGAAAGAGCTAAAGTAAATGTTCAAATAATGTCAAGGCTACAATTTATGTCACTGAATACAAAACAACCTCTTCTTAAGTCTTTTTGTTCATGTAACTTCTGAACAATGTCAGCATGGTTAGTGATGCAATCATCTTTAATATCTGGAAAAGAAAAGAATGTTGATTTTTTCCCAGTTTTGCGCAAAAATGTCAGTTTATACATTTTGAATGTTTTTAGTGGTTCAACTTTTCCTATGTACAATAGATGTACAATAGACAATACAATATACAATTGTTGGTCTCAAAATGAACTAGACAATAGTCACCTTCATTAATATTAGTGATACCGGTACTTATGTGACTCTCAATATCGGGGATTGCTGAAGTACTATCTGCTGCCTTAATGCTGGGAAACGACTCATCTGATGTTTGCAAAGTGTTATTTTGGCTGTTGTCACCAGACTCATCAGGTCTTATTTCAGGTTCCTGTACTACACTTTTACCTGGCAACACATTTAGTTTTTTTTTTCTATTGGTTTTCAGGTACTATTAGTGGATTTAGCAGTTCTGCTTTGTTGTAGAACTTCAACAAAGGTGCCACTGAAGGCACTATGCTGAGATTCGCAGTTACTTGTAGCGTCACTATAATTGGGCAGCCTTCGTAGAATGTTCTCCCTGTTCAGTGAATAAATTCTATATGCTGCAAAACCTGATCTAAGATTTGCTGCAGTATTGTCTAGTGATTGGAGTGTAGCTGCCAGTTTTTATGGAAATTCAGCTTTGGGTAGGACTCCACAGTTTAAATTTTTACATTCACTGAGAATTGCTCTCCACTTATTCAAAGGAACAAAAAATTCCACATCAGTGGCTGGGATAGATGGGTGAAATTACAAGGCGGTAGGATAAATTTAATGTTATTTGACTAACAATCTTTTATCACAGGCAATTATAAGTGATTTGAAAGGTTATTTCCTAGGATAACACGAGGAGAAGGCTACTTCTTTAAGGATGGCAAAGCAATTGACATTAACCAGTCTTGAAATATTACTTTATTGAACCATCCACTTTTACTTCTGTTATATCTTGCTCCAAGAGGGCCATTTTCAGCCCACGTTGGGAACAAATGCTCTGCATGGTAAACAACATAAGATGGTAAAAGTTTTCCAGTTGCACTGCCTGCCATCATCATTGAAATACTAGTTTTACTGCTGTCAATTACATTTTCTGGATGTATTGACCCACGTTTCACAACAAACTTCTTCTTTCCAGGTCATCATGAAGTTGGTCTCATCGTAGCTTATGATGCTTTGTGGTTCACATCTCCAAAGACTTTTCCAACTCATTATAATACTTATGGATGCTATCACCAGTTATTTCTGCTCGAAATCTTTTGATGTTCCCTGCAAAACGCTCTGATAAACTGGGTGTCTTCTTAAGAAACCTTTAATGAACTCAACACCTGATGAATTATTTTTTAATCTTTTTTCGACTTTACCTAGCCTATCTAAATAACCTTTCATAATTAGTCTAATATCCTCTCTTGTCATAGTAAATCCCAATTTTTATGAAGTTACTAGTCCAGCACTTAATTCTTCTTCCTCTATTATTATTAAGAACCGTTTGGCCACCCTATTTTGGGTTATGTATTCCTATTTTTTTTTCTTTTCAGTGTTTTTCTCGGAATGCCAAACATTTCTGCTATTGTTCTTTCTGAAATTTTACCTTTTTTTTAGCTCAACTAAAGCTCTTTTCAAAGTGTGATTCACTGTATTTACAGTTCATTCGTCCTACAATGTTCTTTTTATATTTGCGTGGCATGATTAATCCAATGGTCCACTTCACCACCACTTTTACTAATTTATATATTCAATTTTTTTCAGCCTAACCTAAAAGAAAAAAGAAAACAATAATTTAGTGTATGTTACACTTATACATGTAGTTACAATTATTTATTAAACAAATACTAGTTTAATAAAATGTATTTACCTATTAAATAGCTTTTTTATTCACATTTTTATAATAAATTAAAATTAATACAATCATTTTTAATAAAAAGTCACAGAGCAAATAATTCAATTATTTCTAATATAAAACTGAAGAATATAATCTAAACTATTAAATGCCTTGGTTACAAATAGATCAAAATTCAGCCCTAAAGCTAAATAACAGACAGTCACAACTGCCATTTTGTTTCACTTCACCCACCATGGTCCCCTTCACCCCAGACGACAGTATTTTTTTATATATATATCCTAAAATTTCTAAATTTAAAATCTTTTTCAGAAAAGATTTATGTGGCAACAGAGTAATTTGTTCTTTTCTCAAAATTAGGACACATTTTTCAATTCCAACAAAAAGACATACCATTATTCTTCAACATACACATTATGAGATTGGGTTAATGTATCAATTGATTCAAAATAGTGGGCAATACTAACCACTTTTTTTTTTAAACAAGTGCCTTAAATTATCTTATAAATAAGTGCATCAAACTACACAACTTTACAGAAGTAAAATTTTATGATAGCTACTGTTAGTAAAATTGGAATTATATATGGTACCTACCTACCTACCTACATCAACATCATGTCATGACATTCAGTAATAATGAATTTGAATTACTTAAACATAATAATCTTTATACATTTGCTGGCATTTATTTAAACTTTTTAAAACAATTTATACCTAAATGACTATAACTTAAACTATAATTAAACATATTTATTACAGAACCCATTTATAAAACATCATTTGCCATCAACTTGTGGGTCGTTCTATGGTTTGAATTATTATTATTAATTTTTCTTTGTGTGTTTTTGATATCTAACAAAGATTTTTTTTTGTTTAAGTAACATTCGTCTTGAGTACCGAAATTCTCAAATTATTGATTTGAAAATATTTACTTTTAAATGTCATTTTAACCAGAAAATGATGCTGCCTTCAATATATCTTTACTGTGTTAGCTCTAATTCCAAACTCATTTTTAAATATTATTTTAAACTCTTGATAATATAATCATTTGTGTATTTCTCTGTTTATATTCATCATTAACTTATTTCTTGTACATATGACTGCTAAAGTGAATATAATTTCCTTTCAAATTGATGAACTATGCTCCAATGTCTTTTCATATATGACTATTGTTCAAACAAACAGTTTGCCCACCATAAAGTATTGTACTGTTTAAAGGTCATCAAATAAATATTAAAACAACAGTCCAGTTTTTATAAGATGAACCTTATCTAACAACTAGAAAAGTTACTATATCTACTTTTACATATTCATACACAAGGTCATATGATCTGCAACCATCATCACTTTTGATATATGCTATCAATATTATTAGTATTATCATCCATCATGATGATATGAGGTGACCTGGTGGTCTAGGGGTAAGGTGTCGGACTTCTGTGCTGGAGTCCGGCGTTCAATCCTCGGTCCCGGCACAAATTTATCTGATTACCAAACCCTTCCTTCACCTCTGACAAGATATCTTGTGAATGTGGGGAATGCCAGGCCTCCACTGTGGTTCGGATTCCACGTTAAACTATAAGTTTCCATTTCATCTCACATTCGCCCTACCATTACACATTAGCGTGTATAACCTGAATGGGTAGTAAGACGTGCTGCTAATAATAATAATAATATTATTATTATTATGATATGATTATTGTACTCTTCTTTGTTAGAATCTCTAGTACCATGTTTTACTACCCATTTGGGTTGGGGAGGAGTAAGGTTGCATTAAAGGAAGTTTATTCACATTTGTTTAGAGAAAATAGAGAGTGGGAACCCATTTAGGATAAAAACACCTTCGGTAAATCCGGCCGGGATCAAGCTATGATTTCCCCATAATTGACAGTCTAGTTTCTTACAAGAGTAGCACCTTAAACCTTGTAGCCACCAAAGTAGGTCAACCCTCTGATTGAACAAAAAATCCATATCTTTGTCCAGCATCATCATAGCCAAATGTATTCTGGCTTGACATACCACTTTCACTGTCAGAAATTCCAGAGAACTCAATTGTTTAGCTATCTAAAGTTTTTGTTTTATAGAAAGAACAATTCTTATTTATAGACATCATGTAAGGGCAACTTAACTTTCAAATTTATGTACTGTAAGCTGTAACAAGAACAAAATATGTTGCATACATTGATTGTAACACATGGATTCAAACTACAATATACAAATGAACACTTAAAGATGTAGAGTTGTAGACAATCAGACACCTTAACTCAGTCGGTAGCATATCTGTCTACTAAACCAAGAGTCCTGGGTTTGATTCCTAGTATGACCGAAAAATGTATCATTGGTGATATGTGGGTTTACCTTTAAAGTAACTTTAGATGTAGACAGAGAAAAGAGTTTTACAAAACTTTTTTAACACAAAAAACAGAGGGATTGAAGGAGGAAGGAATAGAGTTTCAAGGTTATGAAAGAAGTGTATGAATAAATTGTCATGTAACTACACAATAATTTCACTTTTTTCAGAATCAAAACTGCACATTATGGAATACTGGTGTATATATGCCCATTTCAAACACTGCCTGTCATTATAAATATTTTTTACACTATCCGGCTAAGCCATTTTAAGTTAAGAGTTTACGTGTTCCAAATCGGGACAAGGGTTTATCTCATATCATACATAATGTGTGTGTGTCATTGTTAAATTCTTTAAAAAAAACAATTGTAACTTATTAAAATTTGATGTTAAATAAAATAACAAAATATACACATGATCTCTTAAGTAACAAAACGATTTAGTCATACTTGCTACCCAACATGTGTTCTGTGAATTATTAATGCACACCTTTGCCTGAAGTGAGATTTCTTACAATTAAACTATTGAAACAAAAGTCCTAGTTTTGAGAACTATAAATCCCCTTTGCCGGAGCTTTCATTGGTAGTTGTTAATTTTTGTTGTAAATTTATGAAAAAATATAATTTGGTTTGTAAAAAGTCTCTTAGAGTATATTTTATTGCAATACACATTTTATTTTATAATCTCATATGGAATTGTAATTTTTTTTCATTCATAAGAAGTGAGGAGGTGATTTCCAAAACTTCATTCTTCCACTCTGGCATAATTTTATGAAAACAGGAAAAACCGTTAATTTTATTACAAAAGCATAATTCAAAAATCTGATTGTATTGGAATAAAGTTAATAGTATGTGAATGGGATTTGTATGCGCAAAAATAATCCTAGGGATACACTTTTTATGTAAAAATGACTTAAAATTTGGATTGTTTAAGTTTTGGCGCATTGGTTTGGAATTTTGAAGTTTTGGAATGAGAACTTATGGATCTATACAGTTTTTAAACATCCGCCAGATTAACATAGTTAAGTGAAATGTCCAAAACTGTTTCACACTATATATGTTTATTGAGAGAATCACAAATTGAGTAAAAATTACTTATAATAATGGACTATAGCTTATACACACGTTAATAATGTTCCTAAAATCCACCTAAATTAAAAGTTTGTAAGGTTTTCTTGATTATAAACAAACAAATTTTGCTACTAAAATAACTTCAAGTGTCTAACGGCACTACACAAAAAAAATCAGGCACCTATATTCTAAGATCTTCAGTTTCTTCCCAGGCCATGCTCTCTTTCAACCTCTTCAACTTCATTAATGTCTGGAATTTCTTGTTCCTTCAGTGTGTTAGAGTAGTAGACAAGATTCTCCATTGACTCCCAATCTTCGCCAAAATGTTTTTCCAGCAGTACTTTTACATCTTTATATTTTTCGTATTTTACAGTAACTTTGTTAGGTTAGGTCAGGTTCCTGACTTAGCGTTCCTTCTTTAAGAGAGGTTTAAATTCTGACAAATCTGTCCTATAATTTGCCTCCCCTTTCATAAGGATTTGTTGAGTTTTAGGACACTTCTTCAGAACAAATCGTTTGGAGGCAGCAAATTTGAAATGTAGTTGTGCTGGTTGTTTTACTATTGGTGTTAATGCCACCTTCCAATTACACACAGGGACATCATCTCCAACACTCCTAACTGTGCCAAACTTTTGGAATATTTCCTCATACTCCTCAGGTTGAACAATTGTATCTTTTTTCTTCACGATTTTCTCAATCCGACCAAACACTCTTGTCAGGAGGTAGGAATGAATGGCCAACAACAGGAAAAGTAATGTGAACTGATTGCACATTTCCAGATAAATCAGAGCTCAACCACTTGGCTAACATACCAATGACGGTTATGTTCTTATTCTGTCCGGGACACCCATCACAGAATAACTCAACTTTGTTGATGTCCTGCAAATCAGAATTACTCAGAAAGTGGAACAGAATTGAGGCAATTTCATTTGAGCCTTTTGCTCTTTCATTTTCTAACCATGAATAGATGAAAACGGTATCTGGGTTTTGTGGTGCAGTTGAGGGACCGACACAAACAGTAAAGTTATATTGGTACAACTGGCGGCTGTAATATGCTGACTGGTCAGGCACTTTGGGGAAAACAAGGTTCTTCTCACAGTCAAATGAGAGTTTTAAAACATTTGAACCACTATCTGACTTTAACATATCATAAAAAGCACTGCTTCTCATTTTATGGACTGTGAGTTTAGCCATTGCTTCATTCTTTTGCACGCCAGTTGCAGTAGGAATGATAGCTCTTAATCTGATGCATTCAGAACATGCATCAGTAGCTGGTGTTTTACTAATGCTATAGTTGAAAATGTCTCTGAAGAAATTGTACTTAACTCTATTCTCATATTTTCATTCTTATTGTAGGCTAACCACAATTTCTGAATACTACAATCACTAGGCAAATATTTTTTCACAGTTTTCTCTCTCGTGTAATGTGTCTCTACAGCCTGAAGTGCTGAAAGATAATTCCGAACACTTTGTCTCATACCAATGTATTTTTTGCTTTGGGTATCCCCTCCCCTCCTTTCTTTTGGAGATTGACCTTCAATGAAATACTTTTTCCCAATGTTTCGCACTCGGAAAGCAGATATACCTAATATAGAGAGAAATGTCGGTGAACAAACTTTTACCATTGCTCTAGATTTGGTTGAAATAAAATACTTGTTCATTACCTGAGGCTTTTTCTTGCCATTTTTGATTCTGTTGCGTTTGGGCTTTTCTTGAATGGTATGATTCAAAATGAAATTGTCTTGAGCAACTTTATCAGAAGTACTGTAAAAACGTTGGTGAAAGCTCGAACGTCCTGCATTGTCAACGAACTACAGCCATATGTAGTTCTCCCTGAAGTGTGACGGCATTGAGGCAATTTCGGCAACTTTTTCGATTTGTGTCTGTGAAAAATAAAGAACACAAATTTAATTACAAGCAAGACACTGATAAGGAGTGATAAACCGAGGATATTATGCTCTGATCAATTCTCCTATCAACTTAACACAACTCTAGAATTATATGAAAATTGTATTAAATATATTAAAGCCAACAGAGAAAAATAAATTTTGATTCATGAATAGTTGGTATATTAAAGTTTCAAATACTTACCGATTCTGTTTAAGCTTCTCCTTCTTCCAGTGTGATCTGTCTCGTCGTTTCTTTCGTGATTTTTCAGGTAGAAGTTGTACAGACTCTGTTACCATGTTCATTGTGTTTCATTAGAAAATAACATTCACGTTCTGAGGTTTTTATATTACTGTAAAAACTACAACAGCTGATCATCTGAAATACTTTAAACAAAATACCACATGATTAACAAAAAATTATCCTACTTTAGTTACATCAAATCCCTCATAGAAGAAAACTATGGAAAAATGTAGTTATGGAATGGTTCTCAATAGTAGGACAATATGTCTCCTGTGATATGTGAAGTTTTGGCACGAGCATGTTTGTGTGGAAGAATTAAGTATTGGAACAATATCTTTTGTGGAAGTATGAAGTTATGGAAAGACAACGTATTTTCAAATATTTATTTTACTAAGAATAAGACTGTTTTGGTGCATTCTGGCATCATATTCTGCTGCAGGGCTGCCAGATCTATGACACAACATATACAGCTCGAAAAATGATAAAAATGGAAGAATGAAGTTTTGGAAATCACCTCCTCAAGTATACTCATAAGGTGTCAACATTTTAACGAATGTTGTTTTTAGTAGAGTCACACAACAGTAAGCTGATCAGATCAATCTCTGCTCCATTTATGAAGACACAGTGAAACTTATTTTGTCTACTCTTTCTTAAGAAGTCTTTGATGCTTTTATTACTTTTTATGAGTCTCCTTTCCAAATATGCTCTATTGATAACTTTCACTCATTTAGGTTGAAAAATTCTTTGTTTTTATTCAATCTAATTTTTGGAATGAATTAGAAAATCCATTATTAGTTTTATGACAAAGCATCAATTTGCATAAGAATTTATATAATTATATATATTATATCAATTTATATATATATCAATTTATATATATTTATTTATATTATATGAATACTGGGTATTGTTGATTTGTCCCCTGAAGGCTCTGTAAGCCTATTTACAAAATGGTCACCATATGTGAGTGCATTTTAATATAAATGTAAGGTTGGACTTGTTTCTTACATATATAAGACAAAAGTTTTTTCACAATGATAGGAGTTTTCCATTGAGATACAGAATGTATACTATTATTATCATCATCATCATCACCGCGTCTTAATACCCGTTCAGGCTGTACACACTTAAGCTTATGTGTAATGGTAGGATGATTGTGAGATGAAATGGAGGACCTACAGTTTAACGTGGGATCCGAACCAGGCCAGCAAGATTTAAATGTACAGCAATGTGTACCTACTGTAAAGGAAAAATCATGTTATAACATTACAACTGTTGATTATTAGATTATGAGAGGTTAAACAAGCAAATAGATGTGGAAAATATGACACAGTACACAGTCATTGCACAGCGAATAATTGTCAACAAATTGCATCAGTTGGCGGGGTTACTAATATTGAAATTCCTAAAGACATGGGTTATCTCAGTTGCTGGTGCACAACAAAAGTGGCAAAGTTATTTGGAGGCGTTTTGAAGAGGGAAAGAAATTGCACAGAAGAATTCAAAAAGGAAAAGTTTCACAGAAGAAATAGATGAACTCACAAAAAAAAAAAAAAAAAGACTTCTGGCTGTTGTAGAGACACTTACTAAATCTGCTGATACTGTCAGAGCAAGCAGAAACAATAGGAAATCTAAGATGTTATCGAAGTCTTAACAGTTTCAGAAGAACAGCAAGAGAAAAAACTACGAGGCATGTCCAGAAAGTAAGAGTACTGGTTGCCCTTTCGTGCTGTGAGAATTTTTTTTCCAAGGCTGGAAACAGAGTGGTAGTGGGGTTTTTCCTGAACACAACGAGCACAGGCGGACCTCGTTAGTATGAAAACTCGCCTTGTAGTGTCCGTTTGTGTGATGTATGTCGATAAGAAATCCCGCCAAGTGCGAGGTGCGCGCTGTCATCAGGTTCCTTCTCGCTGAAGGAAAAACACCGACTGAAATTTTTTCACGGATCAAAACTGTTTATGGCGAAGGTGTTATGAACCGAACGAACGTGTTTAAGTGGTGTCGTGATTTTAATGAAGGCAGAACGAATGTTCATGACGATCAGAGGTGTGGAAGTCCTTCCATTTTGACCGATGAGTTGGTGCAAAAAATCGAGAAAAATGTTCGTGAAGACCGCCGATTGACAGTGGATGAAATTTCTGCGATGTTTCCACAACTCTCCAGATCTCTCTTACACGAAACAATGACAAAAACGCTGAGATTCCAAAAATTGTGCGCAAGATGGGTCCCAAAACAACTGACAGAGCAGCACAAAGTGAATCGGGTCGCTAGCGCTCGCGAGTTCCTTGAGCAATTTGAATTGGAAGGTGAGGATTTTCTGAGCTCGATTGTGACTGGAGATGAAACCTGGGTGGCTCATTACACTCCCGAGACAAAAATACAGTCATTACAGTGGCGGCACACCAGTTCCCCATCTGCCAAAAAAATCATGGCCATTATGTTTTGGGACCGAAAAGGGATCATTTTGATCGAATTTCTGCCTGAGGGGGAGATGATTAATACAGCACGATACTGCGAGACCCTAAAAATGCTCAAGAGAGCAATCCAAAACAAACGAAGGGGAATGTTGACGAAGGGAGTGCGCTTGTGGCACGACAACGCCTCTAAGGCGCTTTTGGACTCATTCGGTTGGGACATTTTGAACCACCCCGCATACTCCCTGACTTGGCGCCTTCAGACTTTCATCTTTTCACCTCCCTCAAGACTCACATGGGTGGAAAAAAAAATTTCAACTGACGAGGAGGTGAAACAAGAGGTCCTGAACTGGAAGAAGGAGATGGCGGGAGAATTCTTTGAGGAGGGTATCAAAAAGCTTGTGCCACGGCTCACAGCCTGTATAGAACGGGAAGGCGACTACGTGGAGAAATAACTGACATACATACCAACAAAATCCTGTAATTTTTGTTTAAATACAATTTTATTTTTAAAATAGAAAAATCGAGTACTCTTACTTTCTGGACGTGCCTCGTACTGCACTGGCTGACAAGCAGCTATCTGATAAGTTAAATGGATATAAAAATATTTAAATGTTATTTGGCCCGATATTTTTTGTTTAAACTATTTGCTACTCGTTCTGCTGATTCTAGGACCTATTAAAAAACTGAGATTTTAATTATTGTTAGTACAAACATTCATGCTTAGACTCCTGTATATAAAATGCTGTAAATGAAAAGCATGCGCCAGCAGAAAACATTGTTAAATTATGAAATCCATACTCATCTTGTGGAATACTGAATATAGAATGACTGCACTAACCAATAAACCAAGGAGAGTGAAGTAAGTGACAACAAAGTTAGATTTCTATTTTTATAGTCCTATCCATTAAATTTGGTGAAAAGTTATTTTTCCCCATCTATTCAAAATTTGGTATGGTTTATAATCTTTTTAATGTCTTGTTTAGCTTTAGGCAGTACGAGAAATAACAGTTTTGGTCCTTAAAAAGTCCTTAAATGTATGTTTCATATGTGTGTAAGAACCCTGAACAAAGATCGAACAGTTCTTTTTTTGTAGTAAAATTTTCCTGAACCACACGAACGAGAATCATATGCTGACTAACATCTGCTTGATTTGTGCTTTCATCAAGGCAAAGTGAAAAATATGAGCTATTTTGAATTATATCAAAGTTATTCCCACTTGTTCCCCCATATCTGTAACACTTCTTTGTACAGTCTGGTGTGAAAGTGGTACAGAATATTTTTTTTTGCCATGTTGGAATCTTCAAATGCATTCGCCATTTCCACAGCACACTTTTTAACCATGCAGTATTCACACGAGTTTCTGTAACATCAATACTCGCGTGGGCTACTATTGTAGCCAACCGTATATATTTTTTTAAATTTGCCACTGGTAATTTCATAAATATGTATCTAATTTTTTAGAAGTTTGTAAAGAAAGTGTTTTGGACTGTTTTAAGCAAAATTGGACCGAATTTTATCACACATAGGTTTTTATGCCAATAAATCGAAGTAGTAATTTTTTCACATTTTATTCTTCGAAACTACTAAACGTTTTAGGCTATAGAACGTTTTAAAAAATATAATAATTTAATGAGTTTCACATATTTTGAAAACTGTTTATTATGAACAATTGAATGTTAAAAATATTGGTTTAAAAATTACCTAATGGCTAAAATTTAACAAAACCCAAAATAATTGATAAAATTATGACATGAACAAAAATTTCCTTGTTCAATGAAATGTAATTTTATGAATAAGTTGAAGAGCTTTTTCTTCTTTAAATTATGGTTTATTTGAATTATCCCTGGCTTAAGCACTAATTGATGAGTTGTGAACTAATGTGGTTTGATTGCCACGCAATTGGAAGCCTTTTTATAAGGTTTATTTATCCCACTCTTTATATCACTCGCCCCTCGTTGGGCCACGTTTTACAATATTGTGTAATAAATACACATTTATAAATTTGACATTCTTTTAATTCAAAATCTCTCTTTAGTTCAAGAGAAAACAGATCATGTCAGCGACAAACTTCGTGCGGCTGATAGCATGATGGTAGGGATCGCGGACAGGAGCTATAGTCCGACTACATCAAGGACTGGACTCCTAGTGAGGTTCTATTGCCCCATCTTTCGCATATATCTATTGCTCATGGAAGCTTCCAGAAGCTTCTATATGGAAAAATAAAATAAAATATAAAAATAAAACATATGGATGGAGGTAGAATGTTCGAGAACAGGAAGCTGGCTCAAATTACCATTTAGAAATGCATATTGTTATTTTTAGGAAAGGAAGTAAATTTCTTTTCCTTATAAAATACTTTAAATTGTCCTTCTGACTCTACTGGTCCTACGTCATGCACTCTGACGTCATTGACAGGGGCTCTTGTGCCTTCTTAGAAGAAGAAGTGCTTTAAGTGCCATGTAATAGATTATATGATTTAAATAAAATAAGATATGTTTATAAAATTAGGACGATATTATAGTCAATGCTCTCACATATTCTTTATGGGCAGGTCAGTAACATTAAAAAGTCTTGAGGTTTTTTTTTTAACTTTTACTCAAGAGCTCAAGAATGGCCTACACACCACAAATGAGTGGTCCGTGCAGACTTTCTTTCTACATTGCTCACAGCTTTTTCTTGTTGACCTGTCTTTGGCCCTTCCATATAAGTAACAGCATACCTTGTTCAGTTTAGGCCCTTGAGGTCATGGTTCTTCAATCCCGAGAAGTTCTCTTCCTCTTTTTTTCAGAGAAACCAGAATGCTTGGAATTTCAATTCGTCTCTCGATTTGTGGTTTAATTAGCTCCCATTCTACAGTGGCCAAGAACTCACTTATTGGTGTTGGCTTCTGGTTGTGATTGGCTGTGTGTAAGCATAAAGCATTGATGGCACTAATATCAAAAGGTATAAATATAACCCCATTGGCAAACACGCATTGTGTTGCGAGCTGCATCTGCTCAAGAACGTCAACTCCAACCTTTGTATGATTATAAAAATGTTGTCATTTCAGGTTTTCGTAAATCACTTGTTTGGCTGTCAATCGCCGTGTCATGATGCAGGGTTGACAAAACAAATGCTGCTTACTTTTTCTGGGGACAGTAAGACACAAGAATCTTATTTTAATGAAACCTGAAGAGAGAAGAATTTACTAGCCGCTCAGCATTTGACTAGAATTCTTTAGGAATTTGGTGGGTTTTTTTTTTCGAGTTATCCCTACATAAGTAAATTTCTTTCCAATCAGCAATTTTTCAACACGAGGTATCGAAGTAAATCATTTGTCACCTGTCAGATTGAGATTGGTTCCTATTTGCATGGACACCAAACACTGCTGCTTCACATTTTTATATGTGATGCAATAATTATGTTCACACCATTCCTGATATATTCTATTTTCATTTTCAAACCTACGTTTTTTAGATGGCAGTGGCGGCTCGTGTATAGGCACTGCGGAATTGCAGCACCCCCCTTACTTCCACTTGATATTATTGATAACATCTAATATGATTTATTCTTTTTTTCTTTAATTATTTCTTTATTTTTGTAGTACAATATATATTCCTTGAGCTTAATGTCAGTACTGTATGGAACTCTGCGCTTCACAGTGCCAGCGATGTGGTGTTTGACTGTTATGTGCATGCACACATAGGAGGGGGTGGAGAGGAAGGCGGGACTGCCAGGTAGAGCACTGTTGATCTCACAGTGCCGGCTCTGGCGTGATGGTGGAAGGAAGTGTTTTTTTTTTACTCAGCGTATGTTGTGCTTAAAAACCGTGTACCATATTCTTGAATGTGATAAAGTATAGAAGAGTGTAGAATTAGATTAATATTCTGCTTCCAGCTATTCTATTTGGTTAATTTTTTTTTGTTATTTTATTTAACAGAAAGATTAAATGCGCTTACAGTACTTTCAATGGAGAAAAATTTCCTCAATTTTCATTCAGAGATCAAGGAGAAAATTATCGAACTTTTTGCGCAAATTATAACAAGAAGAATGGATTTCATTTTTAAATGAATAGATCAAGCTTAAACTGTAACGATTTAAGTTTAAGTAAGTAAAAAATGTTTGATTGTTTTGTTAAGATTTTTATCAAGTTCCTGAATAAATTTTCTTTTTATACAATTTTTTTTTTCTTTTACGCAATTTTAAAACAAAGGCTAAATAATTCTGGAGCAGCACTCCCACTCATTTTAGCTACGATCCGCCACTGTTCGATGGATTACTCAATGCAATATAGGAGATCAAAATTGAATGGCTGAACTACGAATGAACCTTTCTACTCTACAGCGACTACACACCATGCTCATATTGCTGGTTGTCTGGGACGCTGGCATTCCGATGCCGCAGGCGACTGGCTGATTATCTATACTTATAAAATAACATGTCCTGATTGACTGACTGATTCATCATCGCCGAGCGCAAACTATCAAGGCTACAAGCATAAAATTCGGACTGTATATTCATTTTGTTATGTAGGCACCCACTAAGAAAGTATTTTAGAAAATTCCACCCCAAAGGGGTCAAAATAGGAGATTACAATATGTATGATAATATGTATGAAAGTCCGTCATTTTGAAAGTTGCATAAACAAAATTTTGTATTTCGGTTATTGACGTAAAACAAATACATATGTGTTTCAGGAATTTTGGAAATTTTATTTAATAAGGGATGAAAAAGGGGGTGAAAGTTTGTATCGGACTGACTGACTGATTCATCATCGCCGAGCGCAAACTATCAAGGCTACAAGCATGAAATTCGGACTGTATATTCATTTTGTTATGTAGGCACCCACTAAGAAAGGATTTTAGAAAATTCCACCCCAAAGGGGTCAAAATAGGGGATGATAATATGTATGATAATATGTATGAAAGTCCGTCATTTTGAAAGTTACATAAACAAAATTTTGTATTTCGGTTATTGACGTAAAACAAATAAATACGTGTTTCAGGAATTTTGGAAATTTTATTTAATAAGGGATGAAAAAGGGGGTGAAAATTTGTATCGGACTTGCATTATTTTTGATCTGAGGTCAAGTTATGGTCATTAACGTAACGTAATATTTTAAATTAATCTGTAAATACATATGTATATTTTCGTGTTTGTATATAATCAACTTCCACGCGAGCAAAGCCGCGGGCAACAGCTATCTAGTCTAGTATAAAGCTGGCATTATTCGATCCGCAGGTGGCTGGTCTCTATTTGGTATAAGGCTCACATTGTTCTGTTTTCCTCTTTATTGCTTTTTAT
The DNA here is from genome assembly GCA_039000515.1 of Timema cristinae. NCBI lineage: Eukaryota > Metazoa > Arthropoda > Insecta > Phasmatodea > Timematidae > Timema > Timema cristinae. Next base: position 28,655,248 of record JBCFYV010002255.1, read on the forward strand.
AACGGGGGTGAGGTCCGCTTTTTGGACAGCACTAGGCTAGTGTATTTATTATATAAAATTTTTTTTTAAAGTTTTTTAGACTCAAACTTAGACTGAAAACTAGACGTACATTTTTTCATTCAGTTGAGTGACTGGTGATTTTTAGTGGTCCAACAATTCTGCTCCTCTCCTTTTGTAGTTGTTAAATAGGGTAGTCATCAAACACACTACTTTTTTTTTAATGCGTAGTGCCGTATGCAATAGCCATAAGTTTTCAGGATATCTCCATAGTCGTAATCATTCGGCATTTTGGTTCCTAAGATGTGCGTCATGTTCATATGAACACATTAGGTACTTAAATAATCAAATAGACATGTGTTTTAAAACAGTGAAACTATTGTGTAAAAATCAAGATTTAAATACTTATTCAAAATATGTACCGCGATAGTGTGTCAATTTGTCCAAAGTATGTATACATCACTGATTCCAACGCTGCATTTGATGCTATTGGTTTTGAAAGTGCTGGTGCACATTGTCGTCTGTTGCAGGAAGCAACTAAATGTCTCATTCCGTTCAAGCATATGTCATCACTGATTCGACTTTGAATAAGGCTAAATACTGATAAAAATGGACGACCTGCTTCAATTGGAGGATTCTTGAATCTCTGCAGTATACCTGAACAAAATGACAGTGGAAGTCTAGTTGTGTGATTTCTGCGCCTTACTTTCTCATAAGAAGTCACGTATTGTGAATTGCAACATTAATCATCCAAGTAAACAATAATCACCATTTATTTCCACGTACTCTAACATGATAATACGACTCATTCTCGTCCATTTTAATCGGCTCCACCCATAAATTTATTTATTATATTCACCCCCCCTGCGGGACGGGGTTTAGAATAGTCCCGCAGTAACCCCTGCTTGTCGTAAGAAGCGACTAAAAGGGGAGGCTTCTGTGCAGGATGTACCTCGTGTGGGACAAACCTATCCTATATCTTTCCTTTCACTTCATTTTCTTCTTCCTTCACTTTCTCCCTTTTTTCACTCTTCCCCCTTCGCTTTATCTATCCTTACCTTTTTCTTCCTTTCCCCCACCGTTCATCCTGCACAGAGTTCTTTGGCCTTTCCGTTGACGACCTTGGCAACTAACCCGGCTCTTCTTTGTTTATTATTGGATACCACTGCCTTGAGCTCCTAAATGAAAGTGCGCCGGTTGCAATACCTTAGTAGAAGGGCCTTAGGGATGACAATAACCGGGTACCCTACTTTGGGAAAAGATCGGTTGCGTTCATGAGGGCCCGGACGTAAAATTGGCACTTTCCTACACCCACTTGCTGCGACGACCTCTGTCTCGGCGATGCTCTATGCGAAGGTTGTCATGTCTAGCGTCGTATAGAGCCTCTCGTCGGGACAGTTAACAGGGCCATATGTGGTAGTACCAACTTGGATCACCCTGGGTCTACGATCCGAGTACTGTGTAGGTTGTCCCCAATTACGGCATGGCCGATAATTTTGTCTCCGCTGGCATCGTACTGTCAAACCCTGCTGGCAACTCACTGCCCGGCCCCTTACAGGGCCGTAATATTGATAAGAGGCGGAAACGGGTAAGGCCGTCCAGCCCTGTTTTGATAAAAAGCCAGGAAGTGGTGAGGCCCCAGCCCCGCTTCCTGGTGATGTCTCGTGTGAATGAAACTGAAGGCCTGAAACGTGTCAGCCCATTTATCCTCGAAAGAGTGATAAATGGAGCAGCGAAATCGGAAGTCTCAATAAGGAAACTGCGTGATGGCACCATCATGATTCAGACCACGACTGACACACAGTCTTCAAATATAATGGCCATCTCCGAAATACCGTTGAGCAATACGACTCATATACCGGTGAAGGTGGAACCTCACAGGTTCCTCAATGTTTGCAAGGGAGTGGTCACTTGTTATGACCTCGACTGCGTAAGCATTGAGGATATCTGTGAGGAGCTTTCCCCTCAGCATGTCACCGAGGTCTACCGTATCATTACCAAAAAGAACGGACAAGAGAAAAAAACAGATACATACATCCTAACCTTTGCGACTCCCATCCTCCCAAAGGAGGTTCGAGCGGGCTTCCATGTGCTCAGAGTCAGGCCATACGTTCCCAATCCTCGGCGCTGCTTTCAGTGCCAGGAATTTGGGCATACGAAGCCGAGATGCCGTGGAAGGCCAACCTGTGCGGATTGCGGACAGGAGGCTCACGATACACCGTGTGAGTCTCCTAAGTTCTGCGTCAACTGCAAGGGTCCGCATTCTGCTTGGTCTCGGACCTGTCCGAAATGGAAGGTGGAGAAAAAAGTCCTGGAGATCCAATGTGAAAAGAAGATCCCTTATGCCCAGGCCCGCAAGGAATATATATCCAGTCAAGCTCCGGTGTTTCAGACATCTTATAGTCAGATTGTAAGCCAGAACATAAATTGCCCCAACTGCCATTGTGCAGTTAATATTGCCAACACGACTACACGACCTGTGCCACTCGTCTCTACTCGAGACACTCAAAGACAACCAGCACCATCTATGGTGGTGCCAAAATTAGTAAAAGGAGCGACACCCTCGCCGAAGTCGCCTCCACCACCTTTACCCCCGAGGATGCCACCTCGGGGAGCGCCCTCGGGCCCTCCTGGGGGACCCCACCGAGCCTTCCTCGTGGGCCCCCTCCGAGCCCTCCTCGAGGGGCCCCGCCGGGCCCCAATCGGGGAACGCCCCCGAGCCCTCCTCGGGGTCCTAAACCATGTGCGAACCGTTGTCGAGCCGCTCAACCCCGCCTCAGGAACTCCGGAGGTCGGGATGAGTGGTGGCACAGGTGAGGTCGCAAAGGCGAGTCCCACTGGTGCCTTGAGTAAGGACCAGCAAGGGACCGCCGAAAAAATTATTTTAAAAAAAGCGTCGAAGGCTCTAACAAAGCCTTCGCGTAAGGATTCCCAGACCCAGTCTCTACAGGACAAACCAAAGCCTCTCCTGAAGCGGGAGGTCCAAGAGAGATTGGGAAAAGCAAGAGGACCTAAAAAAGTCCTCAATAAATTTTTATTTTTAAAAGATAGTGTTATGGATTGTGAGGATAATTAAATTATATATTAATAAATAATGTCGCTACTACAATGGAATTGTAGGGGTTTCTATGCTCGTGTAGAGGAAATTAAACTACTAATTTCTTCCCTGCATCCTCCCATCTTGTGTTTGCAGGAGACCCACTTCCGCCCAACTGACAACCCGATGCTTCGTGGGTACGATGTATATCGTACCGACAAGCCACTCTTTGATCGGGCTAGCGGAGGTGTGGCTATATTTGCACGTAGCAACATATATCATAAGTTTATAAATATTGTCTCTGATCTCCAAGTGATTGCTGTCAGAGCCTCCCTTCCTATGGAGGTAACCGTATGCTGCATTTACCTCCCACCAGGTGAACGTGTTTCCAAGAGGACTCTAGAGGCCCTCTTTATACAACTTCCCGCCCCCTATATCATCTTGGGGGACTTTAACGCGCATAACCCTGTGTGGGGGTCTAATTTTACAGACACCCGCGGAAGGATGGTGGAGGATATTCTCGTCTCGGGAAACCTGGTGTTAATGAACACCGGGACCCAGACACACTTCTCCACCTTTAATGGTGTATCCTCTGCCATCGACCTAGCCCTATGTAGCCCCGGGATTGCTGCTCACTTCCTTTGGGAGGTTCACTCGACCTATGTGGCAGCGATCACTTTCCCATTCTGCTTTCAAAAATCCAAGATCCCCCCAGTACAGCACGGTTCCCCCAATGGGTTCTTAAACGTGCCGACTGGGATAAATTCCGCGAGCTCGCCGTTTTCCACGAATCCCCTTCTCCTGACGTCGATGTAAAGACTGGGTATTTTACTTCGACGGTCATCGTGGCGGCGAGGGCCTCCATCCCTAAATCCTCGCCAAATCCGCGCCACCGTCCCGTTCCCTGGTGGAGCGAGGAGTGTCGGTTGGCTATTTCTGACCGTCGAAGGGCCCTACGTCTTTTTCACCGACGTCCTACTCTGGAGAATCTGGAGTCATTCCGGATTCTACGTGCTCGAGCTCGCCGTGTCATTCGTGAAAGTAGAAGAGAGTCTTGGAGAAAATTTATTTCAACCCTTACAATATCCACTCCCACAACTAAGGTTTGGGATAATATCCGTAAATTACGTAATAGCAACAATTCCAACAACAATATACCTGCCCTCATGTCGAACGGTTCACGTGTCTCCTCCCCTGTGGAGGTCGTAAATGTATTGGGCTCGATGTTCGCCGCTATTTCTAGCACTGCGAGCTACACCAACGAGTTCGCAGTTCATAAGAGGAATATCGAGCGCCATGCTATTGACTTTGGCCAAAGTCGGGGGGAGGATTATAACTCCCCCCTTACCAAAGATGAACTGACCTACGCCCTGTCCCAGGCCGGCAGCACAGCCTCTGGTCCAGACGACATTCATTACGAGATGTTGCGTCAGCTGCCCCCTGCCGGACAGGCATTTCTTTTAGACCTCTATAATAGTGTTTGGGAATCTCATCAGTTCCCCTCACTATGGAGGCAAGCAACCGTTATACCTATATATAAAAATGGCAAGGATAAATTAGAACCAACTAGCTATAGACCGATAGCTTTAACTAGTTGTGTGTGTAAAATATTGGAAAAAATAATTAATAAGCGACTTATATGGTATTTAGAATCCCGCAATCTGCTATCTAATATCCAATGTGGTTTTCGCCGTAACCGATCCACGGTGGACCACCTTGTCTGTCTAGAGACGGCTATTCGTGACGCTTTCTCCATAAGCAGCATCTTCTGGCTGTCTTCTTCGATCTGGAGAAAGCGTACGATACCACCTGGCGGTACGGCATTTTGAAAACGCTTTTTAACTGGGGGTTTCGAGGAAACCTTCCTTCTTTTATATCTAATTTTATGTCGGATAGACACTTCCGGGTAAGGTTGAATAACACCTTATCCGATGATTTTATTCAAGAAAATGGGGTGCCTCAGGGTAGTATTCTGAGCTGTACGTTGTTCGCTATCGGGATGAATAGTATTGTGGACAACCTGCGCTCACCTGTTCGTTCATGCCTTTTTGTGGATGACTACGCAATTTATTGCAGTTCATCAAGACTCCACAGGCTGAACGACAGATACAACTCGCTGTAAACAATCTATGGTTGTGGGCATCTCGTAATGGCTTTCGTTTCTCTGCGGCCAAGACGACTGTCGTCCACTTCCATAGATTACGCGGAATACATCCAGCCCCCAATATTTTTACCTGTCTCCGAGACCATAAGGTTCCTGGGACTTTTATTCGATTTTAAACTAACTTGGATCCCCCACATCAAAGACCTGAAAGCGAGGTGTATCAAGGCATTGAATTTGCTCAAAGTCGTTAGCGGCCGGTCCTGGGGTGCTGATAGGGAAACCTTGATGCGCCTGTATAGGGCCCTGGTCAGATCTAAACTAGATTACGGGAGCTTTGTTTATGGCTCAGCTAGACCCTCGGCGTTAAAGATGCTAGATAGTGTCCACCATGCTGGCATTCGACTAGCTACTGGTGCCTTTCGTACCAGTCCAGTCGTCAGCATCTGTGCCGACGCCGGTGAGCCCCCTCTATCTTACCGGCGGTCCTATCTTCTGGCATCTTACGTGTCGAAACTTCATTGCATGGCGCAGCATGTTGCCTATCGTCCTGTGTTTCATCCCCCTAACCGTGTCTTGTATGAAACCAAATGGCGTAGTGCAAGGCCGGTTGGGATCAGGATGCTATCGGTTTTCGACACGTGTGGGATAGTTTTGCCAAGGGCTATCCCCACATCCCCAGGTCGTGTTTCTCCCTGGAAGATACGCCTACCTCAATGCCATTTTGATCTTGCCAAGTTCCCTAAAGCGACCACCCCAAACTTTGTATATGAGAGGACCTTTAATGAGCTCCTCTCCACTCGCTTTCACGGATTCGAGCGCATCTACACTGACGGCTCTAAATCTGGAGCCTCCGTGGGATGTGCTTTTGTTGTGGAAGGATCCAATTTTAAATTTGGTTTACCTAAAGAAACCAGTGTTTTTACGGCTGAATTATATGCCATTTTTAAATCTTTGTGTTTTGTTTACCGAAGTAGTCACCGTTCTGTCCTCATCTGCACGGATTCCATGAGTGCTCTGTTGGCATTGTCCACTCTCTACTCCTGGAATCCCCTCGTGCAGATGATACATGAGCAAATTTTAAAAATTGATTCATTAATCACACCGGCTCGCGTTTTGCTGGATTCCTGGTCACGCTGGTCTTCCAGGAAATGAACTAGCGGACCAGGCAGCCAAGGAGGCAGCACGCCTGCCTCCGGAGGCGAGTCTGGGTGTCATGTTTTTAGATCTAAAGGGTTATGTTCGGCGTGGAGTCTTACGCACCTGGCACGAGCAGTGGGTCTCGACCCCTGCTCAGAACAAGCTGCGGTCCATCAGGGACGGTGTGTCGCGATGGCCCTCTTCTATACGAAAGTCTAGAAGAGAGGAGGTCATCGTGACGAGACTCCGCGTCGGGCATACTTCATTGACCCATAGTTTTTTACTAAGAGGGGATCCACCTCCAGTGTGTGAGTTTTGTGATACTCCCCTTAGTGTGCATCACATTTTGGTGGAGTGTCGCAAACTAGCCCCTATCCGTCTGGCTCTTGATTTTAAAGGTGACTTACGTTTTTTATTACGCGATAGTGCGGATGGAGTTATTTGTTTACTCCGTTTTATACGCCAGGCGGATCTTTTTAATGCCATTTGAGTCACTTTTATAAAGCGGCTCTTTTGGATATTATCTCATATTGAGATCTTTTTAACAGTTTTATTACAATTTTAAAATGTTGTTTTGTCTTTTTAGTGTATTATTATTTTAACATGTTTGGTCTTTTTAACGTGTTATATTTTAATATGTTTGTTTTGTCTTTTTATTGGAGTGATGCACTTGTGGTTTTTTTTAGCAAGTGTATCACTAATTTATACCAAGAGTCCATTTGAGCACTCCTGTGGAGTGTCTCGGATGGTGAATGTTTTATTTCTTTCCCCTATGGGATTTTATTATGTTTTTAATACATTTCAAGGCCCTAATGACCTAGATGTGTCGATGGGCCGCTAAACAATAATAATAATAATATTATATTCACAAAAGACAAATGGCCGTTAGATACATATTATCTTTTTTCCCACATGTCAATTCCTTTATACGTTTTTAAGGTTGGCTCAACCCCATAGCAAGTAGATTCTAGTGACTACAGAGTCATCTACCCACCTTGTCACAGCAATAGAACTCCCAGATTTTCTATATTTCGTATGTACCCCCGATACATTTTCTTAATTTCTCTAGATGAAGTGAGAGGACAATATCTCGGTATTATGTTTTCCCGGAAGATTCTATTGTATCCACACTTTTTGAAGTGGCAAAGTAGGGAAAATCCAGTGAATACATTATCAAAATACAATAGAAATGAAAGTTATTTCATATGCTCTGGTAGTTCATCTAACATTTGAATCATTGGTGTGCCACACTTTCCAAACTTTGTTTCATATTCTTCATTTGCAGATGGGTTCTTACCCTAATAAATTTCAAAATTCCCCAAGCAAACTACAAGGGACATTGAGGCACCACACTTAATAGCCAAAAGGTATAGGCTTCCCCGAAAAAACTTGTTTACAACTATGTCGCCCAAAATAGACGACCATACATTCATCAAACTCTAGAAGCTGTTCTGGCTGAAACAATGCAAGAAATCTTTTCTTGAGAATCTTCGTGAGGGGCCTCACTTTCCACAGTTTATCTTTGTCGTCCATTTGTGTGTTATCAGCACAGTCAATAAACCTACAAATCTCCAGGATCCACACAGTTTTTGAGTATTGCATATAGTATTGTCCGGTATGCTAAATTTCGGGACGGAGGCTACAAAAAAATCGGGATATTGGTTTTAAATTCGAGACAACTAAAAAAAACAAGGTTTTTTTTAAAATCAACATTTTTATAATCATAAATTTTATTATTAGGTTGCAAGAGATCACATCACAGAAAATCTAAATAATCAACAAAAACTTAAAACTAATTATTTAGTTTTACTATAAAATAATTATTTTTTATTAAGAATAGATTTGTTGTTAGATTTCACTGCTTTTAGAAGTGCTTTATTTTTAATTACGTAGCTACATGACAATTTAAAGTTGGTCTTTATTTGTATCTCTGCTTTTACATGCTCGAGAGATAATCGGTTTCGTCTGTTGGACCAAACAATATTTGATTGAGAAAATATCCTTTCTGTTGCAGCATTTGAAACCGGTATGGATGCCATGAAAGCAATTTTTTTTTTGCAGATTGGGAAGATCTTGATTTTCAAATAAATTGTGCCATTTCTGTATGGGTGTTAAGTCTTTGTTCGTCACAGCTGCCTTCAATATTTCTTTAACGTTAGAAATTTCCTCATAAAGCGTGTCACAAGAGGCTGTTTTTATCATTGAGGAAGTTTCAAAGAGCAACTTTTTAATTAAATTGCTGCACATTGCCCAAAATTTCGTCGTCTATTCTTTGCTTCAATTTGTTAGTAAGCTTGACCATTATTTCGTAACCTTCAAAACATATTAATGATTCATTTTATAGGCTCATTACAGCATCATGTAGGATTTTTATGCGTTTTGTTAAAAAACAAGGTAAGTTCTGTTTCGCTACTGTTATAGAAGTTCCAGAGTGCAGATGGACACTCGTCTTCGCCCATAGTTATAAAGTAATCCTTTGATATATTGTACGATTTCAAGGCACGTTCTACAGCTGGGAAGAGTGATAGACATCGCGTTTTTATGTGTTGTAAGAGTGAAGCAAATTCAAATTCACGAATTTCATAAAAATCTTTTAAAGCTTGTTCTCTTTTCGCATAGTATAAGAAATGACTATACAGCTTCACAATAAGGTTCTCCAAATCAAATTTACATAAGCCTAAAGCATATTTTTACACTTGTGCAAAATCTTTGTGCAGCAACTGAAAAACTGAATTGTGGTAGCCAAAAATCACGTTTGCATTGTCGGCACAAAAACTGGTAAGAAATCTAGTATCAATATTGCGCTCCTTCAGTCGTGTTACTAAATTATTATAGAGACCAATGCAGTTTCGTTTGCGTCTTTGTAAAAATCAAGCACGCATGTTTTTAAATTTGTGGTTGACTATAGTATCTTACCAGCAACGGAAACATTTTTGTTGCACCGTGATTAGAAGCATCCGTAGCCATACTATAAAACGTAACATTTTGTAGGACTTCAATAGCCTCTTGAGCAGACGCTGGACCTAAAACATTATGCGCAATTGCACTGGCCTTTGTTCTTCCGAGTGTGAGTTTCTCTGCAACTTTTTAATAACTTTACAAAATACCATCAAGTTTGGCTTCACACTCGAGAGAATTAAATGAAAAACTGTGCTTGACGGAATGGTAAGGTTTAGTTGCTTCAACAGTTATAACTTTTTCTTCTTGGGTGCTCATTTCACCGGTATTTAAATATACTCTTAGACATGTTGTCATATGGGAACTTCTTTCTTCTTCTTTTTATGCTCTTTGCAATTTTGTTGCTTTTCGATGTCATTTTTGCCATCTTGAGATATGATGACATTTTTTGGAGCAATTTGCTTTGTATTTATTATTTGAAACAGATTCGATAAACAAAAACTTTGTTGCCCAAACTTCTAGAAAACAGCATATTCGTCATTTTTTCTTATTTGGAGTAATATAACTCGAAGAAGCCTTGTTTAGTGTGTCAGAATCGGATTCTGAATCACTCATTTTCATCCGATGATTCAATTCTGAAAAGAAATAAAATCTTATAACTACATACCCACCATAAGTTAATAGAAATTTATACTTATACCTTTTATATTAAAACCTTCACGAAAATGTATTCTGAAGTAACAGAAAAAACTTTATTTCAGCCCAATTTACAAAGCTTACAAACAACTTTTGTCCAAAGTTGACTAAATAAAGCGTACCAAACAAACAAATCTATAACGTACGAATAAAAGCAGAAAAAGTGGATGCTAATTTCAAACAATATTGTTCTTTTTTATTGTCTTGATACACAGTATACAACTTTGGCCCAGTGTCTATAGAAACAATGTGGTGTCCTTTTGAACCCGAATGACAATACCTACATATGTAGGTATATATTATTTATTATATAATAGGAAACTTACAAGTTAAGTAATAGCGTGATAAAACATCAAATCTATTCAATCTCGAAAGAAGCACATCCATATAACCAAAACACAACCTCAGATATCAAGGTAAGAGCTAAAAGAAAATTATATAACATAATGTTTAAAAGCCTCCTCTGTGATTGGTTGTGAGAGCCTCTGTCTCAGCGGAGGAAAGTTGCTAGCTGTGGTCTAGAAATGAGATGTGAATTTACGATACCAGTGACTACAGTGACTGTGATTATAAAATATTGGTGATTTATACCAGTGATTTTTCACTGTGACTGACATATAGTGTCTTGATAGACCGATATGTTTGCACTTTCACAGTTTGTTGCTAGGTATTAGGTACCTAGTAGGCAACAACGGTCAAACTAGTGATAATGCTGTCCTGGCTATACAGTGATGGTAGGACTATTTATCCAAAAAAAAGAAGTAAAAAAAAGTTTTGCTTTTATATTGACATGATGGATGATTTGAAGCTTTGTTTTACAGGATTCTAACAATTTTTTTTACGGGGAAGGGGCCAGTATTAAATATTTTCCAACATTTTACTACCAAAATTAACGTCTGTTCCAACGATGGCACGAACAAACATTCAATGGTTTTTGTCTTCTTCCCCAGCGTCACGGGCAATTTCACGACTCCCTCAGTTTGATTAAGGGTTCCATCTGCAGTCCTTATGTGGCATACGCCCGCAGGCTCCACTTTGATTCCTAATTTTGACAACATATTCATGCCCTCCCCACCTAAACAAGGTCGAGAAGCGCCTGAGTCCAATAAAATATGAATTTTCTTTCCTAAAATTTCGACTTCTACATGAGGTCTCCCATCCCCCTCGTTTTGCAGTAGAATGTACGAAGCTTGTGGAATTAGTCTCTTAAAAAAAGATGAGACGTTTTCTAACCACCTTTTCCACTCAGGTAGGCCAGTCGGACTTTTCTGAAGGGGATCACGTCGATGGTTTATGATGCCCCCTCCCTGTTTTTTTGGAGGTAGCAATCTCTTCGGACAACTCCTGGATTCCCGCATCCAAAGCAGAATATTCCCTTCCTAGGTTGTTTACAAGCCCTGTAAAGATGGCCTTGTTTCCCACAGTTATGGCATTTCCTTGTTTCAACTAGTTGTGTCCTTCTGTCGCCCTGAGATGTGGATGGCGCACTCAAATCTCTTGATTTTACTACCTTGGGCTCAGGTTTTTCGACACTTAGGAGTGACACATTGGCCTCTCGCTGATGTTTCTTCCGTCTATCGTGGCTGGGTGCGTAGTCCAGGTCAGGCTCCATCATGGTGGTCGATCCGGGATGGGAAGTCCTCGTGTCTGCTCGCACTCTCCCTAGCTCAGCCCTCCTCAATCGTCTAAGATCCTCCAATGTGTTGATGTCATACATACACAGCTTATCCTGAAGGTAGCCGTTAAGGTTCTTCAGCACTCGACTAAGACTCTCATCTTTAGTAGGTCTCTTTGTTAGTCGAGAAAAGAGGTTGTCCATAACTGCCCAAATCATTTCGAGGCTCTCGTCATCGCCTTGCGTCCTGACGATGATTTCTTGAAGAATCTGGTTATCATAATCCTGTCGCTGAAACGTTAGTTTCAATTCCTCTTTAAGTTGGTCCCATAGAGTCACCCTCCGCTTCGAAGAACGGTACCATATCAACGCCTTGCCCTCAAAGAGATCTACCGCCTGTTCGTGAAGTTCGGCTTCCGAAAGGCCTCTTGCTATCCTTAGCTCTTCAGTTCTCTCTAAAAATTCATTAAGGCTTGTCTCCGCATCTTCACCAATGAACTTCAGTCCCCACTTGGTCACGGGAACACCCCTAGATCGTTCTTCCCTTCGGTAAGGTTGGCTGACAGGGACTGCTGCTCCTCTTGTAGGTTCTCCAATTTTCTGATGTGCAAGTGCGTCCAGATGCAGGCGTTCAGGTCGTGTAGGTCATCATTCTCTGATTCGCCCACTTCTTCCTCTAGGCTCTCCACCTTACCTTCTAACTTCGCTAGAATTGAGTTGCATCTTTCCTGTAGCGCTTCTTTCCTCACCAATAGTGAATCATCTCCAAGTTTTATGTTCAACCGAATGCTTCTAATAGTCTCTGAGGGCCGCCGGAAAATTCCTCAGGACCCAGTAGCGGTATATTAGTAGCAAAGGCCCATTGCATACGCCTTCTGAGTTCCGACACTGGTCCCTCCGCTGGAAGTCCACGTAACGCAATCTCATAAACTAACTCCTCCCTCTTTAGCCTGCAGATATCCATCACAACAAAAACAAAATAACCGATGACCTGCTTAAACCCTAGTGACCCCGATTCCAGTAACTAGACATCCGTTTACAAGTGCTAGGCAGGGCAGACAAAGCAACTGACACTAGCAAAAAAAAAAAAATCTTACCAATTTAAATCTACACTCACAATAATCAAACTCATGCCTAACCTGTAGAAAATTATGTAGTTCATAAATAAATGTCACCATAAGGGAAAGCAAAACCTGAGAGTTCCGTATACGGGCAATTAAAAGCACCGATCAGATTCACAAAATCTGAGAAGAATTAGTAGGCTTAATCCACTGCAATGAATAAACGCTCACAAAACAAGGCTTTACAAAAAGCATTCTACGAAACACGACAAAGACAACTAAGTTCCGATTTCCTTATAGCACATATTAAGCCTACTGAGGCTCTCCCTTCGCTAACCAAGCCCAACTGCACCAACTCAGAGGCCCCTCGTTCGGGTGCCAAAATTGTAACGGAATTTCCATCGAAATGTCTCTACAAATGCCCGGCCGGCTACAGGATGAGTTGGGAGGGAGGGGGGGTTAGAGTTTGCGAAAACAGACGGGATTTAGCGAAGGGACTGAACTGAAGTACACAACTCATCAGGGGGAAACCTGATGCAATGGGCGCCACTTGGTGTTGTCATAACGGGGAACCAAGACCCGACAAACCTAAACTAAAGTTAAATTTAAGGCCGCCACCGTACACGATGACCGCAAGAAAAATCCAGTTCAACTCCCTACAAACCGTTAGTTGCCTTGAATGAATCTTCGAATACGAAAAAATGTCCATAAAGATTTAATATAAGTATAGACTTGGTAGAAAGTTACACAAAACTGATAACATAAGGGAAGTTAATAGGTACATAAAACTGGGCAAAGCCAAAACAAAAAAAGAAGAAAGATTAAACTAATAAATGTCTACACACTCTTAGCAAAATCATGAGTGTCTAACTCCTGGCATAATCATTAATGTCTACACACTCTTAGCAAAGTCATGAGTGTCTACACACTCTTGGCAAAGTCATTAGTGTCTAACTCCTAGCATAATCATTAATGTCTACACACTCTTAGCAAAATCATAAGTGTTTATACACTGTTAGCAAAATCATAAGTGTCTATACACTCTTAGCGAAATCATTAATGTCTACGCACTCTTGGCAAAATCATTAATTAAAAATAATATAGACTTAGATAATGCTTGATAATACAGATAAATGAAATGCAACAATTGAATATAATAAAAGTGATGGTTAATGCGTCACAACATATTTAATTAAAGTCAAAGCATTAAATAAAACATACAATGATATGAGTATAAAAGTTAAGCAAATAGAGTGTTGTTATATAAACGGTTGGCATATTTGACAATAAAACGTAAGTCGGGAGAATGATAAAATTGATGTACACAGTAGTAAATTAAAATATTAGACGTTACTAACCAGAAACAACCTTAGGATTAAAATTTAATAAAATACAAGATGTATATGAATAAAAATGAATTAACTCACTTATTAAAGTAAATTACAGGTTCGAATGAAAGTTTAGGTCAATTATAAATCTAAAAAATAGAATTAAATTGAATAAAGTATAACACAAATAAAAAGGAATAACAAAATGCTGATTGTAAACAGTCTAAAAAGAATTAAAATGAATTGAAACTTGAAAAAACAAATTAACATGAGTTGTAAACGTAATTGAAAAAAGTTAGTTGGAAGATAGTCAAATGATGTTGATTGATACAAGTGAGGTAAACCAGGCAGGTTTATAACAACATTAATGGAGAAGTTAGAGAGGGGAAGCCTGGTTATAAAATAAACAAAAGTGTAAGAGTTAAATGAGAAAAATAATAAGCTACTTATTAATTACTTAAGATTACATGAAAATCAAGGGAGCATCGTAAAACCAATAATCTAAGTCCTCTCATAAGGATTAAACTTCCCTTACTCCATTTTAATATTTCTGTAATGATGTTTTTTACAGTTTCTCTACTATCCCGACATGTTTCGGTGCTACAGTATTATTATTATTAGCACCGCGTCTTACTACCCGTTCGGGTTATACGCACTTACGCTAATGGGTAATGGTAGGGTGATTGTGAGATGAAATGAAGGACCTACAGTTTAACGTGGAATCCGAACCACGGTGGAGGCCTAGCATTCCCCACATTCACAAGATGTGCTACAGTAGACGCACCATAATCATGGAGCTGAAATTAAAATTAAGAGACTTGCTATAAAGTAATGGAAAAATAAATGTAATGTTAAATTGAGAAAGGAAAGAACTATGTAAAAAGACAAAGTGAAAACGAGCAGACTTACTCCGAATAGGTGTTTAGACACGATGAGAACAAATAATGGTTGCAGACTGAAATGTGTGGAGTTTTGCAGATGTAATATAAAGGGGAGAGAGCAATGCAGCCAACCTAATTGGGAATGTAAAAGATGAGTGAGTGTAAATATTAGACAAAAAAGAAAAGTGTGTATGGGATAAACGGAGAATGGAGAAAAAAATTGGACAGGATTAAGGAGGAAAAATGGTCTAAGTCTTCTCGGCTCCGGCTCGGACGGGCCATTAATCTACGATGGAGGGTAGAGCAGGAAAGTGGGTTAGATAATTTTAGTGTATTTAGGTAAACGTTTTATAGTATTGACTAAAATTTGATTGGACGATTGGAGTTGTTCACTGAGGATGAGCTTTTTCTAAAGAGTAGCTTCATGAATGAAAAAGTTTTCAGCTATGTTTAACTTAGGGCCTTTGTGAGCGAAATAAAGGGGTTTAAGACACTGTTCACTAGGTTTTGGTTGGTGGTTGGCATATTTTAGATGTTCGTCAAACTTCGATTTGATTCTGTTGAATTTGAAATCCGAAATGTGTTCTTTGTAGTGTGTTCTAAAGTTTATTCCAGTTTTGCCAATGTAAATGCTGTTACATTCACATGTGAGTTGTTAAATTCCATTCTTCTTATAAATGTCGTTTTTGTTTAGTTTACTATTGTTGAGGTTCTTCTTGATATTATTATTGGTTGTAAAAGCGATATCAGTATTGTTATTTTTGATGATGTTGGTTATAAGATGTGTTTCAGGACCGATGTAGTTGAATTTGAGCCATTTCTTCCATTCAGTGGTGTTTATGTTATTATTAGTAAGGGTAATGGAGAAGTTATCCGATTGCAGTTTCTTTTTTTGGTTTTGTAATGTCTACGCACTCTTAGCAAAATCGTATCTATAACAGGCGAACTGTGTCCAATAGGTTAATTCACGGAAATAAATGACAGGTCCGTATAGAACTACCGTCGCAACTTGCGTGGCTTGACCCCGGTCTGGCCACCCAAACTGGGACGTGGGTCCAGAACTCCTCCCGCGAGATCATGGTGGGCCTATAGCTCTCACATATCCCTCAGGACGAAGAGTCCGGGGACCGGATAATAAGGCCATCCGCGTAGCCCCGGGTGGGAAGACCCTGAGTAACATCACACACGTTACAAGTAATAATACTCAGTTTCCCTATGTGCAATACATAGCCCAAACTATGACTTTCTCAGATTGAAGAGAGGAGTACTCTATTTTTAAGTACGTGAATCATGCATATTTTACTAGCTGCTGCCTGCCCAGTTACAGAGGTCCAACCACATGAATCAGAGCCCCCTACGGGGATAAAAAAGAAAACCGGTTTATCCCTACATTTAGCCCCAGAAAAGCGAATAAGTACATAGCAGAACAGAAAAAAAAGCGCAAAGCCAGAGATCCTGCTGTAAGTGAACGAGCATCCATTCTACTAAACAAAAGCTTTAAGAATACGATGCACCAATAAATATAAATAAAAATGCACTTACCCTAGAAACGTGATTAATCGAAACTCGATAACACACCAAAGAAAATATATTTAAAAAAAATATTTAATTACACTAGAAGATGAATTCCAGCCAACACAATGCACTGGGAAGATAGTTTTCCCAAGTCGAAGTCACATATCGAAGGCCATTACAATCCTCCTTAGAACCTACGCGAAGCACCGCAAAAGATAATCCCGGCCTTCCACTCGCATTCAATGTCAATCCACTGCCTTCTCTCCTTTTTTTCACTAGTTAAATTCCACCTGGCCTCTGCCATCTTGCCCCACCCTTCTTTTTTCTTTGCCAACCTAAGCTTTCAGTGAACCGGGCAGAATTCCAAGAAGGCGGTGATAGCTGTCCCCTTGAGCTCTTACCGAGCAATATTTTACCCGTAGGTAGATCGAATAATCGCAGTGGCCATCTTTGATTATTCGAGAGTTCCGCATTGGCCACGCTGAAAGCCGATGAAGAATTTCATCACATTTTTTCATTTTTTTCCCCATAAAGAGGTTATATCCTTCCCTATGAGTATCAAATATCTTATAGTGGAAGCAGCTCTCCTCTCACATGTCTAAGCAATCCGTGACTCCCATGAGTCCAATATTGAAAATCAATACCTCATGGTGACCCACTGGATGGATTAGTGAATTGATTCAAAATGACATTCTAGCTCAGGGGGGGTTGACTTTACACACAGAGTACTGATCATGATCACGCCTATTGATACTTGTGGAACAATTCTGGAGATCCCAAATAAGGCAACTCAGGTTAACCAAAGTTAAAATTAGAGAAATCATGGAAAACAGCAGGGATAATAGACCCATATTATCCGCTCTCTCTGGAATAAGATCAGATCTTCTTTGGAATAGGAAAAGTGGACAGGAGACTGAGGGACTGGATTTTGTTTTTCCCTGAAAGAGCCAGTCAATGTCTCACTACTTGGGTAATTAAATTCACATGTCCGATTATATTCTGCTTGTAGATCCAGTGGATAGTACAGGTCATTCCAAATAAAAAAAATCGCCCTGCTGACCGGCTAATACAGTGGATCCCTCTAATGTGGGTAGTTGGTACATCGGAGTTTGACGGAAGACTGCTTCAGCATCCATAAAAATGATAGTGTAGTTTGATATGGAGTTACTCACCAGAACTCCAGATTTCAAACTCATCACCAGGTAATCGCTCCGAAAATGCCCGGCACTGACTTGCTCTTCATACACAGTACATTTGTCTATTGAGTTCTGGAAAATCACAGCAGTTAAACACTTATCTAAATTCTTATAAACTGCTGAGGTGTGACAAATCTCATATTGTTGGTCTCTTCGGCACTTTGTGTGATCTGGCGTCCAAACGTCCCTCTTATTTTCGTCAATTGATATTATTTGAGGTAATGAGACCCAGTTGAGAATTGAAGCTCCTGTATAGGAGAAAACAGGGACGGTTGTGGTTAGGTATGTATTGTTCACGTGCTCTCTTGAGAATAGGGGCAATTAAATTACTCCGCTAATTTGCCTTTGTGACGAGCAGATCCGATCAACCAAGAATTCTCCTAGAGTGTAGACTGCACTTGGATTTGCCCTGTAATAGCTGTTGGATAACTATGGGAGGTTAGCAGTGAGGTTTTATAACTGGGGTGCCGGTAGTAGACTAGGAGTGATCTGACCATGAAGAGCCTGTCCCACTGCAGTGGTTAATTCTGAGACTCTAAATAAAAGGTACGAGATGATGAGATTATCTATTAATTTTTCTTCTTGTTCTTGGCACGAGGAGGATTCAACCCACCGATCCAAGGTCTCTACAACATGATTGACGGTGTAGATGATTGAATTTGTGCCGTTAACTATGGCGATCGTAGACTCCTTGATGGTGTTTATAGCCTCGGAATTTTGGGAGATTTGGGATCCGAGGGTAGTCACTGCAGTTTAAAGAGAGGATATGCTGATCCTGTTAGTTACTGACAGGCCGAGTCCCAACACTCCTGTTATCAAGGGTAAATATCTCTTATTCATACTCTTGTTTTCTCAATCTCCTTGAAACTTGTCCTCTTGATCATTAGTTTCAATGTGTCCTAAGATGTAGGAGGCTCTCTGATTCGGGATCAAATCTATTAAAGAGGTATTGAAGAGCATTTTAAGTTCCTCAATTCTGTTCCTGTACGAAGGCGTTCTACAAACTTCTTGCAATTTAAAGAGGTTGTCATGATTTGGTAGCCTACTATTAATAGGAAGATATGCGTATCCCTGGTGGACAATTGTGTGGCCATGTGATTTTAGAACGATACCCAGCTCTACATGAATCGTGTATATTTAACTAGCTGCTGTCTGCCCAGTTATAGAGGTCCAATCACATGAATCTAGGCCACCTACGGGGATTTAAAAAAAAACCGACTTATCCCTATATTTAGCCCCAGAAAAGCGAATAAGTACATGGCAGATAAATATACACATAGCAGAACAGAAAAAAAATAAGCGCAAAGCCAGAGATCCTGCTTTAAGTGAACGATCACCCATTTTACTAAATAAAAGTTTTAACCCAGCATGGCAGATAAGTTCAAAAAAAGATAGGAAAAGCTTTAAGAATACGATACACCAATAAATATAAATAAAAGTGCACTTATCCTAGAAAGGGGCTTCATCGAAACTCTATAACACACCAAAGAAAATATATTTTAAAGATATTTAATTACACTAGAAGATGAATTCCAGCCAACACAATGCACTGGGAAGATAATTTTCACAAGTCGAAGTCACATATCGAAGGCCATTATTACAATCCTTCTTCGGACCTTCGCGAAGCACTGCAAAAGATTATCCCGGCCTTCCACTTTCATTCAATGTCAATCCACTGCCTACTCTCCTTTATGCACTGGTTAAATTCCACCTGGCCTTTGTCATCTTACCGCACCTTTCTTTTTTCGTTGCCAACCTGAGCTTTTAGTGAACCGGGCAGAATTCCAAGTAGGCGGTGCTAGCTGTCCCCTTGAGCTCTTGCCGAACAATATTTTACCCGTAGGTAGATCGAATAATCGCATGGCCATCTTTGATTATTCGAGAGTTCCGCCAATGGCCACGTTGAAAGCCAATGAAGAATTTCATCACAAGCTGTTTCCTACCGAAAACTCCCCGGAGTGTCAACTGTTTCTGACGATTTGCCGGAACTTTAGGTGGATCTGGATGTGAAGAAGGGCCTGCGGATGGTATTTCATTGGTGGCGTATGCTGATATAGAAGTCATAGCGGGATCGTCTTAATTTCTTCCAGCATTTAGAACGATTCCAAAAGAGTAGGGTGGATCCTTTTAAATGGTCACGCATGTTTGATGTGTTACCTGTACTTTTGTATTCTCGCTTGCACACTTGACACACTGCTTTACCATTTGGTTTCTTCTCAAAAAAAATCCCAAACAATGGATCTTTTCTTTAAACGATTCATGGTTGTAAAATCAAATTTAAAGTAATTTTAAAATAGGTACGCAAATAATATTAAAAATTATGTTTTTATATTTAAATATGTTATAACGGTTAACACTAAAAATATAAGTATATTTAAAACAGTTTAAGAAACCTAAACTAACTAGAAAAATGTGTTCAATAATAATAATAATATAGATCAATAAATACCAAAAAAATATGTTATAAGTTATACCAAAAAGATTGTTATTACTGAAACGACATTAAATAATAAGTTTAAAATGGGTAAATTAGAATGGGGTCAAGTAGATTAATTAAATAAGTTGAACACAGACACGTTTTCAAGTCAAGAACTCAAAAATCATAAAACCAACCAGTGTAATCAGCAGCAACGAACTGCTCTATATTTTTTCAAATGTCTCATAGCACTTTCTACCCTCTACTGATGCTACAGCAGACATTATCCTTTAAAATAACTAATAATTTATTTGTGTTTATGTTTGGTAAATACCTGTATTTCATGACACAGGCAAGTGTGAAAGAAACTACCCTTATTATTTTGATTAGTCAACTTTGTTATGATTGAATGAGACCCACACAGCAGCAGCTGTGAATGATTAGACAATTCATTCGATTGAAAACGAAAGAGACGATAGTTTTCATTCAAATGATCATTCGTTACCAATATTCATTCAAATGAGAACTATAGAATAATTATTCGATAGTTTTCATCATTCGATAGTTCAAATCATTCGATAGTGACCATCACTAGAACTGACGTGACAGATCGGACAGGACCGCCACTCGGCCTGACGTCACGCTGGTGGTGGAGGAAAATCATGCAGGCCCGATAGCTAGCGTAGGACCCGGTTCTGGTCTTCTTCTGTTACTTCTGTCCTACTGAGATGTTGAACAAATCATCGATCCCAGATTCAGGTTCCTCAGTTAAAGTTTGAGTATTTTGGCAAGCCCTATCATCCAGATTTGGTGTGGTTTTCCTTTTTTCAACACAAGAACGAATGAATGTGATTTTCCTTTTTTCAACAGAAGAACGAATGAATAACAACTGATTGAAATTGATGTATTGCTTTCTGTCAGGCCATCCAGACCCAGATTTTAGTTTAATGTTCAGTTCACGTGTATAACTATTTCACAGGCTTCTCCATCTTTGTTTAAGTAGTTTCCCTGTAAAAAAAAACACATGTATATAATGATGAAAAAGGGTGCATATGTATGTGTGAGTGATTGTGTGTGTATTAAACTACAATAATATTTTTTTTCGTGATTAACAAATGTAATTAAAATTAAATCATGTTTTTAAATATAGTTTTTTTTCAATGAAAAAAATATCAACTTGTGGCTTTTTCTTGGTACCTGGGTAGTGGTTGTACGCTCACGGACATCATTTCTCCTAAAGATTGGGAATTTCAACTATATCTATTGAAACCTCCTTTATTAAACAATTGCAGAAGGCCCAAAATATTAAAATATCAAATAAAACAAATCAGAGTGAATCGTTTGAGTAATTTAAGCAACAAGAATCTGAGAACAAACTACTGTTCCTCAGACGCACGCAACTCACCCGGTTGCCTAGAATAGTCCCAAGACGGCCTACCTTTTGTGTCCTTAATTTGAAAGCTCATGACATAATAAATAGATGAATAAAAAATAACCTTTGGCTGCTTCTAGAAAGTGGAATTGGCATAAACTAACATAGAGGAAACACCAGGCCGGGGGATTTTAATTTATTTATTTATAATAATATGATATGAAACAGTATGAAAATAAGAGAGAGTGGTACGGTACACAGTGAGACAGATTTTAAAAAAAAATCATTAATTAAGAGCTAGATATAATAGACAGAAGAAATTTTAGCTATTATATGTATAAATATGATTATTGGGAGCATCTTGCATACAGAATTTTCTAATACACATGAATAGAAACAGGAACAAATTAACTTTAAATAATATTAGAGGAAAAGGTGGTATTATGGAACCCCAGTTTCATTATAGTGAATTGTAAACAAGGTATCATAGCTACGCCCACATTTTTTGTGCTAAAAGTACAGGTAGCTATTTCCTAATTGGATTTTTCGCTAGCATAAAGATAAGTATGGTTTTTGAAGGCTTTTGTAAAAAACATGTCAAAAAGTAGTTTTTGGGAAGCTGGGTGGTGATATGAAACCCCATTGTATGTTTTCAAAAATATGCTTTAATGTATCCAAAAACAAATATTAAAGTACAAATAAGTTAATCAATTACAAAATAATTTACTACAATGTGTTTTATAAAAAAAATATTTAATAATAAAATAAATGGTACGGCGCACCGCACAGACTTTCTCTCTCTTTCTATAAACTCGTAAGATTTCTGAACATAAATAATAGCTTGGATACTATTTGCATTATTAAATTTTTTTAATTACTATAAAACTACTCCAAATGATTTATAAAAGCATTTAATATTTATAAATATTCTCGGCCTTCAGGGCTTAGGAGGCTGTGCAACCCCAAACCCGCTATCTCCATCAACATTTCAGGTTAGATTCTTAAATGTAAATATTGACTATGAGTCTAAAATGGATATAGATCATTGCTGTACAAACATTTCTCCTAAGAGGTTTAAGGAAAAATAACATACTTTTTTTAGATACTTATATTTAATTACTCTATGGCGTTGGAGAATTATTGCGTTAAGACTTAAGTAGTATATGTTTACAACTAAAGCTCACAAAATTGTACTAATATATTTGCAAATATTTCAGAAACTGTTGCTTTTATAAAAATATATGTTGAATAAAAGTTTTTTATTTCTAATAGTCCTACAATTTTGCAATGATAAGTTGTTTAGTATCTCAAATAGTTGTGGAGATACGGAAATTAACTCTTCTGTAAAGTACCCTAAAAATCATTTTCATGGGAAAATGAAAATAGCCAGTTTATTTATAATCTTAATCAACGCCTAGATACGAATTTTAATTAAAATAGTTGGAGTAGATTTTGAGAAAACCTATTTTTTTCTCCTTTTGCCCCTTATAAAACTACTCTTAATTTTAAGTTTTAATAGACACAGAGACAGACGGAATTGCAAAGACTATTTTTTAGGGTTCGGGGGGTCATGAGACGTCGACATCCATCAACATTTCAGGTTAGATTTTTTTTACGGTCGCAATACTTAAACTTTAATGTCCAAAAAGTTAAAAAAAATATATAATTGCGTATAGATTGAAAGTTATTGATTTTATAAAAATATGTTTCGAATAAAATATTTGTATTAAAAATATATGTACATATTTGTAATGCTAACTAATTTCATATCTCAAATAGTTTCGGAGATATTATAAAAAAAATTTAATCAAAATAGTTTGATCCGATTTTGAGAAAATCGACTTTTTCTCTTTTTGCCCTTCAGTAAACTACCCTTAATTTTAGGGGTATATATCCAATTCCAAAAACCCCTCGGGGCAACCCTATGAAGACCCTAGATGTAAAGTTTTAGCTCAATCGGTAAAATAGTTTAGGCTCTAGTTGAAGGTAAAGACAGACAGACGGAAATTCAAAAACCACTTTTTCAGATTCAGGGAGTCATGAAACGTCAAGATTCATCAAAATCTCTAGTTCGATTTTTTTTTTTTTTTTTTTACGATCACCATACTTTCTCTACCTGTAAGATAGAGAGAAAGTAAAAAGAGAAATGGATAGCGAAGAAGCTAACTATTTACAAGAATCACAAATGTAATGATCCTTTTCAACATCAACGCAATCTCTGTGCCCACATAGCGCACATTAGGCATTGCACCCTCACCTTCCCATGACATCGTCTGCAAACAACCCATCACAAAACAGACAAGCAGTGTCATCTTTAGAAGGGGGTGTCTCCTCGTCGGGCAAGTCGAAATGTGAGTCAACAGACGAGGGTATGTAAATCGAGTCAAATCACTTGAACCGCTGCTGATACATTGTCGCTTTGTCTTGGTGTTTTGCCTCTTGTAGGCCTTTTGACACCGGAAGTTAAAGGCTGATCTTTTTGAACAGAAATCAATGTTGCTCCTCTTCCACGTCCCCTGTCGCGAATCGATCTTTTCCCCTGATTGGTGGTTTTGTATCTGGTGATGCCATGGACGCCTCCAAATGTGTCTTGTAGGGAGAGCCTGTAATCGAGTTAGAAGAGCTCGGTTTACTGCCTCTGTTTGATTTTTTCTTTTTGTTTTTTTGCTGCAGGATTGACACAATATCCCTTTGAGAAACAGATGATACCCCTCCAGAACTTCCAGGACGTGAACTGGTGGTTGGTGTTGTTGGTGTAAGGCTCGGATTAATTTGACGTTGTGGGGTGACAGAGATTGAGGATGACCCTGGTGTTTGTGGCATCATGACATCAGTTGGTGCATTCTCAATAGCAGCATGATTTGCAGCAATTAAATAGGCATCTGTAAAAACGTGTCTATTAAATGGCCAGTGACTGAAGCCATTCATGACACATGAACCATTGGTGCACTGTAGATAAGCAGTTCCTAATAGTTCTACGATGTCGTAAGGCATGAGACTTTTTCATCATGAATCGTGTGTTGACGTATTGCCTCGCTGTAGTACGTCTATAGTGGTCCCACGAATGTTTTATCTAGCGGTTGTAGTTTGTGTGTTGTGTGAGGTGGTAAAGAAATTATCGCAACATGGTCCTTCCTTGCTAATTCAATTACATCCATATTCCTGGTGTGGCAATAATGCCCATCTAGAATAAGCAAAACGGGCGATGCTGCGGTAGGTTTTGTCTTAGCTAGGAAATGTTCGAACCATTGTGTGAACAAATAAGCCTGAACCCATCCTGAGGGATGGGCTCTACCAATGACCCCTGGTGGAGCACCTCTCATCAATTGGTTGGACATATTTTTCCGAGGAAAAATTACCATTGAAGGCAGGAAAGATCCACCAGCACTCATAGCACAAATCACTGTTACCAGTGATCCACGTTATGCCACTGCCAAAGCACCAATTTGTCGCTTCCCTTTCAACCCAAAACTTGTGGCACTTTGGAATGCACGACACTGAGCCCCGTTTCGTCAACATTCCAGATCCTGTCAGCCTCGTATCTGTGCTTCTCGTACTCTGATTCTAGGAGGTCAAAAAATGGCAGAACTATCTTATTGGTGAAGCCTTCTGCGCGGGTATATGTCGTTCTTGTGGGTCTTCTTAGACATAGCTGTTGTTTATGGCGTCTCATAAAATGATCTAGCCAAAACCTTCCTGCACCCCCCTCTTTAAAATGGTTTGGAATGTGGTTACGCACAGCTAGCTGAAACGCCATTCTCCTCAAATCCAGTCTTGTGAGTCCATAAAATATGGCCTCCATCAACAATAGATATTCCACCAGCTCTTTTTCGATGTTCTCAGGAAGAATTGGCTTTCTACCTAGAGTTGTTTTCACAAATTGCTCCGGACGAATGTCTGTTTGCAAAGAGAACGTTCGCAAAGTAGTTTTTGGCACCTCATAAAATTTTGCCCCTTTCTTCAGCCCCATTTTCTTGTCCCTTTCCATACTCACTGCCTCTGCCATTTTTTCCTGGCTCCATGTTTGTCTCTTGGGGTTTCTATCTGGCCTGTTCAGCTGGGCTCTAGGCATCTGAAAATAAAAATAAAAAATCAGTTTGAAAGAACACTTTTATCTATCTATCTATAACAATTTTTTTAACCAAAATAACTTCATAATTTAGCTAGATCTACTTATATATAGTGTTAGATATCTATTTCTAATTTTTTCATTTATTCATATAACACATACTTTTACAAAAATTATTCCATGGTTCCCAGAGGAGTTGGGTTTCATATTAAAAGCACCAATGGGGTCCGTATTTAACGCATCGCCATCTTGGATTAACTTAATTTCTATCAACACCAACTTTAAAAACATGAACATCATACAGATTAACTTGCACCCCTAGGCCTCTAGAAGGGAACACATATACCAGTGAGCCTACAACTACATGATTTATATTATATAAATAATTAAATTCACTTACTATTCAAAAGTTTGAAATTGCGAAAAATACAAACGTCCTATTTCACTGAGCGCAAACGCATAACTGAATTGGGAGGCGTCCTCCCCTTGCTGTGGATGGCTGCCTAGTGGAGTTCAGCCACATTCCGTTAGAATTCGCCTCTATTATTAGTCTGAAATGGAGGGGTTCCATAATACCACCTTCTCTATCATTCGTCTCACTGTGTACCACACCTAGTTCACAGTGAGACAGTACTGATTTATTTAAAATAAAAGATTGTCACAAAACTTAACGCAAACAATGCTTCATGTCACACAATCTTTCATGAAGCAATCAATTGTCAACCTTAGAAAAGTCACCGCACATTTATAAGGTCAAGCCGCACTTCAAAACGGACATATCCTGTCAACCTTTTTGTTTTCATGTGCATTGGCTGAGGTAGAACCATGGCAATATCCAATTTATTTACTGAGGCCACGTCTGTAATGTTTGACATCACAAAGGCATTAAATTTCTCACTTTTGCGTAGCTAAATTACTTGGAAATGAACAAGGATAGTGATTTTGAACAAAATTTTCCCAATGTAAAACACATCATTTGGGAAACGTGTAAGAACATAATCATCAACATTAGGATCATTCACTAGTCCAAGAAACTGAAAAACTTATTTATCCACTTCATAATCTGAAGAGTAGTCCAACACCATTTCAATTTCTTAATCAGAAGAGCTATCAACATCTTTAATTCTACGGCGTGCTGGTTTTTTCCTAAACAATTTGTAGAAAACTTATTTGCCCCCTTCATCTGGAGCTGTCTCTTCTTTTCAGCTTTCTTACTTAACAGGTTTTTTTCAGGTAAACCGGTGAGGATTCTGCTTCCGCCCGGTTTGCTATTTGTTTTCCTAGCTGTGCTAACTGACATATTCAGCAATCTGCTATATGGACAGTGTTGTGCCTGGATTTCTGAGCATCCATGCATCAACGGCCACATTGTAGATTTCTTTAAAGGGTCTAGATTCATAAAAATCGAGGGGCTGGAATTTGTGACTGCTATGTGGTGGTAAGGTGATAACAGTAACACCTGCCTCTTTTGCCATATCAGTGACTTCGATGGAAATGTGACCCCCATGATTATCACATATTAAAACATATTCGTTTGTACTATGTGAATGCTTTATGAAATGTTTCATGACTTGTGGAAACAGCTCAGATGTAATCCACCCAGTGCAGTTCGTAAGACCTAAAGATCCTGGTGGCGCTCCATTTAACATGTGGATTATGAAGTTTTTTCTGGGAAATACAAAAGTGGGATGTATAAATGTTCCTCCAGCACACGCGATGGCTGCAACTGTCACTAGTTCACCATTCGTACATTAGTTTAACTGCTTTACACCTTTCTTTGCTATTATCTTTTGGGTTTCTGCACAGAAGTCACGCCGGTTTCATCAAGGTTGAACACACCAGATGCATCAGCCAATTTAGGCTTTTCGCTGAGAATTTTGAAAAGATGATTGAAAAATGTGTTTACATTGTGTACATTTAACGACGTCAGTCTTGATGCTAAGACTTGCTTCGATGTAGAAAACCTCTCAACCAATCTACACTTGCAGACTTTGAGGACTCCCAGGACTATGAACATTTGATGTTATTCTTATATGCCATTTCATATACGAGTTTTCGAACAGCAGTTGTTGAAAATCCGTAGCACATTTTACTGCATGCTTCAATGTATTCTACAAGATAGTTTTCTTGTTGCTCGGTATATATCTGACAGATAATGTAATTTGGCTGCATTCGTATGTAAAGCTCTGGATTTTCTTTCTTTTTCTTTATATATATATAGAGAGAGAGAGAGAGAGAGAATAGATAGATATATACACACACACATCGTTTGAAGGGGGATATTCTCTTTTTTGGCTGCTTGCTGAATGGTATACTTTTCCTGAAGGACTAATTCCACTGCCGCAGCCATTTGTTCTTATCCAGTTTTTCCAATTTTTATTGGCACATTCCTAGGCCTCGCTATGATTATGCTGCAAAAAATAAATAAATAGTAAGTACCAGAAAATATATAAATTACATTAACATGTAAATTAAATTAATTTTCAAGCACGGACACCCCTATAACATTTTCCGGTCAGGGGCGGGGGACAAAACCATATAGAATCAAATTCTGCTGCTAGAACCTTGAAGGGACAGCATTTTCTGTTCGCTAAATTCGGTGTTCACTATATCCGATTAAAATTATATGTACAGGAAAGTGTACTATACCTCTATTTTATTTCGTTACATCCGTGGTTAGTTTGGATCCGGATATACTCTAGAGGGGTTTGACTGCGTATTAACCTCCTCAGACCCCAGTAAAAAATAAGTTTTGTTTTTATATTGGCATGATGGATAATTTGAAGCTTTGTTTTACAGTATTCTTTACAATATTTTTTTACGAGGAAGGGGGCTAGTCCCTTCATATAAAAGTGGTGAGGACAAATTAGAGCCAACTGGCTGTAGACCTATAGCCTCAACTAGTTGTGTATGCAAAATATTGGAGAAAATGATTAACAAAAGATGTATATGGTATTTAGAATCCCGCAATCTACTATCTAATAGGCAATGTGTTTTCCGCCGTAACCGATCCACGGTTGATTATCTTGTCTGGCTTGAGACAGCAGTTCGTGACGCCTTCCTTCATAAACAGCACCTCTTGGCTGTCTTCTTTGATTTGGAGAAGGCGTTTGACACCACCTGGCGTTACAGCATTTTAAAGACCCTTTTTAATAGGGGGTTCCGAGGGAACCTCCCTGTTTTTATAGATAATTTTATGTCAGATAGACACTTCCGGGTAAAGGTAAATAATACCTTATCCGATTATTTTATTCAGGTAAACGGTGTGCCTCAAGGTAGTATATTGAGCTGTACGTTGTTCGCTATTGCGATAAATAGCATTGTGGACAACGTGCTCTTGCCTGTTCATGCCTTTTTGTGGACAGAAGATAGTGGATCACAAGATTCTGGTTGTCTAATTGCTAAGTGGCATTATCGCCAAACAACATACTTAATATTATCAAAATATCTTAAATATGCCTCTGAACACTGCCGTTCAGCTGTTTGAGAGTTTCGAGTACGTAGTGAGCATCGTACCCCACTACCCCAGGGAGCCATCCACAATCCAGCATCACATGAATTAGACATCCCAATTGGGAACCCATACGTTGGAAGTGGCTAAATAACATCAACAATAAGATCAAAATTTAGTAAGAAGGGTGTACCTTAACAAGGCTTCCAAGCCCACGACACAGCAGCCTAGAATCCCATCTAAGGGGAATGAATATTGGAGAACTTCGTTAGCCACACCGGCCCACCACCAACATGACGCACTCGAGAGGAGTGACAATAACAAGACCCCAGAATAACAGTAAAGTGGGTCGAGTAGCAATGACGGCCGACCTAATTAGGTCGTTAATCAGTATCAGGCAATCCCAATGACAGCAGGCAGCTGTTCACATACATAACCCACTTGACAAAACCCCTAGTTGCCCAAACGCATTAGCGTTATAAAAAAAATTCTAATAAAAGCAACCTAGCGTTGAGTCTATAAACTAGGGCAACCATCCAACTAAGCTAGAGGCTGACCAACAACTAAACATAAATAAGAATAACATTACATGCGCTCAACTCATACAGGTAACCCTTACGAAGGTTAGAATAATCCAGCAATAGATATACAACCTAGGCCCTACTGAATATGAGGGTAAGCTAATCATATAATTCTAAGAACCTTATTAGGCAATTGGAGCCAGCCTACAGTTTAGAGAATACATAGGAAAGCCATAATCACTCTGTCAGCAAGCTCAGAGTGAGCTTCAATAACCAAAATGCTCAAAACAAACTTACATAATAAAAGACTAAGAGCACGTACTAGGGACCCTAGCTAGTGACAAACCCTCGACAAGCACGCATAATAAAAACACCTGATCTCTCTCTCTCTCTCTCTCTCTCTCTATATATATATATATATATATACATACCTAGTCGCATGCTCTGAAAGCAGCGAGATCTCCTAGTCATCAGTCCAGCGCACTCCACACGAGTGCAGTCCAACTGGCTCTGTGATATACCAGCAAAGTACCAGGTGTAGACGAGTGGTGTGTACCGGCAAGGTACTAGATGTAGAGCCGACGGAGAGTACCACCAAGGTACCAGGTGTAGACGAGTAGGTGTGTACCGGCAAGGTACTAGATGTGGAGCCGACGGAGAGTACCATCAATGTACCAGGTGTATACCAGACCAAGGGTAACAGCAAAGTACCAGGTGAAGACGGGTCGGAGTGTACCAGGTATGAACCATCTGTAAACAAAATTTGGTTGGACTAGCAATTTATCAGCAGTGGAAGACAGTAAGAAATCGAGTCAGATGTGGCGGGGGGCTAGCAGCGGTGGGCCAAAGGTTCCCGTCCACTGGACGCCATACCGTCCGACTAGGGCAGCAACTGTCGGCCGCGGTGCAGGAGGACTCGGCGAGACACGGATCTACCGTACTGTACTCAGTCTAACTACGATGTCCCTTCCTCCAATGTTGAATGTTGACTCGTGGCTGCTTTTTTTTTTTATCTATATCGGAACGCTCCCAGTCCGGGACTAAAAGGTGAGGGGAGAGGAGGGGTGGAGAATTGAGCCAGTTCTATCTCAGGAAGACCGCGCTTGCGCGACCAGCTACGAAAGCGAGAGGGTATAAAAAACATAAGAAGGTCGAATATTATGACTTTTCCATGGAAGGGTAATTTAGGATAGTAAATAAATTGAGGCCCGTTGAAGATCAAGGAAGATAATAATCAGCGGGCTTAAACATGAGGCCTCCAAAAGGAGCTAAGTTTAATGAGTATTAGATATTTATTTAGGAGGTTACGTAACCATTAACTTGTGCGAGATAATGTTGATTAGCTCGGCACACCCCTATTCGCCTGGCCCTTGATTTTAAAGGTGACATTGGATTTTTATCACGCGACAGCGCCGAAGGAGTAATTTGTTTACTCAATTTTATACGCCAGGCGAATCTTTTTAGTGCCATTTGAATCACTTTTATAAAGTGACTCATCTGGATTTATCTCATATTGAGACTTTTTTTTAACATTTCAGTATACTTTAATGTGTTGTTTTGTCTTTTTAACCATTTTAGTACACTTTTAACGAGTTAGTCTTGTCTTTTTAACTAATATGTTGTTTTAATATGTTTGTTTTGTCTTTTTATTGGCGTGATACACCTGTGTTTTTTTTAGCAGGTTTTTCACTCAATTTTTACTCTGTGCCCATTTGGGTACCCCTCTGGAGTGTCCCAAATGGGTATTTTTCTCATATTTAGATCTATTTCTTTTATATTGTATTTTTACATTGTGTCTTTACCTTCCTATAGAAAAAGGTGAATATTTTGACTCTCTCCCATGGAGATTTTACTATGTATGTATATTATGTTAAGGCCCTAATGACCTCAGTGTGTCGATGGGCCTCTAAACACCAATAATAATAATAATTATAATATAATAATTATTATTATTATATAATACTCCGTTTTATACGCCAGGCGGATCTTTTTAATGCCATTTTATAAAGTGGCTAATTTTTTTTTTCTCATATTGAGATTAGTTTTAACATTTTTAGTCCACTTTAATATGTTGTTTTGTCTTTTTATCATTTTATATTTTAGTATGTTTGTTTTATCTCTTTATCATTTTATATTTTAGTATGTTTGTTTTATCTTTTTATCATTTTATATTTTAGTATGTTTGTTTTATCTTTTTATCATTTTATATTTTAGTATGTTTGTTTCTGTGTTTAAATGGAGTGATACACCTGCGGGTTTTTTTATGCTAGTTTTTCACTCCATGAGATCATTTGAGCACTCTTATGGGGTGTCACAAATGGGTATTTTTTCACATTGAGATCTATTCCTTTTATATTTTATTTTACATTGTTTTTTAGCCTTTATAATGACTATATATATAATGTTAAGGTTCTAATTACTTCATTGTGTCGATGGGCCTGTAAACACTTAGGAGTGTTAGGAGTGGTCTCTAAAACAATATTTATAAATGATGGGAGTAGAAAAAACATGGGGAAGGAAGATTTAAGGGATGAAAAAAGAGAGAAGAAATAATAATTGGGTTAGTAGGTCCAAACCTAATGAAGCAAGGAACAGTGGAAATACAATATATGGGTAAAACTATAAACAAGGGACCAATTAAGATCATAAGGAAAGAGCTAATAAAAGGGAAAGAAGCTCTGCGACTAATGGAAGCTAGGGATGGGACCAATATCATTCAGGAGGTGTACGGTAGAACAGTGGAGTTAATAATGGAGATGTTACTGTCAGAAGCGCACAACCAGGCAGGCATACACAGGAAGCAGGTTCATCTGCAGATAGTCGGCTTTGGACTTGGGGTGTGGAAGGGGGCTGACAAACAAGATGAGTGGCATCTTGGTATACGCGCTGTATGCTTTGAAGCGAGGGAGAAGAACGACGAGAGCGTGCCATGTTGTCGTAAATTGTTGTTGTCGCTCCTCCTCCCTCGACCATACTGACTCCCGAGTCCAGTCCCCCCATCGCTTATATAGTCTCGCCTAAGGGCGGAAAGCGAGGTGGACAGTCCCGGGAGGGACAGCCCTGGGCGAGAGAGGAGACGACGGCAAATGCCTTTATTTTTGATCATAAATACAAACATAG
The DNA here is from genome assembly GCA_039000515.1 of Timema cristinae. Classification (NCBI taxonomy): domain Eukaryota; kingdom Metazoa; phylum Arthropoda; class Insecta; order Phasmatodea; family Timematidae; genus Timema; species Timema cristinae. The sequence goes on from JBCFYV010002255.1 coordinate 28,687,662, forward strand.
AACAGCAATGTTAAACATACAATACATCCATTTAGTCAATGTTAATGTGAGTGATGTCTATTTGTCCTGCCGTCTCCGCTTCTTCTTGGATTAGGTCTAGAAGGATTTGTCTCGACGGGTGGTCAGCCGGGTTGAGTTTGGATCGCACCCAGAACGTGTCCCACTCGATATCTCGTAAGCTGTTGCATATGTGGAGGTGTAGATTCTTAACCGCTTAGTTGTTGAACACAAGTTCTTTGCCTGACTTAGGTTAAACAACACCTTATCCGATGATTTTATTCAAGAAAATGGGGTGCCTCAGGGTAGTATTTTAAGCTGTACGTTATTCGCTATCGCGATAAATAGCATCGTGGACAACGTGCGCGTACCTGTCCGTTCATGTCTTTTTGTGGATGACTACGCAATTTATTGCAGTTCATCGAGTCTCCACAGAGCTGAACGTCAGATACAATTAGCTGTCAACAATCTGTGGATGTGGGCATCGCATAGTGGCTTTACCTTCTCAGCGGCCAAGACGACGGTAGTCCACTTCCACAGATTACGCGGAATACAGCAAGTCCCCAATATTTTAATGAACCATGTTGTTTTACCAGTCTCAGAGAGCGTTAGGTTCCTGGGACTTTTATTTGATTTTAAACTAACGTGGATCCCCCACATCAAAGACCTGAAAGCGAGGTGTACCAAGGCATTGAATTTGCTCAAAGTGGTAAGCGGCCGGTCCTGGGGTGCTGATAGGGAAACCTTGATGCGCCTGTATAGGGCCCTGGTCAGATCTAAACTAGATTACGGGAGCTTTGTTTATGGCTCAGCTAGACCCTCGGCGTTAAAGATGCTAGATAGTGTCCACCATGCTGGCATTCGACTGGCTACTGGTGCCTTTCGTACCAGTCCAGTCGTCAGCATCTGTGCCGACGCCGGTGAGCCCCCTCTTTCTTACCGGCGGTCCTATCTTTTGGCATCTTACGTGTCGAAACTTCATTGTATGGCGCAGCATGTTGCCTATCGTCCTGTGTTTCATCCCCCTAACCGTGTCTTGTATGAAACCAAATGGCGTAGTACAAGGCCGGTTGGGATCCGGATGCTATCGGTTTTCGACACGTGTGGGATAGTCCTGCCAAAGGCTATCCCCACATCCCCAGGTCGAGTTTCTCTCTGGAAGATACGCCTACCTCAATGCCATTTGGATCTTGCCAAGTTCCCTAAAGCGACCACCCCACACTTCTTATACGAGAGGACCTTTAATGAGCTCCTCGCAACCCGCTTTCGAGGGTTTAAACGCATTTATACGGATGGCTCAAAATGCGGGGCCTCCGTGGGATGTGCTTTTGTTGTGGAAGGATCCAATTTTAAATTTGCTCTACCTGGTGAATCCAGTGTTTTTACGGCTGAACTATATGCCATTTTTAAATCTCTATGTTTTGTATATCGTAAGTGTCACCGTTCTGTTCTCATCTGCACGGATTCCATGAGTGCTCTGTTGGCATTGTCCACACTCTACTCGTGGAATCCTCTCGTGCAGATGATTCACGAACAAATTTTAAAAATTGATTCATTAAACACCCGGCTCGCTTTTTGCTGGATTCCTGGTCACGCCGGTCTTTCAGGAAATGAACTGGCTGACCAGGCGGCCAAGGAGGCAGCACGCCTGCCTCCTGAGGCGAGTCTGGGTGTCATGTTTTTAGACCTTAAGGGTTATGTTCGGCGTGGGGTCTTACGCACCTGGCACGAGCAGTGGGTCTCGACCCCTGCTCAGAACAAGCTGCGGTCCATCAGGGACGGTGTGTCGCGATGGCCCTCTTCTATACGAAAGTCTAGAAAAGAGGAGGTCATCGTGACGAGACTCCGCGTCGGGCATACTTCATTGACCCATAGTTTTTTACTGAGAGGGGATCCACCTCCATTGTGTGAGTTTTGTGATACTCCCCTTAGTGTGCATCACATTTTGGTGGAGTGTCGCAGGTATGCCCCTATTCGCCTGGCCCTTGATTTTAAAGGTGACCTTCCTTTTTTATTACGCGACAGCGCTGAAGGAGTTATTTGTTTACTCCATTTTATACGCCAGGCGAATCTTTTTAATGCCATTTGAGTCACTTTTATAAAGTGGCTCATCTGGATTTTATCTCATATTGAGACCTTTTTAACATTTTAGTATACTTTAATGTGTTTGTTTTGTCGTTCTATCCATTTTAACAAACTTTAATAAAATAATTATTTTAACATGTTAGTTTTGTCTTTTTAACTAATATATTGTTTTATTATGTTTTTTTTTTATTAGAGTGATACACCTGTGGTTTTTTTTAGCAGGTTTTTCACTCAATTGTACTTTTTTTTTCTCATATTGAGAACCATTCCTTTTATATTGTATTTTTATATTGTCTTTTCACCTTTTTATATAAACAGGTGAATATTCTGTCTCTCTCCTATGGAGATTTTACTATGTACCTATGTAATGCTAAGGCCCTAATGACCTCATTGTGTCGATGGGCCTCTAAACACAAATAATAATAATAATAATAATTTGCCTGACTTGATTGTGTAGAATGCCGTGGTGTTGTCAATACCGAGTAGAACGTGCTCCGGGTGTGTTCCAATCGTTCCCACCTGAGCGTGAGAGAGACAGCCACGACCTCGGCCGCGTTGATCTCCATACCCGAAGTTAATCTGCACGATGAACGCGTTGACTCCTGGATTGTATCCTGCCAGAGACCAAGGTGTGGCGTCCGAAAATAAGATTGTAGGGTTTCCGGGCGTCGGGGGTCTCCAGCAGGTGGAGCACCAACGGGGCAGCGAAATGAGCTTCGTCGCTATGCCCGGACAGCGTCGATAGAGTCTGGCAATGGCGTAGCCCGGCCACCGGAGGTTGTGTCCGATCCACGCCAAGTATCCAGCGATCCGTGTCGTGTCCCCGTCCGAGGCTCGTGGCAGGTGTTTCAGCAGGGCGATGGCTCTCGTGTGCGTTTGTGGTGAGATCTGGAGCGTGAAGTTGGTGGTGTCAACGGTGAGGCCGAGATACGTGAGGCGTTGGGCTGGTTACGTCGATGACTTCTCGGGGTTGATCGTAAAGCCCATGGTGGATAGGAGCTCTGGCACATGTTGGATCTCTTCTTTGTCCTCGCCGAAGAAAAGGACGTCGTCTAAGGTTATGGATTTCACCGATGTAAGGACCTCCTCGATGGCAGATGTTGCTTCTGTGACCACCCGTTGGAGAATGCTCGGTGACAACGGATGGCCCATTGGAAGTCTTGTAGTCGCATACTTCTGCCCACAGTGGTAGACGCCTAAAGTCCTCCCCGACTCCTGGGATAGCTGGATGTGATAAAATCTGGAGGTCAGGTCGATCTTCCAGAGCCAGGAGTCATGTGGTATCCTGGTCAGCGTTTTCCCCGCCGTGAGCAGTGAGAACCTGGGAGTTTAGACGTAGTCCGTCCACGCCAAGATGTCTTGAATCACTCGTATTTTCTTGTTGCTCTTTGGAATTAAGAACAACGAGAAAGCGTGACGGACTCCATGATCTCGGACTAGGAGGCCCTTCTCTATCCTGTCCAAATCAGTATGGGTTTAGGAAGAGCAGGTCGATGGAGGACACAATATTGAGGGCAATGGAGGCGATAGATGGGGAGAGTGCAAAATATGTGGTGGGCATTTTTGTAGATATTGCTGGTGCCTTCGATAACCTCTGGTGGCCAGCTCTCTTTGAGAGACTCATGAGTATGAGGTACCCGAAGAACTTGTATAACTGCTACATAGACTACTACAGAAACAGATTCGCGACGATAGAAGGGAAAGGTAATAGAGTTCAGAAGATACTAACAAAAGGCTGCCTGCAAGGGTCCGTGAGTAGCCCAATTTTCTGGGACGTTGCGTTGGAACAGGGCTTGTACGAGCTTGAGGAATTGGTGGAAATAGTGGCAGTGGTGGCCTTAGTAGATGATATTCTGATAGATTGGTTAAGGAAAGGTAACCTGGTAAAGGTAGAGTACCTTGCGAGATTGGGAGTATATTCTAGGCAGGGTATAAGTGTGGCTTTTTTGGTTGAATGACAGGTGAGGTGGAACAACAGTGAAACTGGACGTCAAACGCACTCCTATCTAAATGATGTTGTTGAGAAGTTTAATATGGTGCACCTACGACCCTCCCCGGGGTTAATTCAATACCTGTCCGAGAAAGGCCCCTACAGGGAATCGCTATGTAAGCTTGGATTAGTAGAGACTGAGGTTTCTGAATGTAGGGCAGTAGCAACCCCGGACCACATCGTGTTGGAATGCCAAAAGTATGAGGACTTGAGACGGGAACACCAAGAGACAATCCAAGGGGAATTGGTGTGGAATGTTATGAGGGACAAAGATAAATGGGTGCATTTGGACAATATCGCTGAGATAATTTCTCAGAGGGAAAAAGATATATATATATTAAGGGGTTGAAAGAAGTTAGGGAGAGGAAGAGTGGAAGGAGGAGTGAACCAGGAGTAAAGAAGAGGTGAAGATGTGGAAACGGAAGTAGAAGAGGAGTAGGATAAGTGGGAGGAAGAAAGATAAAGGACGGAGATAAAGGAAAGAAAATATGGAGCGTGATCAGGAGAAGAGAAGGAGTGTGGAAGAGGAAGCCGTAAAGGGAAAATCGTGATACCATCAAGAAATTGGGAGAGAAGGCTGCCCGGAAGATAGTTGATTGAGAACACAGCTGATGTAACCGGCAGTCAATGATCTATACAGGAAGGTAGTTTGGAAGTTATAGTAATCAAAGGGTTTAGGGATAGTTAGTAGTGTAAGTTTATTTTATTTTATTATATGTGCAAGAGTGGGTCGCTAGAGGTAGGCTGGAAGCTACATCCAATAGGGCGCCTTCCCATGTGGCGAATAAGGGGACGCTCATCGCTGTCACTCAGACCCAAGGCTCTACAAACATTGTCCCTGGTGGTCCTGGGGCTGGGGGCGGCGAAGGGTACCGGGGTAGTAAAATACCCGGGGTGGAGCAGTAGCGAAGAAGATTGAGGAACATGGCACCACTGTTATATACCAAGGTATTATAATAAGGAAAAAAGGCAAGAAGAAAAAAAGAGTAGAGAATAAGAAGAAAAAATCATAGAGGATACTGGGCCTGGATTAAAAATGAGGCGCCAGGCCGACAGTAATTCAGAATGGTAATTTTAAAAAAAAGTCCCTATTTTCTTGGTAGTGAAATCGGAGAAGTTGATATGGCCGGTTGTCTCGGCGACCCGGCTGGAAGGTCCGTAGACCCCGTCAGGGGATAGGCCCTACGTCTAGACAGCCAAAGGAGTTGACGGAAGGGCACCTCTGGGATCGGAGCCTGGCGATATTGAAACACGCACCGGTCGCCGGAATCTCACCGTATTTCGGTGGCCCGAGGGAGAGTAAAGTGGGTGAACGGTGGTGGTAACCGATGATACGAGGCTTTACGGAGGAGCAGGGCTGTTTCACTAACGTAAAGCTTTTGGTAGAGGTGTAAAGATGATGACATGTCGAAAGGGCGGTGTAGGCATACAGTTAGATGTGGTGAAAGCCTTCGATACAGTGCCACATGATATGATTTGGCTAGCTCTGTAGAGGCACGGATTGCCTACAGTGATGGTTGATTTAATTGAGAGATCGTATAAAAATGTCACTACGACGATCTACCATCCCAAAGTGAATATCAATTTTGTGCTACAGAGAGGTGATAAACAGGGGGATCCCTTATACCCGCTGTTATTCAACGCCGTCCTAGAGATATTTATTGTTAGATTGGAGGGGTTGGCCTGATATACATACAGTTTGTGAAGAGGTCAACCTATCTTGTATGGCTTTTGCGGACAATATGGTATTATTTGTTGATGATGCAGTAGCGGCCCAGGTCCTTATAGACGAAACGGTTTAGTTCCTGGGGTTTCTAAATATGAGCATCTCCCTGACTAAAAGCTGTGCGTCTGGGATCCTGAAGACGAAGGACGCGTGGATATTGAAGGATCCCAAGATTGAGATTATGGGACAGGATATCCCTGCAGCTAGGGTAGATAAACCCCTGAAGTATTTGGGGATTGGGTATTCGTTGTGGTCAGGGATTGAGTCATTCCTGGCTGAAGTGTTTAAGCGAGTCAGCAAGGTGACGCTTAAGCCGTATCAGAAGCTCGAACTCATGTCAGTCTATATCATCCCCCATTATGTGTACCAATTGGTGTAGCGATGCCTTCTTTTAATATCTTAAAGTGTTTGGACCATATCATAAGGAATGCGTGTAAGGAGTTCCTTCACCTACCCATGACGATTTATAATGGTATTTTGTATTGTAAGAAGATCGATGGGAGTTGGGATTGTCCAAGTTGGTGGACTTGGTCCCTCGGATAACTTTAGGGCAGGACTAAGATTGATGGACAGTCCGAACCCCGTCATCAAGGCTCTGAATGGTGGGGCGGCCATGGTTGATAGTCTGAGAACGATGGCCAAAAATTGTAGGATGAGGTTCCCTTATGAACGGCATGCTATTAAGAAATTTAAAGATAATTGCCGGAAGAATGAGCTAAAGAGATGGAGCGTCCAAATGGCCCAGGGTCGAGCATTGTAATCGCATGTTGGTGACAGAAATGGGAATTGCTTTTTAAAAGATCTGACATTGTTGAAGTCCTGCCGGTTTATTACCGCCTTGCAGCTAAGATCTAATACCGGAGGGGAGAGATCAAGCATGAACCGTGCGATACCACAATTAGAGTTGCTCTATAGGAAATGCAAACAGGGGGGTGAGACACTCACCCATATTCTCGGGCAGTGTACACTTACGAAGCTGGCCAGGATAAGGTGGCACAATGAGATCTGCGATCTGATTGAGAGGCATGTATTGGAGGGAAGAGAGGCGGCAGAAATTTCTAAGCAGCCGGAATTAATAAGTCCGACGGTGGTGAAACTCAAACCGGACCTGGTCATAAACAGCCAGGGATGGGTCCTCGTTGTCAACGTTACTGTCCGCCACGAGGATGGGGATAACCTCCAGAGGGCCAGGGCCGAGAAGGTGGAGAAGTACTCGGCCCTGCTGTCGTCTTTGAAAGAGCAACTTGGAGCCGGCCAAGGTGCTGTCCTCCCGATCGTAGTTGGGAATACTGGAGCTATACCGTGTGCAACAGAATGTTGCCTTAGGAAGATAGATGGAATATCGGTGCGAGATCTCAAAACTATATCTCTAATTGCACTGAGAAGCTCCATCGAGATCTATCATGCCTTTCTCGATTATGATGGAGGAATGCGGTGATTAAATCCGGTGAGCACCGTCTCATTTTCCTTTTATTCGTTTTCGTCCTTTTACCTGATTTACTCCTCTCTACAGAGTACATGGTCTTATATTTATTTTATTTATTCTTTTGAGTATTTTATCTTTTAACCCTCCAGTTATCTGGATTTTATTGTACTTTTTAGTACTTTTATGTTTCCTTTCTATTACTTCACATAGGAGTTTTTACCAGGGTTCTTTCGGGTGGTATTCTTATTATGCCCATGTGTTTTGTCTATTACTCTATATTGGAGTGTTTCTTTCTTTCTTTTATTCCTATTGAGACGTGTGCTAGTCCTGTTTTGCATTGGCAAGGTGGCGGTTCGATTTGAGTGGGCACCTCCGCGAGGTCTTTCCTGGAAACGTGCGCTGCATCACAGGCACGGCTAAAGCCCGTCTCCTTCGGGAGGCCACTTATCCAATTTCCCCCCCGTGGTGGTTCCAGCAGTGGTGACCGGCGCTACGGGGACGTTGGGTAACAAGACGGCTAAGCAAGTTAGAGACAAAGAGGAGAGAGCTTGTATACCAGAGGAGGGTTGCTATGTCCAGGCGTGTGTGTGGCGACTGGGGTCGCTGCCATTGCAATTCTGGATTTCTGATTGGTATTATGGACTCCCCGCTTGTCAAAGCATATATGCGACGGCCGCCGAGACCCCTGAGTGTATCAGAAGGGGACTCTAGTGGCGCTGAGAGTGACTCCCGGAGGTTAGAGCGAGAAGAAGTATGGGAACGTAGCAGTGTGGATTGCGTACCCCCGCAAGAGGATGTTATGGAAGCTAAATGGAGTAGCATAGACGATGTGACATTAATTGAACTTGTCTCCAGGCTGGCGGTTGACTCGGTTCAGGATGGGATTCCCATCGGAAACTTAAGAAGTTTTGGTATTCCAGGACTCAGGACCTCTATAAGAAGGATCCTGGGCTGCTGGCTAAGAGAGATCGGAAGAGGACCATGTCTCACCGAATCTAGATGAGGTTGACAGAAGGGAGGTCGTGGAGCTTTATGAGGTTCTGTGGGGTACGACACCTGTGGTCAGGTTAACTGAGCCCACGCCTATACAAGAGATGTCTAGGCTCGATGAATTCATGTGACCCTTTACAAGGGAGGAGGTTAGAGCCAGGGCTGGTCGGATTAAGAAGCCCTCAGCGCTGGGGCGGGACGGTGTTAAGCCGGGTGCCCTTGCCGGGGCAATGGATCTCACGCTTTTGGCCGGTTTGTACAACCTTGTACTGTTGTGGGGCTTATTGCCCACTCAATGGAGTAACAACCGGACCACGCTGATACTGAAGGAGGAGATGGACCCGAAGTTAGCCTCCAACTATAGGCATATAACCATCAGCTCCATAATCTGTCGTCTGTTTTGGAGGCTTATGGGTCAGGGGCTCAGAAAGGTCGTGGGGTTGAACCTCAGGCAAAAAGGTTTCACTGAGGAGTAAGGTTGTTTTAGTATTGTGAGCCTGTTGGTGGAGCTGGCCCGACTTATGGAAGCAGGCAATGGTGGAGTGGGGATACAGTTGGATATCTCGAATGTTTTTGATACTGTACCACACGAGGCCATTGGGCGTTCTTTAAGTAGGCAAGGAGTGCCGTGAGTGTGTGTGCGACTAGTGGAGTGCGCCTACACTAATGCCAAGACTGCCATCAGGCACCCGAAGGGCGACATCGAGATCTCTCTGGTAAGAGGTGTGATTCATGGTGATCCCCTATCACCCCTGTTGTTCAACCTTGTATTAGATGGATGAGTGACGGAGTTGGAGTCTATGCCTGGGTTCAGTGTTGGTGAGAGTAATGTGTATTGTATGGCTTTTGCTGACGACCTGGTCTTGTTCGCTAGTGACGCTAGGAAAGGCCAGGCGTTATTGGACAGAACGGTTGACTTTTTGGGAGACTCAGCCATGACCGTGTCAGTGGGCAAGAGCGCGGCTTTTGAGGTCGGGACTGCGCGAGACAAATGAGTGCTAAAGAACCCCAGGATAGAGGTTCAGGGGGTTGGCCTGAGGAGTGATGGAGCTGATGATAGTTGATGTGCCTGGGCATTGGCTTCTTGTTGTGGTCAGGGATCGATCTTTGGGTGATGAAGTACAAAATGGTGAAGCTCTTAAAGAGAGTAGAAAAGGCCCACCTCATGCCGCATCAGATGCTGAGAATTCTTAATGTATTCCTGGTGCCACACTTCTTGTATCAGCTAGTGATAGCCATGCCGTCAAAGAGTGTATTGGTGAGGCTGGATGACATGATAATGATGATTGTGAAGCGGATACTTCACTTGCCCAGGTCCATTTCTGATGCCATCATATATTGCAGAAATAGGAATGAGGGCCTAGGCGGTCAGAGGCTAGAGGAGCTAGTCCCAAAAGTTGTGTTGGATGCTGGTCTCAGGATGCTTGCGTCAGAGGATCCAATGATTGCTGCGATCCACAGTGGCATGGACTTAAGGAAAGAGTTGGACTACATGGCTCGTAACATTCGGTTGAACCTTCCTTATACATAGGAGGATCTCGTGAGATACAAGGAGGCCTGTAAGAGGAGGGAGCCTTCTCGGTGGGCTGCGTAAATGGCGCAAGGTCGGGCAGTGAGTCTGCGTGAGAATGACAGCGTGGGCAATACCTTTTTAAGGACCCCACCCTCCTGAAGCCATGTAGGCTCATCACGGCCCTCCAGTTTCGACTTATACTGGAGGGGATAGGTCAAGCTTACATAGGGCAATGCCCCAGAATGACCTGTTGTGCAGGAAGTGTCGGGCTAGACGGGAGACTCTGGCCCACATTCTTGATATGTGCGTGTTCATGAAGACGGCAAGAATAAGGCGTCACAATGAAATTCGTGACTTCATTGAGGACCGCATCCTGAGTGCTGGGATGGATGTGGTGGTAACTAAAGAGCCAGAGGGAGATAGTCCCGATGGAGGGAAACTTAAACCGGACCTGTTCGGGAAATCCGGCGAAGGGTCTTCGTAGTCGATGTAACAGTCCGCCATGAGGATGGGGAGTACCTTCGGAGGGCTAGGGCAGAGAAAATAGAGAAATATTTGCCCATATTGCCTAACTCGAGAGCATTATTAGGCAGTGAAAGCCCTAGCGCAGTCCTTGCGATAGTTGTGGGAACATTGGGGGCGATGCCATCCCCCACGGTTGTGTGTCTGCGGAAGCTGGGATTGACAGACGCTGGCTTCCTAAGGACGGTATCATTGAGATATACCACATGTTCCTGGACTATGATGGAGGACTGTTTTAATACCGGCAAGCACCGTCTCGAGTCTATAAGTATTCCGCTGGCTCTATTTGCTTGTAAGTCCAGCTATCCTTTCCTTCCCTGTTTTTAACCTTTTTTCTGGCTATATTTGTTTGTAAGTCCAGCTTATTTTATGTCACTTTAAGTCCTCTCCTTTTTGGGAGTTTTATTTCTTTTAATGCACATCCCCTTTACAGGGGTGCAGTCCTTTTATCTTTTATTCGTTTTATTCCTTTTTTGGGAGGTTTTTATTCGCCCTTCCCCTCCTTTTTCCCTCTATGAGACGGTGCGAGTCCTACCTGGAACTTCACCAGGAGGGCGGCGGTTCGCTTTGCGAGTGGGCGCCTCCACGGGTCTTTCCCTGGTAACATGCTTGCATGGCTAAGACCCATCTCCTACGGGAGGCCGCTTTCTAATTTCTCCCTCCCTCGAGAAGATTTCCGGCAGTGGTTGGCTGGCGCTAGGGGACTTTAATATCTTCTCTCTCGTTAATCATCGTGCTGGGTGGGAGAAGAAATGTTGGTAATCCTCTCGTCCCAAATTGCCAATGTCACGGCCGAGACACCTAGCGGCTTAAAATAAAGAGGTGGAAGTTGTTGCTTGCAACTAGATTTAGCGGGAGGCCGACCGTTTCGATCTCCCACGATATCAGACGGAAAGAAGAGGTTCTCTCTGTCCCCGTTTCAAATCGTAGCGAAAGACGTCGATACGGCTGGTCGCCTCGGCGACCTGGTCGGGAGCTCCGGAGACTGAATTATCCTTTTATCCCCATTTCTGGGACCCCTCTAGCTTACACCGCACATAAGCTTTGCAGCTTTTCGCAGTGCAAACCATTTCCGAAGAAGCGAGTAGGGAAAAAACCCTGAACACTAGGCACCCATGTACAGGAGCCCCCCCCATCCCCCAAGCAGTGGGTGTCCCCACATGGGGGAGGTGGGGTTTAGCCGGAAGGGTGACTAACACCGATCAGAGCCCGGTATTTCACCCCCCTCCGTTGCCCAGCGGGGACCATGAGGAGGTACCCACCACGGTGTTCGTAACCGCCCCCCATTTATTGACGGCCCCACCTCCCAGCCCCCCAGAGAGGAGCCAAGTGCCGGGCCTCGCACACCATTCATACCCCTAACGTTTCTACCATTCACACTCCAGCCCAAGCACAGCCGCCCCCGGCGAGAGGCGCAGTGTCGGGCTTGGCACACTTCACACATCTTACCCGACCCACTCACTCTCCCTAACCTGCTATTTCCTTAGCTTACTCAGCTTACTCATCTTACTCATACTCTCCTTCTTTCCCGTTCCTTCTTCCCGATCTATATCACCATCTTCTTGAAAGTTTCAAAGATCTCTCTGCTGGCTACCATACTTCTTATCTCCTATTCTAATCCTTGACCTGCGAGCATCCCTACCAAAACACCTCTAGTTTCTCCAAACCTTACACAGACTGAGGTCGAATGCCACGCATCCTCCCTCACCATACATGTCATACAATGACCTTCCTCTCTTAGTGCAAAATACCTCAACTTATCACTAAAATCACCATGGCCACTCAGCACCTGAGTGGTATAGTGATGCAGCCCAACCTTTTCTTATTCATTCTCTTCCTCACATCAGGGAAGTACCCAAATGTCTCCCTGCCTTTGTTCACACCTTCCCATCTCATCTGCCACTGAACCATTACCTCCTCTCTTACATTAATTTTACTTAACTTTCTTACCACTCCTCTTTCCTTGTCCTCTCGCAACCTCATCCTCTCCAGGATCAGCAGATCCACCGGTAGTACCCCTACCAGAACCGGCATCGCCTCATGCGATACCGTCCTATACGCCTTGGCCACTAACAGTAGGGGCTTCCTCTGAGTTCTCCTTATTAATGTTTTACACACACCTCTACTCACCGCTTCACCCCAACACTCACATCCATATGTTAATACCGCTTCAACAATACCTCTGTACATGGTCTTCAGTGCCCCGCAACTAAAGCCCGTGTTCGCTTTCGCCATCCTTGCCAATTTCATAAACACCTTCTTTACCTTATCACATACCTCTCTTACTTGACTACCAAACTTCATATACTCATCGAACCATACCCCTAAGTACCTCACCTTTTCAACATACCTTATAACTCTACCATACATCCTTACACTAGGCTTTCTTAATAGTCTACCCTTCAATAGCATCATTACAGTTTTCTCCCTGGAGAATACCAGCTTTACACTCCTTCCCCACTCCAACATTCTTTCCAGCGCTCTCGCCGCTTTTAACTCTATTTCAGCTCGATTTCTACCCCTCACCAGCGTAAGCGCATCATCCGCGTATGCTGTGACGCTCACACCTTGCCTATAGTCACCTGCCAGAAACTCATTAAACACCACATTCCACAAGAGAGACCCCAACACCGAGCCTTGAGGACACCCCTTTGTGGGTCAAGTGGATCATGTCAAGCGGGGGCCACACTCTCACTACAGCCCGCTTGTTATCCGACCAGTTACTCAACCTTATCACCGACTCATCGTCCCTTAACACTATTACCACAGCCCATGTCTCCTCATCCTCCTTCTTCTCATAGTACACTCTACCTCTATTGAATCTTACCACACCTCCGATGCTGTATGGCTCCTGTACCAGCAACACGTTTAGTCCTCTTTCTACAGCCACTCTCCCAAGCTCCACCATCGCAACCTTTGACCTATCCACATTCACCTGACCAATCTTACACACCATAATCAATTTTACGCAGCGTGGCCTTCAGCGCATTAGCATACGATGGGCACTTTATGTCACCCACCTCGTGCCCGTCACTCTTACTCAGCCTATTACAGTTTATACATTTACGCTTCACCTCTTTGCACCTTGTAAGGTCGTGCTTTCCACCGCACCTCTTACACGCTATCTCTCTATTACACACCCTACCTATGTGTCCATACCCTTGACACTTAAAGCATCTTAGCACTTCCGAGTAATCCTTTACCCGGCAGCACAGCCACCCTATATACACTGCTTGTCCTCGTGAGCTCATTCCTCACTCTTGGACTTACTTCCGCCACCCACTGGCACCTTTCCTCTCTCTTATCTCCCTCTAGCTCCTTTACCAGCCTGAATTCCTGCCCGAATTCTTCTACCGTCACTCCCGAACCTTCCATATTGAGGTGGTGAATCTCCCCAATCACCGCCTCTTTCGTACCTTCCATGGGCACGTCATAAATCAAAATTTTGGGCCTCCGTTTACCCATCCTCTCCGCTACCAGACCCTTCTCTCTCAGCCTTTCGCTTCTTAATAACTTCTCCACCTGTTTCTTGGTGTTTACCACCAGTACCACACCCTCCTTTGTGCTCCTGAGGCTCTTTACATTTAGCCCTAGAGCCCCAGGTACCACCGCTCCTTTCATTACCTCCTTTACCTTGTTACCTGCCTTGGCCGCCCCTTCGGCTCTCACGTATACCACATTTTCCTGTGGTTTGACCTTAATACCTGTAGAGAGAGGCGGGAACCCCGTCCCCTTCCTTCTCTCACCTACCACCGACATCGTATGCCCTTTTACCTTAGTCACACCCCTACCATAGCCACTCATCAACCTTTCCTCTACTCCATTCAACACTTCCTCTCTTTCATCCATCCTACCCCTGAGCCTTGTCGTTTCATCCATGGCCAAGAATATTATCGCCCTCATCTCAGCCATTGCCTTAGCGATTATATTCATCGCTACGCCCGAGAGTGCTTTACCTCTGCCACTCACCAATATTGCCTCTATTTCCCTCTGGCAATCAATATACCTTTGCCTTCGCCCTACCTCTGCCTCCTCTTTTACCACCTCACTCTCACTCTCTTCGCTCACCGGATCCATCCTCCCCTTCCTTCCAGCCTTCCTCCTCACACCTTCACCAGGTTCCTTGACCTTCCTCTTACCTCCTCCTTCCTCCTTCTCACTCAATAATGAGAATTGTGAAAATGTGGTGAGAGCTGATGTGGAGGACATGGAGCTCAGTAAGGAGTGGAAAGTGGCGCGAAGGTGAGGATGAGAAAGATAGGGGAGAGGTGCGGAGTGAAAGGAGGAGGATTGAGAGCGGGGGAAGGGTCTCCTTTTCAGGTGAGGAGACACTTTGAATCGCATTGACAACCGTAATTTCATTATTATTAGCCATATTATATTGAAAAACAGTTGGATTGGGGGCTGTCTCCTGAATTGCACCCACCTCCCGAGTAAATTTGGGGGTCACGCCAGCCATGTTGGCCCTAGAAAGGGCCGATTTGTCGCCCGAGGGCGAATCCCGCTCACCTCGGCCAGCTTCACGCTCGGCTCCGGGAATTGGAGCGGCCCCGCTGGCTTCGGCAGCGATCGCAGGCTTGTTGCCTCTCGAGAGGGCAGCTGCCGCTGAAGCTCCCGTCTTTGGGATTGTGGCGGACCACTTACCACCCGGCATGAGCTCCTTCCTGACCGGAGGAGCCTTCAGTCCCCGCGAGCGGAAACTTTCAACTCCCCCAGAAAGGACGGGCAGCACAAGCCTGCCGTTGACGGCGGATCCCCCGCCGCTCGCCGCCAACTTCTTTCTGGCCGCAGCCGGTCGCTTCCCGGGCCCGGGATTCTTCCTCGTCTCATCTGGCGGTCTTCTCCCGACCCCGACGCCAACACCTTTCTTCTCCTTCACCGTGGGCTCCATCCGAAGACACAAGCAGACGCCAAAGACTCTCAGAAAGCCAGGAACACGTAAGGGAGGCAGGACGACACCTTGCACACCCATCTCCGAGAGTTCTTATGGTCTCCGAGTAAAGTGGGGAACTGGTCACGTATGGCACAGAGAACATGGACTGTGGAGCGACTCGGGCACTAAAGAAGGTGGTTGGCGTGATGTGTGCAAATGCGAAGAAAAGAACACGAGGGCTGACCGAACAGTGATTCACAACAATACCAGTAGGTACACAATATGATACAGTACTACCGGTTCCTACACAAGTAAATGATAAAAGTTACTAAAATAAAATGAAAACTTAGAAATGTATACCTACTATCTACCTACACAAATAAATATTAAAACTAAGAAAATACAGTCTACGTTCCTTTAAATGACTCGTAAAATTGAATAAAATTAAAAAACATTAGAAATCAAAATTAAAAAGACAATTCCAACATTCCATAGAGAAGTTACAAGAAATGGTCTAGTTCAGGGACAGAAAAGTATCCTCTGTACAGAAATGTTGGGGGTTTGATTACTTTTTTATTATCATTCCAATCACAAGATAAAATATTCTTTCTTTCAGGCCACTTCCGCGATTTCTTACCCATTGTCATACACTCGGTTAAGATAGGAAGTTATCCGTCCTGTGGTGTTTTGTTCATAAATGTGACACAACCTGGGTACAAGGTCTCATTGTATGAAACAGCTACAAAGGCACCAATGCAGAGAGAGTTTCTTCCACAGCTGGATCAGATATCATGTCATCATGGTCCACTCCATCTTCAGAGCTTGAAACAGAGGACTGAAAGGTCCATCTTGACGAGAGAAGGGACTGTCATCTGAATCATCAGATGACTCTTCACACTCCATTTGTTTCTTGTGTTTTGATTCTTTAATGAACATGATACAAAATTTGAATCTCCTAGTACTACCGGTAGTATTTTTTTCTAGCCTGCCTCTCTTGTTTTTCTCTTTTTCTTTTTCTGGGAGTTCTGGTTACAGGAAATCATCCGGGCAGATACTTTTGCCTGGTTCAACATTTACCTTCTTTCATTTCCTAGTCTGCTTGTCAGGTCCATTACCAAGTTCCTGCCTTTACATCGTCACTGCTTCCAGAAAAGCTTCATTTATAAGATCTATACTAACCTCTTTATCATGAGGCAGTCTGTCAAGTACTTGTTGCTCTTTGAGTGGGAGAATCCTGCTTTAAGATTATTTACTTTGTCAGTAAGAGCAACATTAATCTTTTTTTTTAATAGAGAAGAAAAGCTCTCCTTTGAAATGGTAGATGAGGTTTCTCCAGCAGGGTTTTTATTCCATTCTTGTAAAATGTTCCGCCATGATAATTTAAAGGGGTAAAAATAGGTCACATCTAACGGCTGCGTGAGTTGTGTTGAATTGGGGGGTAAACATAGGAATCGAATCATTATTTTCTTGGCATGCCACAATGACTTTTTCACTGATATGAGAGGACAGGTTATTCCCTATTAATGCTTTTGGCCCTTCACACTTCTTTAGTCTAGGCAATATAAGTGAACAAAACCAATCTACAAAAAATGTGTGCTTCAAACCAGCCACTGTTTGATCGAGTGTAGCGACATCCTTTAGGACCTCCCTCAGTCCAAAGTCCCACATTTTTTCTGCCTTTTAGACAACGTATTGTGGTAAAATTTCACCCTCTGAACTACCACATAGCATTAGGGAGGTAGAAGCTTTAGTTGTGTTCATGACATTCTCAACAAACTCACTGTTTCTAAACAGAATGGTGCGATTTATAATAACTATAATATATATTTGTTTAGGTTTTTTAAAGTGTTTTTTTCTTACATATAAATATTTGCTTTAAATTAATGTGTATCATAAACTTATGGCGGTCCAAGTGATCAGTCCTGATACTGGAATCGAATTCAATCAAATTAAAAATGACAGCATATACACAGTAGGTGAACTTAGGGCCTTTGGCTTACTGCACCAATACTCTTCCATTGAGCAGTCCTTGTTTGTCTTGCAAACAGGCCCATTTTTCACTAGACTTGACAGACAAACAAGTGAAAAAATGGGCCTAAGTTATGAGTTGAACTAGGATGACTCATAGAAGAACAAGGTTGGCTTAGTGGTAAACCATTGTCTCACAAACCAAGGCTCTCGGGTTTGATTCCAATGTCCTCTCTCCTTAATTGAATCAGTCAATATATATATGTTACAAAAAACACCCTGGTTTCATTTTATCAAATTAATCTGGAAACTTTCTCAGGTTATTTTGTTCACAATTCCTTACACTGCCTGTGTGTACACTATTTATCATTTAACAGATAAGGATGGGTCCAGTAGGAAAGACAAGAGATTTGTAGCTGACTTGTACCTGTGATTAGTACCTTATTGCCTTATCTACTGGCACAAGATAACACTTGTTCTAGTTGATACGACTGAGTCATAGCGTCAGACAGCCTGTGAAAAGTTCATCTGGTATGTGTGCCGAGGATGGAGTGTGTTAATTTTACCAGGTTGTTAATTAATATGTGTTGTCAGCTACTTGGTTGATGTGTGTTTGTGGACTAGTTTGCAATATGCTCACCTTGCTGCTACTGATGCTTATGGCTTCTCATCGTTCACTTGCTCAGGATATGAAGCAGGCATACAGGAGTGAGTGCAACAAGAAAATATGGTACTTGATAAATAAGTTAACAAGATTATGATACACTTGGACACTTGAATTGTATATTTCCACTAACTCCTTCTGAGATGGCTCAAGATAAGAATAGTTTTAGCACCTGTATATCACTCTCATAGAGCTAGATTTTAATAATTGGGTTTATTTATCTTTTTTGCGTGTTCTGTCTTAACTGCTCATTCATTCTTTCCTTATAAATGCACTAATGGAAATAACCAATTTTTTTTTAATGAAATGATATTATTGTCCTATTTTAGAAAGATGTCTATTAGAAAGTAGCTAGTATATTTACACCTTTCTTTTTAAAATCTTATGTAAAATGGACAAAAATCAAACTTTTTTATGACTGAAATATTTTCAAGAAGATTTTAAGATCTTTGTTATCAGTAAAGGTAAAATTTCTGCGAACTTTCTTGGTATTCAATTTGTTAATCCCTTAAATTTCTTATACACAACTATCTTAGTTTTATGGTATATCATAAATAATATGTATTTGTTTTCATTTTATTTTATAACCCGCCTCGGTGGCGTAGTTGGCTAACGCGCTAGTCATGTTGAGCTCGGCCGCCGAGGACGGGGAGATCGAGCTTCGAATCTCGGTCGGGTGAACTGGGGGTGGTTTTTCCTAAATGGTTTTCCACTCTCCCTCCACGCAAATGCGGGTTCACTTCCTCTAATTCAACCTTCCCATTTCCCAATCCATTAGTGTAATTAGTACTTTGAGGGTATAACCCGAACGGGTAGTAAGACGCGGTGCTAAATAATAATAATAATTTATTTTATATCTGTGCTCATTCTTTTATGCCCCATGCATAAGATGTTCACAGGTTTATTAGTGTGATGTGAAATTTATGTATTTAGTATCATAATTTAATATATTGTAGTATACAAAATCCTTGCTTTCTAATGAGGCTTTACCTATAATCTTAATTTACATTATTTGCCCGCCATGAAGCTAAATGTTGTAGCAACCTTTAGTTTGATGCTACATTATTGTTTCCTATCTTGTTTTGAGTCGATACCATATTTCAAATTAATTAGGACTTTATTCTCTTGAGCTGTGGAACTCTGAACAGCCACACCCTTCTTGAATGTGCTGATGTTAGTGGATTTTGTTCGAGTAACAACGGAAGGTCCAGACTATTTTGGCCACTATTTATTACGTTCTTGCTTCCCCTCCCCACTATTTTATGCTCTCCTCTTAACCTTTACTGGTTTCCTATTGGTCACTAATTGTATCCTTGCCTTTAACACTTTATTCAGTATGCACATTGTTTTTATATTTGAATTTTGTATACATTTTTATAAAAGCTGTGTGCGATTTTCTTTCTTCCCCATACATCCTGACTATATTTTTTACAAAGGAGTTTCATATAAATTTAATTTTAAAGACATTTTATTTTAATTCTATTATTATTGATTTAAAAAAAAAATCTAAATCCCAGTTTTGCATTTTTGGACAGTCACTCAAGGTAGGGTCAGTTAGTTTATTTCAATTATAACAAATTATAAGATTCTGATACTCAACAACTTATTTATTCTGTTTCGAAATGCAAATCAAAACTATAATGTCTGTACAAAGAATCCTAAGTCAATTTGGTTTTCAAAAACATAATGGTATTTGGATTAAACTCGTGTTTGTTCTGTATTTAAGTTTCTTAACTAGAAGGTGTTTACCTCAAGTTTACCAATAAAACTAAAATATTTATTTTTAATTTTAATTTAGCATATTTTACTTATATTTTTATTTATAAAGGACAAATTGTAGAGTTCGATCATTTTGACTTTAATCATACATACAATTAACATCTTAATATTTTTTATTAGCCATTTAATTTGACATCATAAATCTAGTTTTAAAAATTAATATTGTTTCTATCAGGGGCAGAACAATTCCAAGAAAAAATAAGACAAATTATTTATTTTTTTTAATTAAATTGGAGGGATTTTAATTTTAGAATGTATTTAATTTCAGAAATGCATGAGTCAATCTTATCTTATCTTATCATATTTGACTGATTACTTTAAATCATATTTTCATTATATCTTATCTTGTTTTTAATACCAAAATGGTAGTATTATTTTGCTGATAAAAATCCATCTTACTAGAATGTTACAAATGTATTTGCTATGATAAAATAATATAATCCGATTTGTAGCTCTATTGACATTAACTTAGCAAATAACTTCTTTTTTTTTTTCAGAAAACTATAATAAATGTCTCTGCTAAAACTAAATTTAGCTTTGTTCATGAATATTGGCATTTAAATAATACTAGAGAGTCTTATCAGTTATCACAAACAAAATGTTCAATTTTATATTGGGGGTATTTCGATTAATTGAATGGTACTTATGGTTTATTCATCATATCAAAAATTACCATACTAAAATGGAAAACGTTAATTTCAATAAAATCTTTTTGGTGTATATGACACTACTAATTGCCTTAACTATCCACAACATATACTAATTTAAGAACATGATTTAAATAATATATATATATATATATATTTAAAACACTATAACAATTTATTAGGAGAAAGTATAGGAAAATAAAAATAGGTAAAATCCCAATTAATGAGCTAATCAAAGTCGAGCATGCTGAGCACTTAGCTAATCTTGCTACTACCACTAAACTATTATTAATGGTAAATTCAACTTTATAAAGGAAATATTATTCTACACATGATCAATAATGTAAATAATATCTTGCTTATATTTTGTTATTACTGCAGAGCCGTGTGGATTTGACAGCGACTGTGTGGACAATGCTTACTGTGTGGGCCAGATCTACTGTCTTTGTAAACCAGGATTTGTCATCAACTCTGAGGATGGACAGCTGGCTTGTCTTCAAGGTATTGTCTTTTTAGTAAAAAAAAAAAAAAGTCTTCATTATTATCTTAATGCCTTCCCATTTTTTTTTTATTTAGCACTGCATCTCACTCCCTGTTTGGGTTGCGCATATAAGTACTAACCACGCCAATGGGTTAGGAATTGGTAAGGTTGAATTGCGAGGAATTGAACACGCATTTGCATGAAGGGAGAGGTGAAAAACATTTAGGAAAAATCAACCCCCATTTCAGCTGACTGAGATTCAAACCTAGCTCTCCCCGTCTTCGGTAGTCTAGTTCAACACAAAACTAGTGAGTTAGCTAACTACGCCACCAAGGCGGGTTCAGAAATTAAGTAGATCTGCTCTTTAAGAAGCTGTTGTCCCAATTCATAATTATTTGTTGAATATTAGAGAACTGAGTAACAGAGTCATATTCAACCCTAACACAAAAATACTTGTTTGAGTTACAACCATGTAACCTCCATTTACCTCAAAAGATAGCGAACTTACCTTTCTTGGTTCCACTATGGTGTAGCAAGATAAAGCTATTAAGTAGTCAGACAATGCAATCTTGTTATAAATTTCAGCTTAAACATAGTGTACACTTTCTATGACCTTTTTCAACAAAATTATTTCCCTACTTCACTCTAGGTTAATCTTGTTCGAGATTGGAGATCAGAGTTTGATCCCGGTAAGGTGTACTGAGGTGGTTTTCTCTAATGATCCCCCACTCTTAACGAAAATATAAATACAATTCCTCTGAATCCAACCTTACTAATCCTTAACCCACTAGCATAATTAGTACATAGGTATATAACCCAAACAAATAGTAAGACCTGGTGCTAAAAAAAAATCCCTCTTTTTTTGTACTATTCTATTCTATAAATTTAATTCAATAAATCATGATTGAACTTAGATAGATATGTGGTATTTATATTTTGCCACTTTATAAAAATTTTGACTTAATTTATATTTTGCCACTTTATAAAAATTTTGACTTAGTGAAAGCATATCCTCCTGGCTAAGTCATTAGAGTGGTACAAGAAATTTTAGTTTCCATCTTGGTAGTGCTAAAAAAAATCTCTGTTTAAATCTTAATCCCAATATCTATTTAGTAAATGGTTATGCACAAGGGTTGGATGTTTAATATTGGATGTAATGTTCAAAAATAAATTTGTTTTTTAATTATGTGCTGAAATAATAAATGCCTAGAAAGTGTATTTTAAACACTCCAAATATAACTATTTCTGTGGGTTTTTTTTATTAAGAAAACCACCGCATTTTGGTGAAGTGTCAAAGGTATCCTATTCACATGGATCTCGATTTTAATGATGACCTTCATTATTTGTTGCACGGCGAGTGTTATATGTTTACTCTGGAGAATATTTTATATGCAATTTAAGTCTTCTTACTCTTAGAAAGTATGGTACTTAATTTGTTTTTTGTCTGATAAACTGAAAACTATTTTTTAATTATATTTTAATATTTCTTTAGTCCTTATATTTTATACTTTATTTAGTGTATTTACTTGTGCCCAGCAGAGGCAATTTTTGGATTTATTTTTACCTTTGGGAAGTTACTATGTTTTTACTTAAGTTTATTTTCAAGGCATGAATGACTTCAAAAATGTTGACACACCTCCAAATCTCGTCAATAATAATAGCAATAATAACACTCTCAAATACTATTCAGAGCATTATCTATTAATTGAAAGATTTTAAATTAAATATAACTTATTCAAATGGTTATATATATTGCAAATTTATGGTTTAGAGGTCTTCGACACATACAAGTATTAGAGTATTGCAAATTTAGTTTGCTTTAGAATAAACTGGTGAGTAATTATCCCAGGCATTATCTGCTAAGCACCATAAAAGATACTTGTTACATTTTATTGTTTGTGAAATTATTGTAGATTCTATCAATTAACTAGTCAAAAAACATTATTTACATGCAACACCTGACACCTATCTATTTTGGTTTCTCGCAAAAAAATTAAGATAAAAAAAGAGTGGGGAGGTATTTTATACCATGGTGCCCAGGGTAAGAAGATGGTAAGATTATACCCTTCAGACAATTTAGCTATTGAGACAAGTGTCCTCACAGAGTTTAAGAGTGATTTCTTAAAATCCATCCCTCATCTTGTTCCACTAATTTTTATGGGTTAAGATTTTGATTTCAATAATTTATCATTAAAAAAATAATAACTACTCGCTTCGGTGATCACATGGCCTAAGGTGTCACTCTCGCAATAGACCAGACAGCCAATGACAGGTAGATTGGGGTTCAAATCCCAGTCGGGTGTACTGGTTTTTTTCCTAATTGATTTTCCACTCTCCTTACATGCAAATTTAGGCACATTTTCTCTAAATGCAACCTTCCTCATCTTTATCATATTGGTTTAATTAGTACACAAACATATATCCTGAACGGGTAGTAAAACGCAGTTCCAAAAACAATATATATTTGTTTTGTATTGTTTCTATCAGAGGCAACACACATTGGTGACGCTTGCACTGCAGACATTCAGTGCTCAAAGACTTTCGGAGCCCAAGCACAGTGCTTGAACAACGGTACTTGTGGTTGCCGGGAGGACGCTCATTTCATGGAAGATCTTTGTTACCGTAGTGTCCGTAAGTTGTCAGCACAAATACTGATTGTTTAATATTAGTCATAATGCCCTCAATTAAATTTCTTTGCCATTGCTAGTGCCATTTCAGTCACTTTCAGAAAGTGATTCATCTGGATTTTATTTCATATTGAAATCTTTTTAACATTTTAATGTTAATGTTTGTTTTGTCATTTTAACAATTTTAGTTTACTTTAATGTTTGTTTTGTCTTTTTAATAGATTATTATTTTAACATGTTAGTTTTGTCTTTATAACTTACATATTGTTTTAATATGTTTGTTTTGTCTTTTTATTGGAGTGATACACCTGTGGTTTTTTTAGCAGGTGTTTCACTCAATTATTACTATGAGCCCATTTGAGCACTCTTATGAAGTGTCTCAAATGGGTATTTTCTCATATTGAGTTTTATTATTTTTATATTTGAATTTGTATATTGTGTTTTCACCTTTTTATAGAGACAGGTGGAAAATATTACTCTCCTATGGAGATGTTACTATGTATTTATGTTATGTCAAGGGTCTATTGGCCTCATTGTGTCGATGGGCCTTTAAATACTACTACTAATAATAATAGTTAAAAAATATGTATAACCCGAACAGGTATTAAGACACGATGATATAATAATAATATAATAATAATATAATATATAATAATAATAATAATAATAATTATTATTATTATTATTATAACAGTTAAAAAACATGAATGTAAAAGATAAATAAGCCTATATCACACAAAATTCTATCTTACATTAAATTTAATACCATTTCACAAAGACATACACTGACCTTTTATTTAAAAAATTGCCCGCATATGCACACAGCTGTATACTGAACATAGGACTTTGTCACAGTTGGATGGATAATACCTTGTATTATTTGCACAAATTCTCATGAGTACACATTTCTTTAATATAAAAATGTTTAGTTATATTTGGTAAAGGTACCTCAAAACTAGTTTTAAAACTGTCAAATTTAAAAGCTATAAAATCAAGAGATTTATATTGAAAGAATAACAAAACAATATAAAATTCTTATTTTAACTTTTTATCTAACATTTCAACCAAACTCCAAATTTTCTTTAAATGACAAATAAAAAACTTACCTAGAATCAACAATGCACAATTTCTTCCTCTTGTTCCAATTTATTTCTTTGCCCCTGGGTGTGAGGTTTATTTTGATTTCTTCCTTCTTCGTCTGTAATCCACATGTTTTTTCTGTCTGTCCATGTTGATTAAATTTCATTTTATACTATAGTTTAATAATTTAAGTAAAGATCTTACACGCTCTATATGATTGTCGTTCATCAATGGAAGTAACACCCAAGCCCACAGGGCCTGCAATTGGGGGAAGGGGGGCCCAATGTTATAAGGGGGCCTGCGAAAAAAAACCTTTAAATTAGTATAAATATGGTGGAAATAATTATAATCAAATAACATAATATGCTGATTATTGACACTTTAGATAGTTGAATATGTTTATTAATAAAGTGTTGTAAATTATAACCAATCTAATAGCATTATTTCAATTATTCAATTGGATTTTAAATAGCGCAGATTTTTATTTTATTTTCATGGAGTCAAGCTGACTGACCGATGACGTTCTCAACACAAAACCGAGGCTAAAACAGTCATTATAAGGTGTGATTACTAATTTAGTAATTATTTAGGACTATTAATAACACCAATTAAGGTGTTAGATGACTTGGTAAAAGGAGGCTTGAAAATAAATCTTTCGTGGGGGGGGGGGGGGGGGCAAGCTTAATATGTTACGCCACTGTCATTCATGTGTTAAAATTTTGAAAATAATCAGATGTAAGTGCATAACAGATATTCATTATTACACTCACCGAGATTTTGACAAAATTTTCAAACTATTAATAGAAAGAGTTTGCTTGTACTTGTACAATAGCTTCTGCAGCAAGTATTGAAATAGTCAAACAACTGAAAGAGGGAGAGGCAGAGGAAACAAGAGAAAGATTTGCTTTGCTCGTCCACTACCCTCTCACCTCGCTTCCCACCTCATCCGTCAATACTTGAAAGATTCAACGTTCTTTTGGCCGAGGGATATCGTTACTGTACGGAGAAATATTGCCAGTTGTTACCTCACAGAAAAATACAAACGCTTCTAAAATTTGTGTTGTGAGCGCACTATTAAGCTACATCATTTGATTCGTAAAGAGCTGTTCTGCTACCATATACCAGTAGCTTTTTGGTATATATTCATTTGGATCATAACGAGCAAACCAAATATGTCTTTTTTGCTACTTTCCAAAGTGGAAAATTTCAACTTTATAACTATGTTTAGAAGTTTATTTATGTATAGAGTAGTAGAAGATAGTTTTGTGCTAATTCCAGCGACAACCAAACTCATTTACTACTAAGAGTTTTATCAATATTTGGCTTTAAGCGTAACGTCTGATTGGCACTGTCTCATCTGTCTAAACAGCCCTTTTTTTTAAGAGTAATGTCACCTTTCTTCTTCTTTACAATCTTATTATTTTACTCCTCCTTTTCTTGAAGGGATTTTATCTCTTGTTGCATTTTTCTATACTTCAAGGGGGTCAAGAACATATTTAAATAAAGTTTATAATGCGTCTTTATCACTAGATTTGTCATGAAGGAAACGTTATTACTTGTTGTGGAGTTTTAGTCAAAAATCCTTGTGTTTTGACACTTTTAGAGTTACAGCCTTGTTTTGTTGCTGCTGTGGAATCAAACTGTGGTGCGGACTAATTTTTAAAGGGGTTTCTTCAGTCACTTCTCTTCTGGTGATTTGTGGAGGAGCAAAGGTTATCTCAGTAATAACATTAGGATCAAATGAATATATATTAATAGCTTGAAATCAAGCTCATACATTAGCTGTTCCAAACCTAACAATATATTTTCACAAATATTCTTATGTTTGCTGTGCGGTCTTCAGTAACTTCATTGTTAACCAATACACTATAACTTTCATCGTGGAATGTTTCAAAAGAGGCAAACACTGATTTGTCCTAAACTACAACTCTTGTGCTGTGCTACTTGGCAAACAGAAGAGAGTGATGCCATGATATTTGGCAACTTCTACCATGCAAATGCAATCACACACTAAGGAAAACACTACCTTGGGGTTTTAAGTTTGCAAAATGCATAACCCCCTTGATGAAAGATGATGTGGTCATTGACTCTTTCTCAGTCATCTCAACCTCTACGCCAGGTGGAAAGGTTATCTTTCCATTCAGGCTTTAATCTCTTCCCTTTAAAATGGATTATAGGCGTATGACTTGACCCATTGCATTCCCAAATGAGACAATAGATATCTTTTCACCATGTTAGGCCCTACAAGATACACTCCTTTTTTCTCCTTTCCTGGCAAATATTGTTTGTTTATTGAACTCAAAACTACAGCATTTTCGTCCACATTATAGATGAGCTGCAGCTTGTCAAAAATTTCCAATTGGGTTATTGCCTTCTTCAACTCAGCAAAATTGTCGTTGACAATAACTTCATTGAGCTTCTGCTAAGCCCTATCTGGGTTCATACTTGGAGCAGAGGCGGATATACGCATAGGCCAAGTAGACATGTGCTTATGGTGGCAAATTTTGAATTACGAAAAAAATTACACATGTTAAAATAATGTTTTGGCTTCATCGTGTTTGATTGTTGGGGTTTGCTGTATCTGCGAACCAACATGAGAAAGTATCGTCTTAATTCACTGACAATCGTCTTAATTGAAAGTCACTTATTGGATGGAAGGGATTTGTCTGGCATCAACCAGTTCACTCAGCTGAAATAAAGGAAAAATATACTATAGACTATTTTTTTATTGTATACATGCTAATATTTTATCTGTAGTAAAATTTTCTACAGTCTACTAATACAGACTTTATATTTTTAAATTATATAATATTTGAATTTGGCCAACTAGCTGGGTCCAGCTTTAAAACATCACAGAACAATAACTATAATGTCTGGGATACTTACCTCTCTACAAGAGTACTATAATCCAAATAGCAGATAAATTACACACCAAAACCAAAGAAAGGATTCATTAAGCCATTATTTTTACTAAACCGCAGTAGTAAAACTTGCAATGTGGGTTCGATGATGAAGAAGCAGGGAGGGAGCCGTTCGAGCCGTCTCAGTTGCACTCAAGAGATTTGTCTTGAGCTCTTGATGAGGTGGTAGGCATAATCATCGTCATATTAGAGATATACAAGTGTTCCATCAGAGTGCTCAATCCTTCATTTCCAATTTTTTTTTTTAAATCTTATACCTACTATTTAAAGCTTGCAGCTTAGTGTCTCAAATTTACACCAAATAAAATCATGTAATTTTTTAGTTTTATGTTGAAATTCCTGTGTTTACCCTGTCTTACAGATATGTGGCAACCACGATCAAAAATCTTATTTATATTTTGTACAGCAGCAATCAATTGCTAACATCGCTCACTAGTTTTGAAATTACAGTTTTAATTATCCTTGCCTGTATTATTGCTGTATGTTTATTATTAGTAATGTAATGTCCTGATGTTGCAGCTTTGGTGGTCTTTGTAGGGTGCGTAATGACTGCCGGAATGGCCCATCCACATTCCAAGCAACATGTATTCGTGGAGAGTGTGTGTGCACATTTGGTTTCCATTCCAGCGGATGGATGGAAATGCATACAAAACATATGTGAGTAGCCTACAAATAGGAAACACAAGATCTCTATGTTGAGAACGAATGACAATCTATTCATTATGTTTTGAAAAATATTTCCTGGACCAAATTTAAACCTCTTAACATTTTCTTTTCTTTCAAGAGAACTAGCCAGTTTCATATTTATGGCCAACATACATTTATTTATATTTTCAACAATTATGTATTTTCTGTCTGGGATGGGCCTTAGAACAGTCTCTTAGTATTCCCTGCTTAATGTAAGAAGTGACTAAAAGGGGAATGACACAGCGGCTCTAACCATCCAAGGGCATACATAATGAAGGATTAGTCTTTCAAAACATGACTGAGTGGGAATCAGGTTGAAGTGAACCCAATCTTATGGGTTTGCCGGCCTTCCCATAGTATAAATGGGATCTTCCCCAGATAACATTTTTATTTGCTGTTTATCTCATGGATACTCAATACTAACTCTCAATTTATGTTCCGACATCATACTGCCAAACCCTACTGGCGACTCGTTGAATGAAGCCTGCTAATATGTTTTTTTATTTTTTTCAGTGTTAGATGGCCCATGCTCGCTGGACAGCGACTGTTTTTTGACCAATAACAGTCGTTGCATGGGAGGTTTGTGTGGGTGTCAAGTCAACTTTATAAGTAGTGCTGACAACAGACGATGCCTCAGGTGTGAGTAGTTGCAGTTGTTTAGCTCTAATAGGGGTGTGCTTTTAACATAATAAACCAATAGAATGAAAAGATATATTTGATCTTATGGGGAGCATTCATAATAATATTTATATGTGGAAAATTCATCAGTAGAGATAGGAATTTTTTTGAGGTTTTAAGGAGTTTTGCGAAGATTTTTAGAGGAACTTAACCTCCTGACTGCTAGAGACCCAAATTTCTTTCTTTTTCGCCAGATACCGTATATATTTTTTTAGTCTGGTGATGCGTCCAAAAACTATTTAAATAGTACTTATAATGATAAATTTGGTCACAAACTTTAACAAACTCTATTAAAAAGTATGTTCAATTGTATCATACTATTTATTTTACTAACAATATGCTTTTAATTCTGTTCTTTGAAAAAATATTAATTAGACTTAAATAATCGGTACTGGCACTATAACGTAATCATTTAAAAAAAATTAGCGGTGACTGAGCTATCGCAGGACTTAATCTTGCATTTCACTTGCTGGTTATTGAAGGGGAGATTATTGTTTGAATCTCAGCTAAGCAGTTCAATATAGATGGTTTTTCAAATGAAGGTTACAGGGGAAAAGTGGCTTAAGTCCAATTTTGACTCAAATTGAGTTAATTGCTCTCATCTGTTCAACAATCATGAAATGTTTCTGATACAATATAGATAGATTATGATTACAAGAGGTCTCTTTTGTGTGTGTGGTGTGTGTGTGTGTATATGTTGTGTGTTTATATGTTTGTGTGTTTTAAGTATTTGCTGAAAGTTCTTATGGAGTTTGAGATATAAAATTGGTTGTCCTGAAAATTGTATGTAATGTGACTTTCCTCCTTTTTCCCCTGTATCATTCAAATGGGTGTGACTTTCCACCTTTTTCCCCTATATCATTCAATTGTGATTTTAACTATGGTTTTCTCATCCTCTCTGCACACTAATGGAAGAAATTATATTAAAAGCTATCCTACCCCTCAAATTGTCACTTTTTACCCTTTTTTTTAAAATATACTAATAAAAATAAATTACTTTGGGCCCAACTTTTCAGCGGTTCACCAATACAATGGTTTTAAATTGTATACCTGCTCTTTTTACATGTTTATGGCGGGCACGCTTGGGAATTGAGTTCGAGAATGACTTT
Source organism: Timema cristinae (assembly GCA_039000515.1). NCBI lineage: Eukaryota > Metazoa > Arthropoda > Insecta > Phasmatodea > Timematidae > Timema > Timema cristinae. Next base: position 28,717,425 of record JBCFYV010002255.1, read on the forward strand.
GGCTGTCATTTTACTGTTGCTAATTCAGTCTGCTTACAGCATATGTGCGCTCAGTGCCTATTTGTATTCTGGCAACTTTCAAAATTTTCAAACTTTTTTATAATCATTATTATTTAATACATTTTCTAAATTGATTACAGTGGCATTTAAGGATAAAAATAGGAATGCATTAGCAAGTTAAATAAAAGTCAAAGTTCTGTTTTTCTAAGGGGGTCTGGGACCTAACCCGCTGTATGATTGGGTCCCTACTTTACTTCTTCTCAAAAGAATATATGATGTAGTTGCAGAGAGACTGGGAGAGAAATGTGAGGAAGATGCTCAATGTTCAGAATTTATACAACACTCCACTTGTGGCAGCACTGGTCGGTGTGAGTGCCCCGAATATTACCACTCGGTTAGTCCGATGGTTGGTGTTGGGAAAGCCTTGGTAAGTTGATTTGTTTGTTACAAGTTGTAAATTAATCTAGAAATGGTATTCTGTTTGGCGTGTAAATATAATAAAATGCTTACTGCTTATCCTTAAGGTGGGGGATGTAGGAATCGCGAGAAAAGTAATTGTTTTTGCAGTTTTTATATCATAAAATTTTTTTGGTCAAAATAAAAAAATTTTTTTGCCTCATTACAGACTTAAAGTTTAATTTTCTTTACATATTGATGTCAACAGTTCTTGAATATCTTTCTAGGGTGTCCTGGAATTTAATAACAACTTTTTCTCTTCATTTAAAAAGTTTGTCATTTAATGCTACTATGCTCATGGCAGATATTCGACTTCTGTTGTATTACCATATGAAGAAAATTAAACTCTAGGTTTGTACTAAAGCTATATATTTTTTTTCTATAAAAACTGAAAAACACTGGCCTTTTCTCGGGTTCCCTACATCACCACCTTAATTAACTTATTCTTTTTTTTTTAGTGATAATTGTTATAAAAAAATCAACCATTACTAAATGAAGTTAATGTTGTAGGTTTGGGTGAGAGCTGCACCAACAGTAGGCAGTGTGTGGTAAGGGGAAATGTGACAGATGTTACGACATGTTCCAATGAGGTGTGCGAGTGTGTGCAAGGCTATACACCCAACAATGAGAAAACAGACTGCAGTAAGTTTCCCCCACATCTACTATGTTGGAATTAATCAATCACAGTTGAATATTTTGGCTCAGAGAAACTCCTATAGTGAGCGAAATATTACCATCCTTGCAAGAAACGCCAGGACAGCTCAGTGATAGAATATTGGAATGTGAAGTCATATGTCCCAAACTCAACTTCATTATTCAGGTTATTTTTCTTTAATAAATTGTATTTGATTTTAGCATAGAAACTAAACTTAAGTATAGAATGTGCTCAAGAATTATTAATATAGCATATTTCACTTACTTAAATTCAACCTTTCTAATCCCTAAAAAATTATCATAATTAGTACATATGGTGTAACCTGAACAGGTAGTAAGATGCGATGCTAAAAAAAACTTAACTGGACTAAATTTTTCTAGCTAAAGTGTATTTGAATGCCCCTATGTACATATCTGTCCATGCAGTGTTTATTGAGGAGTTTTGCTGCCATGTCAGACACTCTAGTAATATTATTTGCACCCTGAGACTGGCCAGGCTCACAAGAGCCAGGCAAGAGAATAACTTGTCCTCTGGTGCAGTTTGACGCAACCACGGGGCAGACAAGAGCTCTTTATACTCTGGAAAGGGAAATCTTCTTCATCTCCCAGTTAGGTCTGCACCTGTCAGCAGGACTCCATTTCAGTCTGTCGGTCATTGCTCCTGTCTCTCTTAGCTGCCAAATGTTTGGCATCCCTTCTCTCTTGAGGACTCCATGCCATCTCTCCACCTCCACCTCTTCCTCGGTTTTCCCCTTGGTCTATTCCTACTCCAGTCTCCCTTCTCTAACATTTCACAGCAACTCTTTCTCCTTCTGTCCTTTCAGCATGTCCTAACCATCTCGGCTGGGCAGCCTCTATTTTCTTCAATACCAGTATCACTCCTACTTTCTGTCAGATATTTTTATTTCTAGCTCTATCTCTCCTTATAATTACCACTAAAATAAACATCTCAAATATTCCTTAGCAGTAGCGATAAGTTTTACAACTAATTTGTGTCTGATACCAGAACTCTTGCTTGCTATTAGCAAGCTGTTCAGATTATATTACATTCAGCTGTATATGCATATATTTAATATTGGGATTGTCCAATCCATTCCAAAAATTATCAATGAATTATTATTTTGTGTTTCTAGATGGCAGTACTCAACTCTTGGCAGTATTCAACACTGTCATTTTGGCACTATCTGCTGTGAAATTACTTAGGTAGGCATTTTGGTGTGTAGCGTTTGAGTGGGTGTTAACATTTAAAGTTGAGTAAAATTATGAGTTAAATTCTAGTAAAGCTATTAAAGAGGATTAGCTAATATCCATGACCTTATACCAACTACCTTCATCAGATAGCAGTATGTTTAAGATTATAGCTGCAATGTTTTGTAATTAATTGTGTTAACAAATAAAACAATTTTGTGTTAAAAATATAAAAAGGGTTTCCAAAGACCTGTAAAACCGGGGAGTGTAAGAGAATTTGATCAAATTTCTAGCACTTTGATATATTCACTTAAAAATACACAACTTTTAAGGACTATATAAATATTGACCAGAGCCAATAAATTTATCTTTACTCCAAAAACAGTTGGCACAATGTGTTTCTAACAGTTTTTCTTTCATTTCAAAATGGGATAATCCAGAATTTGTGTTATTTGTACTTTCTTCTTTGTGTTTGATAAAGGCAACAATGCCGAAATATTATTATATTTGTAATAAAATTTGTGTGTGTGACTACTTCTACTATAGAAGACAGACGAAAGGAAGAAGATGTCACCTTTGTGCATTGGATTCTTCCCACATTTTTCCTCTTTCCCTGGGTGGGCTTTCTTCATCAAATTTATTCTTATTCTTAGTAGTTTATTTTTCCTTTTTCTTTAGTTTTATCAATTTCCTTTATTATAAAATTATTTAACCACTGTGTCACCTCATTTTTAAACAACTTTTAGTTTGTAATTTTAGAAATAATATTTTTTCTTTCCATTAATAAACACTGCATCGCTTTAAATATAGATGGGACAGCTAATCTCAATAATTGTCATGGCCAACATGTGATTTTCGTTTGGTTTTCTTTCCATTGTGCGTTTTTAGCTATAGTTGAGTAATGGTTATGTACATGCATGAGAATTCAACTAATGTCATATGAAGAAGCCTAAAGGAAACATAGACTCAACCAATGTCACTCACAGAGATGAAAATCCACTAACATTAATGTATATCACAACAATTATTTTAAATCATATTAGATGCCTATATCACACAATTATTTAATATATGGCTTCTATGATGTCCAGTATAATCCCACTCAGTCTAACTTAAAAAAAAAACCTATAAAAACTCAATTGTTACTTTTTAGTTTATTTTAACTTTTAATCAAATATCTGTGTGTATGCCCCTTTAATTCTGTGCATCTTGTTTACATTTTTAAATCTTCACATACTAAGGGACTCTGTGACATCCTATCAGAAAATCACATGTTTATTTTTTTAATTCAAGTGTAAGAAGTGGATTCATAACAATAATTTGTTGGAATACTGATAGGGATATTTTTTCGCACTTTATATTTAAATTACTAGGATGAATATCTAAACTAAAGTATCTATAAATAGCTTTGAATTAACTATAAATATATATATTTATAATTAATGTTGATTTTGTTTGTTTCCTTGTATTGTTGGTGAATATATTACATATTAGGAACTAGATTATATTAGCTTGGTTTAAGTGAACTATTATAAGCTTTTTATGAAAATAATGTATTTTTTTTATAACGTGTTATATTTTCCTATCCTTAAAAATATTGTAAAAATTAAATTGAATTAAGTGAACAGTGTTGAGACATTAACCAAGTATGCCTTGTCTTCTATTTCAAGGGGTCTGGTTCATATCTTGTTTTCAGGCAAATTGTAGACTCATAGTCTGGCTTAATGGTGCATTTTGGTGTTGACATTATACAGTGTTTCTCTATATACCATTATAAGATCATAAATAATGTGAATCTGTATATTGTATAGGATTGCATTACCCAATAGCACATTGTCTTAGGCTGAAATTCTTAAACCCACCATGCATTGACACCATTTCACAATATGTGTGTGTGTATCTATAAAATTATTATATTAGATTGTAATCTCAATAAAACTATGGTTATAACACAATACATATTTATACATATGGTTTGAAAAAATATATATTAGCTCTGGAAAACCTAAAGAAAATTTAAAATATACTTTAGCTGTTTGAATTAAACTTTACTTTATCATGGATAGCTGGCGGTTCTAGGTGATTAAAATTAACTTAATGATTATTATTATTATGAGACTACACAATTATTTTGTGTCTTTTGAAACATAGATTACACTTTGTTAACTGGTAAAAGATTGGCTTTATTTATAAAAATATACTTTAGGCCACTTTGTAAACTTGAAAGTGTGGATGCTGGATGCACACTGAATAACTGTTAGGTTGGTGATACTGCACTGTTTGTTTAAAACAATAATATGTTGCTTTGAAAACAATGTAAACGACAACAGACAGCTTGCTACAACAAAGTCATGTCCTACAATTAAGGCTTTCTTCAGTTTAAAAAATGTGAAATATTTATAATTTTGTAATATTTTCTTGCTTCTTTAATATGGATTTCGAATATATTTTTTTTTAAATATGGGCATATTAAACTTTATAAATAAGATATAGAAAACGGTATACAAGATACTAAACATCTAGGACGCCATACTTCCCGAGGTAGTTATACAGAGCAAACAGCAATGATGAGCACTACTATAAAAAAAGAAAAACAGTTGAAGCATGAAATTATATAATAAGGTAACTACCAAGATTTGTTTAGATGCTTTTATATTAATAAAACAAAAAGTTACTTTAAGAATAGAGGTAATAAATATTTACATAGAGCCTAAAACGTTGTAGTAGATATTAATAGAAGAAATATGTAGTTAAATACAAATATTTGGCTATCATACTAAACTTACTGGAGAGTTTTAGTTTTAAGCCACTTGCTTTTCTGCACATCAGAGCTAAGTTGAAAGAGTTATTGATTAGTCATGTGGAAGAAGGGGTGAGGGAGGTGTTAGTCATTCTCTACAGGATTAAAGTATTGGTTTCAATATGTTTGATTATCTTATAACAGGGGGAGGGGGAGTAGGAAGATCTGCCCCCCCCCCTCTCCCTGGATCTGCCACTGAATAATTTGCAGATGATGGGCCATGTAAAGTATATTTAATTTATTTTAGTAATGTATGATATAAAGTAAATAATAATTTATATAAAATAGTATAGTAAATCTGCCTTTCTGTTGCTAACTAAGTCTTAAGAACATTTTTATTTTAACATTAATTTATTTATTCTCAGTGATTTTTTTATAATGTTATGTTTTAATTATAAACTAATAAGGTTTGTAAGGCCCATAATCTATTTATAAATTTATATAAAATGTTAATTATACTAAAATAATAAAAAATAATGATGTTTGTACCATTTATTTTTCTATTGTAATATTTTAATATCATGAGCACATTACTCTGGTAAATCTGGACCTTTTAGAGTTAAGATTGCATTTCTTTCATAATACAACTAGACATTCAAAAATAGAAAAGTTAATTCAATAAAGACACAAAACAACTTTAAATAAATGCTGAAATGTTTCTTTTGTGTGATTTAACAACAATAAAACAAAGATGATTAAAAAACATAATTTCATTTGGTAAGATTAGTATAACTTAATATATGGTTGTTAGCGTTTGTCAATTCCTTTTGATATGAAGGTAATGAAATCTCTGCTAACCACTTGATGTATATTTGACCAACGCGGTCAGAAAATGAGCCAAGTGACTGGCAAAACCATTGCAGCGGCATAACAAAATGGATGGTTTGCTGCCAGGTTGCCTGAAACATAACCATTGTCTTATGAAAATACAACATTAACATATGTCCAGACAAGCAAATTAGGGATTAGAGTTTTTAATTTTTTTTTTTTTTTTCACCGTGTGGTGTAAAATGGCAGTTGAATCTTATTTTAAGCTATACAATCTAGTTTGCTTTCTTACACAAAACTTTTACTTATAGATTGCCTCTTAACGATAAAACATGAGAGTATGCATACAAATGTAATGGAGTAAAATTATATTTATGTGTGTATAAATATTGTGTACTTAAAAAGTTGTGTGAGTATGCAAATTAATACATAAAAGTGTCATGTAATTTAATGGCTCAATTAATAAGGGTGACTCCTTGGTGGAAATAAAGAAGAGAATTAGAGATATATCAAGATTGCATGTGTAGATATCTACATTCGAATTTGAGGTTTCAGCCGAGCAAGTTTGAGGGTAAACAATTCACTATGTAGGTGAAAGCTATACAAACAGGAAGCCATCTATTATTGGTGGAATTGCTTCAAGGTAAGTTTGTCTTTTCTGACAGATGAAAAGGTATGCTAAAAAATAGTTCAACATTTATCCACCTCATACATATATTTTGTCACTTTGACAAGCGAAGTCAGCTGACATTACTTTTAAATGAATACCTAAGTGAGATATAAAATAAATCAACTAACCAAAATAACTTAACCTCTCAAATAATAATAGCAAACATAAAAATGTGTTGAATTACCCAATGTTCAGGAATAAAAGAACAATTCCCGAAATTTTCGAGATTATATCATCTCTGTCCCAACAATCGAGTCCAGAATGGTCGGAGAAGTGAGAGGGACCCAACAACATACGACATGTCGAAAAGGGACCTAATTTTGTCTGGACAACTGAATAAGAAGACGCCCACTGAGCAAGGGGGTATGCCAAACGCCCTGGAACCTCCGAGAGAACCACCATCAGGACCTGACTCAATCTTGTCCACATCCAACGCAGAGACTAAATCCCCTACAAGGACTTCGACCAAATCAGACTGCGAAGCAAGATCAAACTTCGAGTCACTTTGGAGTTTTTATGAATATGTTTTGTTTAAAAATATGTATAAGTTATTTATGCATGACCACATATTTTATTCTCACCTAAAGAAGAACACCAATCAAAATCATATATCATAAACACAATACGCTTATGTCACAAAGATAGCTTCACTCTTTGGACCAGTCCTATAGCTCCATTCATTTACTCTTTAGTCTTGCAAATAAATCTAAACCCTCACTGGCATCAACTTTGATGTCATAATGAATATTAGCAAGCGCTAAGCCATTGAGACATGCTCGTTCATTGTTTAGCAGAGGTAGGTTTTGAGTCTTTGTAATATAGAGAAACTCCTCTCTGCCTTAGCAGGGGATACTGGCAACAGTGCTAAAAGCTGTAACAAAATGTTTATGTTAGGGACGAATTTGTCGCAGTAACTGAAGGACTCAACAGTAGTAACAGGAATATCTCCGACTACAACTCCATCCCACTTCTTCCACCAATTAACGAGCTCGGCTCTTAACACTGCCATCCTAAAAAAAATTCTCAGTGTTATCTGATATGATATTCATTTGGTTTATTTGTCGTCTGCATATTTTTGGTATAGTTATTTCACTTGATACTGAAGCTGCTTGTTGGCAAGTGTTTACAAAAAGCATCTTAAAGACGTTTACAGCATTGATTCTCATGTCCATGAAAATATTTAACAAAGTTCAAACATTTGATACAGCAGATGAAAGATCCTGATTTGGACTTTGTAGGTATTATGTATGTGGGTGCTAACAGAGGTCACATTATAAACACTAATATCCTAGGTACAGTTCACGCCAGTTACCTCGTAACACTGACGCTACCTTTCTGTCTGTCATGGCGTTGTCGCACTTCACTTGTTTCTCAGTTGTTTACAATGATCTCCGGCGCACAAGACTTGTACCATACATATACTACAGTAGGTTCTTGTTTAGTTGCAGTGTGTAGGAGAAGCATGAACGATGAGTTTTAATGCAACCAGGAATCACCTCATGTGATTACAGAACTGAAACACACACCAGTATCATATCATGGTCATGCTCTAGTTCTGCAAGAGCAGCCACAATAAAAGAAACAGTTCTTGAATATAATGGGAGAATCATGATTAACCCATCTTGTAGCACATAATGATTTCAGTTTGGTCTTTTTCGCTGGAGAGAGGTGTCAGCTTCAGAAATGATAAGTGTCCAGTACAAGCACTCTCTTGGACGATGCTGATAAAATCTAGAAACTGAGCCCAGAATTCCCATCATGTTATTTATGTATGGCACTTTACAGGATTTAGAAATGCATAGGTTCAGTGAAACAATGTGTGTAGAGTGCCAGTGGCTGGTCCTTTAAGATGAGCACGTGCACACCATTAAACTTCCTCGACATATTCGACTTTCCCTCATATCCTTGCCCACGACCATTATTGTAGTTTAAACCCAGGGTTTTCAATTCTTGCTCTATTGCTCCTCTTATTTCTATACCTTTTGTTCGAGATCATAGACACGAAACCTAAAAATTATTTTCTAATAACGAAGGTCGTCATATTCACATATATGATACATAATGTAATCTGCTTTGTTGTGTGACGTCTGTGGTTTCATCACATAAAACTGAAAAATATTTTGCAAGATCAATGTCTTAACTATAACGTGAGAATAACTCCCAATACATGAAACTAGTTCATTTTATACAGTGGGGCATATCATTTAACAATTGAATGGTGTCAAGCAACAACACTAAGGTGAAACTGAGTAAACTGAATTCAAAGTAAATGCGTCACTATAAATTCCAATTTATTTATATAATAAAATTAATTAAATAAATATAATAGTACAACATTGTGTTTTTTGAATATACTACAATGCCAATATACATAGTTTGCTATTTGATAAAAAATCATTTGGCACTTGGTTGAATGTTGCGAATTTCAAAAAACAACTTAATTATTTCTGTCAACTAAACCATAATACACAAACCTGTATAAATTCCACTGATATATTGTTAAAAATTGTGAACCTAATAATATAAGTTAATATTAACAATAGGTTTAAAAAAAAATATTTTGTTCTTATTGGTACTGTCTTTTCACTTAAATAATTTCATTGGAAAAGTCAAGTTCACCATCATAACCATCAACATCATCAATGATCTTTTGGTCATCAAATAAATTATTATAAAAAGGTTTTGCATCTTCGGGAATAAGACGAAGAATTGATTTAATATCTGCCAGTTTAGGATATGATATTGCTTTGCCGTTAGGCCAAAGTGGGACAAGGTTCTCCATCGCAAATGTTGTAGCTGTTGGACGACAGTACTCTCTTACTAATGTCCACTTCAGAGTAGATCACATCATCACTGTTCATTTTCACATATAAAATGAATGGCTTCTCTTTAACTAGTTTTATTTCTCGTATTTTGAACCAGTTTATTTACAGGCCAGTACTGTCAACTTTGCGGTTCAATTATCAAATTTTCCAGTGAAACTGTACCATAAAAGCATCGTAACTTATTTTTGTAACCTGCATTTTATTTCTTCGGCGACAGTTCCTCATTATTTCCACATAGTCTTCATCTGTATATAGTCTTTGACGTGTTTAAGGGCTTTCTCATGTCACTAAAGTCACTACTGTTTGGCAGATAGCTATGGCAGATATCAGAAATTTAATTTGAATGATTTTGTAATAAAACATTCAACATTAATGTGAGTTTAATATTGCAGTTTTGTCCTCCACATGAATTGGACCACAAGATTAGCTCTTCAACCTCTTCTGATGAGTTAATTTCCATGTGCTTCAACAGACATGAGCTGATTTCTTGTGCTTCTCTTCCAGCAGCCCCTTACATCCATACATAACAAAAACATTTTCCAGATTTTCCAGAATGTACTCCCAGATCGATCCCGGTCGAGTGCACTGAGGGTGTTTTTTTCCTAAATAGTTTCCCACTCTCTCGCCACACAAATTAGGGTGAACGTACTCATTTACACCTACCTCATCCCAAACCATTAGTGTCATTAGCGTCATGGCGTATAGCCCAAAACGGTTGTAAGAAACTGTGATAATAAATAAAATATATATTAAAGAACATTCCTGTTTTCAAAAACTAATAATGGAACAAATATTCGGATAATGTTATGTATATTAAAGTAAGTTCCTCTTTTCAAAAACAAATACTGTTATATGAATATTAATTGTTATTATTTCTAACTTTCTGTAAAATAATAATTTCTGAACTTTTCCAGTTTTCTTCATCAATTTTTCAAACTGTAGAACTATTGACGAATCCTTATAAGAAATTATTAATTTGTTACTGAGATACAAAGATTTGCCCATAGGCAATTACGACATTGCAAGAACAGACAACACAACATAAAATCATACTATTGAACTTTATGTATGTAGGAAGTTAGATTGTTTGAAATTATAATAAAAGCCAGGGAAACTTAATGTTTCAGCTTTTTCTGATATCTTTGAATTATCATTTTGGTTGTCTTCTGTATAAAATTTGCAAGTGCCAAGTCTACTAATCTTTTTGAAGGTTCTGACATGTTAATAGGCTATTCAATAAATTTTGTAATGTTTTCTCTAAACAATAATATAAACATCTTCTTAAAACAAAATAACTCAACTGGTGGCACAAAAAGGATTACACAGCTTATCAGAATCAATCAAACACACTCTGACATACAAATACAGTAGCTAAAAGCGGGAAACTTTGTTGCTTGGTAGTTTGTTGCTTATCAGCAAATGACAGAAATACATTCAAACAACTGCATTATGGTGGTTGGATGTTTGTAGCTAATTGAAGAAAAGACCTTTACAAAATGGTAGTTGGTTTGGACAGCTGTAGATAGCAGCACAATGCAGGAAACACTTTTATATTTATTTACAACATAGAGAGGACTCTTTTCTCTCACTTAAATTTAAAAAAAAAACTAGATTGGTGCTTGGTTGTTTGTTGCTAAACACTATTCGATTGGGGTTCACTCTCTGAAAGTGATTTGTAGGTCTTTATCTCCTGAATCTATTCTAAAAGATAGAGAACATCGAAAAACTCCGTGTACCTGATATAACTGGCTTGACTGAGCTATTAGCATTGAATGGACCATTGTCATGATGATCTCTTGGTGGTAAAATATTCCAGGCACAAAATAGTGTTGTTTTTATTATTGGAATCAATCTTTTTCTGTTTGTCTCAATCATTTCTGCCTTGTTCTTATCAATCAAAACACGAACTGCCCTAATGTCTTTTGATTCATAGTTTTTCTAGAACTCGCAGACTTTTTCAGCTGTAAAAACTGTGATACTTCGTAGATGCGTGAGCTCATAAATCTTCAAGGGCATTTTTAAACTTCTGCAATGGCTCCTTTACCATAAATTTTAGTGGTTGGAAATATATATAATAAAAAATGCAATATCTTTGTAAAATAATAATTACAGTACAATCATATTTTACAATGTTTTTACAGGGCTTTAAAATATTAAGTTCATATTTTGTATTCATGTATGTAGGCCGTATATACTTGTTATTTATTATGATCACCTTTTGTAGAGTAAAATTTGTTTCGCTGCAGAATTTTACGTGGGGTAGTTTCATTGTAAAACGTTGATTTTAAGCCCTCTCTAGCATACTTCAACTCCAAGCCACCAATAGGTGGTGCCCTTAGGCTTTAATTGCATTGTTATTAGTTACGAGTACGGTTAAATACTCAAGAGTCAAGATTACCTGAGTGCCTATTCCAACAACGACTGCAGGAGCAAACAAAAAACAAAACACAAAATTTGCAGAATCCTCCTTTCTTCACATCAATGTATGCAAGCCAGTGAAATTGATGTAACCAGTCCTTTTGAAATTTTTTCTGCTGGCTGGGGAAACAAACCCTAATTCAGGTTGCCATGTTGCCTTCAAAAACCGAAATGTATCACTTGGTTCTAAAATTTTACCAACACAATGACCATTGTCATTGGGATGTGTGGATATGTTTGATGGAATCTGCAACAATGCATTATAGAAAGGGAGATTAATATATTAAATACATAGTATAATGTAATGAAATATAATAGTAGAAACTCAGAAACTTACCTCAGTCATAGTCATGTTTGTACTATTAAGAAACTTCTTGGTCTGCTAATTCGTCCATCACATTTTTTCTAACAAAAAAAGCTTGAATATCGCCTGCCACACTTCTCTTCATTTTGCTCGCTGAGATTGATACTAGCTGTGCCACGCTTGCCTAGTCAGCAGTTGTGGTCAAGTCAGGAGAGTTGAATACGAGTGGTTGAGGGGTGTTTGGCTGTATGACTATCAGACCTACATACTACATGTATTTCAATGCATTTAAATATCTCGAATATGTTTGTAACTTTGTGTCAGTGTATTGGATTTATCATTTATTGACATGCTATAAACTACGAAAATGACTGAAGACCAAATATTTTTATTTCAAACTGTTGAATGAAGTTTTATCTAGTGTATGCTGTGGTTCATTAGGAAGGGGGTGGGGGCTAAAGCCCACTCAGCCCCTTCGTGGTTACGTACCTGACTAGTTGAGAATTACTGTTTCCGAACCTATTGTGGTTTTAAACATTTTAAAGTCGTAATAAGCTTGATGAATAATTGAATAACCCATACTTGTTAAGAATTTATATCCATTACTGTTTCCAGCCTATGGTCTGGGTCAGTTTTTTATTTTTTTATTCAAGCCATATATTTTCCACTGCCGGCTGGCTAGGCCTTTCGTAGCTTAATATGCCTTAGAACTAGAACAGGAACTAGAACTAGAACAGACACAACATCCAGTCTCCGACCATTAATTTATGAAAGAGTAAAGCCACATTTCACCAATGATACATTTTTTGGGCATGCCGGAAATGGAACCCAGGACTCTTAGCTCAGTATACAGCAATGCTGTAGTCAGGGGGGTTGGGGGTTCAACCCATTATTCCCCCCCCCATCAAAATTTTAGGAACAATATATATATATAATTTATATTTATATATATGGCTTTATTTATGGTTCAAACAATATCAAAATTAAAGTACAAGTACAAATTATAGGGCACTGTTACCATAAAAAGGACTTCAGATAGTTTCTAGAACTGTTTATCATTTAGAATTTTTTCTAACCTCCAGCAATTGGAGGATATTTCTACCAAACCCCCTCTGAAATTATTGGCTGGCCACAACCTTGGTAGACAGACCCACTACCTACTAAGCTAAGGTGTCGGATCACTTGTTAAGAATATAGGAAATAAATTATGAGCCCTAATATTTAATTGTTTACATTTTATATACTAACTGTGCACCTGATTCAATAATTATTTTCATTGTGTTTATCAAATTTATTAAAATGACAATTAAGACCTCACAATGCCATCATCGGGGCTGTCCGTAAACTCTCTCACGCATTATTTTTTTTCTATCCTCTACCTCCGTCACAATTTGTTGAATCCCCCGTTATAATATTTTGTCACAATATAACACGCCCTCTCCCCCTCCCATTTAAATAATATTTTTTAATTGTAGAGCCTATAATATAACCCTTTTATTGAAATGTGTTCTTATGTGTTTGTCAAACTAAAACGAAGTCAATGAGTGGATTGTTGTTTGTTTATATGTACGCACAGTCAGGTTTATTAACACAGAACGCTGCCTGAAACGCTTAATTGTAATGTGACGTCACAAATCTGACTCCCCCAACCCCACCCCCGCTCCTGATATGCGTACATAGTTTATGGACAGCCCCATTACTAAGCAGAAGAATAGTTCAAATTTCATTATGTAGGTTATAGGCAACTAAATTAGCAGTCTTAAATGTCTGAAAATATGTAAAATAGTGTACTTAGAGTTAAATGAGTAAAGTGTTGTCGCACTCTTATCTGTGTAAACGCAAGTAACTCTGTCCTTAGTGGGTCTTCGGCCATCCATACATTCACAGTGACTCTGCTTTAGACAAAAGGCATTATCAATGCAATCTTCATCATAGTCACATGAGTTGTTCACCCCTGAAATATATGGAGATTTATTTAAATCAACTTTGGTCTGGAAATAGGTGTGTATTAGGATCACATTCAAACTAAATTAATTAAAAAATAACACATGGACATTAAAATCGAGTCCAGGACCTTTGGCATTGTGTGCTGACCACGACTGCACCACTGCACTACAATCATAGACTCTACCTTAAACTTATAGTGAAGAGAAGTCTAAACACTGGACATTTATTCCTGGCTAGCTCAGTAGTAGAGCTTTGGTACGCTAAGCAAAGGTCACAAGTTCATTTCTTGTGTCTTGAGTGTATTTTTTAACTAATTAATTTTCCTGCCTTGTATTATGCTTATCATTAACATTAACACTCTTTTAGTACTTTACAACTCGCTTCAGTGGCTGCATGGTATAAGGCATCACTCTTGTAGTAGACTAGATTGCCAGTGATGGGGAGATAGCGGTTCGAAGCTTGGTCAGGTGTACTGAGGAAGGTTTTTCCAACATTGTTTTCCCCCCACTCTTCCTTCATGCAAATGCAGGTACATTTTTTCTAAATTTAACCTCCCTCATCCCTATAACCATTAGAGTAATTAGTACTAATAAGATTTCTGAACAGGTAGTGGGATGCGGTGCTAAAAGAAAATACTTTATAGCAGTGTGCTATGGAAACAGTATTTAGAAAGAAAAAAAAATATTTTGAACCAAAAATATTGCATTTGCATTAAATATATTATATTTAATTTTGTATAATTACAAAATGTAACTGTGGATTACTTAAATATTGATTAAAAGCTAACCCATTCCATTGTAATGGAACATTAGTATTATTTGTTTTTAAACATCTTATTGTTATAAGGAAGGACCAACGTAATACTTACCAAAAAAAATACCAGCTTGTTTAAATAATTGACACACATTATATCTATAAAATTTGATCCCCTCAAGAATTTTACAAAACAACCATTTTTAAATTAATCCACTCTCAAATTTTATTTCACAGCTATAATTTGAGAACTGACTCCTACGACTACAGACGGCAAGAAAGTACATCTAATAAATTCATATTCATAGATAGCCTCAATTTTTAGAAAACCTTCCATAAACCAAACAATTTCTTTAGATAAATGCCCAACACTTATCATTATATCATACAGTATGTAATATTTATTATTGAAAAATGAATATATATATATATAATGGTAAAATTTAGTAGCATCCTGGAGTTTATAGTTATAACTTTGAGACTTTCTCTGCCACTCACCTGCCAGACATGTGGTGTTATTTGAGGGATTTTTCACATATGTATCCCGACATATGCATGTCCTGTTGGCAGCACATTCTGCCACATACACGCAATCTGTGTGTATCGCACAGCTTTCACCCACTGCTGTAATGACATGATCATTTGAGCTTTAAAACACATTGCATACAAGAATGCTGGAAATGTAATAAAATGTAATATTCTTAATTTGATACATATTCTATTTATACTTAAGGAGGTCGTCTTGATGATAATTTCCCTTGGTCATAAGAATCTTACTTGTAAATATGTAATAATAAAAAGAAAGTTATGACTCCCATCTGTTTGTAATTTATTACTTTAAATACTTTGGAGCTCGTTGGCTATCGATCAAACTTGAAGTGCAAATAATCATTCACCAGGGCATCTTAGAGTGGGTTGGAAAGAAGTTGGAGTTAAGGTTAGTATTTGCACAGTTTTTATAACATAAAACGTTTCTAGCCAAAACAAATAAAATATTGCTTTAATAGGAAGGTACTTTTAGTCCAATTTTCTACATAGAGTAATATTAACAAACTTATTTGCTCTATGAAACTAGGAACTTAAAAGTTAATTGCCGCATTTACAAGTAATGCCACCTATCCTATCTAGCTATCTATCCAGTCCACCTCATTACCTATCTTGAGCTAGTTCTATCCAGTCCACCTCATTAACATATATACCTATCGTTGAGCTAGTTCTATCCAGTCCACCTCATTTACACCGCTATCTTATCTTGAGTTCTAATTCTATCCAGTCCACATCATTTACCACCCTAGATCTCTTCTTGCAGGTTAATTGCTAATGTTCATCCTCCAACTATGCATTTAGGCCTTCCCGAGAGTTCTTCCATTGGGTTTGCCAGTCAGTACCCTAACAAGATTCTAGATTCTCCCGTTTGTGCTGCATTTCCTGCCATTGTAATCTACAAGATTTGATTATCCTAACCATGTCTTGTAATAATATTCTCTTATAATTTCCAATCTAATATTGTTATTTTTGTTAAAACAAATTCTAAATACCCTGTCAAATGATATGCTGTTTGCAGTACTCTCTAAATTATTGTCCCACATCTGTGATATCAACAGTTCTTGAATATTGTCATGAGTAGAGTGGCATTTGGACACAAACTTGTTAAGTGGAAAAGTCCAATAAAATTTAAAAATGCTCATAAGAAATATTCCAAAACTGTTGGGATTATCATGTGAAGAAAATTAAGCTAGATGCATCTATTGGAGCAATGTTTCGCACCCATTTCCCTTCCTCGCCATCGACCCCCCCCCTCCCCTTAATCCTCTCAAATATATTTTAAACCAAAAAATTACTGACCTTAGCTTGCATTTCCTTCCTTTTTATGATTCAGTTTTTACCATGATAGTATATAAAATAAAGTATAACTGAAATTATCCAAGATAAATGAGGCCGTTATCACCTTGGACATTGAGAATCTTGGTTAAGAAATTAATAAACTTTGCGGAGTTAAATCTGAGTTTTTTTCAAATCGATATAATAAAAAGTATGGGATGTGCAATATAAACACTAAAATTATACATAAAATGAACCACAGCTGTTCCAATTCCTTAGTGATTTAAACACTTCTGCTCAATTAATAGAGATTTTGGTTAGTACAGGCATGGTTGAGGTTCTACTGTACATTTAAAACGACTTACATCACCAATAGAGGAAAGGTTTCTATTCATTAGCCCATATTGATAGAGTGTGTAAATTAAAAGAAAAAATAAATCAAATAAACTATACACTCTATTCACATCATTTTAAGTTAAGCAAATAAAAAACTTTTGACTAAATTATTTGAGACTAGCAGAAGTACCCTGCCCATATTGCCCATTGTAACCACACATTGGATTGCGTGGCTACCTCCAGCAACATTTCTTTGCTTCAAAGAGACAGAAAAAAAACCATTTCATTTCTTCCAACACAGTTTTTAATTGATTTAAAAAAAAAAATTGGCTTTGAGGAGCACATGTTTCTGCACAAGGGCTATTACTGTTTAAATTTTAGACCTCTACATGTGGTAGATATCGTGCAACGCTCATGATGATATTACACAAACTCTATTTAATTAATAAAGAAGAAGATATGTGCCGAGTTTAAAGGGGAAAAAATTACAAATAAACTTTAATATCAAGCAAAGAAATAAATTGTGACAATATTTTTATTTTTATTGAAATGTGAAAACCCAAGCTAGTAAAATATTTCAATTTTAATGGATACTTTTTGTGACTTTAATTATGTTGATTTTCTCATAACTAAATTATTTTTGACCTGCTCTTTGGTTTATTAAAGTTTATTAACTATTGTTATTGTAAAACCAGATATATTAATGTCAAGGTGTATTTTGATGTACCTTCTTAACAAAATATTCATTTACCCTTTCTTGCCGATATATATAAATATACTTTTTTTTTGCATTGTGTTACTTACTACCTATCCAAGCTTTCAACGGCCAAATGTTTATTAATTTATGTTAATTATAAACCGAGAAATATTTAGAACGAGTATCTACCTTTCCTTCCTGCTTCTACTGGGTCTCGCGTCGTTACCACTAGTAGAGTAATAATGGTTACACTCGAGTATTTCATCACATAAACCTCATGTAGTCACTCAAAAACGATTATTGGTTCAGGTTTAAACCCTCCACTTCTAAATTGTGATGATTATAGAGTGCTTCAAGACCATATATTGAGTTATCAGTTATTGATAAAAATGGTCGGTTGATAAGAGCAACATAAGATGTCAAGATAGTATCACACAATAGCTGACAAGTCTACAGATGTGGCGGTAAATACATTCACCCACTCAACCAGATATTTTTGTAATAGACTATATGCTCTTCAGTACTGCTTAGGTCTATTTGACTTGGTGTAATTTATCATGCTGGTTATTTTCCTAAGAATAACCTTGTCCATTTGATTGTAACTTTCATATCAACCTTAAAAATGCACTATAATCTATCTTTAAGAGATAAGATTTAAATCACTGTTGTTGGTTATTAGTACAAAGTAAATTCTTTAGTATTTATGTGTGTATGCTATCCAGTTAATTAATGACTTCTCATGCTTCCATCCCTTTTTTTTTTTTAATTTTGGCTACATGGGAATTAAGCTTTCAAGCAAATTGCGGAGTTCCGAAGGGCAAACACAAACTTTTATGTATAAATAAACCTGTTTAATAGGTAAGAGTTAATTTACTATTCAATTGTATTAGCTTTACTTTTTTTTCATCCATTACTGTTCCCAGCCTGTGGCCTGGGTCAGTTTTGTTTTATTCAAGCCATATTTTTTTCCACTCCCGGCTTGCTAAGTCTGTCGTAGCTTCATATGCCTTATAATCTAACTTAAGACTAGGACAGGCACAACATCCAATCCCCGCCCCCTAATTTATCATTGTGAAAGGGTAAACCCACATTTGGCCAATGATACATTTATTGGCCATGCCGAGAATCAAACTCAGGACTCATAACTCAGTAAACAGCAGACACACTACCAACTGAGCTAAGGTGTTGGATAATTGGATTAACTGTGTTTTCAAAACTTCTGTTCAACTCCTCATTTTCATTAGCCAGAGTGATTACGAGTCTACTATTGTAATTGTATTATTTACTATACCAGTATTTGACTCTTAACTTGGACTCTTCAGTCAAGTGCATTAAGGGTGATTTTTCACACTACACTGCCCTGTTATCTTTAAAAGTGAATGTTGATGCATTTATTCAACATACCTCCTCATTTTGTCTATATGGTTTAGTTTAAGTTTTAAATTGTCGGGATCATGGCTTATCAAACTAAACTAATACTAAAGTATTACTAATCTTAGTAGACTAGGATAATTGCTAACCGCTATTTATACATACATTGTTTTGCTGATACAATTTTGAAACCTCCACACTTTACATAGGTCCATATTATTAAGATATGAATTACTACATCCATTTTGATTACCCTAGAGCATTGTTTCCCAAACTGTGGTGCTTGTAACCTTCAACTGTATGCGAAGAATTTCATGGGGTACGTGACTACAACTTAGTTTTACTAATCAAAACATATTGTAAGTCTGATAAACAGATTAAAACAAATTTTGACAAATGTAATGGGCCTTTGCAAGCCTTTCCTTCCCTCTTTCTTGTTTAGCTTATAACAAAGGCTTTATTAAAATTTGGAACAACTGTTTATGCTTTCTTTGCAAGAAGAGATTTCATTTTCTAAGAGAAGCTGGAAAGAGTATGTTTGTTAGGCCATGGTTCTAAAAGTAGGTACGCATCTGAAGAAAGTTCGGGAAATACTGGACTAAATGCTTTAATGGTGTACAAACATGGAGTTCTAAACACTATTTCAAGCCAGAAAAAAATACAATGCACACACACTGTTTCTGTTGAAGGTTATTACATATTTTGTTGAATATTACTCAATAGCTCTGTAGTAATTTTATGATTATAGTTTGTAGAGAGAAATGAAAAGTATAAAAATAAAACTTAAAAAAATAATTACTTCACCAAACAAGCTACTGACTACATATTTTTATTTTTGACATTTTGCATAGCAATTACTGCCTGTGTTAAAATACAGGAAGATATTGCATGAAGTGCACTTTGTTCTGCAAATTTTTTTGCCCCAGGTTTTCTGCATTTCTGAAACACTTTGCCAGTGTATATTTCAGGTATGTGAGAGGCATTTTTTGTTTTTTGTAATCTGTTGGCATGGGAACAACATTCTTTCTCTTTAGAACTGGTTCATCAGCAACACTCTCATAACCTGTGTCTTCTGTATCATCTATCTTCTATTAATTTCTCCCCCAAACTCATCTTAAATGACCTCATCTGACGAATTTATTTTTGTTTTTCCCTTGTTTCCACATTTCTTTCTGATACAACAACCAGGCATTGCCGATAAACACGTTGCTCATATGGGATATCATTCTTATTGTCCACTTTTGGCTACATGTCCTCAGTGGACAACAATAATTCATTCAATCTGCCATGTCAACTCCTCCCTTTTAAGTATTATATTTCCTAATGAATTCTGGCCGATCAATCTAAATAATTATTTTTTATTTTTCTAAATATAGTTAACACATCTGTTGGTTCAACTTCTAAATTATTGGATAACATAAGTACTCCCTTGTTATCCAATCATTTTGTTACATCAAGCTACTGATAAAAACATCACTAGAACCCGTTCCGTTCTTTTGCATTTCTTTATCCGATACTAAACAAATATTAGTCAATTAGACATATTTTACCAACCGATTGAAAATCCAAAGTAAAGGATGATTCTATCCAGCTTTTATGACAAAAAACATGTTTGATTAAAATATATAAAATACTGCTTTAGTAACTACATTTAGTTTATTTTTATATCCAACACTTTAGTTCAGTCAATAGCATGTATGTCTACTGAGATAAGGGTCCCAGGTTTGATTCCCGGTATAGCTGAAAAATCTATCATTGGTGAAATGTGGGTGCACACTTTCACAGTGATAAATTAACGGCCGAGACTAGATGTTGTGCCAGTTCTAGTCTTAAGTTAGATTATAAGGCATATGAAGCTGTGACATGCCCAGCAAGCAGATAGTGGAAAATATTTGAATAAAAAAACTGACCCAGGACACAGGCTGGAAACAGTATTGGATGTAAACTAAAGTTAAGTTTATTTTTCTGCAATAGGTAACTACAATAGTTTTTAAATAAATATCTGTTATGAGCATTTTTTAATTTAACCAGAACTTTTTTTTCTTAATCTAAAAAGTGTATGTTCAACTGCTATTATACTTATGACAAACATTCAATAACTGTTGAGATTAATTTTGTAGAAAATTAAACTAAATTTATCTACTGAAGCACAATTTATTTATGCCAAAAATAATATATTTTTTTCATGAAATTGGAAAAACTGGTTCTCTTCCACTCCACTGTAACCACCAGGCCTATATAAAGGTAGCTATTTTGGATATTGACGGAGTAAGATGGTTATTGTACTCAGATGAGCAACAAAACAAGTAGGCCCAGATAAGATTACTCAAGATAAACACTAGACTAACAGATACAATTCTTGATAAATTATAAATGAATCAAGACATGTTTCAACTTCTCACATCAACATGTGGTTCAAGGAATGATAAAATAATAGCCAGAGCACAAATAATTAGATGAAAAGGGTGAAACTTTGGTCCCAAATGAAAGAGGGTTCGGAGATTTGTATAAATAGAAGACATCTGCAAAGCAGGGTTTTTTTTTAGTTCAAAACGAAGCAAATATTATTCATGAATTTTGAATAACTATCTAATAGAATCATATCCTAGTTAAATTTTGCTAAAGCTCTGATGTTAGTTTTTGACCCAAGTTCTTTAAGTTGACACATTTACATATTATCCAAGGGTGTGATTATAAGTAATACAAAGATTTTATAAAGGCTGTTTTTCCAATCAATATGGTAATAATTAATACACATTTACATTACTTCACAGGAAATGTTATTAAAAATATATTAACATATTTTAGGCACATTCTAAGATTTGCAACATCCTAAAACCCTATTGATTTTTTTTCTGGTATGGTGTGATTCAAGTTATCGAATAATATAAGATTCAAATTTATATCAATATTATTGAAGCTTCACAGATCCCTTATAAAAATTAGATAAGCCACATGTCAATTTTTATAGTGGGAGCCTTTTCTGACAGCTAGAGAAACTAATAGATCTACTTTCACGAATTCAGACATCAAGTCATGTTATCTGTAGATGTCACTTTTATTATATTAATTCTAAAATAAAACTAGTGTGTAAAATGTTATCAAAGTTTACTAAAAAAAAAAAAAAAAAAAAAAAAAAAAAAAAAAAAAAATCTTAAAGACCCTTCATATGAAAATTAGACTGTAGTTTATGATAGGAAATTAACTTTGAATTAAATTATGGGAATATATGTCATAGTATATGTTTATAAACAGTTGAGGTTGGGCAAGTATCCCTATGAGTCCTACCTCAAACCACCATGGTCGACCTCGGTGGTCTTGGGATAAAACGCTTGCCTTAGAACCCGATGTTTGCGGGTTCAAACCCAGCAAGTGTCGATGAATTTTTTCTTTGGCAATAACAACTTGTAGCACAACTTTCTTTGGAGGGGAAATAGAGTTGTTAGCTCGATGTTGATTGTGGCATGTAAAATAACACTGGAAGGTATGAGAAAATACCTTTGCCGCAAAAATTGGTAATTCCTTTTGTTCTTGCTCATAGAAATTCTTGTGTGCTGATATAATCATTTGGTTCAAAAAGTACACGTTAAATACCTCAAATAAATGAAAATTAAAAAAAATGTTGTGTCATGGTTTCATTATCTAACTCTCAAGTTGATCAGTGTATAGTGTAGGCTGCACACACAATGAGTCATGACGACCTCAAGATAAGAGGTAAGGTGCGGCTTTTATCCGTAAGTTGTTACAGAGAGCTCTGCTTACTATTTTTATATGCCAATATTAGAACCCTGATGGGCTCTGCACGTGTGTAAAATAAACTGTGGGTGTTGGCAAGCATAGATAATTTACTAAGTTACAGTTGTGTGTTGGCAGCTACGACCCACTTAATTGGCTGAGTGAACATGGCTATGTTTTACCTTTTTAAAATAATTTTAGGATTTGCCTTTATCAAGACAGCTCTAGGTAAGTGCTTTAAGCTATTGATGAACTCATTTGCACATGTGTTTGTTTTGCACATGTTGCTTACTACCCATTTGGGCTATCCTTATATTACACTATTGGGGTATGAAGGTGGATGATATAATTTAGAGGAAAGGTACCCACATTTGTGTAGAGGGAGAATAGTAAAGCTTTTAGGTAAAACTACCTCCGTTTTAGTAGACTAGACTGCTGATGACGAGATCGAGGTTCTAATCTTGGCTGGGTGTACTTATGGTGGTTTTTTCAAAATGGTTTTACACTTTCCTTTCACACAAATGTGGGTATACTTAATCGAAATATAACCTTTATAATCCCTAAAACCATTAGCGTAATTAGTACTTAAGTGTATAACCCGAACGGATAGTAAGACACAGTGCTAAAAATATATATTTAGAAAATTTTTAAAATAAGATGGTTCTAAAAATTAAAATTTTACTTAAGGGTAAAAAATAATACGCTACATCTGATATTATCGACATTGTTTTTCCTTGCCTCCAGCCAGTGATAGAAGCTGCTCTGCCAACTCTGACTGCTATTTCCTGCTCGACTCACGATGCATCTCTGGTTTCTGCACCTGCGATGCGGGGTTGGTGGAGGAAATATCATCAGAGGGGGACAAGTGTGTGCCAGGTCAGTCATATTTAGTTGCACACAACTTTATCGCAGCAAATCCTCAAGTATTTCTATGCTAAATTTGCATTTCTATGCCAAATTCAGCTAAAACGTTTGGAGAATTTTCTTCTTATATCAGATGTATTTCAGTACAAATTATTATGAGATAAAATTAGTTCACTTTACTATTTTGTTGGCATATTAAGCCATCATATATGTGTGAAATAAAAGTTTTTGATACAAGAGTACCAACATATCTGTGTGGTGTTTAAAGTATAAATGTGTGATTTCTAAAAGTATAAAAACATGTGAAACAATATTTTATTTTATTAAGAGTTTGTAAACTTGCCGTCACAGTGAAGTCATAAGCACCTTGTACAAAAATAATAATAATAAACTTAGTAAAATTCTCACAGATGAGAAATTAATAGAGTATTCCATTTGAATTACTATATAAGTCTCAATACTAGACAAAACCCAATTGATGTACTTTTATAGAGTAGGTCTCAGATGGAATTCAAACGATTCACCTGGCATATAAAACATAGAAAATAACTCCATCAACAGTGTTACGTAACAAATAAAGATGCTGTATAGGAGGTGAAAATAATATATCAATAAAAATACATTACATGGAAACTCAATGTAAGGTACAAATATCATATGCCACTAAAGATTTTCTTTGTTAGTAAAGTTGAGCATTAAATGACTTCATTATACTCTCACATGAGATATGAATGGTTAGTATTAATTTGAAACTTAAATTTATTTAGTCATGCCTTTGACAGATTACCAAAATTAATTTGGGCAATATCTCACAGTTGGGATACTTTTATTAAGAAACAATGAATACAATTGCTCGCCTCTGGTTCATTGTCTCCAAAACTAGGCTATACGGTAAAAATAAATCGTATGACGCAATGCTACATACTTTTTCATATAGTCAAGGACTAAATTTTCAAAAATTTGTTAGTAAACTTCCCTTAAATGAATTTTCCTCAAAACAAAAATGTTGCTGTGTTATTTATCATGTACAAGATGCAAATTTTCTTTATTAATATTCAATAAACTCATTAAAGCCATTTTTGAAAGAAGAAAAAAAAAAGTTAATCCACTTCCTTTAATTTTAGAGCTCAAATTAAAATTATGATTTTGCTTCAAGATATGACCATGTATCATCTAAGTATCAAGTTTCTAAAAAAGATCCACCCATTTTATCTGTGGCAGGTACAGACTGTTTCATTAAAATGGAAGATATAACTGGTGTCACTATCAATTTGATATGAGAAAATTTCCTCTCAATTTCACTAGTTGAGATAGTAGGCCATATTGTTAAAATTCTGTTTAAGTCGTAAAAGTTGACAGGGCTGCCCCAAGGGGTGAGCGAGGCAGGCGATGTCACCTTAAAAAAACTACCAATAATAAACTTTAAAAAAAATTCATACATTGGTCAGATATATTTGATATTGAACTAAGTTTCTTTGCCGTTTATTATGACTTAGGTCTCTTTTAAAACCAGTGGTGTGTTATCTTGGTGTTATGGTCATGTGATGCATATCCATAGTCAGATGGAACAACATTATTTGTTCATTTTCCAAAAAATATTGTTGTTAAGTTATTATTCTTTTTCCAAATGATTTTATCTGTCAGTCTTACAAATTCATATAAATTCCACTTGTAAACAGCAAGCACAGTTAGGAAAGTACTAATCACCTTGAACAATCTTCATGGGGGAGAGGGGGGGAGCTACAAACTCTCCCCCGCCTCCTTTTTTGTGTTTTTCAACCCATAAACACCGGCCAATGAACTGTTGTTATTACCACCTAGGGACTGTAATAAACAAGCAGCATCTAGCTAGCTGTAGTTTTAAACTCTAGCATGAAGGATTTCTTTTAAGTCTATAATTTCTTGTGCCATACATTATTGGCTGTTAAGTGAATGTGAAGTTTATGGCGGTGTTCATTAAATAATTCCAAAAGAGAGGATTGCAATTGCACCATTTTTGAAAGCTTTAGCAGAAAAGGTAAAAATATTATCTTGTCATATTATTTTATTTTCAGCAAAAGATAAATGTTCATGCTTGGCTTAGCAATAGACTAATAGCGTAACAATAGAGCATTAAGGCCCTTGGCCCTGCCGAGTACAAGTCTAAAACCTATTTTGTGGGATGGAGGGTGGGATGGTGAAAGGCATGGCATGGCTTCACAACTGACCAAAGTATCCTTCCGCGCCAACAAGAACATATGGATCACGGAAACCATACAAACCGTTTCCGAAAAGAAAATTGCAAAACAATAAAAATTCTTGAAGATAACCGTTTGTTCCTATGGATCTGCATTTCCACGCCAAATGAAAAGGGCCAATCGCCTTGATGGGAGAAAGCTGTCTACTCCCTTTGTTAGACCAAAATATTGTTCGAGGTTCATGCATTTAAATGAAAATGAAAATATTGTTGCTAAATTTTTCGAAGACAGCCATTAGTGATTTAGCCTAAGCAAAGTTGTAGACAAAAATCTTTTTTCGAAAGGAAAAATGAGGGTGAAATACTTGTTGCTTGCAGTGATAATGTTCATTGTTACCAGATTTATATCTAGAATTGTTATCAAATGACTTTATTAAAATATAAATGTATTTAATTCAACTAGGGTTCAATATAAAAAATTAATCCATCTTGTAATGAGTTCCTTTTAAGTTATAGGACGTTAAAGTAGTAGGGGCGCTTAAACTAAGGTTCACTTGGATTCAAAATTATGCTCGAGGCTGCCCTGAAAGTTGAACAGGCGTTTCTCTTCCTTGCCCTCCTGCGAGACGGGATTTGGAATAGTCCCGCAATAGCCCCTGCTTGTTGTAAAAGGCAACTTAAAGGGGAGGCTTCCGTGCAGGACAAATCTATCCTATATCTTTCCTTTCGACTCCTTTTCTTCTTCCTTCCCTTCTTTTTTCCTTCTTCTCTCTTCTCTCTCTCTTTCCTTATCTTCTTTCTTCACTTCCCCTGCCATTCAGTCCTGCACTGAAACTTTTAGGCCTCTGCGTTGATGACCTTGGAGATAACATGGCTCTCCTCTGATGATTATTGGATATCACTGCACTATAGCTCCTTCATGGGAGTGCGCCAGTTGAAATATCTTAGTAGAAGGGCCTTAGGGATGACAATAACCGGGTACCATACTTTGAGACTTGACGTCGTTCTGTGTGATGGAAGTTGTTTCGCTTTCCTTACATTCTGCCTCTTAGTTTTGTAATCATTTAGATGATTTTAATTGATTTTTAAACTTTTTAAATATGCATTAGTAACTAAACATTAGCTATATAATATTTCCTAAAATAACTGTGAATTAATTATGAGACTACTTTATGAAAACATCAAAACTCTTGCATATAAACTCACAGTGCAATACATAATACTATGCAGATTGTTTCAGCAAACAGGCTGCAGCTTAGGCTATGAGTGATGTAGTGCGCAAATCGATGCGTGAACAAACAAGGCAACCTCTCTATAGTAATGTTGAATACATCTAACTGATATTGAACCATGATCTCCCCATCATTGGCAATTTAGTTAATTGTGAGAGCAGTGCCTTAGACTACGTATTCACTGAAGTGGGAATTAATATGTTAAAAATTTAAAAATTATTGCTTTAAACAGTAAACTGACATGGTCAATTAAATTACTATGTCATAATTTTTTAAATGAAGAGTAATTTAAGGACTTAACAATAACTGTTTTATTCTAATCTTTGATTTATGTTCTTGTGATTTTTTTTTATTTTTATTCTTTGTATGTAAATTATTATTATTAGCACCGCGTCTTACTACCCGTTCGGGTTATACGCACTTACGCTAATGTGTAATGGGTAGGGTGATTGTGAGATGAAATGAAGGACCTACAGTTTAACGTGGAATCCGAACCACGGTGGCGACCTGGCATTCCCCACATTCACAAGTTGTGATTTTGTATGTAAAGATGTGAGAAAATTACGCTTGTTATATTGATGGTGCCGGTGTTTTTTAATACATTTAAAACTGATACATTTGATTTTGTTTGATTTGGCAGTGGCAGTGTATATCAGGGAGCCCTGTAAGACTGACCCCAAATGCTCTGGCTTAGGCCCCAATTCCCACTGTATCCTTGATGGTAATGGACAAGGTCACTGTGAATGTGACGCCAACAATCACTTCTTGCTAGGAAAGTGTTGGAGGTCAATAGGTGAGTTTGATAATAAGGTATTGTGCATTTAGTGACATTTCATGGTGTTTGGTATGATTATGCTAGAGACTTTGGTGGAAACAGAGCTTCTCTTAACTCAAAATATTATTAAATCTATTATATATTATATGTTTTCATCTAGTTTTGCTTTTAATCATAATAAAGTATTGTTGAATTAACTATTTTACATAGTGTGCATGAAAAAACCCCACAAATCATAATGAAGGGGCCAGAGGAAAACATAATTAGTCATAAATCATCAACCATGCAGGACTTATGACTTATGGCAGACTTATACTATAAAAACAAATCTACATTATATTATTTTATTATGTACATGATTTGTCGTAGTACAGACTTATACTATAAAAACAAATCTACATTATATTATTTTACGATTTACATGATTTGTCGTAGTAAAAATATTCTTAATCCCATTTAAATATATAAATTCATAAAGGGAGTAAGTATTGATTTAGGAATGAAAACGTTCTATGAAGTCAGAAAGTACGGTGGAAAAAAACATGTTTAGTCCAAGACATGGCATGTTATTTCCTTAGAAAAATGATATCCTAAGCAACAATATATTTTAAGGAGACATACTCTTTTAATTTAGATAAACTAGATTAATACTTCCATTTATATTATAGACTAGGCTTACTGTCTCTTCACTTTTTTTTATGTATGTGGCAACATTGTGTAATACTTATTCACTTGAGTAATACAGAACATCTTTAGACACTACAAGTCCGAATATTTCTTTATTGAAATGGGCAATAATCTTGGGAGAAAAAAATAATAATTATGTAGCCCATTTCCCTAAAATAAATATAAACCAAAAAAATGTACCTTATTTTTCACACTAGTTCACAGCTAAGGTATACACCAGACCCACAGACTCCAGGTTAAAATGGCTACACTCCATGGGAGAGATTGAGTCCTTCAACACAGGTATCATTAGGTGCACAGGGGACATTTAAAAATAAAAAACTCATTTTAAACATGGTGTCTTTAGAGCAAGGACACAAATATCCATCTCGAGTCATTTGGCCAACTTCCACAAAGCTAGGTTCAGAAAGCGACCTAACCTTATCTTCACATAATCCTAACTGACAAAGAACTTATGTAGTCTACCAATTGCGATTACAATGGTCTGTTTATGATGAACATGTTAAAAGTGAGTCGTTTAACGACTGTACATTTGGAAGTGGTTTTTATAACTGAGCATTGACTCTAGTGAACCACAGTGTTGATGGATTCAACCTGACTCAAAGAGGGCAGCGAAACTTCCTAAAGGTTGAAGATAAGGTAGGTATACCCTTGTCTGTGCACTAGGCCTTTTTGCTAAATAATCATAATGCATATTAGGACAAATTAATATTATGTTAAACATAAATACTTCTAATTAACATAGAGTGTAGAAAATAAATGGAAATAAAAACCAAAGCATATTAATTTGATAAAATGAGATGTACTGCCATATGAATGGTGAGGTAAGGTGAGTTCACACTTTTACAGTTGCTGTTTTGCATGCCTCTTCTTTTTGGTTCCTTCAATGCACCTTGTAACAATAGACATATGAATTTCTGTAACGAACCATTACAGGATGTTCTTTTGATATTTCAAGAACCCTGACTGGTCTTGATTGAAATGGCAGCTTTTTCTTGTACATCATATCCAAATTAATTGTTAAACTCCCAAAAAAACTCTGCTCGACTTCAACGACAATAAAGCTTGATGGTTTCTTCCTTGTTGAGCTCGGTGGTCCTGGAGTAAAGTGCCTGCCTGGGGACCTGATGTTTGTGGATTCAAACCCAGCTGGGGTTGACAAATCATAATATTAATAATAATAATAATAATAATAATAATAATAATAATGATAATAATGATAATTGTATGTTGGCAGGCATAGGAGAAGAATGTACTTCTGATGACGAGTGCTACACCAAGCATAATCCCCACCGTGTCACTTGCCAAAATTCTCGCTGTGGTTGTTTTCCCATCGAACAATACAGGCCAAACGATGATAATACTGCTTGTGTGGGTAAGTGAAAGGAAATTATTTCTTAACATGCTACGGAATGATTTCGGTGATAAAGCAAAATATTTGCTGTCCTTACAATAGCATAGTTTTAACTTAAGTAAGCATGTTAGTTGAAAGGTTACAATTAAAGTTTCATCCAAAATAGGGTGACCTGGTGGTCTAGGGGTAAGGTGTCAGACTTCTATGCTGGCGGCCGGGGTTTGATCCCCGGTCCCGGCACAGATTTATCTGATTACCAAACCCTTCCTTCACCTCTGACAAGACATCTTGTGAATGTGGGGAATGCCAGGCCTCCACCATGGTTCGGATTCCACGTTAAACTGTAGGTCCTTCATTTCGTCTCACAATCACCCTACCATTACACATTAGCGTAAGTGTGTATAACCCGAATGGGTAGTAAGACGCGGTGCTAATAATAATAATAATAATAATAATAATAATAATAATAATAATAATAATTTATCCAAAATAAAGAGTAAATTGGGAAGATTCAAGTTGAACATCGATTAAACTGTAAAATCTTCATCTATATTAAAACCTACTTCAGGGAGCGCATGGTCTAAGGTTCTACTCTCACAATAGATTGGCTGCCGATGATCAGGAGATTGGGGTTCGATTCCGGTCAGGTGCACTGAAAGTGTTTTTTCCTAAATGGCTTAACACTCTTACCTCCATGTAAATGTGGGTGCATTTCCTTTAAATTCAACCTCTTCATCCCTAACTTATTATCCTAATTAGTGCATATGCAGTTAGCTCGAATGGGTGGTAAGAAGCGGTGATAAAAAAAATTATACCTAACTGGTAAAGTTTCATTTTGAACAAAGAATATACTGTTAATGCTGCAGGCGTTGTTGAAGGCTCGCATCATATTTTACGCATAGCCACAGATTATGTCGATACTTTATGTTCTAAAAATACAAGCCGGTCCTTGTTAGGGTGACATAATATTAAAAAAACAAACAACTTAACACAAAATATAATGATAATATACCCCTAGAATTGAGTAATAGTTTGTGAACACAGCTTCTTTGCAAAACGTTAATAATTTTACCACTTATATAAATCTGGCGAATATGGCCTTTTTTTTCTCTATCTTTCTACAATCACAATAGTGATTGGGGTTGTCACGAATACCATATTGGCCTGAATATAGTATGGCCTCGACCATAATATGACCTTAAAATTTTGAAGGTTGGAAGAATATTTCTGGAAAAAAAATATTACACTACATTCGGCTCAATACGGTATTTACTTTCAATCCCAACTTCCTAATTCCTATCCCATTAGTGTAAATCAGTCATTTATGAGGATAATGGTGGTAGTAAAATGCAGTATGCATACAAAAACCTATTTAGATTTTAACTATCAAGTATTGATTGGATCAATGAAACAGTGCAATAGTTATTAGGTGCCTGGTTTGAACACCCATTGGATGCTGAGCTACCTTTAAAATAATCTAAACCCATTTCGGTGACCACTTGGGCTAAGACGTCACACTCGCAATAAACTAGACTGCTGACGACGGGAAGATTGAGGTTCAAATCTTGTTCAGGTATGATAAAGGTTTTTCCAAAATGGTTTTTCACCCTTTCTTCATGCCAATGTGGGTACACCTCTTTAAATATAACCTTCCTCGTCGCTAAAATCATTAGTTTAGTAAGTAAATGGGTAGTAAAACATGGTGGTAAAATTAAGTTCAAAAGTATTGTTCTATGTTTCAGATTCTGGCAGTTACTCGCATATTCACCAAGCCTTGCTGACAGTATCCATATTTCTCACATTGTATGCAGCATTCTGAAAATAGTTTTACAGTAGTTGTGAAGTCTAAAAATACATTTGAAGTGCTGATGAAGAAAAATTCGCTGTTTCTTTCGAATTTAGCACAACTTTTTTTAAGAATCTTAAAGAAACTTTATAAAAAACTATTATTTACAATTTCACTTTGTTTAGTTGTTTAAAAAACATCTGTATTATTCCTTTCAGTTGTGTATATAGTATTATTTCTTTTTCTTATTGATTTAATTTCTAATTAAAAGCACTTTAACTCGCCTCAATTTAAAATTTGTAGTTAAAATTGCTCAAACTATTCAATATGTTTCATATTATTTATTATTTTGTATTTTATTAAAACTTTATAATGCTCACTATATTATTGTGGTAAAAAATATGTGTGACATCCCTCAAGGTTTTGTAAAAAAAAATAGTATTAATAATATATCGGAAGGTTGACTATGGGTATTTCGAGAAACTATATACATCTTGATCAGAGTATCCTCTGGGTATTGTGCTGGCACACACAATCGGAGAAGGAATGGTATTTGGCGGTGACATCTCCTTGCCCTTCTGAACCAAAAATGTGTTGTATCTTGCGGGATGGGACTTAGAACAGTCTCACAGTATCCACTGCTTATCTTAAGGGGAGACTTATGCACAGGACCTACCTCCTGCAAGACAAACTTTCCTATATCTCCGCTTTCGCCCAAATTTTCTTCCTTCCCTTTTTCTTTCCTTCATTATTCCGCCTTCCCTTTCTTATTCCTCACTTCTTTTACCTTTACTTTCTCATTCCTCACTTCTTCTACCTTCGATGTCTCATTCCTCACTTCTTTATTATATCTTAGCCTTCACGCAACTAAGCAACACCCAGTTTCTGCTGGAGAAGCGAAAGCCTACACCCTGCTGATAATCAGATGTTTCGTGGGTGCAATGTATATAGTACCGACAAGCCATTCTTTGATCGGGCTAGCGCAGGTGTGGATATACATATCATAAGCTTATAAATAATATATCTGATCTCCAAGTTATCGTTGTTTGAATCTCCCTTGCTATGGAGGTGACAGTATGCTGCATCATCCTCTGACCAGGGGATCGGGCTACCAAGAGAAAACTAGAGGCCCTCTTGGCACAACTTCCCGCCCCTATTATTATTTTGAGGGGTTTTAAAGCTCATTACATGGTATGGGGGTCACATTTTACTGACGCCCGTGGGAGGATGGTAGAGGATATTCTTTTATCAGGTGACCTGATGCTATTGAACACCGGAACCCGGACACACTTCTCCACCTTTAACGGTGCATCCTCTGCCATTGATCTAACTTTTTGTAGCCCCAGTATTGCTGCTCTCTTCTGTTGGCGAGTTCACCCGGACGTCTGTGGGAGCGATCATTTTTATATTCTTATTTTACCATTTCAAAATCCTGCCATTGTCGTACGGGTGCCCCATTGGGTGCTTAAACGTGCTGATTGAGATAAATTTCGCGAGCTCGCCGTATTTAATGGACCCTGTTTTCCTGTCGTCGGTGTTAGGACAGGACATTTTACTTCGACGGTCATCACGGTGGTGAGAGCTTCCATCCCTGAATCTTGTTGGGGATCTACAGAGATAAGAAGGGGAGCTTTGAGTCAGCACTAATAGACGTGAAGAGGACCAGTTGGGAACGTTATGTAAGGGAGTGATTTGAGACGAACCCTTGGGGAGTCCCATTTAAAATCACCACAGGAAATATATGATCTCCAACCATGATATCAAGCTTGAAGAAGGAAAATGGACCAATGACAACATGTTGGGAAGACTCAGCTCACTTGCTGATGAGAACTCTTCTTCCTGATGACTCAAAAGTAGGGGAAACTGAAGAATACTAAGAACTAGTAAGGCAACTTAAGCATGAGTACTGGACAGGAGAGGAAGATAGAGAGCCTGTAACTACCAACGAGGTCAAGGAAATAATTAAAAACCTTAAGAACAACAAGGCCCCTGGGCCAGATAGGATCTCTGCGGAGGTACTAAAGGCAAAGGTGGCTGAGTTACTAAATGAATGTTTGGAAGCAGGGAGAAGGGGTGGTCATCAGTAAGGGGGAATACAAGGATTCAAAACTACCAAAAGTTTAAAGGTCGATATGTTTACTAAACGTAATGGGAAAAATACACGAAAAGTTATTGTGTAGGAGGATGGATGTGCATAGGGATGGGCATACACCCGCAACAATATGGTTTCGGAAGGGAAGGCCTACCGAAGAGTCCATTGCCAGGGCAATGGAGATAATCGATCAGGCGGAAGAAAAATAAACAATGGGTGTTTTTATCGATATCTCGGGAGCCTTCAATAATCTCTGTTGGCCCACCCTTTTTGAAAGGCTCGGGGAAAGTAAAATGCTCGAAAAACTTATCCAAGAGTTTCCTGTATTATTGCAGGAATCGGTTTGCAACCATGATATGTCCTGGCAAGAAAGTAGAACAAGTTATCACGAAGCGATGTCCCCAGGGATCAGTCTGCGGCCCAATATTTTGAAATGTGGGGTTGGAACTGGGTTTGACAGTTTTGGAATCGTTCCCGGAAACAACAAGAGTTGTGGCCTTTGCAAATGATCTGTTAATAATCATAAATGGCAAGTCGAGAAATGAGCTTGAGACAAGGTAAAACAGAGTGCTGTATTGCTTCACCAACTGGTGTTGGAGGGTCAAGCTGAACATGGCACCGAGCAAAACCAACTAGATGGTGTTAAAAGTCAAATTTAAAAGAAATCCGTCCATTAGGATTTAGAATCGTACTCTCTAAAGAGCAGCCACGACTAGGTACCTGGGGATAACCCCTGATGAAAAAAGTAACTACCAGGCACAGATAGAACAAGAGTGCGCCAGCGTCTTAAGTTATGCATAAGATCATTAGTATCGGCCTAAGAAAGTTCCACATCCCGATGAAGATTATAAGTATGTATCACCCGGCCTTACTAGTGGCATTCGTGGGGTACAGAGCCAGCGCCTTGGCTCACATATCCTACCAGCAAAGAAACTGCTCAACTTACAGAGGAACGTACTTATGAGGATGACTGCTGGTGAACATAGATCTGTAGCCACGGATGCATTAACAACAGTATTGGGAATAAGACCGATAGACGTGCAGGTTAGGAAGAAAGCTTCATGTTACTGGATGAAGAGAGGGACGTTTGAGATGGTGGATAGGTTGAATATGGTTGGGGTGAGAACCTCGGTAGGAATAGATAGGGCCATTGAGGGGGAATGACAAGAAAGATGGGAAACCAGGGGAAATGGTAGGCAAACATTTTCACTGTTACCATTGATAGCGGAAAGAGTAGAACTAAAACATCTCAATCCCTCTGTGGGGCTCGTTCATTTCCTGACTGGCAAGGGACCGTATAAAGATTCTTTATATGAACAGGGGCTGGCGGAAAGCCTAACATGTGTTTGTGGAGGGCTGGCAACGCCAGAACATGTGGTTCTGGAAAGCCCTGAAAAGAAGGTGATAAGAGAGAACTGGAAGAATACCTCATTGGGAAGACAATTTGGACAATGAGAAGGAATGCAAGCAGCTAAATATCTTAATGGGCAAAGTGTCGAAAGAGGAGAAAGAGGTATACATTCGGGAGATGCTGGTGAGGAGCTCTGTTGCTAACCGTGGTGTGCGACAAAGAGAGGATCATTCAGGTTGAGATGACTCAAGCGGAGTTTCAGAGACCTCTGCAGTAAGTATAGGCGAAAGTGAAGTGTAGTTTGAACGACGTAGGTAGATGTCGATCGTACACAAAAGCACATATAATTACAAGTGACAGAAGAAACTGGCAAGTTGAAGCAACTAGATGAGACTAGCTGCAGTGCGTCTGGAAGGGGGAACCGTCGCCGCAGTTTCCAGTTGCTTAGGTGACTGAAGAAAGGGGACGGCCCACTCAATAGTCATCGTGTGGTGCTCAAATCCGGGAAGATGACTTACCCTGAGGCAATCCAGCTTCATACTGTTAGGAAAAGAAAGAAGATGGAGAGGACAGCGGATGGGCCTCCGAGATCATTGGAAGAAGGGACGGTTTCAAATGCAGCCAACGTTCACCAGGAAGGACTGAAATAATATTAAGGAATATTATAAGAGAACGTATAATGTTTGGTCCAACATTAGAGTAATGAAAGTTAGTTCCAGGATAAACCACTTACTAGGATAGATTGGGAAATAATTAAATATTATTAGATTAAATTAGCATAGATTAAGTTTAGGGTTTTCCGCCAGTGGTTTCACTAGTAGGTAGCCGGAGTTCCATCTCCGATAGGGCGCCTCCCCAGGTAGCGGATAGGGGAACGCTCGCCACGGCAGGAAAGTGCCCGGGGCTCACTGGTAACGGTGAGCTCTGGGAATGCCAGGTGTGGAGGGTACCAGGGAAACTAAAAATACCCGGGACGAACCGACTGGAGAAATACAAAAATAGTTAGTGGAAACAAATTAGAACTTAGCTTTAAATAGTACTAGGAGTCAAAAACGCCAGATTTGATAAATTAAATAAATGGGATACAAGAAAATTGAGCGATTAACTTTTGCAGAAAAATAGGACTCAGGTTAAAGTAGTTAGAAACTGAGTCAAATAGTCGAGGTAAATAAAAAAAAATCCCTAAATCCTTGCCGAATCCATCCAACCGTTCTCTCTCCTGGTGGAATGAGTCTCGGTTGGCAATCTCTGATCATTGAGGGGCACTACGTTTCTTCATTAACATCTACTTTGGAGAGTTTGCAGCCATTCCGGATTATACGTGCTCAACCTTCCCCGTGAAATTCGTTAAAGCAGAAGAGTCTTAGAGATAATTTATTTCAACCTTTACAATTTTGACTCCCACAACCAAGATTAAGAATAACATTTGCAGATTACGTAGAGGTTATAATTGTATAAATACTATGATTGCCCTCTTTTCTAACGGTTTACTCGTCTCCTCTCCTGTGGATTTAGACAGTATATTGGGCTCATTGTATGCTGTAAGCTTCAGCAATGCGTTATTCTAACGAGTTCGCGTTGCATAAGCGTGGCATTGAGCGCAGTACTATTGAATTGGTCAAATTGGGAGGGAGGAATATAACTGTCCTTCACTTATGATGAACTGACTTATGCCTTGTCCCAGATTGGCAGCATACACATTTTTGGCCAACTACCTCCTCCCGGACGAGCTTTGCTGCTGGACCTCTACAATAATGTTTGAGAATCTTATCATTTCTCATCACTATAGAGGCAATAAACCGTTATCTATATGCATAAAAGTGGCAAAGATACATTAGAGACAGCTAGACCTAGACCCATATCCTTAACTAATTTTGTATGCAAAATATTGGGAAAAAAAGTAATAATTTATATGGTATTTAGAATCCTGCAGTCTTTTAGCTAATATTCAAAGTGGTTTTCGCCGTAACCAATCCACGGCGAATCATCTTGTCCGTCTTGAGACGACTTTTTATAAACCGCATCTTCTGGCTGTTCTCTTAGATTTGGATAAGGCGTACGAAATCACCTGACAGTATGAATTATTGAAATTACTTTATAATTGGGGAGTTCCCAGTTTTATAGGTAATTTTGATTCAAAGATACAATCCTGGGTAAGGACGAATAACACCTTATCCGATTACTTTATTCAAGATGATGGATTCCCTCATAGCAGTATCTTAAGTAGTGCTGTTCGCTATTGCGAGAAATAGTATTGTGGACACTGTATGCATACCTGTCCGGTCATTCCTTTTTGTGGATGATCACTAAATTAATTGCAGTCAATCGAGTCTTCACAGTGATGAACGGCATATACAAATCTCTGTCAACAACCTATGGACGTTGCCATCGCGTAATGGCTTTCACTTCTTTGCAGCCAAGACGATGGTCAACCACTTCCAGAGATTACTTGGAATACATCCAGCACCCAATATTTTAATGGACCACATTTTTGTACAAGTCTCAGCAACTGTCAGTTTCCTGGGACTCATGGTGTCTAAAAGCTCTCAATACACTCAAAGTAGTTGGCGGTAGTACTTGGGGTGTTGATTGGAAAACCTTGATGTATCTCTATAGGAGCTTGGTAGGATCGAATCAAGATTATGGCAGCTTTGTATACGGCTCTGCTAGACCTTCAGCCTTAAAGATGTTAGATAGTGCCCACCATTAAAGTATCCAACTTGCTACTGATACTTTCTGTACCAGTCCAATCATCAGCATCAGTGCCGATGCCGGTCAAACTCTATTTCTTACTGATGGTATTTTCTTCTGTTGTATTATCTGTTAAAGATTCATGAGGGTTGATTGTCCGGATAGTATCGGTCTTCAACACGTGTGGGATAATCCTTCCAAAGGCTATTTGCACTACTCCCGCTCGAGTTTCTTCCAGGAAGATACCCCAGCCTAAATGCAATCTTTACCTTACCAATTTCAGAATAAGGGGATATATTTGTGTTTAACTAAGTTAAAATAGTCGCTTTTTTCACATGGTTGGATAAAGTTAATCGGTTTCAACCATAGTGGAATTTACAATCCAAGGTGTGATCATTGGTTCCAGAACTACTCCGTAGCTGCCTTGATTGCCTTGATCAGCAGGGAAACGAGTAAAATCTTTCTTTTTTTTAATTAACAATTCAATTCAGGACTACTTATTTGTTGTTACCCCCAGCAAAAACTTGTTAAGACACTTATCTAAAGGTTCTTATGCCACAGCATTCACTGGTTAGAGTTGTACGTTATATTGGTACCAGATAGGTAGGACATGTTTTTATTCACAACTGCCACAATTTAAAATATATAAACACACACACACACATACACTGATTGTTTAAGTCTTAGATATTTTAAATTTCCCTCTGCTTACCATATGACCTTTTTTTCTCAATTTACAGAAAAACAAAGTATAACTAATTTTTTTTAATGGTTTTATTTCACAAATTTCTTTATACACTTATGTTCAACCCTTCTGGTGAGATTGTTTGTTTTTGTGTTGTTTTCTTCCAAGGCCAGAATAAGAGTGCTTTTGTTTGTATCACACAACTTACTGGCGGTCCCCCTTTAATTCACTAGCATTTAGTACTTCATGTCCAGATCCAGGGATTACTGTGGATCCACTTCAAAGGGTAAGTTTCCTTGGTAAGTATATCCATCTCTACCGGACCACATAAAAATCACAAAAAAATATCCTTCCTCTGTACATCATTGCGGATACCTTGATAAGTTAGAGTCTCATTTTTTTATGTGTTCTACCGACTGAGCTACTAAATTTAATGATAGGGATCTCTGTTTTCTTCCCCAACCCCTATAATGTTACAACATTTTGCATACTCCTTCCCATTTATCTCGTTTTAATATTTTGTTAGAATAGTATATTTGAGTTGAGTCCCATAGGACAGGACATGCTTGTACTGCACAAATAAACTTATCTGTATCAAACACTTGAACCATTTTCTCTCGTGGATCACCACAAACTGTGTCTCGTCCATGGATTCTGCAGCGCGCTACTGGCAGCGAAGAGACACAGAAATCCTGTGGCGCGCCACTAGCGGGACAAGCAACCTGTAACGAACGCACCCCGTGTGAAAGGTTCCGTTTACTCCATTGTATTTGCTGTATCGTCGAAGTATGGCACCACGCAGCGTCTTTAAAGTGTCGCGTGTGAGGGGGAACTTAAGCCTCTAAGACTGGCACTGGTCCAACAAATACAGAGGAACCTACAAAGGAAGTTCAACACCATCCTCGTCTCTTCGGAAACATGTGTTAAGACAGAGACAATTAAGGAAACCCTGAACCCCGTCTTTCTTACCGGTGGTCCCATCTTCTATCATCTTAAGTGTCAAAGCTCCATTGCATTCCAAGGCATGTCGCTTTCCATACCCATGTCTTGTGTGAAATTAAACGGTATGGTATGAGGCTGGTTGAGGTCCAGATACTATCGGTCTTTGACACGTGTGGGCTAGTCCTGCCCCTTCTACAAGTCGAGTTTCCCTGGAAGACACACAAGCTCGTGAAAGGATCAAATTTTATATTAATTTTTCTGGTGAGTCCAATATTTCTATGGAGGAATTATACGCAATTTTAAAATCGTCGTGTTTCTTATACGTAATTGACACTTCTGCTCTCATCTGCATGGATTCCGTGTAAGTAAGTGGGGAGGGGTCGGGTTCCACCCAATGTTTGATGGACGCCAAGATAATATTACTACTTTTCTTCACTTAACTAAACCATTGATAGGTGCGAGTTTGTTCGAGCTGCCTCTGGAGTTGGAGATCTTAGTAGTTGTGTTTAAGGTCAATCGACCATTAAAATTTTGATGTACAATTTTATCAAGTCTATTATTAATTGTTATTAATAGTGATAAAATTATTTTAAATCATCACATTTTACGAGTTATAAGGGTTCAAACTTGTTAGGGCAGGTCCTGCGGTCTTGGACTCAGGCTTCCACAAGGATGGGACCAGAGCTCTAAGCTACATTCTTATTTTCGGTTTCTTGACCATGAAGGTTTATGGGAGCAACAGTTTATGGAACATTCTTCAATGATACTTTATATGTCTAAACGTGAGCTAAATTAATAATAATAATAATATAAACAACAGTTCAATAATCAAAGATAATTTCTTATTTCTGTTCATGTGATGCATTACTAGCGCTACCCAAAAAATAACGTCTAATTTCCTAACTATCATCTTGGCAGATTAATCTAAGTTTAAGAACAATAGACCTGGCCTTAACGTTATCAGGGTCCAAAATTTGACACGTTTGTAAAAGGTAAACAACTTGTATAGTTACTCAAAACTTTATAGATGAATACATTTTGTCTACCTAAAAACTTATCCATACATAATATAAATAACGGTCTGAAGCCTCCGCTTCTTCCTACAAGACCTAGCTCAAGCCCATGAGCGGACATTTAAAATATATATATATATATATTAAAATAAGCTAAACAAAAACTAACATCTGCCTAAATTGAATTTAGAACAACACGTTATTATGCCGAAATAGAATTTGTGGTTACAATATGTCAATGACGGCCGAAGCCTTAACCTCGTCCTACTCTCCCCAAAGCATGTCCAAGAGTGCTCTTCATTTTTCTCTGAAAGTCTTTTATATGATTTTACACAACTCACAAAATGGAACGACAGAACAACCGGGGTGGGGAGGGGGGCGGGCCAAAGAGAAACAAGCAAGGGAAAGAATCCACACGTGACTCCACGCTTCTCCTATATTCTCGAACAAATTATTCTCTTTGGAATTTTGGGATGGTAGTCATCTCTTCTCTTCTCAAGTTCTTTGCTTGAGCTCGCGCTTTGACGCTAAGATGGGGCCAGTTTAGTCGCTCGTGGTGTGTTGTGCTCGGGCCGGTCGTGACGTTCGTTGGTTCCGTGCTTACAGCCTCGGTGAAAAGGGGTAAGGCGATGTTTTAGAGTTTAATGTATCTTCACTTGTAGCTAATGCTACAGTTGAAATGTAAAAATGTTCTTTTAAAATACCAAATATTTCCAAAGATGTATCTTTTATAAATATTATTTTAGTTACAAAATTCTATATCAGTATCATTCTATTTCTAATTATGTTTTTCCTTTTATTCTTTTTTCAGACCATTTTTGACTTTAGGAATCTCCCACTGATGAATCAAAATAACTTCCGTTTAGTTCTGATCGATTACTATTGCATTTATTCTATATTTTATTCTAAATTTTAACATCTCCTCCAATAGGTGACCTGGTGGTCTAGGGGTAAGGTGTCAAGACTTCTGTGCTGGCGGCTGGGGTTCAATCCCCGGTACCG
Source organism: Timema cristinae (assembly GCA_039000515.1). Classification (NCBI taxonomy): domain Eukaryota; kingdom Metazoa; phylum Arthropoda; class Insecta; order Phasmatodea; family Timematidae; genus Timema; species Timema cristinae. The sequence continues at coordinate 28,758,818 of JBCFYV010002255.1, forward strand.
GCACAGATTTATCTGATTACCAAACCCTTCCTTCACCTCTGACAAGACATCTTGTGAATGTGGGGAATGCCAGGCCTCCACCGTGGTTCGGATTCCATGTTAAACTGTAGGTCCTCTATTTCATCTCGCAATCACCCTACCATTACACATTAGCGTAAGTGCGTATAACCCGAACGGGTAGTAAGACGCAGTGCTAATAATAATAATAATAATATAATAATAATAATAATAATAATAATAATAATATAATAATAATAATATAACAACTCCTCCATTATCGATAGTCATGTTCGATAGTATCGAAACTATATATATTTTCCCAACCCTAGGAGTTAAAAAATAAAACAAAAAAGGAAGAAAGAAAGAATTTCAATTGACAAGGTATAGTAATTAATGTATGGAGCTGAACAGTTTAGTATAACTAGACATGCATAGGAGCTGTAGGTCTACACAATTATATATTTATAATACTAACAATATTAATATATATTAATTTCTAAAAGATTTGTTAATAGTTTATTTTATACACCTCCTATTAATGTCCTTGCTATACTATTTCAACCCCATATCTCATTTACTTTACCCTAACAATGGAACGCAAAAAGCATAAAATAGCAAGTTTGACCCCTTATAACTCGTGAACCGTAATGATTTGAAATCATTGTTCATTTTATTAATAGCTTATAGTTATAACCTTGTTCAAATTATGCAATAAAATTTGATGGTCGCATGACCTTAAGAATAAAATATATTTACTATACCAGTACTCGTTTAGGGATAGTTTATCAGTTACTGATTTATTTAAAAAAAAAAAGCTTTAACAATCTTGTTTAAAATCCCTTCCCTAGGAGTGTTTTGACGTTACGATCTTCGCCACTTGGTCGTTTGTTGTAAATATAAGGTGTTACCTTTCTCCTCTGGAAGAACAGCCTTCAAAGCCTCCTCGTCTTTGATTTTGTAGAGTGTTGATACGTTTGTTGATTCAGTTGAGGTGTGTAGAACTATCCTTCTATGCAGTAATAAGTATAAACTATTTTAATATGTGTGTTCTCAGTTAATTGTCACTAAAGAAAACTTATATGTGTATTATGAAGGAATTATGTTTTTTTTTAATTAATTATAAATGCACTGTATTGTTAAGTAGATTTATTCAACTGTTAACTTCCCTCAAACTACCGAAGATATCATCTCATCCCATCCAGAAGGCACGGAGATGTTTATTATTGTATTATAACTCGAACGACTCACTAACGCTTCCGTACCTGCCAAGGACTTCTTAACGAGTGTTTTCGCAGGACCTGCTGCGTCAGTTCCTACCCCCTCAGAAATATTTGTTCTAGAAAAGAAACGGTACATGGACACCCTACAAGAGCCTTCGCAACCAAGACGTCCGTGAAGTTGGCCCCCCTCACTTTTAAAAATTCAAGTTTATATGATTGCAATCGTTTGTTCCGCAAAAAGTTCCGTTTGTTCCGTTTTGATAGCCCCACCAATGATATGTTTACATTGGTGGGGGGGGGGGGGGGGGCACTTGTAAAAATTCAAATTTTTATGATCGCAATCGTTTGTTCTTCATTTGTTCCGGATTGTTCTGCAAAAAGTTTCGTTTGTTCCGCATTTGTTCTCATTTGTGCAAGAACGAATGCGGAACAAACGATTGCAATCATAAAAACTTGAATTTTTAAAAGTGGGGGGGAGGGGCAATTTCACGGACGTGCAACCAAGCTATCACGAAACCGCTCCTACTTGCTCATAACAATAGGACTGAGCCGCCAATGCGTCGACAAATATCTCACCGCCCAAAAACGGGGGTGAAATATGGGTGAATATATGGTTAAATTTTTAATAGAGTTTAAATGTTATACACTACTATACAATTGCTGAACTATGCCAAATAAAGACATTACAGTGTTTATATGAGAAATAAAATAGTGTTTGTTTTTTCAAGTAAAACTTATTTAAAGGTAGTTTACTGATTACTATTTTTTGAAAAGTTTGTTATAAACTCTTAAATACTCTGAGAATCTGTAACTATTGTGTTTACCATTAATTATTCTTTAATTGTTTGATAAATAATTAAATGTGTGCATGATGAAGGATCATGTTAAACTTTAAAAAGACTTCAAAACAAAAATATACCTGCACATAATTTGAAGAGAGAGATTTATAATTTACATTATTCCGATTACATGTTTTAAATTAATTACTACATTCAATACAAAAAACACAATTATAATATTTAGAATAAAACTATGGACATGAATATTTTTTCTTAATTTATATTTATAAGAAATATAAATTCAAAATTGAAAACCTGTAATAGCAAAATTTAACACAATAAAAATGTTATTATAAAATTAATTTTAACTGTATACATTAAAAAGCATAGCGTGTACCTTATTATTAATTTACTTCAAGCTGCTCAACCAATTAAAATATAGTATTATATTTTTAGTAGTTTGGAATATTCACAGTGATAAATAATCCAGTATACATTTCTAATAAGTATTAAGATACGAATGGACACCTACTAAATAATAACGATAACGTTGTACAGCCTATTTCTCAGAAGCTATGCATAGTAACAAGTGGTTTTTATATTAAATTTAAATTGTAAATTTAAAATGAATTATATTAGTAAAAAATCTACAAGTTAATATTTACTTTTTTACAATGAGACGTCATTTAAATTAAATTTAAATAAAATAAAACTGAAATACAAGAATATAGTTTTGAAGTTAGAACATTATCTTCTTACACGACGAATATTTATAGTACAATAATTTTTAAAAAATTTGGTATTTTTAAATTAAATCATGTCTTAACTCTTGAAAAAGTTCAGTAGTTTCCTGCTAGATGGGTCTGTCATCAGAAGCACCTCTCCCTCTCCTCTCACTGCACTTCTAGTGAGGTGATAATACAGAGTACTACTTGGAAGAGAGATTTGTGAAACCTCGAGATGTTCATCCGAATCTTAATTAACCTTATTAAAGATCACATGGAAACACATTTTTATTTATTTACCTTGTCTCTCTTTCTTCTTCAAAATGTTATCCACTAATGTCAAAGCCAAATAATATATATACTGTCAAAATAAACCTTTTTCTTTTGAATCAAGATGTTTATGCCTAGTGATTGATTTGATGAGTTATCTTTAAAATATATATTTTATTTGTTTTTACCTACATCAGTTCAGTAATATAATATTAATTAATTAGAATTATACATGTATTTAAACTTCACTAGTTTTTCATGATTATACACATAACTAAAAACTAACTATAAAAGATTTTGGTAAGAAGAACAATATTTAACAGTTAAACTTATTAAAGTTACTAAAATAATTTTAATATATTCATACCTCAAGTCATGTGATCTGCAACTATCACTTTTGTTGAATATTACTAATGCCTTAAAAATAATATTCATAATCTAGTAAAATGTTATCAATGTTGTCCACAAAAAAAAAGAAGTTTTTTAAAATTATAAAGTGTTCTTACTATTAAAATTGGACTACATATATCCTAATTTATTTACTACTATGCACAGTAATGTGTTATTTCATGTCGATATCTATCTCGCATCATCCCTCAACCAAGCGTTGTGCTCTTGTTGATGAGGGATACGACTAAAGTTATAAATTATACGACACAATAGTTAAATAGTCATTAATCTGCCTCTTATAATCCTACTTTTTATGAGAGGAATTTGCTAATCAGGACAAACAGAAGGCACGTGATGGAGAAAACTGCACTAATATCTCCACCTGAAACAGAAATACATTTTTTTTAATATGAAAGAAATGTTTGATTTAAATTGATATAGCATAGAAACTTAATCCTCCTATACTAAAGATGAACTGACATATGCTCTGTCCCAGGCGGGTAGCACAGCTCCTGGTCCCGACGACATTCACTACTAAATGTTGAGCCAGTTGCCCCCTAACGGACAAGCATTTCTGTTGGACCTTTGCAATAGTGTCGGGGGATCTCATCAGTTCCCATCACTATGGATTCAAGCTACCGTTATACCAATTCATAAATGTGGCAAGGGTAAATTAGAGCCAACTAATTATAGACCGATAGCCTTAACTAGTTGTGTATGTAAAATATTTGAAAAAACTATAAATAAACGATTTATATGGTATTTAGAATCACGCAAACTGCTATCAAATATTCAATGTGGCTTTCGCCGTAACCGATCCACGGTGGATAGTATCGTCTGTCTATATACTGCTGTTCGTAACGCTTTTCTCCATAAACAGCATCTTTTGACAGTTTTCTCTAACTTGGAGAAGGCGTACGATACCACATGGTGGTACGGCATTTAAAAACCCTTTTTAATTGTGGGTTACGGGGGAACCTCCCTATCTTTATATCTAATTTTATGTCAGGTATACACTTCCGGGTAAGGTTAAACAACACATTATCCGATGATTTTATTCAAGAAAATGGGGTGCCTCAGGGCAGTATTTTAAGTTGTACGTTGTTCGTCATCGCAATAAATGGCATTGTGGACACCGTACGCTTACCTGTCTGTTCATGCCTTTTCGCGGATGTCTACGCAATTTATTGCTGTTCATCGAGTCTCTACAGAAGTGAATGGCAGATACAACTCTCTGTCAACAATATTTGGTCGTGGGCATCGCGTCATTGATTTCGCTTTTCTGCAGCCAAGACGACGGTCGTCCACTCCCACAGATTATGCGGAATACAACCAGCCCCCAGTATTTTAATGAACCACATTGTTTTAGCAGTATCAGAGACCGTAAAATTTCTGGGACTTTATTTTATTTTAAATTAACGTGGATCCCCCACATCAAAGACCTGAAAGCGAGGTGTATAAAAGCACTCAACCTGCTCAAAGTGGTTAGCGGTCGGTCCCATGTGCTGATAGTGAAACCTTGATGCGCCTGTTTAGGGCCTTGGTAAGATCTAAACTACACTACAGTGGTTTTGTTTAAGGATCAGCGAGACCTTCGGCGTTAAAAGTGCTGTATAGTGTCCACCATGCTGGAATACGACTGGCTACTGATGCCTTTCGTACCAGTCCAGTCGTCAGCATCTTTGCCGACGCCGGTGAGCCCCCTCTTTCTTACCGGGGGTCCTATCTTCTGGCATCTTACGTGTCAAAACTACATTGCATGCCAGAGCATGTTGCCTACCGCCCTGTTTTTCATCCCCTAACCGTGTCTTGTATGAAACCAAATGGCGTAGTACAAGGCCGGTTGGGATCAGGATGCTATCGGTTTTCGACACGTGTGAGGTAGTCCTGCCAAAGGCTATTCCCACATCCCCAGGTCGAGTTTCTCCCTGGAAGATACGCCCTCCGAAATGCCATTTTGATCTTGCCAAGTTCCCTAAAGCGACCACTCCACACTTTTTATACGAGAGTACCTTTAACAACCTCCTCTCAACCCACTTTCGGGGTTTTAAACGCATTTACACGGATGGCTCGAAATGCGGGGCCTCCGTGGGAAGTGCTTTTGTTGTGGAAGGATATAATTTTAAGTTTGGTTTACCTGGTGAATTCAGTTTTTTTACGGCTGAATTATACGCCATTTTTAAATCATTATGTTTTGTTTATCGTGTAACCGTTTGGTTCTCATCTGCACATATTCCATGAGTGCTCTGTTGGCATTGTCCACTCTCTACTCCTGGAATCCCCTCGTGCAGATGATATATGAGCAAATTTTTTAAATTGACTCATTAAGCACCCGGCTCGCCTTTTGCTGGATTTCTGGTCACGTTGCCCTTTCAGGAAATGAACTGGCGGATGGGACGGCCAAGCAGGCAACACGCCTGCCTCCGGAAGCGGGTCTGGGTATCATGGTTTTTGATCTAAAAGGCTATGTTCGGTGAAGGTTCTTACGCACTTGGCACGAGCATTGGGTTTCTACCCCTGCTCAGAACAAGTTGCGGAACAAGCATCAGGGACGGTGTGTTACGGTGGCCCTCTTCTAGACGAAAGTTAGGTAAAAGGAGGTCATCGTGACGAGACTCCGCGTCGGGCATACATTTCTAACCCAAAGATTTTTATTAAGAGGGGATCCACTTCCAGTATGTGAATTTTGCGATGTTCCCCTTAGTGTGGACCACATTTTGTTGGAATGCCGTAAGTATGGCCCTATTCGCCTGGCTCTTGATTTTAAAGGTGACCTACGTTTTTTAGTACGCGACAGTGCATAAGGATTTATTTGTTTTCTCCATTTTATACGCCAGGCGAATCATTTTAGTGCCATTTGAGTCACTTTCGTAAAGTGACTAATCTAAATTATTTCTTATTTTGAGATCTTTCAATCATTTTGGTTTACTTTAATGTGTTTGTTTTGTCGTTTTAACGGTTTTAGTACTTTTTAGTACACTTTAATATTTCTTTTTTTAACCTATTATTATTTTAACATTTTGTCATTTTAACGTGTTATATTTTAATATGTTTGTTCTGTACTATTAATGTAGTGTATACACCTGTGGTTTTTTTTAGCAGGTGTATCACTCAATTTGTACTAATAGCCCATTTGAGTCCTCTTATGGAGTCTCATATTGAGATTTACTTTTTTTAATTTATATACTAATTTTAATATTGTATATAATTTCTTATTTTATGTTTCCCCTGATTATTCTAACAGGTGGACGATGATGATGTGTTTCTCCCCTATGGGGATTCTATTATGTCCTTTTATTACTAAAGGCCCTAATGACCTCACTTTGTCGACGGGCCTCAAAAATTAATAATAATAATAATAATAATAATAATAATAATAAATAATCTCTTTTTACATAGAGTAGGGTGCATCTCCTATTTAGCGAGTATTTTGTCCACAGATCCGATAGAACTGGTTCTTGACTCCTGTTGCAACTTTAGAAACCGCCAGTTCCCCCCCTTCCCCCCTTTTTAGTTAGGTGTTGGCTACTTGCCTGAATAAGATTCAACAGTTTAGCCATCTTCTCAATGAATTTGTGCTGGGTTCTCTGATCAGTCAAATTATTTCTTGTCTTATGCCTCATCAGACGGACATACTCTTAATATAAATATTGTATTTTTGTGATAGTTGATATATTTGTTTGATGGACAGTCTTGACTTTGTACAGAAATGCACTATTTAGCTATACTTCTGTTCAGCACTTATCCGAATTGTGCTTTTTTAATGACCGATGATAAAAAAAAACGAAGCTGCGCAGCACATAACATCCTGAAGGAAGATGAGCTCCGGAGATAGTTTCACAGAGATGGCCTAGAAATCAGATATTATCACTGGTTTCGGTTGATTTGGAAATGATTATTCTACATTAATTCATTTTTAATTAAATATTTATTTTTTGTGACTTATCTTTTATTTTTAATGCTTAATTAAGAGAAATGGAGATAAAGAAAAGAGAGTGGATCACAGCGGTGTGACCTTTCTCGGGCGATTCTCAAAACTAATGTAATTTGGGACCAAACACACTATTTCAGGTCGTTGATGATCCAGATGAAGGTTGCGAATTTGCAAATTCTTGGAAAGATGCTGTCAACTAAAATAAATTAGGTGAAATTGAGGAAGATAAATAACCAGTTAACTGAAAAGTAGGGTTTCATATTAGATTTTAAGTCAAGCAAATAAAGTGTTATGTACATTTAAAATGTATGTTTTCTCTGAAACTAGTTACTATATGATTAGGGGTAAGACAATAGATAATATTTATTTATTACTATGTCAATCCCGCGTACCAACTTACCAACCGCTCACTAGCGCGCAAGGAAAATAATAATGGAATATTGCCTTAAATAGCAGGCTCACGGGGACCCCTAAATATTGGTCAAATTAACTGAAACTTAACGAGTAATACTGCTACATCACATAGAAACATTTTAGCATTCAGTCTATTTAAATTTTTAATATTGGGAGACCCCGGGTGTACTTAAACATGGGAGAGCCACGTCACAAAATGTTAAATAAATTAACATAATCATGTGTCCTATTTGACCTCGTTTCAGAGCTATAACAATTTATTTTCTTTCCGTCGATGTGTATCTGCTTATCTTAGCAGCAAGTTCTCAAAATGAACCATATTTCACCTGAAACATGCCGGTAATTGTTGTAACATATAGTTACTTGCCCGTTCAAAACTTCCAGGCGTTTCTCGGATTCAATGGTGCTTTTTTCAATACGTTTGTAGAGTATTTCACCATTGGAAATGTTTTGGTTCTTAATAATAGCCTTCATATGCCCCCATGAATAAAACTTGAACTGTCCGGGGAACGAGCAGGCCAGGAATTAGGTCATATATGAACAATCAATTTATTAGGACATCACTCGTTCAATAAATCTGTAGATAATCGGTTAAAACTTGGTGGGGATCGTCATGCATACGTCACATGTGGCATCAGAATCTAAAACTTTAAAATCAGTTAATATTTTCATAAAAATTTTGAAGAATACTTTTCTGGGCAACCAATTTTTTTTAATTGACCATAAAATACTATACAAAACTATAACCATAATTAGAAATAAGTTTTAATAAAAAAAAACGAACAAGTGTGATTAAATTGTCGCCAATTATTCCTGCCCGTACATTTACATGAAATTGCTATCGGTGCCCTGATTGAGCAATAGCAAGTGGATCTTCAATTCAATGGTGAAAATAGTGTACCCTATTTCGGGTTAATCACGTTTCATTGGTAAATAATACAGCTCTTAGACAATGGCAATCAGTGGCAGACATCTGCAGTAACCTGGTACCCAAAATTACTTAGGAGGAAAGTCACCTTCGTCCTTAAGGCGATCGGTACTTTTCATTTGGCATGGAAATGCAGAGCCATAGAAACAAAGGGTTTATTCTTTTCAAGTGAATAGAAGCATGTTGATTAAGTTATACTTTTTTCTATAATTTTAACAGTGATCAGATATCAATAATTTTGACATTTTTCAATAAAAAAACTGCACGGCTTTTATGACAAAAAATAAAACAGTAACACCTAATAAACATTGATACATCATCTTAGAAGAGCGATGAAAATATTACTCTAAAAATTTCACTCGTTCTCGAGAAAACTGATATTTCCAAATTATGATTTTTCCGCAAGACCTGTCCGGTAGTTAGCGCCATCTACGTTTTCCGTGATCCATCTGTTCTCGTTGGGGAAGGATACTTTGGTCTGTTGTGAGGCCACGCCACACCTTTCACCTCCCATCTACCATCCCACAGAATAGGTTCTAGACTTGCAACTCGATAGGGCCAAGGGTCTTAAGTTCTTATACTCGTTGAACATGGTACGGATAGATCTGTTAGGGCCGATCTTACACTGATGAATATCGCTATCGGGGGGCTAAAGTTACCAATCAGATAAAAGTTGTTGGCCACTTTAATATGCAGGTCAAGTAAGTTTGGTACTGTGTCTGACCTCATTTGCTGTCAATGATCCAACATGGCGGAATATTTCCCTTTACTGTTGCGTGAATTTGAAGAAATAATTTTAATTATTAATTAAATCGAATAAATAGAAAAGTAAGAACCAACGCGTCTTACAAAGAAATATCCAGGATTCTATTAATGTGTACAGAGATACGGAATTTAAGCTTAGTTACCGTTTTTGGAAATAAATTGTTTGCTAAGAAATCACTATCCACCATAGCTCAGCCGTTAGCCTAGTATTCTACAAGTCAAGAAGTCACAGTTTAAAATAATTCCACAAATTTTATTGAAAATATGACTTTTCAAATCATAAAGTGAATGAGTTTGAGGTGTTTTTTAATTAATAAACATTTATCAAAAACATACTTGATAGTTGAACTTGACCCAATGTTTCTTATTTAAAATAATTAATAAGCTAAATTTAAACCCTCAACATTTCTCGAATATCTGTAAAAGATGTCCTGGAATGTTATGACAACTTTTTCTCGTCATTTAAAAAGTTTGTCATCTTATGACGCTATGCTCATGACAGATATTCAACAACTGTTGAAGTTACCATGTGAAGAAAATTAAACTCTATGTTTGTATTGAAGCGAAATCTTATTTATATTGGCCCGAAAAAGGTTTGCTATAAAAACTACAAAACATACTAGCCTTTTCTCGCGTCCGTTACATCTCCACCTTACACTCACTTATGAATAATATGCAGGCTGATAGGAACAGCTTTAATATTATCATTGAATGTGGGGAATGCCAGGCCTCCACCGTGGTTCGGATCCCACGTTAAACTGTAGGTCCTTCATTTCATCTCACAATCACCCTACCATTACACATTAGCGTAAGTGCGTATAACCCGAACGGGTAGTAAGACGCGGTGCTAATAATAATAATAATAATATATCATTGGGATAGTGAAAACATAACTGAGAATCTAAAAACCTCATCTTTGTAAACTACTTTTATCCTTAAGGATGTTTGAGTGAGTTTTGAACTAGTTTTTAACACTTCTTAACCATACGAAGGTAAAAATAGTTTACCATTGCAGCGTGTGTTGTCAGGAGAAGGGATGAATCCACTATTGCAGACACAAGTGCTGTTCACACATGTAGTCCTCTGAGTTTGATGCGCGTGCGCTTGGAGAAAACACTCGCTGTCCGTCAGGCACCTTCCATTCAAACCTGCTCACGAACATTCAACCGTTTACAATTTTAATTCATACAAAGTAGAGGCCCCCATGGACTTTTGGGACTGTTTGCAGTTGTTTTGATCTTGAGTGATTAAACTATACGGGTAATCACTGTGTGGGGGAGGAAGGGGGGGGGAGTTGCAACCATGACCAAAATTATCGCAAACAAAATCAAACTTCACTTGATTTTATTGTTTTTCATCGTCGCAACTAACCGAACGGGCTATCCGCTTCAGTGGCCGGATGGTCTAAGACCTCACTTTTGGTCTAGACTGGCCTGCTGATGACGGAGAGATCAAGGTTCAAATCCCGGTAGAGTCTATTAAGGGTGGTTCTTTCCTTGATGGTTTCCCGCTTTCCTTCCACGCAAATGCGGACAGATTGCACCTAAAATACTTCCTTTCTCATCCTTACCTCAGAGTAATTATCATATATGTTTATAACCTGAACAGGTGGTAAGACGCGGTACTAAAAAAACACACACACAAATTATATGCGGTTCGTGAAATGGCCCAAGAATACCGGGACAGTGTCTGAAGAGACAATCTTTGGGCCAGTGTCTATAGGACAGATCTTTCTATCAGATGATGTGGAACTTGATTCAGAGCCCTGCACCAAGTCCGCCAATCGTGGGGAGTAACATGGAGGCCAACTCTGCGGTGAATCTTACATTCTTCTTGTTAGGCTCCACTATGGTCTTATTATATAAGCCACACCAAAGCGGAAAAGAGCAAGGTAGGCTTGCTACCTTTAGAGTTAAATGGAGTGTACATGCGGAAGAAGCCATCAGCGTGGTCTCCTAGAAAATATTTTATGAACAAGAACTTGCGAACATGGCACTCTAAAGCTCGGCAAAGCACTCTGACTTGATGTTATAAAAAGAAGAGAGAAAAAAAAGAGTAACTAGGCACACTCAAGCCTTTAAATACACATTAGTATGACTGTTCTGAGTGCTATGACAGGATGAAAAAACATTTACGGTTTTAAATTATATTTCTTAGGTGTTTCACAAAGATAACTTAAGACTAAATACATTTTTAAGGTTGGGTTTACTCTGACGTCACAGATGAAAGGTTAACTGTAAACACTATGGAGGTTATATTTAAGGCATGTGATTCACATCATATAAGCTTACCGTAAAGATAAGAATGAAATCATTATTTCAGTCGTTACATTGACGAGACATACCAAGAAACTTAAGTTATTTAACAAATGGTTTCTAAAATTAACAATTTGTTATATTTGCGTTGGTTCATACTTTTACGTATCTACAGATATCATTGGCTAGTTGTTTTAGTGTTTTGTGATGACGTAATCATAAATAAAATATATCTCACCTACAGCACGCACACATCTTGAAAGGTTATCCGTTATACGATAGTCATCCTGGCACTCACATCTTTGTACCTTACACAATCCTCCTTCCGTCAAAGTTGCATTGCTGATTCTCGACACAAGATTCATTGAACCTGTACCTCACTGAAACAAAGATCAATTAATTTCACACTTTTAGTCTTCGGCAACACGAGCATATAGTCCGGCAGCCAATTGAAGTATTTTGGCTGAACCTCTTTTTCACGCCCTAAGTTTTTTTTATTGTTGGTATTGATAAAGGGGTATGTAAGGGTTCAAGAAATGGCAGGGTGCTCGAGTGTACCCATGGGCAACTCTCAGAATTCAATATGAGGGCTCCACCTGCACAGAACACTTGTTTTTACGTACACCTGATCTTAATTTGCCAATAGGCCATTGACTTATTTTAGTAAAAATAGTTGATATTACTTTCTTATCATTGTTTCATTCAACTTTAACATGTATTAAAATACAAGTCTCATTCTTTATACTCAAAATATGGTGACTACCGCCGTCTTAAATAAGTTTGAATGTGAAAGATTATTATTATAAACAACCTTCCAAAATGGTTTTATATTTTATTTTTAACTAATGATGGACATAATTTTGATAAAAGATAACTATTGTGATTCTATAAAAATTAAAAAAACCCAACCAAAATGAGAGATTTCATATTAATATTTTGTCATAAGGGGCGTACAAGTTTTTAATTATTTAATCATATTCCTCATCATTGGGCAACAGGACATTGTATTTATTACAACATATATCGCCCTTGCAATTGCAAAAAATAGTGCAGGTAATCCTGCATCTAAGCAACCACATTTTTTTTCTTTTGCAAGGTGTTATACTGTCAATAAAAATGTTGCTGCACAATTTAAACAAGTGTATAAAGCTATAAATTGTGATTCAATTATTTCAAATCATTCAGTTCACAAGTTATAAGCGGTCAAACTTGCTAATTTTTTCGTACCACGGTTAAGGCAAAACCTAATTAATGTATGTACGTAATGAGTAATAAACTAAGTAAGTAGAATAGCGTTTTTAAACCTTTTTACCAGAGTGGCGTCTTTTGATATAGCCCCTATATTTCACAGCACTTCGGTATAAAACTTACATTCCATTTGCTCTGAAGTTCTTACCTTGACGGACAACACTATGGCACTATCTTATAAACTGCAGCAGAGTGGAATAATATAAAAGATAAAACTGCCGCCGTTCAGGATCAACGAAGTGTACTTTATGTCCAAGAGTTGTGAGTTAAAGGGAATGGTGCATAGGAACTTTTTAGAGATAACTTTTTTTTTCTCAACACATTGAATTATTATATTGGTATTTTAATTTTAAAAGTTTTTTTTCTATTTTCTTTAAAAATGATGAAATTTAAATGATTACTACTGTACATTTAAAAACTACATTTTAAAGTAACATTTTGTTTTTATTATTTATGTTCTATCTTGCTATGTCAATATTTTTAATTAATCTCAAATTGATGGTGGATTAGTTCTGAATCGTTAGATGTTTGATTGATGTTTGCCTTTAGGAGGTAGTTTTTTTGTTAAAAACTTTGGCTCGATCTCGTGTTCACCGTTTTCAAACATCGCTTCGCTTAGTACATTTTTGCGCAGACATACCATATTTTACATGTCTCAATGAGGACAATATTATCGTACATTTAATTTAATCTAAATAACATTTTAAGGAACAAATATCCTGCTACACCGGTGTAGCATCATAGAAGTAGTAGGACCATTTTGTAGCTCTTATCTTCATCTCTGACCTCTTATCTCAAACTCAGACACCTTACTCTAAATCTTTAACATGGCCAATTTTTGTAGAAGCGAGTATCTCTTTCAAAAATATCAAAGACCCTGCAAATAAAGATAAGGTAGCTACTAGCCCCGCCTGCTCAACTCGTCAAGTTCGTCTAGTTTGGTTTGTAACAACATACATTTATTTTCAAATTTTGAAACAGACTTGGGCACCCATAAATGATTTGCAATATTCACATTTTTTATTTTTTTTAATGAGAAAATCAAATTTTTGTATTTGGGATTTGGCTGCAATTTTCTCATAACAACTTTTAATAATCAATATCCGAGTTAACAGAGTTAAAAATGATAAAATGTAGATTTCTTTCCATTCTTTCTTCAACAGCTTTCTTTTCATTTTGCTGTGTCCAGTAAACTTGCGAAAAATAAGACGTTTCTTTTCAATGAGTTCAGCTAAAACTTTTTTTTATTTTAAATTGGCTCATGAAACTCATAGCTCAGAATTATGTTCAGATGCTCTAAAATGTCCTCCTACAAGATTAAAGTCCTGAAATTTTCTCTCGAAGAAGAGTGCTACCACCCCCCACTGCCCCGAATGATGAGACTCCAATCTGCCCCCCCATTTAGAAAAACTACATGGGCACCCATGTAAACATAGTATTAACTTCACGAGTTTTTTTTGTTTATTAATTGCTTGGTTTTGATTAATCGGCGACAGTATAATGAATATAGTTATTTTACTAACCTGGCAAACATTCAATGTTGTCGAAGCTGGGGACATAGTTTACGGAGCATGCGCATACCTGCTGCGCACACAGTGTGTTGTTTGTCCTGCAGTGGTAGCTTTGGAGACAGTATCCTCCCAGCGCTGTAAATACAAGAGAAGTCAGGTCGGTGGCGTTGTTCAACTATACTTAAAACTTATATGGCACTCGCGCTATTATTGTAATCAATGCCACGATACAACCGTGCGTATTTTTTCATATTGTCCGTTATAGTTTTGGGTAAAATTTTCAAAAACTAGTAAACTACTACGGGGGCGTTCGAGTATTACGTAGGCACCTTAGAGGGAGAAGGGGGTTCGAGGCTTGCTTATTTTTGCTGACAAAGTAGGAGAGGGGTCAGAACAATGTTTACATAAGACAGAGAAAGATGGGCAAAATTGAGGCAAGCCGTTTGGTACGTCATGGTTTTACAGTCTTGTCGGATTGAAAACTCATTCATAAGTGAACCAACACTACACCGACTCGCACGACATTAGAAACCTTTCCAAATTAGCTCTGTTTTGTTACAGCCTACAATTTGTGAGATCATGAGTTGCGAGTTTGCTCGTAAGTTTCAAAATTAGGGGTCTTTTTATATTATTTTATTTAGATTTAGATTTCGGATTCCGGATGAGGAGTGTCATTTATATTAAATGCGCTCACACAAGCATGGAAAGGTGATGGTATCTCTACGGTGATAGAACACACGTGGAAGGATATCTAGAACGCATCTGTTTTAAGTCTAGGGGTCAGCCCATGTCCCATTGGAAAGTTTGTGTATAGAAGGTTTATTTTCAGATATCATTAAATATTTAGTTAGTGATGTATTTCATCTTAGGTAATGACCAGAATGTCATCAATTTCTTTTTTAAAAAATGCCCCCAAATACATGGTGATGTAATATAGCAGCACTTAATTCGTAATGTAACCAAGTTTGGTATCAAATGAAAGCTCTTATTCGTGACAATGGAACTAATCACCTTTTATTTACATATGTTCACATACATTTGAGGGAAATTCAAAATATTGTTTGTGCACACGTATTTTATTTATTATATTATATTGCGGCAGTTTGCTATACACTTGCAAAATCTTAACATGAAATCTCTTTTTTGTGACATGGGCAGACAGTGTTTCTGAAACATTTTTTTTTGCAAGTTCAGGTCTCTGGAAAAAAATCAGGTATGGTTTCACTGGTGACTTGGGGCTGCAGTTCATAATATTCCTCTATACATTTATACAATGACGGTAGAAGGGTGGGTGCATCAACAAATACATGGTACTACCTGTAACATTGCAATAAACATCGTTAGATATTTAATCTATAATGTAATGGATCTATATAGATTGAGCCTTTTCATTTGATGATAGAATTCCAACAAGAAACTCTTCTGCGTCATCCATCATTGTTTCACTGAGGTCTGTTTTACCAAATGTTTGTAGTAGATGTGGTGACACTTAACCTTGCTGTACATTTTGTCCCAAATTTGCTTGTCGTGTCACATCCAGTGATGGAATGATGTAATACCCTTTTTACAGAGGACCCATATCTAAGACAATCCTTCCTTTTTAAAAGTTTCAAAGAAATTATACACTCCCCATACAAAGACATAAGTGTCTGAGGATGCTATTACAGTGCACTCTACATTTCTAGCGACTGCATGGTGTACATGAAGAAGTAGCCGCTCATAAGCCTCCTCCGATCAGATCGTAAAGATGCAATGTCTTCTTTCGTGTAATTTTCAAGAAGTATGCTTTTCTGTCCATCCTCACTAAGTCCGCCAATATAAATAGGCTTAACCACTGAAATCATTGCATTCTATCAGGTACTGAGTGAAGAACTGCTCCAACTGGTGTTTATTACTTGAAGATGCCCAGAACGCATGCATATATTTTGGAAGAGGGGTTTCCACTCCATCAATATTCATGTTAATTAGATGAGTGGTTCTTCTTCTTTGTCACTCAGCTGATTTAACACTATCTTCTTTGTATACATGATAGATTATGTCAGTTCTAGTTTAGTACTATCACTTTTACCTCTGAATGATAAGCTTTGCAAATCCCCAAAAATCTTCATAGAATTAGACATACGAGTATCTGCTTGAGTTGTTCGTGCAATTAACATAAAATCAAACAAGGCTTTAGATGAAGGAGGAGACGTTTTGAAAGTTTATTCCTTAAGAATTTTATCTAGTTCTTGTACCAAGCCTGCCTTATCAGTTGTTTTTTTAGAAATCCATCTTTTGATTAGAAACGAGTTATAGCACAGCAACTGATAAATGAAGTATCCTCTTTCTCATGAAACATCAATTAAATGTTGGGCATAGGAAGTCTCATTTTGGGTGTGTATTTTCTTCATGCGTTACTGAGAACTGGACATCTTCCTTCATCTTAGCCACTTTATCGAAGCGTTTCTTGGACTTATCAATGCATCGTTCTTTTCGGAATAGCTTGTATGCTGTTTGTCCCATTTTGTACATGTAAGCTTGAAGTTCTCCTCATGTTCGTCAAAATGTTTACCAGTGACAATATTGCACAACTTGTCTTGTGCGTTATTTAAATCAAACGGATTTTTTCGTTTAATGATGAAATCCATGATGCCTTCAATGCTTTACTCATCTGATTGAGTTAAAGGTGGGTGAGAATTCATGATGCTAAATGATATTGTTATGAATGTGATGTTACAATATGTAAATAACGTGTGATTAGTTACATTGCCATGAATTAGAGCTTTCATTTGATACCAAACTGGGCCTTATTACACATTAAATGCTGTTAAACGTTTAAAACTATGTATTATATTCAGCGACCACTTTAAAAATAACTGCAGACATTCAGGTCATGTACCCAAGATGAAAAACCTCACTAGACATATATTTAATGATATCTGAAAAGAAACCCTCTATACGCAAACTTTACAACAGGGCATGGGCGACCCCCTACTATTTGGGATGCTTTCTACTTTTCACTAGCTTAAAGCATTTTGACCGGTATTGGATTCCTGACCTCCAATCAAGAGCAATCCAGTGCCTAGACCAATGATCTCAGCTGCGGTTACGATGATACATTAAGTCAATTTACGTGTCTTTTATTAAAGCTCAATATTAGTATAAAGTAAATAAAAATAAAGTGTAAGATTTTTTGTATCGTAAATGATTATTAGTGAAGGCTCAATCTAGCATTAGTAATAATAATCTTACAATTTCTGAAAATAAATGGTTCTTAATTTTATTCTTCCAGTAGTTAATTCTTTCTCTACCACCCCCTTTTCTATAGTTTTCTGTGCTTCTGCCTACTAATGAATTTTTGAACAATTATTTTGAACCCTCATTTGTGTGTTTCTATTTTTGGCTGGTAGATGGCATTAAGATAAGTATTTGTTTTGTACATCATATTGAATATTTAGGTTTAAGGTGGGATGAAGTGGAATGCCAGTTAAGGCAAATATTTTTTGTAATTATTATAACAACAGTTTTTTTGAGGTGGCCAAACAAGTAAATTATTGCATTAGTAGATACATTTAGTTTGATTTTCTTCATACAATTCTTGAATATAAGTGACATTTGATGATACTTCTTTTTTTTATGTTTAGTAAAAGTTATCATATTCATGGGTACCTAGAACAAAACTGTCTAGAATACTAATATGTAAAAAATCAAACAAATTCATCTACTGGAGCAATAATCATTTGCCATTTGGTGTTTGTTGTTTTATTTATATATTTTATCACCACGTCTTACTACCCATTCGGGTTGTACGCTTATGTACTAATTACGCTAATGCGTTAGGAATGAGGAAGGTTGAAGTTTAGAGTAAGGGTACCCGCTTTGCGTGGAGATAGAAGGATACAGTTTAGGGAAAAAAAACCTCAGTAAACCCGACCGGAATAGAACCATGATCTCGTCATCCGCAGTATGGTATATTGCAAGAGTAGCGGCTTAGACCATGCGGCCATCGAAGCGGGCTAATTTTCTATTATTTCTATAATATGGACAATGGATAGTAATATAAGTCGTCATGCAGTGAATCAATATACATAAAAGGTATAAATAATTTGTGTGTTGAAAATAAGATACTTTTATGTCAACAAGTATACAAGTAAGAACCTAGAACCTACTTTCTAGGAGGCGAAATCTGTCCTCAATTAGTAGAGAACCGAAATATCAAAGAACTGAGCGAAACATTCTCAATTAGCAGTGTCGTTGATTGTTTCACTTCAAATAGTTTAAACAATATTATTATTGAACACACAATATAAATAACAATATAAAATATCAAATTTTAGTAAATTAAACTTATAATATGACTGAGTCAAATATTTGTCGGGTTTTAATTAGTTTTTAATTTTTAAATCAACTATCGTGTTTTAACCTGAAAGTCCCTTTCCATAACTAAAACTGTGATTTTTTTTCTTAAAAAAAAATTACTTTGTTATATTTCAGTAATCTTTTAGCTGCCAGAATTAGATGTGATCTAGTTAGCTTGGATTTGAGAGTTGACCGGATAAGTTTTGGGCGTTTTTTCTCCCCAAAATGTGTTTTTTTTTTCTACTCTCTCAACGTGAATGTTAATATATTTCCATTAAATTTACCCTAATTAAATGTGCTCTTAGATTCAATAGATTAAGTCTCTATTATTAGAACTGCTGAGTTATATAATTAAAATATTAACGTGTATATTTTCAAATATTCTACGAGTGATATTTAAATATAATCATTTAAGTGTATACAAATTGGTATTAAATATTTACCAAGATGCAATAAAATATTTTAAAATACATTTTAAGAAAATCGTCAATAAGATGTATTAATAAAAACCAAGCACTTGACACCATATTGTTAGCTCTGGTGACACGTTTCTTATGCTATAATACTTTGTACCTTGCCTCATTTAATTATTGAAATTTAATCAAAATAGTTTGTTGTTTTTAAATAAATGATTTCTTTTAGTGTATGTTGCTTTAGGTAAAGAGCTCTAATATTTTTGTTTCTGATTGCAAATTCAATACAGATAAATGTATATATTATGCCATTTTGTATTTATCGGGACTAAATAACAGTTTGGTTGAAATCTTGAATTTAATTACGAGAGGTGTTACACTACTTTTTTTATATTTCACAAATATGAGAAAGTAAAAGGTAAATTTTCACTTGCAACGTTGATACCTAAGATGTAGTTTGCTCAATGAGTCACGGCCGTAACCATAGGTGGTTTGTGGTGAAATGCGATTGGGGTTTTATGTGTTTTAAATTGGTTAAGACTCAATAAAGCTGCTCCCCTAGTGTGGCTTTGAAATAGTTACATTTTTATCTGCTGTCTTCATAAACCAATGCTAGTACTTTTGAGCTGGACTGTACCTCAAAAATATGTGGTATATTGAAATTAACACTTGGTATGGGTGACCGGTGCCCACACATATTAATTTTAATATATTTGGTTAAAACTATATTAGCATTGATAAAGATAATGTAAATCAATACAATAAAGTATTTTAGTTTTGACATAAAATTATTATTTTTTAAATAGATGGCCATTACATTTTTTTACAGTAATAGTTGTATTACCCACTTCGGTGGCTGCATGGTCTAACGCGCTACTCTCGCAGTAGACTAAACTGCCGATAACAGGGAGATTGAAGTTAAAATCTCGGTCGGCTGTACAGTACTGAGGGAGTTTTCCCAAAATAGTTTTCCACTCTTCCTCCACCCGTATGCGGGTACACTTCATCTAAATATAACCTTCCTAATCCTTAAAACCAATAGCGTAATTAGCACAAAACGCAAGCGTATAACCCGAATGGGTAGTAAGACGTGGTGTTAAAAAAATGTTGTATTTAAATAAAGTATAAAACAAATCGTTTGTATTAAATTCCAAAAAATAAAAATAAACTTTTTTGGGTGTGTGCTTCGTGTCTTAATTTCTATCCTGAATATCAGCTGTACTTAAAAGGGTAGGGAAGAGAATAGTATCATTTTTATGGGAAAAGTACACACATTTGCACATAGAAGGGGTGGGAAACCATTTAGTAAAAAATAACCTCTGTACACCACAACCGGGAAATAAATCAAATTGCCTTATTATTTAATGACAAAATATAAATTTCTCACCTTCTCACTGAATCATTATTTTATTTGAAAACACAGAGAATAAATAATTATATTAAAAATCAGTGCCATCACATTTGGGTTGTACTCACAGACAGAAGCGTTGATGATACTAGAATCTAAATTCTGTGCAGAGATTCCCGCACTGTTAAACGCGACAAAGATGCTCGCACAAGCTACGGAGAGGAGTATTATACCGGCCATTGTGACTGATTGGGTGTGATCCTTCTAGTAACAAACCGAGTCTAAACAGGGACACGTTCACGCGTTAACTTTAGGTGGCTGGAGATTAATATGTGAACCAACTTAGATTGTGTAAACAGTTACATCTGCTATCACCGTCAGGATTGTGGAAAGTGCGACCCTTTGGCAGTTTGAGGTCTGTTCACACGGGGGGTTTTTAGAGTATCCACAATAATTCTTTGACCTTTAAGAATGTATTTAACTTGTGATTGTAACTGGGGTATAATCTAAAAAAATTGAAAATTGGAATCGCAATGCTCTAAATATTTTATAAATCAAATATTATGTGGTTCTTGAATCGCAAATCTCGGAACACCCCTGATCAAGTAAAAATTATCACCTCGTCTAGTTCTTATCTTGTAGTTTTATGATAACAGTTCTTGGTTTTAAGGCCGCCATCTTGGTCCTTTGGTGGAAAAGTTAATCAAGTGTAGGAATCACGTTTTAAAAACGCGTCAAATGAGGAGATAAAGCTGATCATGTTCTTAAAAGCATTTCACATTTGTTTGAAGGAATACTGATTATCAAGAAAACTAATTTTATTTAAAGAGTGATTAGTCAGCTTAAATCTGTTTCTTCGAAAATAAGATACTATGTTTGCACTTTAAACGAGGTTAAAGTAACACAAAAACTAACCCGATTGCCAAAATTATTGTGTGGTTGAATTTATAGTTCTCAACGATATCAGTAAATAAAATAAAATATTTAATGGTATGACACAATCGTGCATACTTTCTCATATTGTCTTTTATACTTTGTAACATAATTTTCAAAAGTTCGTAAACACAAACATATTCATAATCATAAGAAATATCCCAGATATAAATTTTGAACAAATTTTCTATTGACATTGTTGTTAAATTACCAATTTTCAAAAATTAGTTATTATCAACTACTTTTAAATGATTTATCTTTTAAAAAAAAACGAACTCGGTTCTTATTTATTTTATAAAACACTTCCCAATTAGGCTATCCATTTTTGACTAAACTATGATAGCCATTTCGAAAATTTTCAAATTTCCCCTTAAGTATACAATGTAATTTGTCATATCGAACACTCTCCAAATATACATTTTAAAACAAAATAGTATTAGCAATTTTTGGAAAAATTTAATTTTCAAAAAATTACTCATCAGTAAATAACCCATTATTTGTGGGCAGAAATTAAAATAATAAAAAAAACTGCCTGAGATATTACTACGTGCATAAACAGACAACAGCTAACACACTCGCTTTCGCGGCCGACCTGTATTATGTCCTTAATGGGCTCACAAATTAAATGAGATCGGCACGGAATTAATATTAATTTTTTTTAATCTATAGTTTTATAGATATCGTATTGTGGCTGTATTGTGTTGCTTCTATTAATAAAACATATATTTAAATTAATCTATACTAATATTATAAAGAGGAAAGATTTGTTTTTTGTTTGTAATGGATAAACTCAAAAACTACTGGACCTATTTTAAAAATTCTTTCACCAATATAAAGCTGCATTATCAGCGAGTAACATAGGCTATATTTTATTTTGAAAATTTAATTTATTCCTCATAAAAATGTCGATAGTATATTATATAGTCGTTGGGAAAAAAAAAGTTGTTGAAGGGAAAGTGGAGTTTTAAAGGGGCCAGGGGTTAGGGGTGAGGAAATAGAAATAGATGTAGTGACGAGGAACGCAAAAAAAAAAAAAAAAAAAGATTAAAATAAAATTTGGGGAAACGAGGGGAGTAAATGAAAGTGGAGGAAGCTGAAAAATTAATTTGATTTTAACAATTTGTTTGATTGGTGTATACACAATTCCTTTCGCGCCTAGACCAAACAAAATTATAGAGGAATGAGATGAAAATAGGAGGGAGGATAAAAAGAGGGAAGGGGCTATACAGTGATGGTAGGACTGTATTTTTTTAAAAAGTTTTGTTTCTATATTGACATGATGGATGATTTGAAGCTTTGTTTTACAGGATTCTTTACTATATTTTTTTACGGGGAAAAGGGCTAGTATCTATTATATTGGTTGGCTTCTAGTATTTCACTTGATATACGTCACGCGTCTTGGATAGGATGAGTGTGGTCAACAGATGTAGTGTAAACTCACAATATCAATTATTGATTTATTCGTTATTTAATCTAACCGCTATTAATTATCACCCCTGATTTTTACCATTATAATTATATCCGCGGCGACTACCGATTGGCTTACGCGAGGTGTCGATAAATAATTTACAAAAACCAGTGGCATATTCTGATAAATTTAACAGGTATGCTGTTCTATGGTATTTGCAAGAAAAGTTTGGTGGTCCCTCCTCACGAAAAATATGAAATATTGGCTATTTAAAGGTTATTTTTCATGTCAAACAGAGTGAAAAGAAAAAGAGGTGGGGTCTAAATTCTCTATCCCCTCTCCCACCCACATGCCAGATTCTCTCCTCCCTTCCCCCCCATGACCTCGTTTAATTTATAAGCCATAAACAACTTTTTTCTAACTGTAATGATTCATACCTTTTCTGCTAGATAGTGCACCTGTCTTAGAAGAGTGTCTGTTAATATCACTCTACACTAGAATATAGGTTACAAAGATCAACATAATAAAACTGTCATTGTAAAAAAAATCACTTATATTCACACATAAAGTGCTCAATTACTTTATTTTTAAAAGGAGTATTCTTTCTTAAATGTTTAAGAAGATATTTTTCATTTGAAATCATCGATAGTCCAGTTAATCTTTCCTCGTCTTGTTTTGATCTACAGAAAGATTTTATTATTTTCAAAATAGCAAAGTTTCGCTCTACAGTTGTTGTGGTGGACGAAATTGTCCATATTAGAGTAGCTAATCTATACACTTCTGCCATTACCGAGTTTAAATAATTTTGTCTCATGTATGGAACAATTTCCATTGCATATATATCTTGAAATTCTTTCGAACTATACAAGACAGTAAGCTTATTTTTAAGTCGAATGTAGTCGAAGATAGAACCATATATATCTTTCAATTTGTTAAAATGCTCTTCAGGAAATGTAATTTTTATGAGAAAAAGTACTATATTTAGTATGTTCCAAAAAGAGAAATGAAATACAAATCATGAAATGATGAAACTCTATCAGTCATTTATATCAAAAGATGATCACAAATTTCATTAAATACCCCCCTGCGGGACGGGGTTTCGAATAGTCCCGCAGTAACCCCTACTTGTCGTAAGAAGCGACTAAAAGGGGAGGCTTCTGTGCAGGACGTACCTCGTGTAGGACAAACCTTTCCTATATCATTCCTTCCTCCCTTTTCTCCTTCTTTCTCTCTCTCCTTTCTTCTTCTCCCTTCCATTACTTTCCTTACTTCTTCCTTCCCTTCCCCTGCCATTCATCCTGCACGGAGGCCTTTGGCCTTTCCGTTGAGGACCTTGGCTACTAACCCGGCTATTTTCGGTTTATTATTGGATACCACTGCCTTGAGCTCCTAAATGAAAGTGCGCCGGTTGCAATACCTTAGTAGAAGGGCCTTAGGGATGACAATAACCGGGTACCCTACTTTGGGAAAAGATCGGTTGCGTTCATGAGGGCCCGGACGTAAAATTGGCACTTTCCTACACCCACTTGCTGCGACGACCTCTCACTCGGCAATGCTCTATGCAAAGGTTGTCATGTCTAGCGTAGTATAGAGCCTCTCGTCCGGACAGTTAACCGGGCCATGTGTGGTAGAACCAACTTGGGTCAACCTGGGTCTACGATCCGAGTATTGTGTAGGTTGTCCCCAATCACGGCATGGCCGACAATATTGTCGCCGCTGGCATCGTACTGCCAAACACTGCTGGCAACTCACTGCCCGACCCTCGCAGGGTCGTAATATAGAAAAGAGGCGGAAATGGGTAAGGCCGTCCAGCCCTTTAATTGAAAAAATCCAGGAAGTGGTGAGGCCCCAGCCCCGCTTCCTGGTAATGTCTCGAACAGATGAAAATGAGAACCTCAGGCGTGTCAGCCCATTTGTCCTCGAAAGAGTCATAAGTGGAGCTGCCGAGTCTGGGGTTTCAATTAGAAAACTGCGCGATGGCACAATAATGATCCAGACTGAAAATGACCTTGTGACAGCGAAAATAATGGCAATAACTACCATACCATTGAGCCCCTCGAATCATTTAAAGGTGAAGGTGGAACCGCACAGGTTCCTCAATGTTTGCAAGGGAGTGGTCACTTGCTATGACCTCGACTGCGTAAGCATTAAGGACATCTGTGAGGAGCTTTCCCCTCAACATGTCACCGAATTATATAGAATCACCATCAAAAGGAAAGATGTAGTGAAGAACACTGACACTTATATTTTAACATTTGCCACTCCTTCCTTACCAAAGGAGGTCCGAGCTGGCTTCCACGTTCTCAGGGTTCGGCCGTATGTCCCCAACCCTCGGCGCTGTTTTCAGTGCCAGGAGCTTGGGCATACGAAGCTGCGATGCCGTGGTAAGCCAACCTGTGCAGATTGTGGACAGGAGGTTCACGAAAAACCATGCGAGTCTCCTAAATTCTACATTAATTGCAAAGGTCCTCATTCTGCCTGGTCTCGGTCCTGTCCGAATTGGAAAGTAGAGAAAAAAGTCCTGAGGATCCAAACAGAAAAGAAGATCCCTTATGCCCAGGCACGCAAAGAGTATACTGCACTGCAAGCTCCGGTATTTCAAAGTTCCTACAGCCAAATTGTTACCCAAACTATAAATTGCCCTAACTGCCACTGCGCAGTTAATATTGCAAAGATTCCTACACGACATGTGCCACTCGTCTCTATTCGAGACTCAACAAAAAAACCTGCATCAACTATGGTGATGCAAAAAATAAAACAAGTGGCGACACCCTCACAAAAGTCGCCTCCACCACCTGTACCCCCGAGGAGACCCCCTCGGGAAACACCCCCGAGACCCCCTCTGGAAACACCCCCGAGCCCTCCTCTGGGAACACCCCAAGCCCTCCTCGGGGAACACCCCCGAGTCCTCCTCGGGGAACTCCACCGAGCCCTCCTCGGGGAAATAAATTACGTGCGGCCACTGTTGAGTCGCTCACCCTCACCTCTGGGCCTCCAGAGGCCGGGATGAGTGGTGAAACAGGTGAGGCCGTAAAGGCGAGTCCCACTGGTGCCTTGAAGAATGGCCAGCGAGAGACCACCGTAAAAAATTATGTTAAAAAAGCTTCGAAGGCCTTAACAAAGCCTTCGCGCAAGGATCCGACTACCCAGTCTCTCCAAAATAAACCGAAGCCTCTACTGAAGTGGGAGGTCCAGGAGAGACTGGGAAAGGCAAGAGGACCTAAAAAGGCTCTCAACAAATTTTTATTTTTAAGAGATAGTGTCATGGATTGCGAGGATAAATAAATCTTATATTAATAAAGTATGTCGCTACTACAATGGAATTGTAGGGGTTTCTATGCTCGTGTAGCGGAAATTAAACAACAAATTTCTTCCCTGCACCCTTCCATTTTGTGTTTGCAGGAGACCCACTTCCGCCCAAATGACAACCCGATGCTTCGTGGGTACGATGCGTATCGTACCGACAAGCCTTTCTTTGATCGGGCTAGCGGAGGTGTGGCTATATTCGCACGAAGCAATATATATCACAAAAATATTAACATCGTTTCTGATCTCCAAGTGGTCACTGTCCGAGTCTCCCTTGCTTTGGAGATGACAGTATGCTCCATATACCTCCCACCAGGTGAACGTATTTCGAAGAGGAGCTTAGAGGCCCTCTTTATGCAACTTCCCGCCCCCTATATAATCTTGGGGGACTTTAATGCGCATAACCTGGTGTGGGGATCTAATTTTACAGATGCCCGCGGGAGGATGGTAGAGGATATTCTTGTCTCGGGAAACCTGGTGCTAATGAACACCGGGACCCAGACACACTTCTCCACTTTTAATGGTGTATCCTCTGCCATCGACCTAACTTTATGTATCCCAGGTATCGCTGCCCTCTTCCTTTGGGATGTCCATACGGACCTATGTGGGAGCGATCACTTCCCTATACTGCTTTCCCCACTCAAAGATTGCCCAAGTACAGCACGAGTACCCCAATGGATAATTAAACGTGCCCACTGGGATAAATTCCGCGAGCTCACCGTTTTACGCGAATCCCCTTCTCCTGACGTCGATGTTAAGACTGGGTATTTTACTTCGACGGTCATCGCGGCGGCGAGGGCCTCCATCCCTAAATTCTCGCCAAATCGCGCCACCGTCCCGTTCCCTGGAGGAGCGAGGAGTGTCGGTCGGCTATTTCTGACCGTCGAAGGGCCCTACGTCTTTTTCATCGGCGTCCTACCTTGGAGAATCTGGAGTCATTCCGGATTCTACGTGCTCGATATCGCCGTGTCATTCGTGAAAGCAAAAGAAAGTCTTGGAGAAAATTTATTTCAACCCTTACAATATCCACTCCCTCAACTAAGGTTTGGGATAATATCCGTAAATTACGTAATAGCAACAATTCCAATAACAATATACCTGCCCTAATGTCTAACGGTTCACGTGTCTCCTCCCCTGTGGAGGTCGTTAAAGTATTGGTCTCGATGTTCGCCGCTATTTCTAGCACTGCGAGCTACACTAACGAGTTCGCAGTTTATAAGCGGAACATCGAGCGCCATGCTATTGATTTTGGCCAAAGTCGGGGGAGGATTATAACTCCCCCTTTACCAAAGATGAATTTACTATATCCTGTCCCAGGCTGGCAGCACAGCCTATTGTCCAGACGACATTCATTATGAGATGTTGCGTCAGCTGCCCCCCGCCGGACAGGCACTTCTTTTAGACCTCTACAATAGTGTTGGGAATCTCATCAGTTCCCCTCACTATGGAGGCAAGCAACCGTTATACCTATATATAAAATTGGCAAAGATAAATTAGAGCCAACTAGCTATAGACCGATAGCTTTAACTAGTTGTGTATGTAAAATATTGGAAAGATTAATTAATAAGCGACTTATATGCCATTTAGAATCCCGCAATCTGCTATCTAATATTCAATGTGGTTTTTGCCGTAACCGATCCACGGTGGATCACCTTGTCTGTCTAGAGACGGCTATTCGTGACGCTTTTCTCCATAAGCAGCATCTTCTGGCTGTCTTCTTCGATCTGGAGAAAAGCGTACGACACCACCTGGCGGTACGACATTTTGAAAACACTTTTTAATTGGGGGTTTCGAGGAACCTTCCAATTTTTATATATAATTTTATGTCGGATAGACACTTACGGGTAAGGTTGAATAATACCTTATCCGATGATTTTATTAAAGAAAATGGGGTGCCTCAGGGTAGTATTCTGAGCTGTACATTGTTCGCTATCGCAATAAATAGCATTGTTGACTATGTGCGCATGCCTGTACGGTCATGCCTCTTTGTGGATGACTACACAATTTATTGCAGTTCGTCAAGTCTCCACAGGGCTGAACGGCAGATACAGCTCTCTTTCAACAATCTTGGATCGTGGGCATCGCGTAATGGCTTTCGCTTCTCTGCAGCCAAGACGACGGTTGTCCACTTTCATAGATCACGCGGAAAACAGCCAGCCCCCAGTATTTTAATGAACTACGTTGTTTTACCAGTCTCAGAAAGCGTAAGGTTTCTGGGACTTTTATTTGATTTTAAATTAACTTGGATACCCCACATCAAAGACCTGAAAGCGAGGTGTATCAAAGCATTGAATTTGCTCAAAGTCATTAGCGGTCGGTCCTGGGGTGCTGATATGGAAACCTTGATGCGCCTGTATAGGGCCTTGGTCAGATCTAAACTAGATTACGGCAGTTTTGTGTATGGCTCAGCTAGACCATCGGCATTAAAGATGCTAGATAGTGTCCACCATGCTGGCATTCGACTGGCTACTGGTGCCTTTCGTACCAGTCCAGTCGTCAGAATCTGTGCCGACGCCGATGAGCCCCCTCTTTCTTACCGGTGGTCCTATCTTCTGGCATCTTACGTGTCGAAACTTCATTGCATGGCGCAGCATGTTGCCTATCGTCCTGTGTTTCATACCCCTAACCGTGTCTTGTATGAAACCAAATGGCGTAGTACAAGGCCGGTTGGGATCAGGATGCTATTGGTTTTCGACATGAGTAGGATAATCTTGCCAAAGGCTATCCCCACATCCCAGGTCGAGTTTCTCCCTGGAAGATACGCCTACCTCAATGCCATTTTGACCTTGCCGAGTTCTCTAAAGCGACCACCCCACACTTTTAATACGATAGGACCTTTAATGAGCTCCTCGCAACCCACTTTCGGGGTTTTAAACGCATTTACACGGATGGCTCAAAATGCGGGTCCTCCGTGGGATGTGCTTTTGTTGTGGAAGGATCCAATTTTACATTTGCTTTACCTGGTGAATCCAATGTTTTTACGGCTGGACTATATGCTGTTTTTAAATCGTTATGTTTTGTATATCGTGTCACCGGTCCGTTCTCATCTGCACGGATTCCACGAGTGCTATGTTGGCATTGTCCACTCTCTACTGTGGAATCCTCTCGTGCAGATGATTCACGAACAAATTTTAAAAATTGATTCATTAAGCACCCGGCTGGCCTTTTCTGGATTCTGGTCACGCCGGTCTTTCAGGAAATGAACTGGCGGCCAAGGAGGCAGCACTCCTGCCTCCTGAGGCGAGTCTGGGAGTCATGTTTTTAGATCTAGAAGGGTTATGTTCGGCGTGTGGTCTTACGCACCTGGCACAAGCAGCGAGTCTCGACCCCTGCTCAGAACAAGCTGCGGTCCATCAGGGACGGTGTGTCGCGGTGGACCTCTTCTATACGAAAGTCTAGAAGGAGAATGTCATCGTGACGAGGACTCCGCGTCGGACACACATCACTGACCATAGTTTTTTTATGAGAGGTGGATCCACCCCAGTGTGTGAGTTTTGCGATGCTCCTCTGAGTGTGTATTACATTTTGGTGGAGTGTCGAAATATGCCCCTATCCGCCTGGCTCTTGATTTTAAAGGTGAACTACGTTTTTTATTACGCGATAGCGGATGGAGTTATTTGTTTACTCCGTTTTATACGCAGGCGGATCTTTTTAATCCATTTGAGTCACTTTATAAAGTGGCTCTTTTGGATATTACTCATATTGAGATTTTTTTAACAGTTTTATTACAATTTAACATGTTGTTTTGTATTTTTAACGTATTATAATTTTAACATGTTATGTCATTTTAACGTGTTTTTTTTAATATGTTTGTTTTGTCTTTTTATTGGAGTGATAACCTGTGTTTTTTTAAGCAGGTGTATCACTTAATTTAAACTAAGAGCCCATTTGAGCACTCCTATGGAGTGTCTCAGATGGTGAATGATTATCTCTTTCCCCTATGGGAATTTTATATTTTTGAAATTATACTTCTTTAGGCGCATTATGAAAAAATGATGAGAGTGAAATTTTAAGATGCGCGCGATCACTGTAACACAAAAGTAATAGGTTGAAGCTAAACTGCTCATTAAGTCTCGAAAAAAAAAAAGTTACCAACAAAATAGAAATAGAACCTCTGTTAGTCGCGCATGTTGGTACGCTCGTCGCCTCTGATCACTGTTTTCATATATATAATATTTATCCGCATGTTTCTAGTTTCTACATTCACAACACGTGTTTTAGTTTCATACAAGTGCGAATTATATATGTGCTAATAAATTATATTCAGTAGTGATTTAAATTGAATATTTTGTTTAATATTATTTACTATTCGTAAATATTAGTGAAAAAAATTGTGCTTATAGACTTTTTCAAGTGCTCCAATATAATTGAGGTTAACTATCCGTATGTATTATTTATTGATATAAATTAAAATATTATTATTTAACATAATTAATACTAAATATTATTAAATTATTATTGTTAAATATTTATTATTGGTTATTTGATATTTACAAAATAAAGAAATAAAATTAATAAAACATTTAATAAAAGATTTGTTATAAAAATTTAAATTGAACATCAAATTAAAATATTTATTTTTAATATTTATTATTAAATTGAATAAATAATAAATAATTATGAAAATAAATGAACAAATTTAATGAAAACTTTTTGATAAAAATGAAAAGTGAATATTAAATTAAGAATCTTATAATATTTAGTACAAATTATGTCATATATATTTATTATTTTCTAAATTTTATTTTTAATAATTATATATATATTATTAATTTATTAATTTTCAATTTTAAATATTTATTATTAATTTCTAATATATAATTCTCTACAATAAATCTTATTCGTCAATCTAAGATTCTTTTAGTTTATTTAATGATGCCAAAGAAGTATAACTTCTCACGCGCGTACATAAGTACACACACCCATTTTTTAAATATACTTCAAGGCCCTAATGACCTCGATGTGTCGATGGGCCTTTAAACCATAATAATACTACTAATAATAATAATAATAATTCATTAAATAGCCGCTTGAAGCGTTGGTTAGGCTCTTTTTTCTGATCTGGTTGAAATTCAGGGGATTATTTCTCCCACAACTTTTCAAATCCACTGCCCCTAAATTCTTGAATAAGGATTTTAACTTCTGAAATTTTCTCAAAAGAATATGAAATATCCATACTTTTGTATTGAAAAATATTATATATCAGTGTGACAAAATATACTAGAGACAATTTCAAGTAAGAAACTTGTTTCAAAACTATTTAATAACGACAAAAATCCTTGTGATTGAACAATTATGTCACTGTTCCAATCTCTTGGATTTTCTAAAATGTTTTCAAAAAAACCTTAACGAACATGTTTTGAACTCATGCACAGTGTTTACAAGTCGCGATGAAAAATTCCAACGATTAGGTGCTAGTTTAGGCAAAAAAAATTTATCAACAATCTTTGTTAGGGCTTCATTTCGTTTTGTTGACCTTGAAAGAAAAAGCTGTTAGACCAGAGAGAGATTGGAAAAGAATGCGACAATGAACAATATACGACAAAGATTGCTGAAGCACTAGGTTAAGAATATGACTGTAACAACGCTCGTGGATAATGTTCAAGTACTTTCTTTTGCAATCCACCAATATTTCCTGACATTACAGCTGCACCATCGTAGGTTTGAGCAACTAATTTTTCTCCAAAATTAAAAGATTTAGCTACTCGAAGAACATGTTCACACAAAGCTACAGCTGATCTGTCTTTACTCACGTCAGCAAAGTGCAGAAAGCGTTCTTGCACATTACCACTTTCATCTACTTAGCAAACAACTGATGATATTTGTGATCTGTTGCTGACATCCGTTGTTTCATCCAACAATATCTTCAATCTCACTTTAAGATCTACTACTAAATGAGTGATTTAATAAATCCTCCACTGGACAGTTTAGCACTTCTTCATTCATATTGCAATAATATCAATATACAAGTTTCCTTAAAATATAAATAAATGTTTTTATACAGTACAACGATATTAAATCACAAAAGCCTAGATAACAATCTAGGATAAAATACACAATTTTAAAACTAAAAAGCGTGATCGAAATTTAAAAAAAAACCTACTACACACCAGAGAACCACAGCACTAATTACTTCAGTTCAAAATAAAAGAATTCCTCTACTACTCTCAACTACTGAGGGGTGGAAATCATGTTGCCAAATACATTTAGATAAATTATTCTATAATGCAAAGGTATTGCAAACAAATTTTTACGAAAACTGTATTTTAATGCTTGTTACAAGTACTAGCTTTTTTTTTTTACAAATACATGTGTTAATTTAATATAATTTTACTTTATTTATGTTAATCTGTAATCATTAATCATAATAATAATATAATAATAATAATAACTAGATTTATTTTTCAATATTTGACATAAGTGCCGCCTTGCATGCTGTTCGAGAATAGCAGGCCTTTGGTGTAAAACCCTCGGTTCATTGACCTATGTTTGGGGTTTGGGAAGAGGAGGGTTGGTTGTTACATAGACATTGGACAAGGTCATTAGGACTTCTCTGTCTTGAAGTGAAAGCTAGCTTGCGTTTCTTAAACAGAAGGCCTTTTGAGTTTGCTGGTAGGTAAGAGCCTTTGGAAGAAGAATGATTCAAAGCAAAATATATAGGAAAATTAACAAATATTGATTTTCTATGTATACATCTTTTGTAAATAATTATGGGTATATGGGCAGGAATATCATACCCAGATAATACGCCACTGTTGTAATTAGTACTGGAAAAGGGGGTCTGGCCATTCAAATTATGATTATAAGGTGGACTTTTATGTGTGCACTAGAAAGGGTAGCGTTTCTAAATGTGTTAGAATTGTAGATAGTTGTCCATTTTCAATTCCTCTCATCACTCTTATAAACTACACTTTGGCTTTTAATTTTTGATCAGCATTTAACTTTTTAAATGAAGACACAAAAGACAGCAAAAATGATTTGTCCTCATCAATTTCTTCTGACCTTTCATCCTGCAATGTATTTAATAATAATTCCTCATATTCTACTGGTTTTTTTTTGATAGACTCACGCTAGGATGTGCGCGTTCGATATTGGAATTTCCTTCTTCATAATATCTGTAGTCATTTTCGTTCTCTTCTGCCTCTCCTCGGATAGTGTTAATATTACTTACTGTCTCTCTGTCTTCAATAGTTGGCAGCATAAACGACATTTGAACAAAATAAAACATACATTCCACGTTTTGTAGCTACTTGTCCTGATTTACCCTTTTTTTGGTTCATTCAATTCTCACTCTAAGCATGCATTCAATTCTCACTTAAAGCATGTTCTTAAGTTTCGCCAACGTTGTTAAATTTATCTACCTGTAATATACAATACATAAATGAATTAGACATTGTATTCAGAATTAATTATGCCTAACTCCTAGGAAGCAGTGGAGTACCTGGGGTGAGGGGGGCAAATGAGGCAGTTTAGAAAATCTTTATTTTGCTGTACTACGAATACTCATTGGTGCTATTACTATACGTGAAATTGTCAGAGATACTTGTGACAAACTGTGGATATACCTAAAACCAACATACATGGCGGAAACAAAGAAAACTACTTGGCTTCAAATAGCCGATGTATATGCCTCAAGGACAAATTTCCCTAACTGCCTGGGCGCGGTAGATGGCAAACATATCAGAGTAGGGTAGACCGAGGCAGATTGTAACACTTTTATCTGTTTATTTGTTTAATTTTCCTGGTTTTTTTTAAGCATGAATGTCACCAATGGACCTTAGAGTGTATTTTTACCTCAACGACTTTATTTTAATTGTATTTATAATATTTGTAAAATTGAAGTAAGTGAAGTAAGGTCACCTGTGCCAACTTACCCCGTTACCATGGCAAGTTGGCACAGCATTTCAAATTCAGCATGATGTTAAACACTCATATGTTATATAACAGCCTATTTATCACTATAAATTAAAGATGTATTAATATACAACAACCTTGTTCTTTTGAAATACTTCGCATTTCATCATTGTCACTGTCACAGTTGAAACACATAAAATACAGTGTCCCCAGGAATGCAGTCTTCGCTTACCCACCTCTCACACTTGGTGCATTTTATCCTATCTTCACCACGTTTCGAGTTGTTATATGAACCTAAGCAGTGAATACAAAGGCAGTCCTCATTTTCATTCTCAGACTCAATGAGGGAAGTGTCTTTTTACCTGCGTTTGCGTTTTTTTAACGTCATAAGAAGGGAAAAGTTTTTTCATTGATTTGCTAAAGTTTAAACGATGCACTTTCTTCCTTCTCGTAATATCCTGTTCCTCAGACAAAGCCATCTTTATTGGTGTATTGGTAAAAATGGCCGATTTCCTCTTCTTTTGTCCTCTGACAGTTTATTTTCTTGGATCCGCTTTCTCCAATGGTCTCGCCGCCTCTGGGAAAGGGCAAAAAGCTTGAGCAGAAGTAGATGGGATGGAGAGTAAGTAGATGTAGATGAACGAGAGTGGCCATCTGTGCTGGTGGCAGTAGGGTCAGGTCTGTCTGTGACATAGGATGGCATGAAATCAACATCGGTAAATATATCCGGGTTCAAAGGGAAAATTTCAATGACTCTCAACCTGGATGTAATGTTCATAAGTGATGTTGCTAAAAGAAGGCTGGAAGCTACAATACGGGAATGTCGTCATCACAAGCAGTGTCGACATACTTTTTAAATGGCCATAAACGGATCGATCCAGGGGTTGCAGTTTGTGGCTGCAATGGGGGAGGAGGAAATGATAAAATAGTAACCCCATTTTCTTTTAAGTAATATAGGGGGCTTGTTCTGAAAGGTGAGAGTCATGATTATCAAGAAGTAGCAGACAGGGATTCTCTGGAGATCACCGTACATGAGAAACAAAATGTCTGGCATATTTATTGAAACTGATTTCTGTCATCCATCCCGAAGGGTGAGCATCACCTCCACGACCTACAGGCCCATCACGAATTAAATGTGGCTGAAATTTCAGTCTTGGGAAAATGAAATCTGGTAGTATACTATTTCCCACAGCGTTAACCGCCACGGCTAAAGTAACTAGCTTGTCTGGTTCTCCTGACTTCATACATCCTATCTTTCTGAAGCCTCGACATACAAATTTCCAAAATCGGACGTCCAATAAGGAAATTGCGTGATGGCATCATCATGATTAAGACATAACTGACACATAGTCCTCAAACATAATGATGATCTCTGAAATACCGTTGAGTAATACGGCTCACATACAGGTGAAAGTGGAGCCCCACAGGTTTCTGAATGTTTGCAATAGAGTGGTCACTTAAAATGACCTCAACTGTGTAACCATTGAGGATATCTGTGAGTAGTTTTCCCTTCAGTACGTCACTGAGATTTACCGTATCATCACCAAAAAGAATGGACAAGAGAAAAATACAGGTACGTATATCTTCTCATTTGCGACTCCCGCCATTCCAAAGGAGGTCTGGGCAGTTTTCCACGTGCCCAGAGTCCGATCATATATCCCTGACCCTCGGCGCTGTTTCATTGCCAGGAATTTTGGCATATGAAGTTGCGATGCAGTGGTAAGCTGACCTGTTCTGATTGAGTAAAGGAGGCTCACGATACACCGTGTTAATCTCTTAAATTCTGTGCCGACTGAAAGGGTCCGCATTCTGATTAGTCTCAGGCCTGTCTAAAAAAAAAGTCCTGAAGATTCAATCTGAAAAGAAGATATCTTATGCCCAGGCACGCAAGGAATACGTATCCAGTCAGGCTCTGGTATTTCAGACCTCGTACAACCAAATTGTTAGCCATAACATAAACTGTCCCAACTGCCATTAAGCATTTAATCTTGCTAAGTCGTCTTCTCGATCAGTGCCACGTCTTGTGTCTACTCAAGGCATTCCAAGTCAAGCAGTGCCAAATATAATGGCGCCACAATTAGTACAGGAGGCGACATCTCCAAAGAGGTCGTCTCCACCACTATACCGCTGAGGTACCCTCCTTAGGCCAACCCAAAGTCCTCATCGGGAACACCCCCGAGCCCTCTCGGGGTACTAAAATACGTGCGGCCGTTGTTGAGCCACTCATTCTCGCCATTGGGCCTTCGGAGGTTGGGATGAGTGGCGGAAAGGTGGCTGTAAAAGGATTCCCACTGGTGCCTAGAGGAAGGACAGCGAGGGACTGTCTAAAAAGAAAATTTTAAAAAGCATCTAAGGCCTTAATCCAGCCTTTCGGCAAAGACCCAACGACTCAGTCTATCCACGATAAACCAAAGTCTCTCCTTAAGCGGGAGGTCCAGGAGATCCACTTCCGTCTTGCTGATAGTCCATGCTTCGTGGGTTACTGGTTCGGGCTAGTGTAGAGAGACTATTCTCGACGAAGCAATATATACCCTAAAAATATTAATATCGTTTCTGATCTCCAATTGATCGCTGTCCAACCTCCTTGATATGGAGGTGACAGTATGTTGCATCTACCTCCACCAGGTGAACGTGTTTCAAAAGGTGCCTAGAGCCCTCTTTATACATTTCCTCATCCCTATATCATCTTTGACGATTTTAATCACATAACCTGGTGTGGGGTCTCATTTTACGGACGCTGTGGTAGGATTGTAGTATTTATTCTCATATCCGGTGGCTTGATGCTTCTAAACACCGGAACCCAGAGCACTTTTCCACCTTTAATGGTGTGTCGTCTGCCATCGACCTAACTTTCTGTAGTCCGGGATTGCTGCTCACTTTCTTTGAGAGGTTAACCCGGATCTATGGGGCAGCAATCATGTTCCTATTCTATTTTAACACTTAAAAGTTCCTATCGTAAAGCACGGGTGACACAAGGGAGTGCTTAAACGTACTGACTGGGATTAATTTCGTGATCTCGCCATATTGATGAGCCCCATTCTCCTGACGTCGATTTTAGGGTGGAACATTTTACTTTGACGGTCATCGTGGCTGGGAGAGCTTCAATCCCTAATTCTTTGCTTAATCCTGCCGCCGTCCTATTCACTGGTGGAACAAGGAGTGTTGGTTGGCTATTTCTGACCGTCGAAAGGCCCTACGTCTCTTTAATTGACGTCCCACTAAAATAATCTGAAGTCGTTCCGGATACTACGTGCCCGAGCTCGCCGTATCATTAGAGAAAGCAGAAGAGAGTCTTGGAGACAGTTTATTTTACCTTACAATTTACACTCCCACAACTAAGGTTTGGGATAATATTCGTAAATTAAGTAGTAGTAAAATTTCCATTAATAATATACTTCCCCCATGTCTAACGGTTTGCTTGTCTCCTCCCCTGTGGAGGTCGATCAATGTTTTGGGGTAGATGTTCACCGCCACCCTATAGCACTGCCAGCTACTCTAACGGTTCGTGGTGCATAAGGGAGCATCGAATGTCATACTATTGATTTGGTCAGTGTCGGTGGGAGGACTAAAACTCCCCTTTACTACAGATGATTTGACCTATACCCTGTTCCAGGTGGGTAGCACAGCTTCCGGGCGGACGACATTCACTATGAGATCTTGCGCCAGCTGTTCCCTCCAGGAAAGGAATTTCTTTGGACCTCTAAAATAGTGTTTGGGAATCTCAATAGTTCCTTAACTATGGAGGAAGCAACCGTTATCCTTATTTATAAAATTGGCAAGGCTAAATTAGAGCCAACTATTTATGACTGATAGCCTTATTTATTGTGTATGCAAAATATTGGAAAAAATGACCAATAAACGATTTATATGGTATTTAAAATGCCGCAATCGGCTATCTAATATTCATTTGGGTTCCGCCATAACCGACCATGGTGGATCACCCTTGTCCGTCTCGAGACGACTGTTCGTGACGCCTTTCTCCAGAAGCATCATTTTTGGCTGTTTTCTTTGATCTGGAGAAAGCGTATGTCACCACCTGGGGTACAGGCATATTGAAAACAATTTTAATTGGGGGTTCCGAGGAGACCTCTTGGTTTCTTATATTTAATTTTATGTCGGATAGACAGTTCCGGCTAAGGTTGAAATATACCTTAACCGTTGATTTTATTCAAGAAAATGAGGTGCCTCAGGGCAGTATTTTACGCTGTACGTTGTTCGCCATCGCAATAAAAAGGCATTGTGGACAACGTGTGCTCGATACGCGTTCATGCTTTTTGTGGTAGACTACGCACTTTATTGGAGTTCGTCGAGTCTCCACAGGGCTGAACGGCAGATACAACTTCTGTCAACAATCTTTGGTTGTGGGCATCGTGTAGTGTCTTTCGCTTCTCGACA
This sequence comes from Timema cristinae, assembly GCA_039000515.1. Classification (NCBI taxonomy): domain Eukaryota; kingdom Metazoa; phylum Arthropoda; class Insecta; order Phasmatodea; family Timematidae; genus Timema; species Timema cristinae. The sequence goes on from JBCFYV010002255.1 coordinate 28,797,252, forward strand.
GCGAAGACGACGTCCACTTCCATAGATTACGCAGAATATAGCCAGCTGCCAATATTTTATTAATCACGTTGTTTTACCTGTCTCAAAGACCGTAAGGTTTCTGGGACTTTTATTTGATTTTAAACTAATTTGGATCCCCCACATCAAAGACCTGAAAGTGAGATGTGTCAAAGCATTGAATTTACTTAAAGTATTTAGTTGTCGTTTTTGGGGGTGCTGATAGAGAAACCTTTATGTGCCTTTATAGGGTCTTCGGGGAAATCAAAACTTGATTACGGCAATTTCGTTTATGGCTCAGCTAGATCCTCGCCATTAAAGCTGCTAGATAGTGTCCACCATGCTGCATTCGACTGGCTGCTGGTTATTTTCGTACTAGTTCAGTCGTCATCATCTGTGCCGACGCGGTGAGCCCCTTCTTTCTTACCGACGGTCCTATCTTCTAGATCTTACGTGTCGAAGCTGCATTGCATACCAAAGCATGTTGCATACAGTCCGGCGTTTGCTCCCTCTAATCGTGTCTTGTATGAAACTAAATGGATTAGTTCAAGGCCGTTTGGGATCCGGAAGCTATCGGTTTTCGCTACTTGTGGGTTAGTCCTGCCAAAGTCTTTCCTACATTTCTTGGTCGAATTTCTCTCTGAAGATAGCCTACCTCAATGCCATTTTGATCTTGCCAAGTTACCTAAAGCGACTACCCCGCATATTATATATTAGAGGACATTCAACGAGCTCCTCTCCATTGCTTTCAGAGTTTTAAAGGGTATCTTCACTGATGGGTTAAATGTGGAGCCTCTGTGAGATGCCCTTTGTTGTGAGTGAAACAATTTTAAATTTCTCTTACCTGGTGAATCTGCACCGTCTGGTACGGTGGCTGAACATACATGTTAATACAAGTAATGAGAACTAGAGGAGATTAGGATCAATGAATTTTAATGATACTGTATACATGATAAAACAGATATTTGACATATTGCACTTATATCTCAGTAAGTACGTAGTTAAATAACAATAAAGTGATGAAGTGTGGCAGCCTTGCCTAAGTATTGGCCACAAGGGGGCGAGAAGCGCCGAGATAATAACACATGCCAAAACGTGGTGTTACTCTTTCTACTATTTACATGTCAAGTTGGCCTTGCAGGCAGAGTAAGTGCATACCTCAGGCAAGTTCTGGTTTAGCTATACAAGAGAGCCCTCGATACATATATACTATCCTTATCAGTGTACAAAAACAGTTACTTGGACATATCAAGGTCCACGGGCCAATCGAGGACGAGACGCGTCCCACTGGTTGAGCACCCGCAGGGTGAGCAACACCACAAAAAATCTAACAATGAATAAGTAACTACTGCAGTCGAGCCTGAGGGGCAAGACGGCCCACTAGCAGTGTACTTGCAAAGTAAGAGTAGCGAAACAATAACAACACTATACCACGGGCCAATCATGAAAGGCACGAGCGGCCCACAGTTTAACCTCCCAACAACAACATTGGGATAGGCCAGTGAACCTAATTAGGTACAAATCATCGGCCTCCATATAGCCTAAACAATCTCCTGCCTAGGCAAGCTATCCTAAATATACATCAATGGACACATCATGTGTGTCGCGGGATTCACCATCCCGAGCGCGAGAAGCGCGCTATACCGCAATTGTATATTGCAGCCTGTTCTCCTGGCCCATGAGACTCAACATTAAATATTATATAACTAGCCTAACGGTAACACAACTACAGTGTCTCACAATAGACACGGATAGTTTCCAATTATTAATCCCTACTAAATGATACTTCTATCCATCCTCGCAGGATGTAGACTATCCCTAACAATTACATATTAATCTGGAGTCTACTCGTCGTATCTCATCCTCGTAGTAGTTAAGTCCTTCGACATCCTCCGGTTTAGAGTATCCATTCCCCTAGGATAGTAAGACCACCGTCGACTAGATGACAGATTCTGACTAGAAGTGCGCGCTTATTAGGCCTGCGTAGACGATGTTTACGCGATCGTCTTCTGGCGTGTTCTGTCCTCCTTCCCAGCAGTCAGGCGAATATATAGTGGATAGGCCCGTACGAAGCGAAGGGGGAACCTCCCCAACCTTCTAGAAGGACGACCCGCGCTGGCCAACGGTTTTCTTGGAGTGGTCAGTTGGTTGGTGCTTGTGGTCGAACGCGGAGTTATTCCCAGCAGTGGTGATCGGTCACTTATCTTCTATGGTGTGTCATCGAATTGGGCATCAGGCTTACAGGACGAGTCAGCGAAGTGGTATGTAAATAAAGAGATATATTATTAGCGAAGCATTTACATTATATTATGTTTAACTTTGATGATTTGCAGGAACTAGCCAAATATACGTTCTCTTGCACGTTTTAACGGGTCTAACCCAGGTTTGCCCGTTACAACTCCAGTGTTTTTACGTCGAAACTATACGGCATTTTTAAATATTTGTGTTTTGTATATCGTAACTATCACCGTTCCTCACTCATCTGCACGGATTCAATGAGTGCTCTGTTGGCATTGTCCACTTTATACTCCTGGAATACCCTCGTGCAGATGATACATGAGCAAATTTAAAAAAAATATTTATTAAACACCCGACTCACCTTCTACTGGACTCTAGGTCATAGTGGTTTCTCAGGAAATAAACTAGCGGACTAGGCATCCAAGGAGGCGGTCCAGCTTCCTCTTGAGGCGTGTTTGGGTGTCATGTTTTTAGACCTGAAGGGTTATGTACGACGTGGGGTCTTACGCACCTGGCAGTGATTTTCAATCCCTTCTCAGAACAAGCTGCTTTCCATAAAGAACGGTGTGTGTATAAGAGAGGAGGTCATCGTGACAAGGCTCCGCGTTGGACACACATCATTGACCCATGGATTTTTATTGAGAGGGGATCAACCTCCAGTTTGTGAGTTTTGCGATGGTCCCTTTAGTGTGTACAACATTTTGTTGGGGTGTCGCAAATATGCCCCTATCCGCCTGGCTCTTTATTTCAAAGATGAAATACGTTTTTTTTATTACGTGACAGTGTGGATGGAGTCATTTGTTTACTCTGTTTTATACGCCTGGCGGAACTTTTTAATGTCATTTGATTCACTTTTATAAAATGGCTCATTTGGATTTTATCTCACATTGAGATTATTGTAAACATTTTTAGTGTGCGCTAATATGTTTTGTCTTTTAACTTTTTTGAATTTTAATATGTTCGTTTTGTCTTTTTATCATTCTATATTTTAATATATTTGTTTTGTCTTTTTAATAAATTTATTATATTTTAAAATGTTTGTTCTGTATTTTTTAATGTAGTGATGACAAACCAACTGACGAATCGCCAGTGCGCGCCGACAGACCTATATATTTGCGCTCTATTTTCAGCTGCCAACGATTTGGTTTTCTCAAGAATAGTGCATGCAGTAATTTTTAAGAGTGCTCAGCACAAAGTTGCCCTGTGCATGTTCTTCCATACAAATCAATATGTTTCATCCTAGCAACTGGATAGTTAAAAAAAAAAGTCGCCAGAGCGCGACTAGCGAGAGGAGGATATTAATGTCGGCCAACTTTTTATAGCAGGTGCACGCAGACGCGTTGAAAGTTGTAGGTTACATTCAGGTTGGCCAACTTCAGAGTTGCAGATAGTTTGAAGCAAGACACCGAATTGGTAGTTACATATGCACGCGCTCGCATATAAGTTATGGTTCTCAGTAATGCAACTGAATAGCCGGCCGACTCAAAATTGCATGTGCGCGCGAGTTCTTACTACCTGTCTCTCAATAGTTGTCAAAATACAAATAAATATGCCCACGGTGCTCAATTGATCGTTTAGAATCTTAAATTAAAATCCTTTGGGATCAGGATGATGATGAAAAAAACTCTTTTTTGAGTACCGCCATCTTGAAACGGATTTCCCAGTCGCCAAACCATATACATAATTCGTTCGGTCTAAACTCAAAGAATATCTCTGACAAATCTAGTTAAAATTGTTCCGCGCATTTTGTGAGTAATGGAGGAACAAACATCCGGACACTGTACAGACGAAATGCCAAACACTCGAGCTAAAACAGGACCTCACTCCGATCAAGCATTAAAATAACAGATAATTCTAATACAATAAAATTAAGCAATTTTGGATTTAAAAAAAAAGTATTTTCCAACAGGCCCTTCATATAAAAATTGAACTGTATAGTCTCCTCAACTCCCGTAACAATGTCAAGCAACTCTTATCTACAATCTAACTCACGAGATTAGAGAGTTACAACCGTTATCAACTAGGTACAGCCTCCACTAACATACTCACTTGTTTTAGTTCTTTCTGCAACGTACACGTACTTATTTAAAATTGTTAGTTCCAATTTGGTAAATATTCTAGTCCTAGTGCGACAATTTAAAAATGGATATTTATTTTCTGCTGCTTGTTCTATGTATTGGAATATGTAAAGGTGAGAAATTAGGATGTATATGATTCGATTCAAACTTTTGGTGGGTTACTTTGTAGCAGTGTCTTGGCGTGGAATGTTGCCAGGGTAAGCAGAGATCGTTTTAAACTGTACCATTGATTTATTCTCACGACTCTGTATAAAAAAAACTTTTTGTAAAGCATCAACAAAAAATGTATTACCCATGTGAGGTATATAGGGCAAGGTCTTAAGTTTGATTGGTCGAATGGGGTCCAAAGTGGGGGTGGGGGAGAGAACATATCACAGGTACAGTTTTAACAAAGTTTGTTTACCCTGGAAACATTCAAAACACGCCACTGCGTTGTAGTCTCTGTGTCCTGACAATTGCGCACCGCGACAATTGCGCCCAAGGGGCCGAGCGGGTGGGCTACCCAGGTAGGAGTCAGCTTCGGAGTGATGATTGTGTACACCTTTGGTTTAAAAAGAGGTGGGGGGGGGGGTTAGTGTTGTTTGAATGGTTTTTTTAAGCTACTGCTTATTGATACAGAATTTTGTAATTTTTTTTAGATTGAGCTAGGCTAGCTCATGTAATATTATGTATGTTATGTTACATTTCATAATCTAATATTATTTCTTCACTGAGTTTTGGTCTTTCTTGATTTCCTTGATCTTTACTTTTCAATCTATATAGGGTTATTTTCATTGGAACATCAGTAGTTTCCCCTTTCTGTAAATATGATGGCCAACTCTGGTGGAAAAATAAACACTACGCAATAGTCTCTATTTCTTGGGTTTACGCAATTTTCCTTGGTACGTAATTGTCATATATTCGTAATCTCCTATTCTCTCTTTCTCTTTATATGATAGACAGCGTGTTTAAAAATTAATATTAAGAACTGTGTAGACCTTTTACTTTACATCTATTACTGTTTCCAGCCTGTGGGCTGGGTCAGTTTTTTTAAAGCCATATTTTTCCACTCCCGGCTTGATAGGCCTGTCAAAGCTTCATATGCCTTATAATCTAACTTAAGACTAGGACAGGCACAACACTCATTCCGTAGAAGATAATTCATCATTATGTAGGGTACATCCACATTTCTCCAATGATACATTTTTAGGCCATGTTGGGAATCGACCCCGAGACCCTTAGCTCAGTAGACAGACACGCTACCCACTGAGCTAAGGTGTTGAATAATCGTGTGGATCTAAATATCTCTAACTATTATTATTATTATTATTATTATTATTATTATTATCACCGCTTCTTACTACCCGTTCAGGTTATACGCACTTACGCTAATGTGTAATGGTAGGGTGGTTATGAGATGAAATGGAGCACCTACAGTTTAACGTGGAATCCGAACCACGGTGGAGGTCTGGCATTCCCCACATTCACAAGATGTGATTAATACACATCTTGTTATAGGTGAAGGAAGGGTTTGGAAATCAGATAAATCTATGCCAGGACCGAGGATTGAACCCCTGACCCCCAGCACAGAAGTCCGACACCTTACCCCTGGACCGCCAGGTCATCGTTTCTAACACTAATTAGTTGTTTACATAAATGCGCTTGGATCTCGGAAGTTGTGCAACTTTTTTATATGTTTTTTTTAGCACCGCGTCTTACTACTCTGTCGGGTTGTACACTTATTAGGGTTGAACCAGGAAGGTTATATTTATAGGAAGTGTAACCGCATTTTCTTGGAGAGAAAGTGGGAAAACCACCCTTAGTACACCCGACCAGAATTCGAACCTCGATCTCCCCCTGATCGGAAGTCTAGTCTACTGTGAGAATATTCTGTTAGACGGCACCGAGTGGTTTGTGAAATTTCAACCATTTTGTTTAAATTTTCATTAAACTATTAATAATATATTATTAAAGTTTAGCTTTAAACAAATTTTTTCCATTAAACTCTTTTAGAGAGTATTTTGTTTATGTTCTAAAGCAGAGCTAAAATTATGGTATATCTTTTGGTTAATTGTTTTTTCTTTTTTGAGAAATACTATTTAACACAGATTGTTTTACACATTACGTAATGTTAATTCAAGTTTGTAGCAGATTTATTAAAGATGTATCCACGTTTTTATTACTATCAAGATAGAATTTACCTTTATTTTACCAATTAATTGAAATATTTATGTAATCATTGTATGCTTATGTTTACCTACATAGGCCCGCAACATGGCAGTTTGTTATCAGAAACGTCACGTGATTGCACAATAACAACGTCCAAATGAGTGTCTTTTTAACTTCGAAAAGTTCCTAATAGCTATGCTAGAATTAGTATATATTTACAAACGTTATTTCTATGTCCCAGAAAGAATATTATGGCTAATGTGATGATCCGTCTGTATTTAGATATAAATGTGCATATTTTTGTCATATGTTTAGGAAAATTCGAGAGGTGACAAATTTAGGGAACTTTCAAAAGCTAATAAAAAGTTTACTAGTATATTATAATTCTAGTACGGGTTTTAAACTAATGGACTATGTGGAGGAATCTAAATTTTAAGAGACACAATCATTTTTTCTTTGATATAGTATGTAAAATCACCTTTTTAGGGAAAAAACAGTTTCAACTAGCAGCCGACTAGCATTAAACCCCAGCCTTCTGACCTAAGAATCATGCCAGGCTGCATCTGACTCAATTCCGACAGTTATATTTTGCAAAAATAAACGGTCGCTTCTATTATTTAAACCTATTAATAGTTTTTAACTTAATTAATATGATTTGTATAAACTCATGATGACCACTGGACCCGTTAGGTTAGGAAATTATGATAGTTTGTTATCATTATTCTTAATGTTCTATTAATATAAGTTGAACTCGGTGGTCTTGAGGTAAAGTGCTTGGTTCAGGACGCCATCTCCATGGGTTCAAACCCAGCTGGGGTCTACGGATTTTTCTTGAATTATAGAAACTCGTAGCACAACTTCTTATGGAGAGGAAGCAAAGCTATCGGATCTATGTCGATTGTGGCATGTTAAAGAACCCTTAAAGGTATGGGAAAATACCTTACCTGGTAAAATTGATAGGCCCTTTTGCTTTCGTTCATACAAATTCTCGTGTGCTGATATAATCAGTCGGTTCATAAAGTGCACGTTAAATACCTCAAATAAATAAAACAAAACAAACACTTATACAAGTTTCATATAATGTTTTAAATTGGACTTCAATAGTCAAAACTAACTACAATTTTATGTAATTTTAGTGTCGCGTTAAGAAATAAACGTAACTAAGTTTCATAATATAGATTTACCGGTTATATTATCATACCTTGGAAGAAACTTAATCGAAATACATGTCTCAGCAATTAGTCAATATAATTTTTCTAAATTGTTCTTTCAACATGAAAATTTGTGCACTAATAAAACGTGTATTTTTCTCGAAGCCACAAAACAGCTATTTGGTATAACAATTGACTACCAAATGATCTGCCTTGTTGAGGAAAGCAAAATAATGAAATAAAATGTTTTAGGAGAAAAAAAAGGATAGTATAGATTGATTGTTGACAGAATTCTTTCAATCTCATCTTCCTTTATAAAGAAATTTTGTTTCTAATTTTAAAATTATATGCTCTTTTTTATTTTCTTCTTTATAAAAGAAAAATTATCGTGAATATTTTTGCTTAAAAATTATTATGGTTCACCGTGCTATGTGCCACCGAGCTAAAAAAAAAGTAGTTTTTTTAGCGGGTTTCTAAAAAACACTTAAATCAATATGGAGATTTTTTGGGTGGACGCCAAAAACTATATTCTTGTTTGTTCTTTTGCTTGATTAACTGTGACTAATATAGAATATAATAATGCATTTTTTTATATCTAAGAAAAAATATTAGGATTTTGAATTTCAAACAAGACTTAGTCATGAATTAATATTGTTTGGAATGAAAATTAATATAATCAATTATCATGTATTTAGATCCAAAAATACATTTTTTGGTGTTTACTTGAATGAATCTTAAGTATAAACGATAAACACAATAAAAAATAGAAACTTAAAATATAAATTAAAGAGTATAGTACCTTTTCTGAAATTAAAAAATCATAAATAAATTGTTGTTACAGCAAAACCAAATTCTTGTAAAGATGTCAGGCAATAAGGCACAGAGACATATTTTTTGTGTTGACATGAAGTTATTTGTAACTTATAAACGTTTAAAAAAATATATAAGAGAAAAAAGTAGCAATTAGAATACACAGTGAATTTTATTCATTTAAAATGTTAAGTGACTATATGTTACACAAAAGGCTCCTGTTTGTCAAAACTAATATTCACATTGTAGGGTGACTCCTTACGGGTACCGCATTACCTCCTCATAAAACGGTCTTGTTTTATCGTGTGTTATGTAGGTATGTAAGTAGCTTTACTATATATATTATTAGTGTTTTTTATTATACAGGTTATTTTGAGGCACATATACAATGTATATAAAATATGCTATTTTTCTTCGAGATGGTAAAATGGAACTCTTAACAAGTGTAGATGATTTTTGCACCTACAGTGTGTTTGTTTTTAAAGTACAGAATAAGGGTTTGTTTTTTAATCTTGAAAATAATTTTAAGTATTTTTTTTTACCTCCCTACGGGATAGGGGTTAGAATAGTCCCGCAGTATCCCCTGCTTGTTGTAAGAGATGACTTAAAGGGGAAGCGTCTGCACAGGACGTACCTCGTGCTGGAAAAGTTATCCTATAACCTTCCTTTCATCTCCTTTCCTTCTTACATCTCTTTCTCTCGCCTCTATTCTTTCTCCTTTACTCTCCTTTCTCCTTCTCTCTTCATTCTTCTCACTTCCCTTTTCTTTAGTTTCTTCTCCCTTTCTTTTCTCTTTCTTTAATACTTTCTTTCCCTCCACAGCTGTTCAGTCCTGTGCAGAAGGCTTATGGTTCCTTCGTTGACGACCCTAGCACCTCAAACGGCTTTCCTCTGACAATTACTGGATACCGTTGCAATTGAGCTCCTGAATGAAAATGCGCTGGTTGTAATATCTTAGTAGAAGGGCCTTAGGGATGACAATAACCGGGTACCCTACTTTGATAAAAGATCAGTTGCGTTCATGAAGGCCCGGACGTCAAATTGGCACTTTCCTGCATCCACTTGCTGTGACGAACTCTCTCCTGGCCCTGCCCCTTGTGAAGGTTCAGAGTCGGGAGGAGTACTATAACTCCCCCTTTACCAAAGATGAACTGACCTACGCCCTGTCCCAGGCCGGCAGCACAGCCTCTGGTCCAGATGACATTCATTATGAGATGTTGCATCAGCTGCCCCCTGCCGGACAGGCACTTCTTTTAGACCTCTATAATAGTGTTTGGGAATCTCATCAGTTCCCCTCACTATGGAGGCAAGCAACCGTTATACCCATATATAAAAGTGGCAAAGATAATAGAGCCAACTAACTATAGACCGATAGCTTTAACTAGTTGTGTATGCAAAATATCGGGAAAAATAATAAATAAACGATTTATATGGTATATAGAATCCCGAAATCTGCTATCTAATATTCAATATGGTTTTTACCTTAACCTGTCCACGGTGGTAGACTTTGTCCATGTAGAGACGGATGTTCGTGATGCCTTTCTCCATAAGCAGCCTCCTCTGGCTGTTTTATTTGAAATGGAGAAAGCGCACGACACCACCTGACGGTACGACATATTAAAAACACTTTTAAATTGGGGGTTCCGAGGGAATCTCGCGTTTTATATCTCATTTTAAGTCAGATATACACTTCCGGGTAAAGGTAAATAACAGCTTATCCGTTTATTATATTCAAGAAATTGCCTCAGGGCAGTATTTTAAGCTTTACGCGGGTCGATATTGTAATAAATAGCATTGTGGACAACGTGCGCTTACCTGTACGTTAATGCCTTTTCGTGGATGATTACGCAATTTATGGCAGTTTATTGAGTCTCTACAAGGCTGAATAGCAGATAAAACTCCCTGTAAACAATCTATGAATGTGGGCATTGCGTAATGGCTTTCTTTCTTCACAGCCAAGACGACGGTCGTCCACTTCCATAGATTACGCGGAATACAGCCAGCCCTCAGTATTTCAATGAACCACGTTGTTTTACCTATCTCATAGATAATAAGGTTCCCGGGACTTTTATTTGATTTTAAACGAACTTGGATTCCCAACATAAAAGACTTGAAAGCAAATTGTGTCAAATCATTAAATTTCCTTAAAGTAGTTAGCTGTCGCCCTTAGGGTGCTGATAGGTAAACCTTGATGCCCTGTAAAGGGCCTTAATAAAATCAAAATGTGATGACGGTAGTTTTGTTTATGGATAAATTAGACCTTTGACGTTAAAGATATTAGATTGTGTCCACCATTATGCACTCAACTGGATACTGTTGCTTTTCATACCAGTCCAGTCGTCAGCATCTGTTGCCGATGCTGGTGAGCCCCCTCTTCTTACCGGTGGTTTTATCTTCTGGCATCTTACGTGTAAAAACTGCATTGAAGGCCAGAGCATGTTGGTTACAGTCCTATGTTTCATCCCCCTAACCTTGTCTTGTATGAAATGAAATTGCATAGTGCAAGACCGGTTGGATTCCAGATGCTATCAGTCTATCGACACGTGTAGTATAATCCTGCCAAAGGCTATCCCCACATCTCCAGATCAAGTTTCTGCCTGGAAGATACGCCTACCTCATTGCCATTTTGATCTTGCCAAGTTCCCTAAAGCGACCACGCCGCATATTATATATGAGAGGACCTTTAATGGTCTCCTCTCCGTTCGCTTTCAGGGCTTTAAGCGCATCTATGCGGATCGTTCAAAATGTAAGGCTTCCGTGGGATGCGCCTTTGTTTTGGAGCAATACAATTTTAAATTTGGTTTACCTGGTTAATCCAGTGTTTACGGCAGAACAAAACGCCGGTTTTAAGACTGTGTGTTTAGTGTATCTAAATTATAACCATTCTGTTCTCATCTACGCGAATTCCATGAGTGCTCTGTTGGCATTGTTCACTTTGTAATCCTAGAATCCACTTGTGCAGATGATACACGAAAATATTTTTTTTATTTTTTTATTCTCATACAACCAGTCGCCTTCTGTTGGATTCCTGGTCACGCTAGTCTTTCAGGAAATGAACTGGTGGACCAGGCAGCCAAGTAGGTGGTTCATCTCCCTCTTGAGGCGAGTCTGGGTGTCATGTTTTTAGATCTAAAGGGTTATGTTTGGAGTGTAGTCTTACGCACCTGGCACGAGCAGTCGGTTTTGACCCCTGCTCAGAACAAGCTGCGGTCCATCAGGGACGGTGTGTCGCGATGGCCCTCTTCTATACGAAAGTCTAGAAGAGAGGAGGTCATCGTGACGAGACTCTACGTCGGACATACATTTCTGACCCACAGATTTTTATTAAGAAGGGATCCACCTCCAGTGTGTGAATTTTTCTTTGCTCCCCTTAGTGTATACCATATTTTTGTGGAGTGTCGCAAGTGTGCCCTTATTAGCCTGTCTCTTGATTTTAAAGGGGACCTTCGTTTTTTATTACACGACAGAGTGGAGGGAGCTATTTGTTTATTTCATTTTATATGCTAGGTGAATCTCTTAAATGCCATTTGAGTCACTTTTATAAAGTGGCTCATTTGTATTATCTCATATAATGAATAATTTTAACAATTTGAGTATATCTTAATTTGTTTGTTTTTGTTATTCTTTTAACATATTATTCTAACATATTTTTTTGTCCTTTTAACATGTTATATTTTAATAGGTTCGATTTGTTTTTTCTTTTTAACATATCATTTGAACATATTTATTTGTCCTTTTACCATATTATATTTTAATATATTTGTTTTGTACTTTTAACGTAGTGTATAAACCTATGGTTTTATTTTAGCATTTGTATCACTTATTTTATACTAATAAACCATTTGAGTACTCCTATAGAGTGTGTCAAATGGGCATTACTCATATTGAGACTTACTGTTTTTAATTAATATTGTAAATCATCTTTTATTTTGTGTTTCCACCTGTTTATTCTAACAGGTGGACTATGTGATGTGTCTTTCCCTTATGGAGATTTATCTTTTTATATTGTTAAAGGCCCTAATGACCTCACTGTGTTGACGGGCCTCATAATAATAATAATAATAATAATAATAATATTTACAAAACACACAAACCAGATTGCAGTAGAAAACTACACACAAACCGGATTGGACTAGAAAACTAACCATAATTATAGTGATCACGTGATCTTATCGAGGCTTCTTATAGGCTGATAGATGGATGGATAGTGTGAATTTTGAAGTCAGACTCACAGTGGAGAATGTTAGTTTTGGAACTGTGTACTTTTTTTTCATCACTGGATTTATAAAGGAGAGTGTTAGTTTTGTTTCTTATAACCACTTGATTCACTTGCAGGCCAACATGAACAACAAGAATATATAAATAGCTCATTCTCGACCAAAAGTTGAGAATGTGAGTTTCGCAGTTAGACGCCTCAAATGTGTATACATGAAAACAATGACAAATTGACTTAATGTGTTTTGTAATCCACTTCTTCCCTCATATTTGTCTGTACCTCGGATTAAAGCCGAAACGGTTTGTTGTATGTCGTTCAAATTTGAAATTTAAATGTTAAATGGTCATATATTGAGCTCAAACCTTAATTTTGATTCTTAGCTTAAAATTATGGTTATTAAAAAAAAAATTCAAAATTTTCAAAAATTTCTTTAACGATTTTGTTCAACTGAGGTTTCTGGTGAGGTTTTCGAATGATAAATAAGAATATAGATTCAATTTTCTAAATAAAAATAGAGGGTAGGATTTTTGTAAATTTGAATTTTATAAATACATAGCAATTTGGTTCGAAATATATATCTGAAGAGTGTTTCTTAAAATACGTATCAAAATAACTGGGAAAATGACTAAATGTTAGTTGACTGGTAAATAAATTTTGAAAATTGTCACAAAATGCAATAGATGATATGAGAAAGTAAGTACGAGTGTGTCGTACCATAAATATATATTTTTATGAACGTGTGATTACACTCTGATTGTGTTGTTTTGCAGCTGCCAAAATACAAGAAGCGTGCAGCTATGACAAGGATTGTGTTACGGACCTCACCTTCTGTAAAGACCAGAGGACCTGCATGTGCAAGCCGGGATACGAACCCCTCGCCTCCAAGGATGGTTGTCAGGCCAGTAAGTCATATATCACTACTTTACTTTTAGATTTTGTTCTTCTGGAGCACAAGTTTGTAATAAATCTTATGAAAGGTTGTTTCTAAACCACGAATCACATTTTGCTAAAAAGGACTTTATATTGTAAAAGTTTAGTTTTCAAGTTTATTATAATTTAATTTATTTCGAAGCTAAATTCAAAAAATAAATTAACATAAGTATATAATGTAAGCAAATAGAGCATATGCTAATTTTAGATGTCAGCTCGAGAGATATCGTAAAACTCTCTTAAAGGAGATTTGATGATATAATAACTTCCACGACTTTTATTGGGAATTTCCAAGGGGCCTAGACAATAAGTCTTGAATGAAGGATTTATACCACAACTAACCATAGTTTGGGTAGATAAAGCAAGGATCTGCTTAAGGTGCGGCAGAAGGGAGCGCGAGTAATTTTACAGTTTTTATAGCATTAAGTTTTATTGGCCTAAATATATAAAATATTTCTCCAGTAGCAATATAGAGTTTAGTTTTCTGCACATGCTAATATCAACAGACCTTAAATATCTGTCAAAGGTGTCCTGGAATTTTGTCAAAACATTTTCTCCTTATTTAAAAAGTTTTGACAAAATTCCAGGACACCCTTGACAGATATTAAAGATCTGTTGATATTAGCATGTGTAGAAAACTAAATTCTTATGTTGCTACTGGAGAAATATTTGATTTGTTTTCACCAAAAAATGAGTATTCTATAAAAACTGTAAAAATGCTAGCGCTCCCTTCTGCCGCACCTTAAGGCGTAACACTCGTTTCCCGATTCACGCAGGACACTTTTCAATTGCCCCGACCTGGTTATTTAATAAAAATCATCCACGTATCTACATGTTACGTTTAGGGTTAACCCTTAAATGGTAAATGAATACAGGTAAGTGGCAGTGGCATCAGACACTTCGGCTTGAAGTGTAATTTATCTCAACTAAGATAAAGGTGTAATATTGGAAGCGACCATGTTCAGAGCAGCCAAGCAAAAATATTGTTGTGCGCGACCAGATTTTTAACATGTGTGTTGGAAGTGACCACATTATGTTACGAGTTATTTCCATTTTTCGTGCCTAGCCTATTACTTTACTGAATTTAGTAGCAGGTATTTTAATTTCTGTCAATAATTATTTGTATTCTTATATAAAATAAGCACAATATACAATGATCTTAATATATAAGTATAAAATTCTAATCCTTTTTAGTCACGTAGCTTAATGCGTTAAAACATATTTTCAAGTCTTTAGACTTTTCGAAGTCCTAGAACATGTTATAAATCAATTATTTTATCAAGTTCTATATAAGTCTCGCGCTGTTTTCTTGCAGGTTCCCCCAATTCCTTAGATTTGATTAGGAAATACGTCTCTAATGCTGCTTGCTTCAACTTATTTACCAAAAGAAAGATATTAGGTTCCCCTTTTCCCCCAGTCGAATTAAATTTTGCATCCCAACCCTCTACTGCGTTATTTATTCAATGGCCTTGGGAAACATTACATGTGTCTACTGAAGTTTTCGGGTTTTCTAGCCATTGGTCGATTACATAATCCATGATCATTATTTAGAGCATCTTCCATAATAATTAGTCAGGCGTCCTCAATGAGATCCGCTGATAAATAAGGTAATGCTTCGAACTGTTTCATTGTATTCCTTATGTCTTCACTTTTCCTATACACGTTAGTTTTAAATTAACTTGGATCCCCCACATCAAATACCTTAAAGCGAGGTGTATAAAAGCACTCAACCTGCTCAAAGTGGTTAGCGGCTGGTCCTGGGGTGCAGATAGGGAAACCTTGATGCGCCTTTATAGGACCTTGGTAAGATCTCAACTAGACTACGTTAGTTTCATTTATAGATCAGCGAGACCTTCGTCGTTAAAAATGCTGGAATACAACTGGCTATTGGTGCTTTTCGTACCAGTGTAGTCGTCAGCATCTGTGCCGATGCCTGTGAGCCCCGACCGACGGTCCTATCTTCTGACATCTTACGTGTCGAAACTACATTGCATGGCAGAGAATGTTACCTACCGTCCTGTGTTTCATCCCCCTAACCGTGTCTTGTATGAAACAAAATGGTGTAGTATAAGGCCGGTTGGGATCAGGATGCTATCGGTTTTCGATACGTGTGAGATAGTCCTGCAAAAGGCTATCTTTACATCTCCAGGTCGAGTTTCTCCCTGGAAGATACACGCCTTCCTCATTGCCATTTTGATCTTGCCAAGTTCCCTAGAGCGACCACCCCATACTCTGTATATTAGGGGACCTTTAATGAGCTCCTCGCAACCCGCTTCAGGGTTTCAAACGAATTTATACGGATGGTTCGAAATTCGAGGACTTCTTGGGATCCACCATTGTTATGGAAGGATCCCATTTTAAGTTTGGTTTACCTGGTAAATCCAATGCTTTTACGGCTGAATTATACACAATTTTTAAATCTTTATGTTTTGTTAATCGTAAGTGTCACTGTTCAGTTCTCATCTGCACGGATTCCATGAGTGCTCTGTTGGCATTGTCCACTCTCTACTCCTGGAATCCCCTCGTGCAGATGATACATGAACAAATTTTAAAAATTGATTATTAAGCACCCGGTTCGCCTTTTGCTGGATTCCTGGTCACGCTGGTCTTCCAGGAAATGAACTGACGGACCAGGCAGGCCAAGAGGCAGCACGCCTGCCTCCGGAGGCGAGTCTGGGTGTCATGTTTTTAGATCTTAAGGGTTACGTTCGGCGTGGAGTCTTACGCACCTGGCACGAGCAGTGGGTCTCGACCCCTGCTCAGAACAAGCTGCGGTCCATCAGGGACGGTGTGTCGCGATGGCCCTCTTCTATACGAAAGTCTAGAAGAGAGGAGGTCATCGTGACGAGACTCCACGTCGGGCATACATTCTTAAACCACAGGTTTTTATTAAGAGCTGATCCACTTCCAGTATGTGAATTTTGCGATGTTCCCCTTAGTGTGGACCACATTTTGTTGGAGTGCCGCAAGTATGGCTCTATTCACCTGGCTCTTTATTTTAAAGGTCACCCTCGTTTTTTATTACTCGACAGTGCAGAAGGATTTATTTGTTTTCTCCATTTTATACGCCAGGCGAATCTTTTTAATGCCATTTGAGTCACCTTCGTAAAGTGACTAATCTGGATTCCTTCTCATATTGAGACCTTTATATCATTTTAGTATTCCTTAACATGTTTATTTTGTCTTTTTAATATACCTATTATTATTTTAACATGTTTTGTCATTTTAACGTGTTATATTTTAATACGTTTGTTTTGTATTTTTAACGTAGTGTATACACCTGTGGTTTTATTTTAGCAGGTATATCACTTCTTTTATACTAATAGCCCATTTGAGCGCTCCTATCGAATGTCTCAAATGGGCACTTTCTCATATTGAGACTTACTGTTTTTAATTGATAGACAAATTTTAATATTGTATATAATTTTTTATTTTATGTTTCCACCTGTTTATTCTAACATGAAAACATGTGATGTGTCTTTTCCCTATGGGGATTTTACTATGTTTCTTTTATTGCTAAAGGCGCTAACGACCTCATTGTGTTGACGAGCCTAAAAACAATAATAATATAACAATAATGTATTTTTAATGTAGTGTATACACCTACGTTTTATTTAGCAGGTATATTATCTCCAAACCATACTAACAAGGGTGCCCAATAATTTTTTCCAGGGGGTGGGGTGGGGGGGGGGAGGGTCAAAACGTGTAGCCTGGGAAAATGTATTAAATTAAAGTTTAAGGAGACGCTTTTTAAGGCAATCCTTGTCTCCTGAAAACAAGATACAACATAATTAAAATGTTTCAGATTTATTCAAATTCGTGGATGCAGATTTGACCTTGACAATTTGAATGATGAATGCTGTCAGCAGGTGGCGGGCGCTAGTAATTAGTTTATTAGTTATATTCTATAACTCTCTGTTTGTTGACTGGGGGCACTGTTTGTGAGCTTATTTAAGTACACTGTTGTGCGGGATTATTCTACTTCTAATACTTATACAACCTCAGAATCTCAGTGGGCAATTGCTCCCCTAGTCCCTGTGTGGGTGCACCTGCATATTAATAATCCACTTGATTTCCATTCCTAATATTGAGATTTATTTTTCACGTTCTAGTATAAATTTTAGAATTTGTGTTATTTTATTTTAGTGCTTTCATCTGCACATTTTTTTTGAAGGTGAATTATTTAGTATTAATCTCTCGTATGAGGGATTTACTATGTTTTTATATTGTTTATAGTTCTAATGACCTCATTGTGTTGACGGGCCTATAAACCCCAATAATAATAATATTTAAGATATTTAATTATTTTCATTTGCTTTTATTAAGTTGCAAAGTATAATAGTAAAATATTTACTAATGTAAAATGTTAAATCAAAATGTAAGTTTTATAAAAAGTGATTATATCATAGTTGAGAATAATTTGAATTGTTCACCACTTAGTTTTTCACCAGCCACCACTGCACATCCATACACATACTATCACCCTCTCTTTCCTCTTCTCCATCACACACACACACCTCTCTCACATTCACACGTTTTCATACACAGAGCGACTTCAACGATGAATCAGAACTAATCTTCCCAGACTTCAAACCAAATAACCTTATTTACTTTTTTAAATAAAATGTGTTAAGTTCAATAAAAAATGTTACTTAATTCATTTTCGTTCTGATTTTTTTCATCGCACTGGCGTTATCTTACTACGATAAGGAAGCAAATATTGAATAAACTTGTTATTGACGTACCTTAAGAGTTTAAACCTGATGAAATAGTGAGATCACTGGGTTTGTGATGAGTAATTGAAATGATTTGTTCAAAAAAATTTTTTTACACATTCTATGGCTAGTTGGAATGTTTATAAAACTAGATTTGTGGTTTATAGAGGAAGTTAAGCAGATGAGTATCATCTTCATATTTAGTATGAAAATTATTTTAAAAAACTAATAACTTACGTTAGTACAATATTTTACTGCTAAAAAGTTACGTTAATGTAAATAATCCCAGTTTTTGATTTTATGAAATATTTATTAGACTAAATAATATGTTTTTATTAAACTCAATTTCCATTATGTCCCTTACATTTAATTGTGTTTTTAGCGCTTTACAGTATTTAAACTATAGACGACACTGTTCCAAACATTTACCCTAGTAATTTTTTTTTAAAATCTATGAATAACAAGCTATGTCAAATAATATTAAAAATTAAAACCATTGGTACTGAAACGGTACAATTAGTATAGATAAATAAATAAACTTTTGATTACTTCAAATCTGTGACTTTTATAGATATAGACGTTTAAAATACATCGAGTTAAAATTATTGGGAATAAATACGACCAAAAAGCTATATTGAGAATTGTATTAAATACATCCTCTGTTTACCCAGAAAACAAGCAATCTTAGCTTGTTTGGTTCCCTTATGATATAGCTTATAAAATAGGGCCATAATACAACCAGTCAAGGTAAGACTGAATTCTTTCACGGTAAACAAAGTGCGCACCATAGCTATAGTCAACCCTAATATTTTTTAACTTAACAGACAGTTGAAAACTTTTCTAGATTTTGTTTGATTAGAAGCTATACGATTGGCTTTGCGGTATTGCTTTACATTTGACGCTGTGCCGTAAAAACAGTAAATAGGTATAAAATGTGTTAACAATATAATATAATAAATTTTATGAAAAATATACATAATTTCAATTCCCTTTATTATTATCATCATCATCATCGTCGTCATCATGATATGAAACAAATAAATGGTTATGTACAACATTATTTTAAACTTTATTTATATACTTACACATTTGAGAACCCCCCCCCCCCACCTGCAAAAAGTAAATTTTTCAGTAGAAGGAAAAAAACTGTATTTTTTGGGTCGTTAAAACAAAAATAGGAAACTGATTTCTTATACACAGGTTCTACACAAGGGTACATTGCTTCTCTATTTTCAGGTCGATGTCTTTCTCCAGAAAGTTAAAAAAAAAAAATTACAGACATGAGGGCTTTCTCAAATAAATTGTTGACTTGAGGGGTTACTCAAATTAATGCATAGTATATATATGTTACGTTCAATTAAAAATGATGTTCTAGGTGAAATTAAATTAATTTCCTGTGGAGATACTATAAGAAAAGTATATACAAATCATTTTTACTTGATAAGACTTATTTTGATAATAATTGTTTGTGAAACTACAATGTAATGTCTGGAATCATAGTGTTCTTATCACAAGATTTCATTAAGAGGTTACAGTGACAACAAAATTAATACAATGAATAAAAATAGGTATTAATAAAAAAACTACGAAAGAACAATTTACTTGGTCTTAATGTCTTTAACATTACTATATTTTTAGAATAAACAAAATCAGTTTGCTCTTGTTTTCTGCAGGCATGTCTTCACTACTAGTATTTTGGTCACTCATATTGTTCATTATAAAATAACTTCAACGGTTCTTCATCAGGAAAATATTGTTCTAACTTCTTCAAATCTTCCATTTTTGCCCTTTTTATTAATGGAATAGTTGTTTGGTATACCAGTGTTGTGGGATAAGGTGGGATGTCAGTGAAATTTTTTAAGTGAAATATGTGTTCCGCTAACCCATCAATGAAGGTTTTTACTTAAACAGCCCTTAAATGTTCTTCAGAATACTTAAATTCCATTAATTCTAACCTTTGGAAGATCCTGTGCTGTCTTTCCGAAGATAATGCAGTTCTCTTGAAATAAGTTGGCCACCATGATTTAACGTCCAAAATATAATCACTGTTAACCATCCGAACTTCAAAAAGGCTCCTTTGAACTTGAACCCACCACTAATTCAGTAAGCTATTTGGGCACATATACCCAATCGTTTCGTCTCAACTTTCTTTTCACTAAACGGAAGTCTCTATTGCCGGAGAGATGTGAGTGACCTCGGAGAGGGAAATAGTGAGTAATCTTTTCAAATATTACCGTTTCAACTAGCATTAGAAGAACGCACACAACAGTGTGGTTTTTATTTTACCCCACACAGCTATTGGAGAATATAATATACAGTTCCTGGGCATTTGGACTGACAACATCACTGATGTATGTTAGTAGGAAGGAACAAACATCGTTGGGTGATTTCTCTGCCATCCCTTCAAGAAGAGACGAGCCTTGCTTGTTTTCAAACAATGGACATTGAAAAGGATAACAGAGAGGTGCTTTGATTAGAATCTCTCTTGTATAGGTGTCTAAGGTAGTTGCAAATGTTACATGTAATAAAAACATATTCCTGGAATATTCTCACGGATTTCAACGATTTGAGCTACCTCTTTATTTTGTTGTAAAACTTATTTGCACATCTCTGGTGCATGATAAGCTCCGCTGCGCCCACTCTTTTAGCTGCAGAATTTAGCAAAGAGCTCTTTACTTTCAAACCAAGAGTTTTATACGTGCGACATATGTCAACTTGAGACTGGCCAAAGTGTAGGTCAAAATCATCTTTGAAAACTTTCAGATAAGAGCTATAATTAATATTTGTGTTTGAATGATGCAGTTTGAATAACTTCCACATAGTTAGTACATTCAGCTTAGGACTAAGATATCTGTAGCTAATGCTGCCATAATGTGTTTCATGAACAGGGAAATACCTTATGTGATTTTGAATCTGTAAAACTAAGCTCACTGGCTTAGCGTTACCGGGCTCTTAACATCCTCTTTAGTATTTTGGTGATTTACCCTCTGCTTGTAATTCGTCTCCTCAATCCTTCCTTTTGACTTCTATTAAGACAGTAAAAGTAAGACAGTTCCTTAGGTTTTTCTTGTTTAGTGTTGTCTTTGTTCATTTTCCCCCTCCTACTTGTAGGGAGAGGTCGTCTTAAACAGGGACAAATAAATGTTTAGAATTGCCAAACAAAGTTTAATGATCAAACAAATGTTGCAAACTATTGCCAGTTTTAAATAGGTCTTTGACTATCACAAAACAAGGTTTCTAGGTGTGTTTTTTAATATTTGGATACCAAGGAAAACTTTTTTTTTTAAATATGCGCAAATACCCAGTTTTGAATAACTGGTTGGATAAACTGGGGTGCCAGTAAGAAACCATGTAAAATTGAGTTTTATTACAAAATCCTTTTTTATTAGTAAAAAAAACCACAAAAACTAAATCAAAATCAAAAGGTAAGCATTAAACATTAAAAAACACATTAGATCAAAAGATATGGTTGTCATCGTGTGAGTAAACTGTGCATTAGTAAACCTATTCAGGCACTAAAATCACAACTAAATTTGTCATCCTCTTATTCAGCATTTGTGAATGCTTCATGCATCCACCCGTGACAATAACTACACTGATTCCATCCCTCTTTAGCTTTCGAGTGCACCTACAGTTCGTTACAAAACATGCAGGCCTCGTCAATATCCTGTTCTTCATCAGAAGATGACTTCACTTATTCTTCAAGTTTTATTTTCTTTGCCTTCTTAACTTTATTTTCTTAGGGGTCTTAAACAGATTTATTTTTGGTATATTCTTTCGTTTCTTGACTGTTCTTTGGCCTCCAATTCTGACTTGTATAGCGATGAAGTCAGTATTGCCGTTTTACCTCTTCTATTGTCATATTTTTTCTTTATCCTTTCTCCTTCTTGAAGAGGAGGCATTAGCATTTTTGGTGAAATAGGAAGAGCTGATACACGTGATGGAATACGTTGTGGCTGTCGCTCCGCAGTTGGTGCTGTACAACACGAAGACTTTGATGGCTGTGGCTCTGCAGTTGGTGCTGTACAACACGAAGACTTTGATGGCTGTGGCTCTGCAGTTGGTGCTGTACAACACGAAGACTTTGATGGCTGTGCTCTGCAGTTGGTGCTGTACCGCACGAAGACTTTGATGTCTGTGGCTCTGCAGTTGGTGCTGTACCACACGAAGACTTTGATGGCTGTGGCTCTGCAGTTGGTGCTGTACAAACGAAGACTTTGATGCTGTGGCTCTGCAGTTGGTGCTGTACAACACAAAAACTTTGATGGCTGGGACTCCGCAACTGGCTTTGTTCCTGTTCAATCTATCGTTGTTTCCTGCTGCACAGGCATGTCATCAACAGGTCTATCAGTGGTCTCAGAAGGCGCAAACAGATGGTAAGGGAACACATCTTTGTTGGATGGGAATATCCTGTTTTTTTCAAACCCCTTAGTGGCAGTTTGCGTAACAGCTGCTCTGGTAAATGAAGCGTTAAACAGTTTCCCTATTAGATAAATAGTGACGCAGTGTCCAGGGTGACCTATTAGCCATTTTCGCACCTCTTGTTCATAGAATGCTCTCAGTGGTGCCATGAATACCACATCGAGTGGCTGCAGCCGATGTGTTGTGTGTATGGGGTGGGGGTGGGGGTGGGGGTGGGGGATCACAAGAGGATGATGTTCTTTTCCCGCGCAAAATGAAGGATAAGCTCTAAGCTTTTTACATGGGAATTGTGTCCATCCAGAATTAACAGTATTACCTTTTCAGGTGTGGTATGAGAAAACTTAACAAACCTCTTAAAGCAAAAAAATTGAATGTCTCCTTGTTAATCCAGCCACTCTCATGGTACACAGCAAAAGAGCCGAGAGGGGCGTTATCCATCAAGAGAGGGTTTTCCTTTTTTCTAAGGAAAACAAACATTGTGGGTATGTTGTTTCCGGCAGCATTCATACATATTTCAGCTATCACAAGTACGCCCCTTTCCGCTGAAGTTAAACTGCCTACTTTTTTTTTTTACCAGAGCTAACACTTTGGAGGATTTGTGGGGCACTGTCAAGATGCCCGTTTCATCGACATTGTAAATATCATTAGGATAGAATTTGTATTTATCACAAAGCGATTGTAACATATAAAAAACCTATGAACAGCTCTACGGTTAAAGCCTTTTGCACGTCCCATTGATGTTTGTGATGCCTACTAAGAAAACCATAAAGCCATTCCTTTCCAGCTAATTTCTTTTCCTTGTTGAATGCATGAGAAATGTTGTTTCTCTCAGCTAACTCAAATGTGAGTTTTTATAGGTCTGTTAATGTAAGGCCAAAGATTATTTCTTCTAAAGTTAATAAGTTTTTCACCAATTATTTTTCTGGTGCGTCTAAAAAAACAGTTCTGTACCGTCCTAATCTCTTTTCAGCAACTACCTGAGAAGACAACCCCTTCTGACGAGCCTCCTTCACCTTTTTTTCCAGAGTACAGTAGCCCCATGGCTTCTTTGGTGCTGACTGACAGCTCACAGCTGACTTCTGATAGCTTTAAAAAGTTACCAGACCAAACTACGTATCTCTACGCCGAACCAGATTATCTACAAAAACATGTGTCTAGCAGCTGTCACTTTTGACAGGAAAAATTTAGGTATATACCCAAATGTTGACTGTCAGAAGTCAGCTGTGAGCTGTCAGTCAGCACCAAAGAAGCCATGGGGCTACTGTAGTTTGAGGAACGTCGTAGGCTTTAGATGATCTTCTGTAGCCCATTCTCCCCTCTACAACTTATTTTATTGTTCCAGCCATGCTTTCCTCGGTCTAGCTCTGCCTGTCGGTCTTCCTTTGATAGCACCGCCCCATCTTGACATCTGAAAACAAAGTGAAATGAGTATTTTAAAAATAATGACATTCACACGTGCACACCACACACACACACACACACACACATGTATCAAATTCATGCACACATAACACACAGAGGAAGATTTCAAAAGTTTTCTATTAAAAATAAATTCTAAATCATTGATCGTTATTTATAAAACATATGGAAATAAAAATCAATTAAGACATTTAATTTTACATGTCCACTTCCATCTAACAAAATGTACACAAATAACACATATCATTAAGAAAATGTCAATAATATGATGTGTTGCTCAAAATGAGGACGTCCCCATCTTGAACGCCACTTAGTGTCACCATTTGAGCAGACCATGATGTAATTTAGCAAACATGGCGATTCTTCACTCAGATGGAAAATAAAATATCGTTTCGAGCGTCAAAATAGGATGTGAAAACTACATAATGCGATGCTGTACTTACCAAAATTGATTATCCAGGTTTAACTAGTACAGGTGCAGCTAGGAATCAGGGCAAACTCGAAATATTTTAGTAACAACTTGAGAAAAATATTAAAAACCACAACTAGCGTACGTTTCCGTTCATGAGTCAGCTCACACTAGTGAAATGGTGACCTAGACCACTAGTACCGTGCTTTGCCACAGATCGCAGCATTTCATCACAGAGAAACTTAGTGTCCCCAAATTAGACGCCATCCCCATTTTAGACGACTCTCCCCTAATAATTTTTACTTCTACCAAACTATGTAAGTGTGCATCTGGCTCATCTTTGGTTTTAAAGGTCATTAATGTTTGGTACATTTCTTCGTCGTCCTTTATCCCAATTTTCTTGATATTTATTTATGTACATTAATATTACCTCTGCGTAAAATTCATTATTGAAAAGTTCCATGTGGTCTTGGCTTGGCAACATTTCCTTTCCAATTTGTTTACTTCTTTCTTTTCGGTATAGATTCATCACTATAAATCGATTCCATGTAAAAATTGATCTTTCTTTCTTCTTAATACTTATTTTTGACAACTTGGAACACAAAACAAAACATTAGTAATTATTGCTGACATAAACAATAGTGCCACCAACTTTAACAAAGCAAAATTTATTCCAACCCAATTAGTTTTCCTATGAACCGATATGTAATTGAGAAATACCTTATGTATAAGAACCAGTATGTAACTGAGAAACCTCTCATATCCAGTAGTTGAGGGATTTCTTAAATAAATGACGTATTTAAGCCAGCCATACAATTTTACATACAGGCAGAACAAGAAGTATTTATCCATGAAAGGGTAGCTCTACTCATCTATAGCGTTCCCAGAATAAAATCATTTGAGCCAAAACTGCAGATGGGGGGGGTTTCTCAAGTAAGCGATCCATAAAAAAAATCATGTGATATAAAACATAAAGGTTGAGCAAGTGATAATAATTAATATGCAATAGTGAAGTACATTATTGTTTTTGGCTCTTATAACCAGTTGATTTACTTGTTACATTTGGGCTGCATTTATGTATAATTCAGAGCCCTCATACCACACCTGATTTTGTACCACTGTAGGCCTAAGTAACTTTGACCTGACTGGAATTCAAACTGACAAAGCTGTACCGGTATCAGTACTGTTTAGTTAACGCATAGAGACATATCGGCATAACCGTCTTGACCTAGGCATGGAGCAGATGATGAAATAAAATATATTTAAACAATTAAAACCAATGTCTAAATGCCTTTGTCTATGCATCAGAAAACGATGAATGTCACCGCTAGTCTGCATACAGTCGTAATGGTGTAGCTAAAAAAGAGAGCGGGTGTTGTGGAGCTAGTAATGTTAATTTCAACTAGTGTTCTGATTGTAGATCGTATAGTGGATTCTTAACAAAATAAATAGCATAGTTCTAAATTTCCAGTTTATTATTTACTGTTCAACACTTAGTCTCTATACCCGTGATTGTGAGAATTGCCAGCACAATAGATTACTAATTAATAAGTTGTTCAATCCTCGGTCCCGGCAAAGATTTATCTGATTACCAAACCCTTCCTTCACCTCTGACAAGACTTCTTGTGAATGTGGGGAATGCCAGGCCTCCACCGTGGTTCGGATTCCACGTTAAACTGTAGGTCCTCCATTTCATCTCACAATCACCCTACCATTACACATTAGCGTAAGTGCGTATAACCCGAATGGGTAGTAAGACGCGGTGCTAATAATAATAATAATAATAATAATAATAATAATAATAATAATAATAATAATAAGTTGATTCATTCTGCTAACTAATTCTATTGCATATTAACCACGGATGAATATTATCTATACATCTTTATTTATCCCTGTGAGATAACCGAACGAACACAAGTCCTCAACTTGGAATTTTACATAAAATAACCTGAACGCGTGCCTTGGCTGACAAATGTAAGAATCAAATTATAATAGATTGGATAACTCCTACTCCCTCGTTGCAAACCTATTTAAAACTTTTAAAAACGTTATTTCCACAAGATGGAATCTTAGGAAACCTTTTCATTGGCCACTTGGTTTTGATTTAAACCAATGGACTGTTTCCCATGATTCCCGGGTTCCATTACCACGAACACCACACCTTGCCAACAAATGTGGGACAAACACAGTTACTTACAATATTTCGTTGTATGGGTGCAGACATATGGGTGCCGGCGACTCTCCCTTAGGCCCGATGCACACCGCACCGAACAAGACACGACAGAACAAAAATGTTTTTGTTTCATGGAACAAATTTGTGTGATGGTAGTTTTGATCATGGAACACGATGGAACAAAACACGATAAGACATTCTCTTCTTACTATATGCATTCACCAAGATGGAGGTCAGTGATGAAGAGGTAGCTTTTTTGCTGTGGGGATGGTTAGAGATTCATCATGAAGAGAAACGCGATAGAAGTATCTGGGTTCATCCTATGCTGAAAAAAAGGATGGATGAAAACTCTTTAACAAACTACATTAGTGAGTTGAAGTGTTATCCGGAAAAATTCGCCAATTTTGTAAGATTAAGTGTTGATACTTTTCATTACATCCTGAGTAATGTAGAGGATATCATCAGGAGGAGAAACACCAACTATAGGAAGAGCATTACACCGGAGGAAAGGCTGTTCATCACTTTAAGGTAAAAGTTATATATTTACTGATATTTCTTTGTATAAAGGTTGCCGTACGCTGGGTATTATGCATACAAGTATTTAATTTTATTATACTTTACAACATTTAGGAGACAATAACTTTGAACAATAGATACTTAGAAGGCCTACACTAAATATTTAATAAGACGAGATGTTAAATTATTGGAATCCTAATAACTTAGAAGTCAATTGTATGTAATTTTTTACAAAACCAAGCTATTTATAAATAAACAAGATACAGTAAATAAGTATTACTTAAAAAATGAAACCATATTTTGTAGAATTTATAATAGACCGAACGAAGTGCCTTCAAATTAACGGATGCTTTATTCTACATCATATAGTGACTTCATTTCCATAAGGAAGGTCAGCACACTCTGTAGATTCTATAATCAGGAGCGGAATATTTGTATCAGGCAGACTGCCGGGGGAAGAGATCTGGGTGAATGAGTGGGAAGAAGATGCGTTTGAATATGATGTTGACACCATCATTGGTGAACTGCCTTGTTCGTCCTGTTCATCAAGAAGATCGTTTAATTGTCTCATAATGTCCTGTTTGAATTTTCGTTTGCGCCTTTCGTCGAGCTTTTTCAAATCAGGAAGCAGGCCTTTAAGGTAATAAAGGTCTCCGTCTCCATCTTCATCGTGTTTGGGAGGAAGCTGTGATCTTGATTTTAAAAAATCAATCATTGGACTGACCACCATTTCACATGGATTTTGAGGATGAAACCTCCTCTTCCCGAATCCTGGAGGTCTCGTTGGAGGCTGAATTGGTGTAGTTGGTCTTGAAAGGTTTCCAGCTATTGTCAGGTCAACAAAACCAGAAGAGTCATCGTGCTGTTCTTCTTCTTCGTACGTTTCCATAAAACTATCATTGTCTTCCGTATTTGTGTTCTCTCCTGCTTGCCGTACATTTGGACGTAGGCTACTAGACATCGTCCTATGCTGACCCACGAAATCTGTTAGAAAACTCAGTACCTCTGCCAGATACCATTGCTTCTTTTTAGTTCCTTTTGACCCACTGGGGACATAAGTCTTTTCTTGTCGCATGTGTCTAGCGTACGCATTCCTGAGAGACGCCCACTTCGAGCGACAATCAGCAGCTGAAAAAAATATTTGTATAAGTGGTGTGTTTGGGGAATGAGCACATGAAAATGTTCATATCTATGAATTATGTTTTTATTATGAAATTTGGCCCAATAAATACTACAAAAATAAATATTAATTTTGTATTTAAAAAAATATTCTAATTTAGACCAACATAAACGACTTTTTATCTATAGAAATGTATAGATTATTATATAAGTTTCAATTAGAATTGTATAAAATTCCAATGCATATCTAAAACATTGAACTTTATTCTAATACATTGGTATCCGTATCTTTCCAGGTACCTGGCTACCGGAGAAATGTTCAAATCTTACCACTACTGCTTCCGTGTTGGGGAAACAACTATTGGACTAATTGTAATGGAAACATGCCAAGCTATAATTTAACGTCTGCGGCCAGTGTACATGCCTCAACCAACAACTGAAAGATGGGAGCATATAGCTCAGCGATTTGAAGACGTTTGGAACTATCCTAACTGTATAGGTGTTGTTGATGGCAAACATATCCACTTGCTGTGTCCAGAAAATGAGGGATCTGCCTATTTCAACTATAAAAAATTCCACTCGATCATTTTGCAGGCAGTGGTAGACGCCGATGCATGCTTTGTCATAATTGAGGTAGGAGACTACGGTCGAAATAATGACGCTTCAGTATTTCATAATAGTACTTTTGCAAAGAATATGATGGAAAAGAAGCTTAATATTCCCTCTCCTAGACCCATCAACTATGAAAACAATAACAAAATGCCTTTCGTTTTTGTTGGTGACGAGGCGTATCCACTTCTTGTAAATCTCATGAAACCATTTGCCAGAAAGTACCTTACAAATGAGAGGCGTGTATACAATTATCGGCACTCAAGAGCCCGTCGTATTGCTGAATGTGCTTTTGGCATACTAAGCAAAAAATTTGGGTTATTTAAAACATGCATTATGTTAAGCCCTGACAAAGTTCAGGTGATAACTGAAACATGTACTATACTACATAATTTAATCAGAAAAAGAGAACGAATGGATCGTCCCGACATATTTCAGGAGCTGTTGTTACTTGAGGGTGAAGAAACAGAAACTGTAGATACTGGAAGAAGCAAACCTCCTTCTCATGCAGCGTTTACAGTTCGCAACTTCTTGGTGGACTACTTTTCTTCAGAGCAAGGACGTTTACCATGGCAGGATGCATATGCCCACGTGCAGTAGTGTGATGATGTGTGAAAGTAAATCGCGGAAGCGACAACTATTTATGCCAAATAAAAATTAATTATCTACATAAATACTGTCACCAGCTAGTTTTTCTTTATCACCTCGTCTGACTAACTGTTCAAGTTATACACATATTTAATTATATTGGTAAATAACTATTTCTACCAATAAAATATTAGTAGCCTTCAACTCAAATAATAATATCATCATTCATATCATTATATTGATGTTACTAATACATTGTATAGGGCCCCGTTCCATAATAAAATCAAAATTAACAAAGATCCATTTCATTCATTAAAACATGCAGTGAAATTCCTAATTAATTAAATTGAGCCCCACAGAACGTATCGAAATAATATTACATAAATTAAAATAAACTAAAACAATAATATTTTTTGCACGTCTTCTTGCAATTATTTATATTCACTTTTTTACTTGGGAATCACAAAATACAGTTAAAGCTAAACTAGTAAAAATACTATTGGTAAACATTCATATTAATTAGCGTTATAAATAATTTTATTGTCAAATGAACTATAAAATTAATTCAACTATGTAGGTTTCGGTACTTACTGGGTGCTTTCATGTATTTCCCCACTTCCTCCCACAGCTTGTCGGCAATATCCTTGTTGTGGTAATCTTTGAGGTTAAAATTGTACAATGCAGGCCTCTCCTGCACAAAAACTATTAGTTTTTCCACATCTAGCTCAGCATTGGGTAGGCCTAAATCCTTTTCCTTACGCTTTTGCACAGACATGTTAACACACCAAAAAACTCACTTCGACAACCAACACACGCCACTAGACACCTTCACAAACTAGTAAACAAATAGTCGCGCATGCGCAATGTAAAATGTTCGGTGCATTTTGTTCCGTCGAACATGGGAGCGGGGAAGACAGCTGAATTGTGTAAACGTGTGTGGTCATGTGTGGTCGTGTTTTGTTGTTTTGTTCGGTCTTGTTCGGTGCAGTGTGCGCCGGCTCAATTTAAAGCATACAATCAAGAGAGCTCCACACATGACCACACAAAAATGTTTTGTTCTGTCGTGTCTTGTTCGGTGCGGTGTGCATCGGGCCTTAGGGGTTAGATTTTCATTGCCGCATGACTAGCGGATTATTGCCCTGGTTGTAAACGGAAACCCGTGATTACCTACGTGGTTTCTGACAATTTTCTGTATTTAACAATTGCCGATAAGTTATGCAGAATAATACTTATGAAGTTACCTTAATAATAGAATAGAATTTTATTACTTTTGACCGAACAAAAAAAAAGGATTGTATTTTCTAAATGAGGCTTCCAACGAAAAATGTACTGTACTAATCTGTATTGTTATTGTCTTGCCAGCGGAGGGAGCTCAGTGTGACACGGACAGTGACTGTTCTGGACTAGGGAACCTCGCCAACTCGGAATGCAAGCAGAACTTGTGCAAATGCAGGGACACCTTTGTCCCCAGTTCCAACAAGAGTCTGTGCCTGGCGAGTAAGTTCACTCTTATAATCTTGTACCAGATGTTTTTGTGTTTAATAGGTCGGATAAATAAACCTAAAGCAAAATGTCACTTAATGTTGTTAAGTTTAGTGATAAAAGAACTATCATTCACCCGTCTCGGTGGCGTAGCTAGCTAACGCGCCAGTCATGTTGAGCTAGACCACCGAGGATGGGGAGATTGAGGTTCGAATCTAGGTCAGGTGAACTGGTGGTTTTTTTTCCCTAAGTTGTTTTCCATTCTCCCTCCATGCAAATTCGAGTTCACTTCCTCTAAATTCAATCTTTCCAATTCCTAATCCATTAGTGTAATTAGTACTTAAGCGTATAACACGAAAGAGTATTAAGATGCGGTGTTAAAATAAAATAAATAACTATCACTCCAATCGCTATAATTATATATATATATATATATATTGTGTGTGTGTGTGTGTGTGTGTGTGTGTGTGTGTGTGTGGTGTATTAACATCGCACCTCACTAACCATTTGGATTATACTCCTATATACTAATTACGCTAATGGTTTTAGGGATTATAAAGGTTATATTTAAAAGAAATGTAAGTGTATGGAGAGCGGAAAACCATTTTGGAAAAACCACCCCAGTACACCCGAATGAAATTCGAACCTCGATCTCCCTGCCATCGGCAGTCTAGTATACTGTGAAAGTAGCGCCTTAGACCATGCGACCAACGGGTAATCAAATCATTTCTAAATGACATAAATATATTCTAGGAGAGAATTCTCTTAAACCAGCCTAATCTCGTGAAATTGTGTATAGTCGGTTCAAGGTAGTGTTGGACTTTTCTAACGGTTTAAGAATAACCAAAATTATGTCCGATGATTGAAAGTTTGATTGTTCTAGTCCCCATGACAATCCAAGAGCCATGTGAAGAGACTCTTCAGTGTACAGAATCATTTGGCTACACCAGTTTCTGTGATCAAAGTCAGCACGTATGCTCCTGCACCGCTAACAACCACTTTGCTAATGGCAAGTGCGTCGTTTCTGTCAGTAAGTATTAGTTTCACTAAAAAAACAGACTTCTAGATTTTGATTTAGTGTCAAACAGTTGCATGATTATTAATTCTTGTAGAAGATTTAATGAAGAAACAGCCTACGTTCTAAAAGTCACAATTATCAGAGATTAAATGGATCAACACAGCGTACCTAAAGAAGGGCAAGAGCAGCATTTAGCCCTCACGAGCTCTAAATAATGTTAACAAACGCTCGTCGCTTAAAACATCTGGTGTACATATGTAATAGAGCACACAAGAGCCAAAAGATAAATGTTCAGTGTATAACTTATATTTCAAATATATTCCACTATACACATTAAAAATGCACTTAAAATTCAAAAATCGTTAAAAAAAAACCACACAGTATAAAGTCAATTTCTTGGTGCGTTACTGGATCAACATTGTTGAGAGCCAAAAAGTGATCAATATGTAAACAGAGTGTACATTTAAAATTAAGAAGTGTATGGTTGAAACTAGGAAAAGTTGCAACCTGGGATGGCCGCTTAGCTTACAATTACATTTCTGGTCTTGAAGCAATGGCTTCTGTACTGATAATGTAAATTACAGTTAGGGATGAACATTACAGCCTACTACTAGCTACTAACAGTTCTCATATTAATAGAGCAACAACATGTTAAATGGCTATTAATCACTTATAGGGCTGATATTTAATAAAGCAACATGTTGCATAGCTACTCGTCTTACTATGATTAATAGAGTCCCCCTGCGGGATGATGTTTAGAATAGTCCCTTAGTAAACCCTGCTTGTCGTAAGAGGCGACTTAAAGGGGAGACTTCTGCGCAGGACGTACCTCCTTCCTGCCTGCTCCTTCCTTTCCTTCTCATCTCTTTTTTCTCCCGTTTCCCTGACGTTCAGTCATAGGCATAAGCTTTCAGGTCCCTCCGTTGACTACCTTGGCTTCCCTCGGAAAATTATTGGGCACCGTTGCACATGAGCTCCGTCATGAAAGTGCGCCGGTTGTAATCAGGGCCTCCGAGAGGAATTTCATCAAGGAGTGTAAAGTTTATTTTGGGGTCCCTTCCCTTCTCCATTAACCAACCTGTTCAGTGTTATGCTATGAAATATATGGCCAAAAGGGGGTACTCAATTAAGAGAGGAGTGGAATGGAGCGCTTGGTTGATTTTTTTTTTGCATTTGAGGCCTTATGCTTCTATACTCCTTGATAAATATAGATAAAAATTGAATAGAGGGTCAGAAATAAGAAAGGCACATTTGAACGTCTTTGTTTATTCGATAATACAAATAGGGAGAGAAAAATTATAATTGAAACATTCATTTATATTGCAATAAAGAATACTAACTATTAGTAAAATGTAAAAAAAAAAGTAGATAGGTTTGGTATTTACTTTGCAAAAAAAGTTTTCCTAGCCTTTTTTTTTTGTAATAAATTTTTAATCATCGCAATAAAATTAATTGTTCTGGCAATGTTTGATTCAATGCAGAGCCTAGCCAAATCTACAAGACGTTCTTGAGACATTATAGACCTTGAATAGTTCTTAATCATCTCGAGTTTGCTAAATTACCTCTCTGCAGAAGCTACTGTTGCTGAAATTGTTAATGGTATTCTTAAGCTAACACAAACATTCGTAAACAGGTCACTTAGTCTGTACTTTGTTAACACGTTCAGCAGCTCTAATGGCTTTAACTGTGTATTTCCAAAATTTGCTTTATGTACTGAGGGTAAATGTTGCATTTCTTTTCCTAAAACTTCACCGTTAAGATCAGTAGGATATTGCTCTGATAAAGATAAATCTTTTCTTTCCACACCACTTTCAGACATGGTGGGATATTTCCACAAGAAATCAAGATTTTCAGACACACTTTTTAATTTTTAGAGGAAAAATTATGAAATTTTCTATACTTACTGATATAATTTTTATGAATTTCTTAGTGAAAAATAATTTGATCCAATGATCTATATCCGAGATCTTGATCCTCCTATCTTTTTAATAAA
Organism: Timema cristinae; assembly: GCA_039000515.1. Classification (NCBI taxonomy): domain Eukaryota; kingdom Metazoa; phylum Arthropoda; class Insecta; order Phasmatodea; family Timematidae; genus Timema; species Timema cristinae. The sequence goes on from JBCFYV010002255.1 coordinate 28,831,286, forward strand.
AAATGGAGTAAATGAAACACTTTTACTATTATTACAATAGCTTATTAATGCATTTTGATAAAACTAAGTAATAATATAAAACAAGAAAAAATTAACTTAACACGATAACTGAAAAAGTAAGCATTATTGAAAAAGTGTTTTTTGTGTATAAAACACGTGAGTTCTACTTTTAAACTCTCTTATTTAGTGTGAAATTGCAAAAATCAATTTTTCTCCTTAGAAATGCACAAATGGATTTTGCCTTTGGTTCATATAAAGTAGGTTTTCTCCCTTAAACCTGGAACTCTTGCCCCGTGATTAATTATTTTGGCTAACATACTCGGGGGGATCCAAACCACGGTGGAGGCCTGGCATTACCCACATTCACAAGTTGTGATTAATACACGTCTTGTCAGAGGTGAAGGAAGGGTTTGGTAATCAGATAAATCTGTACCGGGACCGAGGATTTAATCCCGGACCCCCAGTACAGAAGTTCGACACCTTACCCCTAGACCACCATGTCACCCTATTATTGGTGAAAATGTGAATCAGATCCATCATGTCTTTGTCAGTGACTCCAAGGATCTTAGCCTCTTTCAGGTATTCCAGCCTTGAATTAGTTACAGCTAAATCTAGGGCATGGGTAAATATTCTTAAGGTCCATTTTTAGAACGAATGAAGGTACGGTGGATGGCATTCAGAAAATCTAGTTTATCTACTCCTCCCATACTTTTATTATAAAGTTTTACCGATTCTGGCCTTTGTACATTATTATATTCCTGTCTCTTCTTCTCCCATATTTTACAAGTATCTACATTTCCAGCCCCGACAAAATTGGAACCCATAACAACGCAAGAATTAACATACCATTTTGTAAGTATAATATTGTCTCTGCTTAGTAACTCTTGAATAAATCCACGACTCTGATTTATTTTTAAATAATTGTGTCAGGGTCAGACGGTGGCTTGCAGAACCTGTCCACATGGATTGTTCTAGCTGCAAGGATGTTTTGTTTGCTAAGCCACTGGAAGAGCCAATAAGAACTAGGGAAGTTGTCGAAAAACATTGTAAATTTTTTAGAGGCATTATACATCATGCCACTTTCCGCGCATATAACAAATATGTTTATCCCCCATTTATTGGGTTTTCTTTTTTTGAATTGTTTTAGTTCAAACTTCCTTTGAAAGGAACAATTTATTTGTCAATACACAAATTCTGCTCAAGTTCTAATTATTGAATTGTTGAATTATTACTGTTCAAATACAAGCATACCAGCTTTACCGCTTCACCGTACCGTTATTCATTTCATCAGCCATTAAAAGAGAATACACCACTGATTGATTGACTTCTGTCTAGTAACTACCGAAATCAATCACCTTGGATACAACAAAGACACGACAAACATTATAAGTCTGTTAAACGCAACTGAACTAAAAAAACAAAAAAACGCGCATGCGCAACAATACAAGAGGCTAGAAACAAAACAACAACTACATATGTCTCATCATAGTCAAGAACTAAATAATGTCAACACTCCCACTTATTTATATCTGTCTCTCAAACCAACCTTTCTTCGCAAGTAATTAAACTGATGCTTTGGCAGAGGCTTTGTAAGAACATCTGCAAGTTGTTCTTTGGATTCAATGTACCTTATATCAATGTTACCACGTTTATAGACATGCCGTACAAAGTGGAAACGAACATAAATATGCTTAGTTTTTCGGGGTACTCAGGATTATTCGTCAATTTAATTGTTGATTGGTTATCTATGTATATTGGGACCTTATCACATTTCAAACCCAATTCACAAATAATTCTACGTAGCCATATAGCGTCCTTTGTTCCATTATACAATGCAATGTACTCAGCCTCTGTTGTTGAAAGTGCTACTACTCTTTGTCGCTCAGAGGACCAATAGATAGCACCCCTATTAAACAAAAATACAAATCCGCTAGTTGATTTTCGGGTATCTACATTACCAGCATAATCTGCATTTGTAAAACCTCTCAGTATGGCATAACTCCCACTGTCTCCGTAAACAATCCCATAATCCATTGTCCCCCTTAAATAACGAAGAATCTTCTTAACCGCCTGCCAGTGATCATGCCCATAGTTAGTTAAAAATTGACTGGCTTGATTAACTGCATATTCAATATCAGGGCGACTGATTTTTGCAGCGAAAAGAAGAGAACCAATTGCCTCATGGTATGGCACATATTGCAGTTTCTTCTTTTCCTCTTCACCTCTTGAACTCTGCCATTGGCTTAAGTGTAAGCCAGGTTCAGCTGGAACAGTTGATGGCTTTGCATCCTCCAAGCAGAATATTCGTAGAATTTTCTGGATGTATGCACTCTGACTAATTTTTATTTATAGTACGTTTTTCCCGATTTCGTTCAATTTCAAGGCCGATGAAATGCTTAGCGTCACCAATTGTGATCTGAAAACACTGTTCCAAATTTTGCAGAACTTCATCAACTGCTTCTTGAGAAGCTGACATCAAAAGTCCATCATCAACACAGAGAGCTAAGTATACAGTTGCTCCTTTGACCTTGCCAGCAAACACGCAATGGTCACACTCAGTTTGTTGGAAAACAAATTTTTATAAAAATTTCACGAATTTGATGTTCCAGCAACGTGGCGATTGCTTGAACCATACAGGCTCCTTTGAAGTCTACATACTGCTTCAGGGTGTGCTTTGTCTTAAAATCCGAGGGGTTGCTGCATATTGATCTCTTCTTTCAATTCACCATAGAGGAAAGCAGTTTTCACGTCAAATTGGGCAATTTCAAGATCTTCTCCCGCTACAATGGCTAGAAGCAATCGAATTGATTTATAACGAACTACAGGCGCAAAAGTCTCAAAATAATCGACACCTTGTCGCTGAGCAAACCCCTTTGCAACAAGTCTGGCCTTGTATCTAAGACCCCCACTTGGATTTGATTTCTCATTAAACACCCACTTACAACTGATCACATGCTTCCTTTCTGGGAGTTTCACAAGTTCCCACGTTTCGTTTTGTTGAAGCGCACTCATTTCGTCATTCATAGCGAGTAACCACTTTTTAGCTTCAGCACTCATGACAGCCTCTTCAAAAGTAGTAGGTACAGTATCCACCACTAGAACAGAATCATTGTAGCGACTTGGTCTGCGCAGCAGGTCTCGATCACGAAGTTGTCTTCCTGGACCTGATGCTAGATGAATCTCTTCCAATTGTGGTTCTACTCCAAGTAAAATTATAATTCCTCTATTGTTCAGTTTAATTTTATCTTTTCTAACAGCTGGACTCTCATTATCAAATGTACTTCAAAATGTGTGATCCATGTTTATAACTTGAATTGAACAGCACATAACTTCACTTACCAAAAAAACAAGTAGAAATAATTATTTGCAAAATTTTGGAGGGAAATGGGAAATCAGCTAGCTAGTGGTAGTGCATGATAATCACGATGTCCTATATCTAGGACTATGTTTTAGAAGACTCCAGAACTTTCTAAAATTGTTATTTTTTGTTTTAAAAATGTATATGTGAAATATAAACCTTTTTTACCTACAAACAAATCCACTAACGTTAAACAAATTATTTACTAACTTTAGAACCTTTGATGGCAAGATACTTAGTGCTATTTTATGTTTCCCTTGGAAACTACATTTTGGCATCACTTTTACTGATTTATATTCTCTCTCATATAGTGCAGCACCAGTCAGATATGTTATCTAATGTCCTAAAATTAGGACTTTGTGACCAAGGAGACATGTTTAGTGTTAACATAATTGAAAATTACAAAAGTGGAAATCGTCCTATATATGGTACAATATGAGTGGAAAGGGCTAACAGTATTGAAGCGGACAGTTAACCCTTTTATTACATTGTCTAAAAAACGTAAAACACACAATTTCTGAAGTAGGCCTCTTTTTACGTGTCATCTGTATCATTTATTTCCTCCTAATTAGGATCAGGTGTACTGTCATAATGTGACCTTGCCATTTTGCGCCTAAATCCCCCGCATCTTCTGGAGTTTTATTTCTATATTTAGATTTGACGCAACCAATTTGGCTTCATTCCACATGCATTTCCAGTTATCTCTAAGTTCTACCAAATCTGCGAGGAAAGTTTTTATGTTCGCTACTTCAACATACAGTGTGGCATCTATAGCTTGAATGACCTCGTTGCAATTATCTATGACAGCTAATATTTTGTACCACACAGTTGACATAACACGTAGGCAAAATATGTCATGTATAATAAAACTCCGTGAACTTCATTTCTTGATTTAGCCATCAAATTGAGTTCTAGGAGATCTTCCAGTGCTAATTTAATGCCAGGTAAGCAAAAGGTTTTACACATTCAACACGATCTGACCACCTGGTATCAGAAATACCATGAAGAAAACAACCAATACGGTTTTGTAGTAATTACCACCGCTTAGGACTGAAACTGAACAAGTCGTACAAAATTTGAGTTGTTCAAAAAAATGTTATTTCTTCAGGTTTGCATTCAGCAGCATCATTTCAACATAAGTTGAGTGTATGACAACCGCAAGGTGAATAAATTTCGGTGGCACATTGTTTAAGTATTTTTGCTTGTGCGCCGTTATATCTTCAAGCCATATTTACCGCAAAGTCATAGGCTTGGGCTCTACAATCACTGAAAGGAATAGCATGTTTTTTTTGTGTATAAGTTACTAACTCCGCAATTTCTTCCCCTCTTTTGTTGCCACAATCTGCAAACACGAGAAATCATTCTTGAATATCATAAAGTATTTCTTTTAACTGTAAGTATCTCAAAAGAAATGTTGTTTGATAAGTATGTGAGGAATCTGGTGTGGAATCCACTATTACTGAAAAGTATTTTGCTGACTGTCTCTCACGCAAAATGTGTTGTTTCACAAGATTCGAGCATTCTGCAATAAATTCATTTAGTGAGTCAGAAGACAGATAATGAACTAAGAATACAATATCGATGATGCGCTTTAAAATATTGTACCATTTCACGGCTTCGGTTTTGATTGACGCTTTTAGGATGGTGTCAACCCCTGTATCATACAACAGGCGTATTTTTAGTTCTCGCCAATCTAGGTAACATTCTCTATGACTATTGCCTTTTTAATGTGTTTGGATTCTGTGGGAAAGTTTCCGCCACCTGCCGTTAGCATTCCAGCCTTCAGCAAATACCAGTGCAGAAGGGCTAGTTTTTATTGTCTTGCAACAAAATAATCGACATGGAAACAACATAATGCTTCTTTCTGGTGACTCCAGACAAGCCAGTCTCTTGCATGTAGTTCTCCACTGGTGCTTTGAAATTTCAGAATGCTTTCTGGAAAAACTTGATTGCAGGTGTCTTTTGGAAATGTTTTAGACATGTAACCTCGGAAACATACTTTTATATTCCCTGTTGAGCTGAAAACTAGGTTATGATACATCCAATGGTAAGGCCTACATAATGATCACTCCTCTGGTCTTCCAAATTAACTTTCAAATGCACCTGTATGTCTGTTTAGTTCTGTGTTCCATTTTCATTTTATGCATCTGCCCCTTCATAAATATTTTGTGCATGATTATCCAAGTTAACTGCTCCTTGTTTTTGGATGAGGTTTTCAACAGTATATTTTATAAGTGAGGTCGATGAAAATTCTTTTGAAGCCGCGCATAACCTAAAATGAAAGCTCGTTTTTTGACAATTTTTTCATTCGTTTCTCGTTCTTTCTTTTCTTGTAAGGGCTACTTATTCGTGAGAATACATTTTAAATATCTGAAAAAGGAAAAGACAAAACAATTATTATATAATTGATACCTTTATATTTGAAATAACAGTCAATAATATCTAGAAATTAATTTTTAAATATCCAAAAAACAAAAACTTCTTGCCAAGCTTCATCTTTCCAGCTCATGTGGTTTGGGAGTTACAAAAATCCTCTCCTTGCTGGCTTCACTCTCTTAAAAAGAGGTTTAATTTCTAAAAATCCCCGAATATTTCTATTCCATTACCTAAAAGAATTTCATGGTAAATTTAATATCTATATTTTAAATAGTCAAAGTCCGAAAGATACGATAAAGTTTCTAAAAAATTTCTAACCCCATTTCACTCCTTCATAGGTTGAATTTTGCAAAATTCCTTCTTATCGGATGCCTACAACCAGAAAGGAGTTTCCCCGCCAAATTTCAATTTCCAGACCAAACTTTTGAATAAAAGGTTTTCAGTAAACTAACCTTAGTTAAGTTTTCCACAGAAACAAAAAAAAATCGTCTTATTAACTACATTAATTCAGTAAATGCTATTCAATCATATGAATTTTAAATATACACACGATTTTTTTATGAAATTTTAAAGTTTCAAAACTTGCTTATTTAAAAATTAAATTAGGTTGAAATTATTTAAATTGGTAAGACTAGAAAAATTGTCTTAAATATCATGAAAAATTATTCCCACGTAGTCTCATTTTATTGTTTTAATTCTTAAATGTCTTTAAAAAAAATCAATTTTCTATAATGTTTTATAAGTAAACCACTTTTATATTAATTTATTTTTGAATTGTAAAAAACAACTATTTTTGTTTCGAGTGCACATAAAACGTAAAGATTCATCATCTAGAGATATACATTTTTCATGATTACAATACTTTCTCTTGATATTAAGTAAAAAGAAGCTAAACAAAATATTAAGATTGTTCGATTTTAAACGCGTTGGAGGTAAAATAAAACATAATATATAATCTAAATAATAGTCACTTAAAAATGTGGTAGAGGTTTACCTTTGGAAGCGAATAAATCACAAACTTGGGTACAGCCACAGGTATTTTGAGTAGCTGGTTGACTGATGGCCGTATACCACTGGAGTCACTTTTTAGTCTTGAGTTGAGGCACTTCGCAACTAACAAAATAGCTAGAAATATATTAATATTATGAGAGAGGTTTTCATAAGTGCTGAGCGAGTCTCGTTAATTACACACGTGTCACTTGTCGAATGTTACTCACTTTACGCGTCATTAACTCTCAACTCTGAAATGGTCAGCGAGCCTATATTGTTTTGGTGGTAATATTTAAAACAACTTCTGAGCAGAGTCAACATCTAGTGGTAAATATATAATTATATAGAATTAACAACTAGGAGGCTCGGTGGCCTAGTCGAAATATTCCGTGCTAAACAAAGACAAAAACAAAGTGTACTAATAATTTATTACTAATTACAGGCGGAAATATGAATGTTTGTCTTCAATATGTACACATTTTATGAGATCCCACGAAATTTTCGGGCCCCTTATAGACCCCAAGCCCGGGTACGATGTACTCCCTGTAGCCCCCTCTCCTGGGGCCTTGTTGTAATACCTTAGTAGAAGGGACTTGAGTATGACAATAACCAGTCACTATAATTTGAGAAAAGATCGGTTGCGTTATTAAGGGTTCCGGACGTAAAATTGGCCTTTTCTGCAATAGGTATCTAGAATTCACTTTCGAGGATGGTGTTATGTGTGGACCAGAATATTCATCCATTTCCTTAACATTGTGGGCTATAAGTCATTTATTATAGCTCTAAAATAAACAAGTCAATGCAAGTCAGTACAAAAACATTAAAATAACTTATCTGCTAGTCTACTTATAAAATAATGTATAATGACGCCGGACGCTGATCTTGTATTTTGTGACATCACAGGATCAAGGGCGTAGAAAACAAATATTTCTTGGAGTGGTCTGTTAGAAAGTTTGATTATAACCTCAGCCAATACCTAGGAGAGGTCCTTTCATTCTAAGGGGGGTACACGCACCCAACACCTCCCCTTTCTACACCCTTGTCACAGGTCTTGAAAATAGCTGGATGCAGTGACGCTCATTTCCCCGGACGATTGAACGAATCAGATGAAAACCTACGTGCCATCTAGAACTGATTAGATAATATAATATATTATTTATTTAAGACTCGTTAATGACATAACTTTATTTACATTTGATGCATTGAGATGGTTTATTTTTATGAAATGCAATATTAGTTGAATCATCAAGGTGGTTTCAAAGCCTCAAGATATCTATTCCTCCTTGACTCCTTGCCTGTGTTTAGGTCATGGTTTGCTAATATTTGAGTAAATATTGATAAAAAAAATTAATGAAATTTGATTATCAAGCAAGCATATTTTCCTTAGGGCCACATTGATGTGTTTACATATGGCTTATGGCCTAAAGTGTTATATCAATTCCGTAAAATAAGTTATCTAAATTTATATTAAAATAGCATGTATTGTGTTTGATGCCAAAAATAAATAATAAAGTATTGATTCAGGCTTATTAATGTTAACACGTAGTCATGTACGCTTTAAAACGTAAAATTTAAAGGTTTAATGGGTAACTGTTTATAGGATAAATTGTGTTTGAAGGCTGGTCCCAATAAAAACTGTCCTTAAATATAATATGTAATCTAATTTTTAAAGAGAACCCTAAAGACGCCACTGCAAATGTTAACCTACCTAAATTTCTTAATCATTATTGGAATGCAAAGGAACCAAGGAAAGTTTTTTTCTCTCTCTCTCTCTCTCGCCATAATGAAAAATTCAACCAGAAAATAAAATCAAAGTTAAATATATAAATATTTTAGTTATCCCGAGTACCTAATTACGGGACAGATTACTAGTAAAATATATCTCCCAGTGCCAAAACACCTGGTTTATTACCTGCTTCCATGTTTCAGCCTTGAGAGGAGCGTGCGAAGAGAATATACAGTGCTTATTGTATGACGCCAACAACCAAACCATGCTAGAGTGTATAAACTCCGTGTGCGCTTGCAAGGATGGGTATAAGGAGGAGAACAATAGCTGCGGTAAGTTGGTAGCTCTGTAGGAGATACGCCAAGGAGGATATAGACTAGAAAGAGAATATTAATTTTTTTTTTACCAAAGAACACACTTGAAGCAAGATGAACAAAATAAAACACTTAGGCTGTACGCCAATAAAAATGTTATTGAATTATTTTAACAAGTGTAGGCCTATATATAGTGAATAATTGATTTCGTATTATTACAGTTCACAAGTTATAAGAGATCCAACTTGCTAATTTATTGGTTTTTACGCGCCATTGTTAAGGTAAATAAGTTAATGTATGAGGCTGAAATTAAGTATATTTAGACATGCATATGAGATGTTCACAATGAAATAGTTAAAATATGTTAAACATAAATATATTTTAATTTATAAGAAATTTAAATAGTGATAAAAACACATAATTGTTGGTCATATATATTCGTAATTTTCTTTTTATACCCCCGATATTTAATTTTATCTCATTTTGTAGTACACAATTTATTTCGAAATATTTGATATATTTTTTTAGTCCAATTCAATTTGTTTGTGCTACGTGTGTGTTCAATTTTCATCATTAGATTTGATAAATGAATTGGTGGTTAAGTTTATATCAACTTTGCTATTAGTATAATATATATAATACACAAGTGGTAGTCCCCTGCGCCATGAAACAGTATCCGCTGCTCATCGTAAGAGGCGACTTCAAAAGGAAAACTTGTACAGGACGTAACTTGCAGTGAATTTTGAATTTTAGAAGTTTTTGGGAGGAATGTGGTAAATGTGGTACCTAATTTTTATTAGGATTAATAGGCCATGAAACGAAATCACACACGCATTGACATAGTGTAAACAGTGTATTTAATATAATGTATGACAGAAAACAATTGACCAGTAATCAGACCAACGAACTACTAGCAGTAAGATACAGTTACAGGGAGTATGATATAGAGATAGCCAACATAACACAAACTTTGCAGAGTTGCCAATACAACCATATCAATACCTCCTCTCAATTCTGCAAAGATTAAGACAAAGAGAAACAAAAAAAAATCAAATATAATAAGGAAAAGCCTAACCAACAAACTTTTGTATTCCAATACTTATTATTCACAAATTCTAATCAAATTTCTGTAACATTTAATAGATTTCTAAAGTACTCAAATTTCCTTATTGCTAATCCTTTTGTCATTATGTCTGCTACTTGTTCATCAGTAGCTACATAGTGTAATTTAAAATCAAGACTACTAATTAAGTCTCTTACAAAGTGATGCCTCACATCAATATGCTTGGACCTCTTTGTCTCATAGGTTTGTGCCATTTTCATACAAGATTGGTTGTGTTCAAAGACAATAACTGGCTTTACACAATCAAGACATTCATCAAATAACTGGATAAAAAACTTACATTCAGACATTCCAGCAGAAAGAGCCAGATACTCAGCTTCACTACTAGAGAGAGCCACAACATTTTGTTTTTTGGAACACCATGACACAACATTATCATTTAATTTAACAACAAAACCTGTAACACTTTTCCTATCAATAGGATCACTAGCATAGTCTGAATCAACAAAAGCTTTAACATTTATATCTGCACAAATATTATTTTTAACATACTTCAAACCAAAATTACTAGTATATTTGAGATAACGAACAACATTCTTAAGGTAATTTCAATGAGTTTCATTATAACAATTTTGAAACCTTCCAAAATAAGATACTGCAAAACAAAGATCTGGCCTCGACCCTAGCATCAAATACATCAAACTACCAATCAATTCTTTATATGGAACTTTATAACTTTTTCCCTCTGAGACCTTTTGTAAATTCAATTTTGGTTGTACTGGTATTTTGAAATTTTACAATCATTCATCCTAAAATGATTTACAATTTTGTCAATAAGATTCTTTTGACTAATCAATATATTATCCTCTTTCTTTTCAATTTCAAGACCTAAAAATATCAATTTACCATCAGAAGTTAAATCCCTAATGTCAAGAAAATTCATTAACTTACCCTTTACACTATTAACATCATCAATTGAGCTTGAGAAAATAATAAAATCATCAACCCAAATCAAAATATATGTAGAATCATTAAAGTATAAGCATGGATCAACCTTAGATCTTTGAAAATTTAACTCACTCAACAATTGGTTAACACTGTCGTTCCAGCACTTTGGGCTTTGTCTCAAACCATATAGGGCTTTAACCACTTTACACACTTCACTGTTTTTTGTGTGTAAGCCATCAGGAGGGTAAAGATACACAACTTCTTTTAATTCACTTTTTAGAAAAGCAGATTTTACATCTACCTGATGAATGAATAAATCAGGCTGAACATCAACAGCCAATAGTGTTCTAAGTGTCACCAACCAAGCTACCGAAGAATAAACATCTTCGTCCTCCAAAGTAGGTTGCTGGTAACCTTTAGCTACCAAGCAGGCTTTCTTCTGAGCTACACCATCAATTGTCTTCTCAGTAAACACCCATCGAGATTCAATTATGGATACATCAGGTGGAGGCTGTACCAATTCCCATGTATTATTGCTCTTAAGAGACTCTAACTCTCTTTCAATAGCCTCCTTCCAACCATCATCTTGTTGAACAGCATCTTGATAGGACCTAGGAGTTTCAAATGGAAGATAACCAGCACTGAGAGCCATAGCCATCCCGACTTCATAATCTTCAAGATGTTTTGGCATTTTACTCACTCTTTTACTGTGTCTTCTTTCAGGAACTTCAATCGTTTTAATATCAGAGTTATCAGGATCAGGTCCTTTTGTCTTCAAATCCATTTTATCTTGGATATACTCTTCTACATCTGAATTTTCAGAGTCATGATTTTCAACATCTTTAGTTACAATCTTGCTCTCATCAAAGACGATAGATTGAGCAGTGGCAACACTTTTACTTACAGGATCCCACACTCGATAGCCATTATGACAATACCCTATCATAATTAATTTTCTTGAACGAGCGTTTAATTTCCCGGAACGATCTTCTTTGGGAATGTGTGCATAAGCTGTGCAACCAAAAACTCTAATTTTACTCAAATCAGGCTTATAACCATACCATTTTTCTGCAGGGGTTACGTCTCCATGTAACACAGATGTAGGAGTTCTATAAAGCAAATAAATAACTGATAATACTGCTTCTCCCCACATGTCTTTATCTAAACCTTAGTCAAATACGTACTGCCAAGTTCCGCTGGCATCTCACAAACCCGGCCCCTCACAGGGCCGTATTAATGATAAGAGGCGGAAACGGGTAAGGCCGTCCAGCCCTGTCTTGATAAAAAGCCAGGAAGTGGTGAGGCCCCAGCCCCGCTTCCTGGTGATGTCTCGAGTTGAAGAAAGTCTAGATCTGAAACGTGTCAGCCCATTTATCCTCGAAAGAGTGATAAATGGAGCAGCAAAATCTGATGTTTTAATAAGGAAACTGCGTGATGGCACCATTATGATTCAGACTATGACCGACACACAATCCTCAAATATTATGGCGATCTCCGAAATACCGTTGAGTAATACGGCAAATATACAGGTGAAGGTGGAGCCCCACAGGTTCCTCAATGTTTGCAAGGGAGTGGTCACTTGTTATGACCTCGACTGCGTAAGCATTGAGGAGATCTGTGAGGAGCTTTCCCCCCAGCATGTCACCGAAGTGTACCGTATTGTCACAAAAAAGAATGGACAAGAAAAGAAGACGGATACGTATATCCTAACATTTGCGACTCCTAACCCTTCCGAAGGAGGTCCGAGCAGGCTTCCACGTGCTCAGGGTCCGGCCGTATGTCCCTAACCCTCGGCGCTGTTTTCAGTGCCAGGAATTTGGGCATACGAAGCTGCGATGCTGTGGTAAGCCAACCTGTGCGGATTGTGGACAGGAGGCTCATGAAACACCATGCGAGTCTCCTAAATACTGCATCAACTGCAAGGGTCCGCATTCCGCCTGGTCTCGGGCCTGTCCTAAATGGAAGGTAGAGAAGAAAGTCCTGGAGATACAATCTGAGAAGAAGATCTCATATGCCCAGGCACGCAAGGAATACGTATCAAGTCAAGCTCCGGTATTTCAAACTTCATATAGCCGGATTGTCAGTCAAAATATAAACTGTCCCAACTGCCATTGCGCAGTTAATCTTGCTAGGGAGCCAACGCGACCAGTGCCATTGGTCTCTTCTCGAGACACTTATGTTGATCCCGCGCCAACTTCTGTGGCGCCTAAATTTTTAAAGGGGCCAAACCGCCACAACGGTCGTCTCCCCCACCTATACCACCGAGGAGACCTCCTCGAGGAACCCCCCGAGCCCACCTCGGGAAATCCCCTCGAGCCCACCTCGTGGTACTAAATCAAGGGCGGCCGTTGTTGAGCCTCTCACACCCACCTCTGTGCTTCTGGAGGTGGGGACGAGTTGCGGAACAGGTGAGGCCGCTAAGGCGAGTCCCACTGGTGCCTTGAAGAAGGACCAGCGAGTGACCGCCGAAATAAATATTAAAAAAGCGTCGAAGGCCTTAACAAAGCCTTCGCGCAAGGACCCGACTACACAGTCCTCCAAAATAAAACGAAGCCTCTCCTTAAGCGGGAGGTCCAGGAGAGACTGGAAAAGGCAAGAGGACCTAAAAAGGCCCTCAACCAATTTTTATTATTAAAGGATAGTGACATGGATTGCGAGGATAAATAAATATTATATTAATTAAGTATGACGCTACTACAATGGAATTCTAGGGGTTTCTATGCTCGTATAGAGGAAATTAAACAACAAATTTCTTCCCTGCATCCTTCCATCTTGTATTTGCAGGAGACCCACTTCCGCCCAAATGACAACCCGATGCTTCGTGGGTACGATGTGTATCGTACCGACAAGCCTTCTTTGATCGGGCTAGCGGAGGTGTGGCTATATTCGTACGAAGCACTATATATCATAAGAATATTAATATTGTTTCTGATCTCCAAGTGATTGCTGTCAGAGTCTCCCTCCCTTTGGAAGTAACAATATGCTGCATTTACCTCCCACCGGGTGAGCGTGTTCCTAAGAGGAATCTAGAGGCCCTCTTTATACAACTTCCCGCCCCCTATATCATCTTGGGGGATTTTAACGCGCATAACCTGGTGTGGGGGTCTAATTTTACAGACGCCCGTGGGAGGATGGTAGAGGATATTCTTGTCTCGGGAAACCTGGTGTTAATGAACACCGGGACCCAGACACACTTCTCTACCTTTAATTGTGTATTCTCTACCATCGACCTAACCTTATGTAGTCCCGGGATCGCTGCTCACTTCCTTTGGGAGGTCCACTCGGACCTATGTGGCAGTGATCATTATCCAATTCTGCTTACACCTCTTAAAGATCCTCCCAGTACGGCGCGAATACCCCAATGGGTGCTAAAACGTGCTGACTGGGATAGATTCCGCGAGCTCGCCGTATTTAGTGAATCCCGACATCCTGACGTCGATGGTAAGGCTGGGCATTTTACTTCGACGGTCATCGTGGCGGCGAGGGCTTCCATCCCTAAATCCTCGCCAAATCCGCGCCACCATCCTGTTCCCTGGTGGAACGAGGAGTGTTGCCTGGCTATTTCTGACCGTCGAAGGGCCCTACGTCTATTCCATCGACGCCTCACTAAAGAGAATCTGGAGTCATTCCGAATTCTACGCGCTCGAGCTCGCCGTGTTATTCGAGAAAGCAGAAGAGAGTCTTGGAGACAGTTTATTTCAACCCTTACAATTACCACTCCCACAATTAAAGTTTGGGACAATATTCGTAAATTAAGTAGTAGCAAAAATTCAATTAATAGTGTACCTGCACTCATGTCTAACGGTTCGCTTGTCTCCTCCCCTGTGGAGGTCGTCAATATATTGGGCTCGATGTTCGCCTCTATTTCTAGCACTGCGAGCTACTCTAACGAGTTCGCGGTGCATAAGCGGAGCATCGAGCGCCTTACTATTGATTTTGGCCAAAGTCGGGGGGAGGATTATAACTCCCCCTTTACTAAAGAGTAACTTACTTATGCCCTGTCCCAGGCGGGCAATACAACTTCTGGCCCGGATGATATCCATTATGAAATGTTGCGCCAACTGTCCCTGCTGGACGGGCGTTCCTCTTAGACCTCTACAATTGTGTTTGGGAATCTCGTCAATTCCCAACACTGTGGAGGCAAGCAACCGTTATCCCAATATATAAAAGTGGCAAGGAAAAATTATACCCAACTAGTTATAGACCGATAGCCTTAACTAGCTGTGTATGCAAAATATTAGAAAAAATGATAAATAAACGACTTATATGGTGTTTAGAATCCCACAATCTGCTATCCAATATTCAATGTGGTTTTCGCCGTAACCGATCCACGGTTGATCATCTCGTCCGTCTTGAGACTGCTGTTCGTGACGCCTTTCTCCATAAACAGCATCTTTTGGCTGTTTTCTTTGATTTGGAGAAGGCGTACGATACTACATGGCGTTACGGCATCTTAAAAAACCTTTTTAATTGGGGGTTCCGGGGGAGCCTCCCTATTTTTTTAGCTAATTTTATGTCAGATAGACACTTCCGGGTAAGGTTAAACAACACCTTATCCGATGATTTTATTCAAGAAAATGGGGTGCCCCAGGGCAGTCCTTTGAGCTGCACGTTGTTCGCTATTGCGATAAATAGCATTGTAGACAACGTGCGCTTACCTGTTCGTTCATGCCTTTTTGTGGATGACTACGCAATTTATTGCAGTTCATCAAGTCTCCACAGGGCTGAACGACAGATACAACTCGCTGTAAACAATCTATGGTTGTGGGCATCTCGTAATGGCTTTCGTTTCTCTGCGGCCAAGACGACTGTCGTCCACTTCCATAGATTACGCGGAATACAGCCTGCCCCCAATATTTTAATGAACCATGTTGTTTTACCTGTCTCCGAGACCGTAAGGTTCCTGGGACTTTTATTCGATTTTAAACTAACTTGGATCCCCACATCAAAGACCTGAAAGCGAGGTGTGTTAAAGCTTTGAATTTACTTAAAGTTGTGAGTGGTCGCTCTTGGGGTGCTGATAGGGAAACCTTGATGCGCCTTTATAGAGCCTTGGTGAGATCAAAACTTGATTACGGCAGTTTTGTATATGGTTCCGCTAGACCTCGGCGTTAAAGATGCTCGATAGCGTCCACCATGCTGGCATTCGACTGGCTACTGGTGCTTTTCGTACCAGTCCATTCGTCAGCATCTGTGCCGACGCCGGTGAGCCCCCTCTTTCTTACCGGCGGTCTTATCTCCTGGCATCTTACGTGTCGAAACTTCATTGCACGCCAAATAATGTTGCTTACCGCTCTGTGTTTCATCCCCCTAACCGTGTCTTGTATGAAACTAAATGTCGCAGTACAAGGCCGGTTGGGATCCGGATGCTATCGGTTTTCGACACGTGTGGGATTGTCCTGCCAAAGGCTATCCCCACATCACCAGGTCGAGTTTCTCCCTGGAAGATACGCCCTCCGAAATGCCATTTTGATCTTGCCAAGTTCCCTAAAGCGACCACCCCAAACTTTGTATATGAGAGGACCTTTAATGAGCTCCTCTCCACTCGCTTTCACGGATTTGAGCGCATCTACTCTGATGGCTCTAAATCTGGAGCCTCCGTGGGATGTGCTTTTGTTGTGGAAGGATCCAATTTTAAATTTGGTTTACCTAAAGAAACCAGTGTTTTTACGGCTGAATTATATGCCATTTTTAAATCTTTGTGTTTTGTATACCGAAGTAGTCACCGTTCTGTCCTCATCTGCACGGATTCCATGAGTGCTCTGTTGGCATTGTCCACTCTCTACTCCTGGAATCCCCTCGTGCAGATGATACATGAGCAAATTTTTAAAATTGATTCATTAAGCACCCGGCTCGCCTTTTGCTGGATTCCTGGTCACGCTGGTCTTCCAGGAAATGAACTGGCGGACCAGGCAGCCAAGGAGGCAGCACGCCTGCCTCCGGAGGCGAGTCTGGGTGTCATGTTTTTAGATTTAAAGGGTTATGTTCGGCGTGGAGCCTTACGCACCTGGCACGAGCAGTGGGTCTCGACCCCTGCTCAGAACAAACTGCGGTCCATCAGGGACGGTGTGTCGCGATGGCCCTCTTCTATACGAAAGTCTAGAAGAGAGGAGGTTATCGTGACGAGACTCCGCGTCGGGCATACTTCATTGACCCATAGTTTTTTACTAAGAGGGGATCCACCTCCAGTGTGTGAGTTTTGTGATACTCCCCTTAGTGTGCATCACATTTTGGTGGAGTGCCGCAAACTAGCCCCTATCCGTCTGGCTCTTGATTTTAAAGGTGACTTACGTTTTTTATTACGCGATAGTGCGGATGGAGTTATTTGTTTACTCCGTTTTATACGCCAGGCGGATCTTTTTAATGCCATTTGAGTCACTTTTATAAAGTGGCTCTTTTGGATATTATCTCATATTGAGATCTTTTTAACGGTTTTATTGCAATTTAACATGTTGTTTTGTCTTTTTAACGTATTATCATTTTAACATGTTTTGTCTTTTTAACGTGTTATATTTTAATATGTTTGTTTTGTCTTTTTATTGGAGTGATACACTTGTGGTTTTTTTTTAGCAGGTGTATCACTTAATTTATACCAAGAGTCCATTTGAGCACTCCTATGGAGTGTCTCAGATGGTGAATGTTTTATCTCTTTCCCCTATGGGGATTTTATTATGTTTTTAATATATTTCAAGGCCCTAATGACCTAGATGTGTCGATGGGCCGTTAAACAATAATAATAATAATAATAATAATAACAACAAAGTTAATACTATTATGATTATTTGACATTCCACAACTTAACTCAGTGCTACCATCAGAGTCTGATACCAAAATTGAAACTTCTTTTTCTTAATTTCCAGCAAAATTGTTTCTATTTGGACATTGTGAACGCATTTGTCCTTTTTGATTACAGGCATAGCACTTACCGGTAAATAATTTAGGTTGCATCACCCTATTTGGTTTCCACAAATTATCATTCCGTTGACCAAACGTATTTTCACGATTCTTTTTAAACTTATTATGGCCTATAAAAGCATGGCTTTGTGCACTTGAAACACTTGAACTACAACCTTTTAAATTACGTTCTTCTTCAGATAAAAGTTTATTTTTTACAAAGTCTAACGTAACTGCACTTGTATTAGACGTAAATAAAATGTCAGTAGAAGTCACAACTGGTAAATACCGCTCAGGCATAGCTGCCAACAGTTGATTAATACACTCTTGTTCTTCAACAGTACCTCCAGAATTCCTCAATTCAGCTACTGTTTTATCAAATTCGATGATAAATTCATTCAAGCTTGATTTACCTTCAAAAGACATGTTTCTTAATTTTTTCTGAAGTTCATTACGATTCATTATGCCCATTTTAACATATGTAGACTTCAAAGACGTAATCATTACTTTAGCAGTACTTGCATTTTTTATTTGTTCCAAAACATTATCAGCCACGCATTGCACAATCAAATCCTTGGCCTCAGCGTTCTTTCATCAAAAAGTTATCCTTAACTTTTGAATCCACCAATACATCCGGTGGATCAACAGTCAGCATTTCTAGCACGGTATTCCTTTCCAAAAGCCTCTCCAGTCGATATAACCAGTTCTCAAAACCACTATCATCAAAAGGCTTTAATCCTGGATGCGTATATGATACAGATGCCACAGGATACAGATGCCACCGCCATGTTGAACTTGATTAAAAACTTTGGTCACCGTTACACCATTTTCCACGAATCATACAATTACAAATATTAATAAACACTGATACTTTCTGGGCCCATAACCTATTAGGATTAATAGGCCATGAAACGAAATCACACACGCATTGACATAGTGTAAACAGTGTATTTAATATAATGTATGACAGAAAACAACTGACCAGTAATCAGACCAACGAACTACTAGCAGTAAGATACAGTTACAGGGAGTATGATATAGAGATAGCCAACATAACACAAACTTGGCAGAGTTGCCAATACAACCATATCAATAATTTTAACTCTGGTGGGGTTGGTGAAGCAAACACCAAAGATAATAAATGTTGAAATGATTTGTTTCTTGCGATTGTGCATTAGAACAAACATTTTAACATATTTTATGATACTGGTTGGGGTCGGCATACTGGTGGAGGAGAATGGTCGTACTTCTGTTACTTTGAACCCCTCGTCGAGAACCTAAGACTCAATGTCTTCCGTGGATATATCTGTTGGAAGAACTTTGAGCACCAAATAATTAACTATAAGACTAATCCTAAACAAGAATAACTTAGCATTAAACATTTTTTAAATTGCTACTTAACTGAAGAACCTCATTCTCTATGGTTCTAGCATCATGAAGTATTATTTATGTTAACGGCAATGTGTGTAAACCTGGCATTCTATAAACTGCTTAGGCTTTCAATTTAATTTCTAAGTGGTTTTAGCAACGCATGAAATAAGTTAGTTTTGTCATTGTATTTCATACTTTTCTTAGGAAATGTATAGAATAAACAGTCATCATATATTACTGAGCACAATAGCTAACCTAACCTTACCTTATCTTACCTAACCTACCCTATTCTAAAATAACCTAACCTGGCCAACTTAAATCCTAGGACTTAGGTGAACCTGTAAGAAAACGATGCAAGGCTTACATATAACTGAATAAAAGAATTGATAACATATTCCGGGACTTCAAAAAGACAAAGGACTTAAAATAAGTATGAAATGCAAGAGCAAAACTAGTTTATTTCATACTTTGCCAAAACCACTCTGGCATTACCGGTACATATAAAGCCGAATCATTTTATAGAACTCCTGGAGTTCACACATTGCCAATGATATTTATGCTAATTACATACATTGCTTATCCCACAGTTCCAAGCGGCGGCAGCGCGCTACTGACCTCTTTATTCGGAATGGTGCTCATGCTATGCATAGTATGCACTATAGCATAGTGAAGATATCTGGTGAATACAAAGTGAACAATATATGAGACTTTTTGATATGTATATGTGTGATTTAACGAGAGAAATTGACAAATTATTACTGCTGTGCAAGTTTGTCAATTTTTTCGACATATACGAGTATATTTTTTTGCATTATTAATTTTTTATGTAGGGATAATAAAATTGTATAGTTAATGATATTGTCTGTTTTTAATTTTACAACTGACAATGTTTCAAAAATCCTGGTAAAGGAACAATAATATCATTTAAATTGAAATACCTTTTTTAAAATGTAAACTTATGGGTGGTATTTACTGATAGTGTTCTTAGTAATTATTTAAAACCTGAGATTGTATTAAAACACATGTGTTAACAAATATATATTATTTATATTGCTATAAAAGTGTTATTTTTAGTGTCGATGACGAGTGTAAATATGTTTGAAAATAAAGTTAAATAATACATTTTGGAAAGTTTTTATTGAAAATATTCACCCATAATATTCATAACAAAAAATCAGAAGCCATCCCTTAGTTTGGGGGAACACACCCCAATTGCCAGAGGCTAGAAAAAAATTCTAAAGTATAAATGGTTCAAGAAGCTTTCTGAAGTGTTTTTTATGGCAACATAATCCTCTAAGTGCCTGAGGCAAGGAAACATTATAAATATTAAACACCTCTAGAAGATATTTGAAGTGTTTTATGGAAACATAACTCCCTAACCGCCGGGGGACAAATTCTAAATATTAAACACCTACAGAAGCTCTCTAAAGAGTTTTTTTTATGATAACATAGCCCCCTTACTGCCGGAGGCTAGGAAAAATATATATATATTTAAACACATCTAGAAGCTCTCTAAAGTGTTTATTTCTGGTAAGATAGTCTTCTAACTGCCGAAGGCTAGGAAAAATTATTTATACAAAACACATATGTGAATCCTTTGTATTTAGGTAATTTACATCTATTCCGTTTTTCACGCAACTGAATCCAGTAGTCTGTCACAGACTTCCATGCATCTTAAGGTAGGGGCATCAGTATTGGGGTATTTTTTCTTATTTCCAAATGCTGTTGAATGTCGTTGATACGTTTCCATTTTTTGGACCTATTTACTTTTAGTGCGACAAAAACATTGTTCAATTTTAATGGAATGGCTCAGGTCAATAAGTGCCCAAGTAACAAAATACATGTTTTTGGAAAACTAAAAAATATATACCACACTGCCATTAGTTGGTTAAAAATGTCCAAAAATGTATACGGTAATGTATTCGGTTTCACCATGCACAAAAATACCTTGCTTGTACAGGTATTTCAGTAAAGTGATTAATGTGTAGTAGTTATCAAAGTATATTTTATGGTTATGGTTATGGTTAGGTGTGACTTCTCTTGTTAGTTTCTTCACAGCATTTGAGTTTGCTCCGAGATCAGGTTCATTTACAGATCTTGAATCGAGTTTGTTTTCCTGTACTGCGTATACTTCGAACTTATAATTAAATTCTGATACTGAGCATAGTACCAGTAGCTTGTATCACCATTTATGTGTATTGTTTTGCATGTATTAACTTAGATGCTGTCTATCTTTAGTGGTACACCAGTGGCGTGTGGTCAATTCTGGACAAAGGGACGCAATGAGGCTACAATAAAGGGGGTCTGATGTCCACCATAGTTTAATTGGAAGCTCACACTGGTTCTTTTTTTTTATAGTTAAAATTATTATGGGAAGAAAGGAGAGCAACACAAACTATGTATGGAATAAAACAAAATTGGTGAGCCATTGTAATTCCAACTCAAATAAAAAGAATAATAATAATGGTCAATTTACGATGGCCGAGGTTTTCTCTTGGGTTGTGGCCTGCAAATGAGTATGACCTTTGTCCAGACTTATAATCGCTTTGAATCAGAATTTAGTCTACACGTCATTATTGTTAGTAAATAGTAAGGTCAAATATATAATTTTCCATCAGCCCAATACACCGATAATAACTACACACTTCCATAAAATTTATTATTATTATTATTATTATTATTATTATTATTATTATTATAGACCATTGGGAAGACCAATTAGAGGGAGATGTGGGATAACATTAGAATGGACCTGATAAAGATAGTGTGTAATTAGATAGAATCGATAGAACTGGCTCAAAAAAATATCACTTATAAATAAACTACAATTAATTGAGGGGTTATGGTAAAAATAAATTGTCTTGTAGTATAGCCTTTTAAATCTAAATATCACTTTTGAACAAAAGTCAGTGACAGACTGACAGACATATTGTAAAATCCACTATTTTGGTTTCATGTTCACATAAAACGTAAAAACTAGTCGTAATCTTGGGGTTGATTTTTTTTTTCACTATCACAATACGTTCTCTTGATATTAGAAACTAAACATTTCTTTATTCATTCTCTTGTTTTTCTTAAAAGGAGAAATTCCATGATATAATAATATGTTAATAATCATGGCTATTGTTGTAAGTTAGTCCCTTACTGTAAGCGTATTATTTTTACTTGCATAACACATAGTAAATAAAATCAACGTTTAAAAACAACAGACTGTGATTTCATTTTACAAAAGTATTGATTGTTGCAAGCCAAATTGGTGCTGTTGATTTTATATTTGACTATTGTAAAGAAAAGTTAATCAATTTTTTTACTCTGAAATGTCCGATAGCTATAATTTTCCATTTGACTGTTGGTACGGTACTACCAATACCAAGGTAATTTAGCAGTTTTTATCATAGGAACATAAATAAGTGAGATATCAAGCTCTAATTTATCATTTTTATTGTGTCATAACAAGATTACATTTATTGACATTTGATATTTCCTGTGTGGTAACAAATGGAAAATGGTTTGCTGCAGTAGCATAGGAATATAATGCAACATCAGTTTTGGTAAGTATAAAGTTAAAAAAAATCAGAATGCTACTCTTATACATAGTTCAGCAGTGATACTGTGTGATACGTCAACATAATACCACCCTTAATGTATTTTTTAATTTAATAACTCAAGAATTTAGTCTTGTCATCTATTTTTTGTGGAATCTAAGCAATAGTTTGATATGGGTGCACATGGATAAAACAACATGTGCGTATGAACTCAAGGTGTAGGTTAATAAATCCTACTGCATAATTTAAAAACTTTGACTTCTAATGAATGAATAGCAAATATTGAGAAATTATAATAATGACATATAGTGGCGTATTTGTTATTAAATTAAATACTGATATCATTCGATTAAGCTATATATAAGTAACTCGCTTTGCTCGTTGGGGGCTCCGTTCCCAAACCCCCGGTGAGCTTTCTTTGCAAGTGGATGTAGACTAATGTAATTCCAGAGCAGTTTTTTGATAACTCTTACCGTTTATCCACAAGGGACCCTCCAAAAAAAGGTCCGCACCGACTTTAAAGTTGCTCTACCATTTTGAATTTTTTTTTTTTTTTTTAGGGTGTTAAATTTTTTTAAAAACTTTTTGGAACTTTCCCGTTGGTTACAGGCTAGAAGCTATAGGTTTGCCTACTTTCAAGTTTCTAGCTTATCTAGAAGTTGGTAAACATTAATGTCAATGAGTGAGTCAGCCATAGTGCTTCATAGTAGTATAATTTATATTTTATTTGATAGAATGTATGCTGCTTCACAGCAATCATAACATAACTTATCTAATGTTCCATGTTCACATATTGTAATTTCATGAACCAATGTTTGACAACTTCCTTATCTTATAATTCTGTCTACTATATATAAACCTTCACAGGTAAATATATCCCTGATTGGTTGTTCAAAAAACCTTGAATTTTCCAACATTATGGATCTGTAAGGTAAAAAATACAATTTTTAGGTTAAATACACAATTATTTTGTTTGATCTCATTGCTTGCCATACTTCGAGTACTTAAGTTCACACATTCAATAAAGTACTTTTGTGAATATCTTTCTCAATACTATTAATAAGTATACTATGAATATGAAAATAAAAATAAACATCTTAAAGAAAAATGTCTGTTTAATTTATTGGGCGCCAACTATTCAACTCAATAGCCTTAATGTAGATTGGTAGATTTTTATTATATGTGATAAATTTAACTATCCTGTCACTAAATCAACAGCTACATGAGACTTCCTTAATTCAAGACCCTTAGGGTACCAAAAAATCAATTCCTTAACTACGCTCACCACCGCAGACAGCTTCTAAGTAGTTGTGCTGTAGTCCGACTGATAATCTAGGATTTACCTAACTTGACTACTTGGTTCGAACTTACACCTATGAAATCATGGAAAGATCAAACTACAGTATTAAAATAACTGTTGTGACAGTGTAAATATTAGGTATACTGTAATTCAAACAAATAACTAATCCAAGCCAATCTGCAACATGCTCTGTAAATTACAGGCTAAATTATATGTTATATATTGTATTGTATGGAACAAAAAAATAACAAATTTTAAAATATATTATTTACTTCACAATATTAAAATTATTCTACTATTTTATTTTATTACAATACATTACTTTAGCAAAAAAATAGATTGGGAGATATATATCTATACATATCTATCTAATAACGATTAAACAAAATCAGGTTAAAAAGGTTTTTTGAAACTTAGGTAAAAATTAAACAGTTCAAAGTTTTATTTTAATCTAAATATTCGTAGATTTGATTAAAAAAATCTGTTTATAACTCTTGCACAGTAATAATATTTCAATTTAGACATGTATAAAAACTTGATTAGCAAACATAACTTTGAGGATGGCAGAAGATAAACTGTATTGGCACACTCTCACCTCTTGACGATCTCTCGTTGATTCCAGTGAAACACAATGGCTCGGATAAGAAATTAGGTCTCTGGCCTGAATAGTTAATAATGTCACCAGAAACTATTTCTGGAGACAAACTTCACCTTTAATAGGTACTTGAATGTATGGAACCTTTTATGTAGTATTGTATCTTTTTTTTCTTTTTAATTTTTTTTTGTAATTCACTGTTTGGACCCATCTATACTAGAAAGGTACAACTTAATTAAATTGTCAAATAAAATTAGATGCATTAAAAGATTAATATAATTATTTAAAAGTAAGTAATACATTACCCAGATGGTTTTTTGTGTAATAATTGTTCTTAAATTTGGCAAGATAGAATAGAAATAACGTCTTTAGCCTAGTAAAATATTTCGTTGTTAACGGTTTCTTCAACAAATAATAATAATATTAAGAGACCCTTAAAAATAATATCAGAATTTATGTCTAAAAGCTAATGTTTTTAATTTTTGTAGCCTTATTAGCAACTAACCATTATATTGGGAAGTTTCATGACTTAAGTCCATTGGTATTTATTGTCAGTCCGAAATACATTTCCTTGTAGTTTAGCTTGTTTTACATTGTGACATGGAAAAAGAAAATGACTAGTTTAAAACTTATTTTTATACTGCATTAGCGAAACATCTTTATTACTAAAAATAGACAAAAAATATGAGTTTATTTTTTCCCCCTCGAGTATGTTCTTTGTTGAAGACTTGTTACATAAAATCAATTAAGTGCTATACATTTGGCAAACAACTTTAATAACGCCAATATAAAATCTTTATTAGGATGATGGCAGCCATGACCTCCAATATGGTGGTGATGTCTTGATGAGAACCTCCAGATACGTGTACTGTAAAAATGAACACACAAAAATAACAAAACCAAAAATGTTTAAACAATAGATACTTTAAATTAAGTGAAAATTGGAATTATAGACAAGGGAATCAAACCAGGAACCTTTGGATTCGCGCGCCAATGCTATACCACTGAGCCATCCTGGTTCGTCTCTTATACAGGGAAATATTTTACCAGTTGGTTGTGTATTGGGGGAGGGGACTTTCTGTGGATAATCCTCATGATCGTATCACTTTGTGATGAACATGAATTATTAGATATTTTGTTTTATTTATATACTAACGGTGCATTGAGTTAATGGTGTAGGGTATTGCGTTTTTATACCTTTATTAGAAATGCTACTTGATATACAAAAACCATTGAGATTGAAATAAAAACAGTGCCCAAATGTAGACCACAATTTGGTAGCATTAAGTTTTAACATATTCAAACAAATCTAACTATACACACGATTCTAGCAAATACAGTAGAGAGTCGTCTATCCGAACTAATAGGGACCAAGGTTAGTTCGGATAATCAAATTGTTCTGATAATCAATCACAAAACCAAATTTTAGATTAATATCTTAAATAACGCTAAGAATAATCATTAAAAAAAAATATAGGAAACCACTATGGCAATGAAATACAATAAACTTTGCAAAACATATTTTTAATATTACATTTTTCAACTTGATACATAGTAGGCCTATAATATATCATACCATAATTAATTACTGTATTCCCCCCTGTGGGATGGGGTTTAGAATAGTCCTGCAGTAACCCCTGCTTGTCGTAAAAGGCGACTAAAAGGGGAGACTTCCGTGCAGGACGTACCTCGTGTAGGACAAACCTTTCCTCTATCTTTCCTTTCTCCTTTTTTATTCCTTCTTTTTCTCTCCCATTCCTTCCTATTCCTTCTCTTTCTATTCTTACCTCTCCCTTCTCTTTCTTTCCTTATTTCTTTCTTCCCTTCCACCTGCCATTCAGTCTTGCATGGAAGCTTTTTGCTTCTCCGTTGATTACTTAGGCTGCTAAACCCTGGCTCTCTTGGACAACTATTGGATATCTCTGCACTTGAGCTCCTTCATGAAAGTGCGCCGGTTCTAATATCTTGTTAGGAGGGCCTTAGGAATGAAAATAACCAGGTACCCTACTTTGAGAAAAGACCGGTTGCGTTCATGAGGGCCCGGACGTAAAATTGGCACTTTCATACACCCACTTGCTGTGACGACCTCTCTCCTGGCGCTGCCCCATGTGAAGGTTGTCATGTCTAGCGTTGTATGGAGCCTCTCGCCAGGGTAGTTAACAGGGCCACATATGGTAGAACCAACTTGGATAACCCTGGGTCTACGGTCCGAGTACTTGCAGGTTGTACCCATTAAGAGGCATGACCGAAACCTTTGTCATAGATGACACCTTACTGTCCGCTGGCATCGTTCTGTGAAACCCCGCTGGCAACTCACTGCCCGGCCTCTCTCAGGGCCGTATTATTGGAAAGAGGCGGAAACGGGTAAGCCGTCCAGCCCTAATATAGGAAAAATCAAGAAGTGGTGAGGCTGCAGCCCCGCTTCCTGGTAATGTCTCAGTAGAGGAAAATGAGAACCTCAATCGCGTCAGCCAATTAATCCTCGAAAGAGCTATAAATGGTACAGCAAAGTCGGACGTCTCGATAAGGAAATTGCGTGATGGCACTATATTGATTCAGACCTCTAATATCATGGTAATAACTGAAATACCGTCAAGTAATACGACTTTTATACTGCTGAAGGTGGCACCTCACGGGTTCCTCAATGTTTGCAAAGGAGTGGTCGCTTACTTTGACCTCGACTGCGTGAGAATTGAGGAGATCTGTGAGGAACTTTTCCCCCAGCGTGTCACCAAAGTGTACCTTGTCACAAAAAAGAACTGACAAGAAAAATAGACGGAAACGTATATCCTCACATTTGCAATTCTTACCCTTCCGAAGGAGGGTTGAGGAGGTTTCCACGTTCTTAGGTCCGGCCGTATGTCCCTAACCCTCGGCGTTGTTTTCAGCGTCAGGAATTTTGGCATACGAAACTGCAATGCCGTGGTAAACTGACCTGTGCAGATTGTGGACAAGAGGCTCACCATACACTTGTGAGTCTCCGAAGTTCTGCGTGAACTGCAAGGGTCCACACTCTGCCTTGTCTTGGGCCTGTCCGAAATGGAAGGTAGAGAAAAAAGTCCTGGAGATTCAATCCGAAAAAAAAAAATCTCTTATGCCCAGGCACGCAAGGAATATGTACCGAGTCAGGCTCCGTTATTTCAGACCTAATACAACCAAATTGTTAGTAAGAATATATACTGTCCCAACTGCCATTGCGCGGTTAATCTTGCTAAGTCGTCTTCTCGACCAGTGCCACATGTGTCTACTCGAGACATTCCAACAAAAGCAGCGCTAAATATAATGACGCTGAAATTAGTACGGGAGGCGACACCTCTAATGAGGTAATCTCCACCACCTGTACCCCGAGGATGGATCCTCGGGGATCCCTCAAGCCCTCCTCAGGAAACCCCATCGAGAAACCCCCGGGCCCTCTTCGGGGAACATCCCCGAGCGCTCCTCAGGGTACTAAATCACGTTCGGCCGCTATTAGTTTGCTTTCTCTAGCCTCGGGTATTCAGAGGTAGGAGTGAGTGGCGGACCAAGAGAGGCCGCAAAGGCGAGTACTAGTGGTGCTCAGAGGAAAGCCCAGTGAGGGCCGCTGATACAATTTTAATAAAAAAAGCGTCGAAGGCAATGGCAAAGTCTTCACGCAAGGATTCAATAACCCAGTCTCTTCTGGAAAAACAAAAGCCTCTCTTGAAATGGGAGGTCCAGGGGAGACTTGGAAAGGCAAGAGTACCTAAAAAGGTCTTAAAACCAATGTATGCTTTTAAGGGATGGATTGCGCGATTAATATAGTTGATTTTACTAAATGTTGCTACTACATTGGAACTGTAGTGGTTTCTTTGCTCGTGTAGAGGAAATTAAACTACTAATTTCTTCCCTGCATCCTCCCATCTTATGTTTGCAAGAGACCCACTTCCACCCAACTGGCAACCTCCTGCTTCCTGGATAAGTTGATATCGTGTCGACAAGCCAGTCTTTGATCGGGATAGTGGAGGTGTGGCTATACTCGCACGAAACAATATATATCACAAACATGTTAATATAGTATCCGATCTCCAAGTGATCGCTGTCCGAATCTACCTTGATATAGAAGTAAAATTATGCTGTATCTACCTCCCAACAGATGAAAATGTCTCAAAGAGGAGCCTAGAGGCTGTCTTTATACAACTTCCCGCCCCCTATATCATCTTGGGGGATTTTAACGTCATAACCTGGTGTGGAGGTCTAATTTTACAGACGCCCGTGGGAGGATGGTAGAGGATATTATTTTCTCGGGGAACCTGGTGTTAATGAACACCGAGACCCAGACACACTTATCCACCTTTAATGGTGTATCCTCTAACATCGACCTTACTTTATGTAGCCCCGGAACCGCTTCCCACTTCTTTTGGGAGGTCCACTCGGACCTATGTGGCAGCGATAATTTTCCCATTCTGCTTTAAAAACTTCAAGATCCTCCCGTTATAGCACGGGTACCACAATGGGTGCTTAAACGTGCTAACTTGGATGTATTCCTCAAGATCGCCGTATTTGATCAACCCCATTCTCATGACGTTGATGTTAGGGTTGGACATTTTACTTCGACGGTAATCCCTAAAGCATCGCCTTATCCGCACCACCGTCCAGTTCCCTGATGGAACTAGGAGTGTCTATTGGCTATTTCTGACCGTCGAAGGGCCCTACGTCTCTTCCATCGACGTCCCACTAAAGATAATCTCGAGTAATTCCATATTATACGTGCTCGAGCTCACCGTATCATTTGAGAAAGCAGAAGAGAGTATTGGAGACAGTTTATTTCTACTCTTACTATTTCCACTCCCACAACAAAGGTTTGGATCAATATTAGTAAATTAAGTAGTAGCAAAAATACCATTAATTATATACCTGCCCTCATGTCAAACGGTTCGCTTGTCTCCTCCCCTGTGGAGGTCATCAATGTATTGAGCTCTATGTTCATCTCTATTTCTAGCACTGCGAGCTACTCTAATGAGTTTGCAGCGAATAAGCGGAACATAGAGCGCCATTCTATTGACTTTGGTCAGAGCCAGTGGGAGGATTATAACTCCCACTTTACTTTAGATGAACTGACGTATGCTCTGTCCCAGGCGGGCAGGACAGATTCCGGTCCCGATGACATTCACTACGATAAGTTGCACCCTGATGGACAGGCATTTCTGTTGGACCTTTACAATTGTGTTTGGGGATCTCATCAATTCCCATCACTATGAAGGCAAGCAACCGTTATACCAATACATAAAAGTGGCAAAGATAAATTAGAACCAACTTGCTATAGACCGATAGCCTTAACTAGCTGTGTATGCAAAATATTGGAAAAAATGATAAATAAACGATAAATATGGTATTTAGAATCCCGCAATCTGCTATCTAATATTCAATGTGCTTTTCGCCGTAACCGATCTACGGTGGATCATCTCGATTGTCTCGAGACTGCTCTTCGTGACGCCTTTTTCAATAAACAGCATCTTTTGGCAGTTTTCTTTGATTTGGAGAAAGTGTACGATACTACATGCGTTACGGCATTTTAAAACCCTTTTTAATTGGGGGTTCTGGAGAACCTCTCTGTTTTTATAGCTAATTTTATGTCAGACTAGATAGCTGTTGCCCGCGGCTTTGCTCGCGTGGAAGTTGATTATATACAAATACGAAAATATACATATGTATTTACAGATTAATTTAAAATATTACGTTACGTTTATGACCATAACTTGACCTCAGATCAAAAATAATGCAAGTCCGATACAAATTTTCACCTCCCTTTTCATCCCTTATTAAATAAATTTCCAAAATTCCTGAAACACGTATTTATTTGTTTACGTCAATAACGAAATACAAAATTTTGTTTATGTAACTTTCAAATGACGGGCTTTCATACATATTATCATCCCTTTTTTGACCCCTTTGGGGTGAATTTTGTAAATCCTTTCTTAGTGAGTGCCTACATAACAAAATGAATATACAGTCCGAATTTCATGCTTGTAGCCTTGATAGTTGCGCTCGGCGATGATGAATCAGTCAGTCAGTCCGATACAAATTTTCACCCCCTTTTCATCCCTTATTAAATAAAATTTCCAAAATTCCTGAAACACGTATTTATTTGTTTTTCGTCAATAACCGAAATACAAAATTTTGTTTATGTAACTTTCAAATGACGGACTTTCATACATATTATCATCCCCTATTTGACCCTTTTGATGGAATTTTCTAAAATCCTTTCTTAGTGGGTGCCTACATAACAAATGAATATACAGTCCGAATTTTATGCTTGTAGCCTTGATAGTTTGCGCTCGGCGATGATGAATCAGTCAGTCAGTCAATCAGGACATGTTATTTTATAATTTTATGTCAGATAGACACTTCCGGGTAGGTTAAACAACACCTATCCGATGATTTTATTCAAGAAAATGAGGTTCCTCAGGGCAGTACTCTGAGCTGTACGTTGTTCGCCATCGCGATAGATGTCATTGTGGACAACGTGCGTCTACCTGTTCTTTCATGCTTTTCGTTAATGACTACGCAATTTATTGCAGTTCATCGAATCTCCACAGGGCTGAACGGCAGATACAATTAGCTGTCAACAAGCTATGTCTGTGGCCGTCACGTAGTGGCTTTCGCTTCTCCTCAGCCAGACGCTGGTCGTCACTTCTATGGATTACGTGGAATACAGCCAGCCCCCATAATTTTAATGAACCACGTTATTTTACCAGTCTTAGACACCGTAAAGTTTCTTGGACTTTTATTTGATTTTAAAGTAACTTGGATCCCACACATCAAAGACCTGAAAGCGAGACGTATAAATGCACTCAACCGGCTCAAAGTGGTTAGTGGTCGGTCCTAGGGGGCTGATAGGGAAATTTGATGCGCCTCTATAGGGCCTAAGGCAGTTTTACTATGTATCAGCTAGACCGTTCCGCGTTAAAGATGCTAGATAGTGTCCACCATGCTAGCTTTTCGACTGGCTACTGGTGCTTTTCGTACCAGTCCAGTCGTCAGCGTCTATGCTGACGCTGGTGAGCCCCTTCTTCCTTACTACCGGTCCTATCTTCTGGCATATTACGTGTCAAAACTGAATTGCATGCCAAAGCTTTTTCTTACCGCCCTAACCGTGTCTTGTATGAAACTAAATGGCGTAGTACAAAGCTGGTTGGTATCAAGATGCGATCGGTTTTTGACACGTGTGGGATAATACTGCCAAAGGCTATCCCCCACATCCCCAGGTCAAGTTTCTGCCTGGAAGATACGTCTACCTTAATGCCATTTTGATCTTGCCAAGTTCCTAAAGCAACCACCCCGCCGTTTATATATGTGAGGACTTTTAATTAGCGCTTCTCCACTCGCTTTCAGGGTTTTAAACGCATCTACGCGGATGGTTAAAAGTGTGGGGCCTCCGTGGGATACGCATTTGTATTGGAAGGATCCGATATTAAGTTTGGTTACCTGATCAATCACTGTTATTACGTCTGAACTATACACCATTTTTAAATATTTATGTTTTGTTAATCGTAAGTGTCACCGTTCTGTTCTCATCTTTACGGATTCCATGAGTGCTCTATTGGAATTGTCCACTTTCTATTCCTGGAATCCCTAGGTCAGATGATACATGAGCAATTTTTTTAAATCGACTCATTAAGCACTCGGCTCGCCTTTTGCTGAATTCCTGGTCACGCTGGTCTTTCAGGAAATTAACTGGAGGATCGGGCGGCCAAGGAGGCAACACGCCTGCCCCGTAGGCAGTCTGGGTGTCTTGTTTTTAGATCTAAACAGCTATGTTCAGCGTGGGTTCTTACGCATCTGGCACGAGCAGTGGGTCTCGACCCTTCTCAAATAAAGCTGTGGTCCATCAGGGACGGTGTGTCGAGGTGGCCCTCTTCTATACGAAAGTCTAGAAGAGAGGAGGTCATCGTGACAAGACTCCGCGTCGGGCATACATTTCTAACCCATGGATTTTTATTAAGAGGGGACCCATTTCCGGTGTGTGAATTTTGTGATTCCCCTTTAGAGTGTACCACATTTTGGTGGTGTCGTAAGTATGGTCATATTCGCCTGGCCCTTGATTTTAAATGTGACCATCGTTTTTTATTACTTGACAGCGCTGAAGGAGTTATTTGTTTACTCCATTTTATACCACAGGCGAATCTTTTTAGTGCCATTCGAGTCACTTTTATATAAGTGCTCCTTTGGATTTTATCTCATAGTGAGATCATTTTTAAAATATTTAGTATATTTTAATATGTTTTTATCTTAACATGTTTTGTTCTTTTAACTTGTTATATTTTAACACGTTTTGTTATTTTATCTTGTTATATTTTAATATGTTTTGTTCTGTACTTTTAATGTAGTGTATACACCTGCGTTTTTTTTTAGCAGGTGTATTACTCAATTTGTACTAATAGCCCAATTGATCACCCTTTATGGATAGTCCCAAATGGATATTTTATCATAGTGAGATATTATATATATAATATATATATATATATATATATATATATATCAGATGTTGTTCTTTTATATTGCGTATGCAGGTGAATTATTATGTCTTTCCACTATGGGGATTTTACTATATATTTTCTACTGTTCAAAGCCCTAATTGCCTCACTGTTTCGATGGGCCTATAAACTATAGTAATAATATAATAATATATAAAATTACAGTATTACATATCAAATTTTTTGGACAAAGTTTCTTTCTGAAGTGAACAGTTAAGATGGCACAACTGACATGGAACTGAGTAAACGAGGAGTGGAGGAGCGGAAGTGTATTGGCGAACATCATAAGATCGGGCGTGGTGCGCAAGGCCATTGCACGCCACCTCCGCCGCGCAGGTTTTTTTTTAATGTCTCGCACGTCGTTCATTTGCCATGTTACATAATTTAAAACAGGCGTTCGGTTGAATGACGTTTAGAATAATCGACGTTCGGTTAATCGACGCTCTACTGTATTTGTTTGACACTCAAAACATACCATAGGTGCTAAAGTTTTGACTTAAACTTATTTATAAAAAAATGAATATATTAAAAAACAAAACAAAAATGTCATAAATTACTTCTGGAAACAAGCATGAATAAAAAGTAGCTACATACATAATGCCTGATTATTAATGTTTTCTATAGTTGCTTTTTTTTTTAAAGTAATCATCTCCCGTAATATCTAAACAATATATTTAAAATAAAAACTACTTGTTACACTTACCTGTTGATACACACATATTTAATGTTTTGTCAAGGTGGTAATGAGGCTTGCATTGGCATTTACCATCCATACATGACGTGTGGTTGAAAGGTTTACAGTCATGATCGTTCAAACATTCATGATGTGGCATCAGACCTAGAAAACATTGGTTACAATACATTTATATAAAAGAGCTAAACCAAAAATATAAATAATACATATTTCTAAAGAACAAATGGTATTTAACGTATACGTTCTCAACAAATTGTTCATATCAGCATACAAATTACTAACTAGCTTAATTCTAGATGTGAAACAACAACAGGTCCTCATTATCATAATGCACTGTTTCCATCCTGTGACCGGGTCAGTTTAGTAAAATTCCTCCATCTCCCTCTATACTTCCAAAATTCTTCCTTCGTCCTTCCACCAATCTTCTTACTACCTTACTCTCGTCCGGTCT
Source organism: Timema cristinae (assembly GCA_039000515.1). NCBI lineage: Eukaryota > Metazoa > Arthropoda > Insecta > Phasmatodea > Timematidae > Timema > Timema cristinae. The sequence goes on from JBCFYV010002255.1 coordinate 28,865,403, forward strand.
TTAATTATTCAATGAGAAGGGGGAAGCCCAATTTAACTAATGTTATATTTTTCAGCCATGCCTATATTCAAACTAGGCACCCTCAATCAAATAAAATAACCTCGATGCATTCCTTACTCGCTAATCGTTTCGCCTTATGGAGGAGATACCCGATCATGCAAGAGCATAGCAAGTCATTTAGCCGCCATTTTGAAATTTATTTAGATTTAATCAATTTGCGAAATTACCACGAATTTGCTGCGGTGTATAATATAATAATATTATTGAAACATGAAAAGTGAGAATATTTCCAGCTGATCCAAAGATAAATAATGTTTGGGAATCAAAATAAATGCAGGTGCACTGAAAAAGAGAATAATATGTAAGGCTAATTTGATTTAATTAATTTACTCTCTATAAGCCTGTTTTCAATAGAAGAGTTTGCTTCTGACTAGCAAAATGGGTCTGGAAATGATGAAGAAACTTGTCAATTGTTACATTTGAAACATTACTTTGTATGGAACTGAAACATTCACCCTGAAGAAAAAGCTGAAGAATGCTTAGGAAAGCTTCGATATTTGGGACTGAAAAAAATAAAATCTCTATCTCTCTCTTTATATAAAAGCGAAAGGAATGACTGACTCATGACTGACTCACTGACTCACTCAATCACTCACTCACTCACTCACTCACAACTAATTCTCACACTTGCCACGAAGCTAGAGGGCTGAAATTTGGCACGGATGTTTCTAATAAGCTAATTAGGAAAAGTAAAGAGGTTTTATTCCGATGTTTTGTAATTAAGGGGATGAAAAGGGGTTACTACCTTAATCAACAATATGGCTTTATGCACTCTTTTTTACGCGTTTAGAGGGTAATACTCCGATAACTTTGTTCTACTAATGCCTTCAAAAAAATATAGCAATTATTTTTGACCCCGTATATGCTCTTAAGGGGTGAAAAAAATCAATACAAACAATTGATTAAAATATGTAATTAAGTTTTAATATGCAACTCCAAGATACGTTAGAAGTCTGTAGTTTATATTTTGCTATTTTTCTGAATTTTGTGATGCTTGTAATGTGTGAGAGTGAGAGGGCCCGGCCCGGGGTGGTGTGTGGTGGTGGGGAGTGGTGGGAGGAGTGAGGGAGGCCTGTCCAGCCGCGCTCAGTTGATAACGCCCCAGGCAGTAGGCAAGGGGCCCTGCTGAAAATAAAACTCCCCATGAGAAACGATACATGGTCACTTCCTTGCGGTGTTTCTCGAGTAGCACTAAGAACCATGACATTAAGATTCAAACCAAAATTCCTCATTCTAATCCAAAAATAAATAACAAAATATCTCGTGTGAAGAACGGAGATCCAGGTAGAATATCATAAATAGGAGAGTTTGGGTGACTAATTAAGAAGTTATAAGAAGAGTAAATGAAAATAGAACCATTATGCAGGTGATTACATATATTTTAAAATGCTAATTAAATGGGTAGCAAACCATATTAGCTTTAATGGCGTATTGAATGATGCAGATGATGGATGGGACAAGGAGACTATGAAGACGATTAATGGGACTCCCGATGCATTTCCTCTGATTGCAACCTTTCTGAATCCTATCCCATTTGTGTAGTTAATTATGACTAGTCCAAACGCGTAGTCAGATAAATTAAATCAAAACTACGCATTTGTAAAATAATGACTAGGGCTCGGATTTATATATAACCAGTAAACCCTTGAGAAACCTTCGCACATTCAACCTCCTCCCCCCCCCTAACTCCCCCTCACTCCCCCTCACCCCCCCCCCTCACTCCCCCCCCCAAAAAAAGGTATAATCTTTTGTTGGGTTGTTGAAATTAAATACACAGTGAAGTGTAAACACAAAATAGCAAAGAGAGATTATTTTCGGTAATTGATATACAAATATTGATAGATTTTTCTTTTAACTTAAATTTTTAACGAACAATGTGTTTTAACGTAAACTGAGTATGTTATGTCAGAAGTCGGTAAAAAAAATCCTATCCACTGATACCTTATTTATCATTGTAGGCTTTGTATTAGTTGAGAAAAAGAAATATCGACAACAGAAATAATATATAGGATTAAATATTTTTAAACGTTTTTCAAACCTAGGCTCATGAATATATATCTTCCCGAATTGTGTGGTTTTTGAACGCTTTGACCTAATTTTTCAAACAATATTTTTGTAATTTTAGTTCAAAATATATAATTAATTTAACCTTTTGACAACCAACATCATGTATTCTAATAAAAGATCATGTAACTGTTTACTGTCGAAGCTGTTAGAGGAATGGTTTAATTTTGTTTACTCAAAGGAACAACAATTCTAATTTAAACTGGCATACTTTAGCTTTCCCACTCATTAATTTCATAAACTTATGCTTTTTTTGCCACTTCATTTTGGAGGAATTGGGGAAGGAGGAAGGTTGGTCAAGAAAGGGCTTAAGGTGTGTGCTTTCTTTCTTCTTGAATACGTACTAATTTGCTTGGACATTATTTTCACAAACTTACTGTGGATTCATACGTTCGCCGAAAAACAAGCACAGACAGAAAAGTGATCACGTGACAAACTCTAAGCCAATCCCAAGTTTTCCACCTCATTGCCACGAGCTCTTCTGCTAAAGTTCATTCAACACATCTCTACTTCTTATGATCTACCCGAGATGTTTGACACGGGAGAACCAATCAAATCTCAGAACTAACCATCTCAGATCAGTGCGCATGAGCATTTGACAACGCATGCGCTCTACAGACAGAAGCAAGCAGACAGCTAAGTTGGCCGTTGTGAAGAGATTTGAAATAACCCGTTAATGTAAAGCGTGTTTATTGATATATTGGATTGTGCCACGACACAGCGTTATAATTTTAAAACATGTTATATATATTTATCCACTAGAAAATAAAATATGTTGAAAGTCAGCTGTTTTAAGTTAGCGTTGCATTGCATCATGGTTCAGTATACATCAGAGTGTGTGAGCTGCTGTGCCACTCAGGCAGATTCTGCTTTCTATTCTCGACGAACATGTGAATCAAGTTTTATTGTGAGGTTCTCATTAAACTATTTCATTCAAAGTATAATTTTATTCAGTAACAAGATAGATGTTATGAAGTTAGGATGCGTCCAAAAATTTCAGTGTGTGTTAATTTAAATGGATACGTTCGAAAATATGATGGCGTGTTTAACACTTACGGTGTTATTTTATTTTGCAATATTTGTGGGGGGGGGGGGGGGGGGGGAACGTCACTGCTTACATGAGATCTCAAGTCACTCAACATATAGCAACATCCAGGCATTGACGACTGGATCATTGAAAAAAAATCATCAAAACAGAAAATTTTGATCATTCAAAAGTCGAAGCTTGTAAAATCACCTTGCTCAAAGTGTTTGAAAGACATTTGCCACACTTTTGCAACATCAGATATTCCATTTTAATAAATTGAAAAATCCTATGTTAAAGGTAATTTTGGAAAAAATATTTAAAAAACTAAGAATCCTCAATAAGACAACTGTCAGGAAAATCTACCTTACTAAAGTATATACTGATACATTATTAAAAATTAGTAAAGAAATTGGTGAAAATTATATATGCTATTCCATGTATATGAGAACAGACTCAACAGGCCTTTACATTGCTAATGTTACTGTCGGTATTTTGAAAGATGAGCCATCGGCTTTATTTCTTCTAGCTACTGAGTGTCTGAAAAAGTCTAACAACTCAAGAATCTCGAAAATATTCTATTATGCTACTTTGGCCCGATGGAACCGTGTTCATATATTTCTCTCCAATTAAGAACCCTAAATAATAAAGGTGACAAAGGAATTAAAAATATAGTACACAAAGATAATCCATTTATTTATCATGTTTGGCACATGGTGTGCACAATGTTGCAAATGCAATCTTTATATCCTGAAGTGAATCGAATAATTTATAAAATAAAGTGAAGGTTTTTTTTAAGACACTGAACTGAGTGACGTTGTTTAAATAAGAAGCACCTGGATTACAATATCCATCACACCATATTTTAAACAAGTGGGGAGCTTGGATAGGTGCTGCAACAGACTATGCAGAACATTTCAAGAAAGTATTGAAATGCTCGACGAGGAGGACGCCGATTTCATAAGTGAGAAAAAAAAAAAAAAAAAGAATGCTAAAAGGGAGTGCTCATGAAGACTTCATTTACATCAAAGCTACCTTTTCGTTCTTTAGAGAAACAATTAAAAAACTTGAGAGAAAAAATGTGCCCTTAGTGACAAATATTCAAAACATTGTACATCTTTTGTTCAAATTAAAAGACTCTCATGGGGAACGTGCAAAAGATGGAATAAATAAATTAAATCTGGTCCTTAGTAAAAAAAAAATGCCTGGCTACAATTAATTAAAACAGTTCAGTGAAATTTTGAGGGGCAACAGACAGTTGGACCCAACGAATAATAATTCTCACTGTCAGATATTGCTAATTTGAAATGTATTCCCATAACCTCCTGTGATATGGAGTGCAATTTTTCTTTATTTAAAAATATTTTGGTGCATAACAGACAAGCTTTTAAATTTGAAACACCTAGGATACGGGATTTTGTCCATTGTAATGGTGAAATTTAATGCCAAACTATGGCAATCATTAAGAAAGGAATGTTTTATGAACTATATAAATTAAATTTTATTTTTGCATGGTTTTATGTTGTTTTGTATCTATTTCTATTGCTCCACAAGAGAAAATAAGTACAAATAAATCCGAGCCTAACATGGCATTTAAAGTTATATCCATACATCACGATGAAAGAACATATTATCTGTAATAATTGTAAACTGTATTATCATTATGTTGTAAATAAACATAGATAGTATACTTATTTGAAATATTGATTCAAATATGTTTCTCTTATTTACCTGTCGACATACACCTTTCCATTAATTTGTCAAAGTGGTAATTAGACTGACACTGGCAGCTTCCATTCTGACATAAGGTGTTATCGAAATGTAGGCACTGATTGCTGTCCTTACAGCCATCCTTTGTAGTCAGCACTAGACAAAAATAATACAATCAATACAAATTATTAATTATAAAGCAGTTAGAATCGTTCCCCGCACGTCTGAATATGAATTTGATTATTATGCTCTTTGGTAGACAAAGATGTTTATTTTTCAATTTTTCTGTAACGTTGTTCCTAGTTCTTAATGCCAGAGAGTAAGAAGCATGCAGTTAGAAATACTCAAAGTAAACAATCAAATAAGAGTAAAATGAAGTGATACATCGATCAAGCGTCCATCAGATCTTGGTGAGAGGGAATCAGGTGGATTGTCCAACTCACGTTGCAATTAAAACTATTTATAAAGCCTAACTTATCTCACACAATGCTGCTTGGAAATAAACGAGTCTCCCAACTTTAGAATTTATGCTCCAGAAACTATTTAGATGCGTAAACTCTGATTAACATAGGGGAGATTATCTCGGACTATTAATACTCTATCGTAACGTCATTGATTTATTGCTAAGATATTTACACATATCTTTTGCTGTAAGCATTGGTGCACCCAAGGGGAAGAAGGGCAAACAGGGTATTTGACCCCCCTAACCCCTATTTCCCTAAAACCCCAAATACCGTTAATATAAATTTAAATAATATTTGGTATAGCTAAAATATTTAGCGATGAAGATGTGTCGAATGTATATGCTACATTTTAAGACCAGGCTTCAGACTTAAGCCTAATATTCTAAATGTTTACCGTTACACACAAAATTAACAATTGAAATGAACATACAAATAATAGCTTCGATACCATTTGTATTATTTAAATCTCTTGAATACTATAAAACTACTCCAAATGATTTATAAAAGTATTTAATATTCATAAATATTATCGGCCTTCACAGCTTAGGAGGCTGTGCAACTCCAAACTCGCTCTTTCCATCAAAATGTCTTTCTTGTTACAGCCTTTATTGATGCCTCCTCCAAAAGTAACTGGCTGGGTGCGCCATTGATTAAGTAAATTATAACAAAATATATTTTATTTTACCTTTTCCTTCTAAATTATCTTGAAATGGTGAAATAACACACCTAACTTTTGGGATTATTTGATGTATAATTATATAAAATCACAATGACTAAGAAGAAGTTAATATAAAACAAAAACTAAACGAACACTATTAAAACTCCACGACCATTTCTACGAAAGAAAAACAAGAATTACCGTCTACAACGGTTAAAGTAGCCTCATCACCCGCCCTACCCCCTACCCCTCTTCCCTACTTTATTAGTGCTGAACCCCCCTGCGGGACGGGGTTTAGAATAGTCCCGCAGTAACCCCTGCTTGCCGTAAGAAGCGACTAAAAGGGGAGGTTTCTGTGCAGGACGTACCTCGTGTGGGACAAACCTATCCTATATTTTTCCTTTCACATCATTTTCTTCTTCCTTCACTTTCCCCTTTTTTTCACTCTTCCCCCTTCGCTTTATCTACCCTTACCTTTTCTTCCTTTCCCCCACCGTTCATCCTGCACAGAGGCCTTTGGCCTTTCCGTTGACGACCTTGGTAACTAACCCGGCTCTTCTCTGTTTATTATTGGATACCATTGCCTTGAGCTCCCGAATGAAAGTGCGCTGGTTGTAATATCTTGGTAGAAGGGCCTTAGGGATGACAACCGGGTACCCTACCTTGAGAAAAGACCGGTTGCGTTCATGAGGGTCCCGGACGTAAAATTAGCACTTTCCTGCATACACTTGCTGCGGTGACCTCTCTTCCGGCGATGCTCCATATGAAGGTTGTCATGTCTAGCGTCGTATGGAGCCTCTCGTCGGAAGAGTTAACAGGGCCCTATGTGGTAGAACCAACTGGGATCAACCTGGGTCTACGATCCGAGTACTTTTGCAGGTTGTCCTCCCACTCATGATTGAGTCTCTTGTCACAGCTGACACCTTACTGTCCGCTGGCACCGTACTGCCAAGTTCTGCTGGCATCTTACTGCCCGGCCCCTCACAGGGCCGTATTAATGATAAGAGGCGGAAACGGGTAAGGCCGTCCAGCCCTGTTTTGATGAAAAGCCAGGAAGTGGTGAAGCCCCAGCCCCGCTTCCTGGTGATGTCTCGAGTGGATGAAAGTGAAGATCTGAAACGTGTCAGCCCATTTATCCTCGAAAGAGTGATAAATGGAGCAGCGAAATCGGAAGTCTCAATAAGGAAACTGCGTGATGGCACCATCATGATTCAGACCACGACTGACACACAGTCTTCAAATATAATGGCCATCTCCGAAATACCGTTGAGCTATACGACTCATATACCGGTGAAGGTGGAACCTCACAGGTTCCTCAATGTTTGCAAGGGAGTGGTCACTTGTTATGACCTCGACTGCGTAGGCATTGAGGATATCTGTGAGGAGCTTTCCCCTCAGCATGTCACCGAGGTCTACCGTATCATTACCAAAAAGAACGGACAAGAAAAGAAGACGGATACGTATATCCTCACATTTGCAACTCCTACCCTTCCGAAGGAGGTCCGAGCAGGCTTCCACGTGCTCAGGGTCCGGCCGTATGTCCCTAACCCTCGGCGCTGTTTTCAGTGCCAGGAATTTGGGCATACGAAGCTGCGATGCCGTGGTAAGCCAACCTGTGCGGATTGTGGACAGGAGGCTCACGAAACACCATGCGAGTCTCCTAAATACTGCGTCAACTGCAAGGGTCCGCATTCCGCCTGGTCTCGGGCCTGTCCAAAATGGAAGGTAGAGAAGAAAGTCCTGGAGATACAATCTGAAAAGAAGATCTCATATGCCCAGGCACGCAAGGAATACGTATCAAGTCAAGCTCCGGTATTTCAAACTTCATATAGCCGGATTGTCAGTCAAAATATAAACTGTCCCAACTGCCATTGCGCAGTTAATATTGCTAAGGAGCCAACGCGACCAGTGCCATTGGTCTCTTCTCGAGACATTTATGTTGATTCCGCGCCAACTTCTGTGGCGCCTAAATTTTTAAAGGAGGCCAAACCGCCACAACGATCGTCTCCCCCACCTATACCACCGAGGAGACCTCCTCGAGGAACTCCCCCGAGCCCCCCTCGGGGAACACCCCCGAGCCCGCCTCGGGAAACCCCCCGGGCCCGCCTCGGGGCATTAAAACAAGGGCGGCCGTTGTTGAGCCTCTCACACCCACCTCTGGGCTTCCAGAGGTGGGGACGAGTTGCGGAACAGGTGAGGCCGCTAAGGCGAGTCCCACTGGTGCCTTGAAGAAGGACCAGCGAGAGACCGCCGAAAAATTTTTTATTAAAAAAGCGTCGAAGGCCTTAAAGCCTTCGAACAAGGATCCGAGTACCCAGTCTCTCCAAAATAAGCCGAAGCCTCTCCTGAAGCGAGAGGTACAGGAGAGACTGGGAAAGGCAAGAGGGCCTAAAAAGGGCCTCAACAAATTTTTATTACTAAAGGATAGTGAAATGGATTGCGAGGATAACTAAATTTCATACTAATAACTTATGTCGCTACTACAATAGAATTGTAGGGGTTTCTATGCTCGTGCAGAGGAAATCAAACTAATAATTTCTTCCCTGCATCCTTCCATCTTGTGTTTGCAGGAGACCCACTTCCGCCCAACTGACAACCCGATGCTTCGTGGGTACGATGTGTATCGTACCGACAAGCCTTTCTTTGATCGGGCTAGCGGAGGTGTGGCTATATTCGCACGAAGTACTATATATCATAAGAATATTAATATTGTTTCTGATCTCCAAGTGATCGCTGTCAGAGTCTCCCTTCCTATGGAGGTGACCGTATGCTGCATCTACCTCCCACCAGGTGAACGTGTTTCCAAGAGGACACTAGAGGCCCTCTTTATACAACTTCCCGCCCCCTATATCATCTTGGGGGACTTTAACGCGCATAACCTGGTGTGGGGGTCTAATTTTACAGATGCCCGTGGGAGGATTGTGGAGGATATTCTCGTCTCGGGAAACCTGGTGTTAATGAACACCGGGACCCAGACACACTTCTCCACCTTTAATGGTGTATCCTCTGCCATCGACCTAGCTCTATGTAGCCCCGGGATTGCTGCTCACTTCCTTTGAGAGGTTCACTCGGACCTATGTGGCAGCGATCACTTTCCAATTCTGCTTTCAAAAATCCAAGATCCTCCCAGTACAGCACGGTTACCCCAATGGGTTCTTAAACGTGCTAACTGGGATAAATTCCGCGAGCTCGCCTTATTCGACGAACCCCATTCTCCCGACGTCGATGTTAAGGCAGGGCAATTTACTTCGACGGTCATAACGGCGGCGAGGGCATCCATCCCTAAATCCTCGCCAAACCCGCGGCACCGTCCTGTTCCCTGGTGGAACGAGGAGTGCCGGATGGCTATTTCTAACCGTCGAAGAGCCCTGCGTATCTTTAATCGACGTCCTACTTCGGAGAATCTGGAGTCATTCCGGATTCTACGTGCTAGAGCTCGCCGTATTATTCGAGAAAGCAGAAGAGAGTCTTGGAGACAGTTTATTTCTACCCTTACTATTTCCACTCCCACAACCAAGGTTTAGGATCACATTCGTAAAGTACGTAGTAGCAAAAATACCATTTATAATATACCCGCACTCATGTCTAACGGTTCACTTGTCTCCTCCCCTATGGAGGTCGCCAATGTATTGGGCTCGATGTTTGCCGCTATTTCTAGCACTGCGAGCTACTCTAACGAGTTCGTGGTGCATAAGCGCAGCATCGAGCGCCTTACTATTGATTTTGGCCAAAGTCGGGGGGAGGATTATAACTCCCCCTTTACTAAAGAGGAACTTACCTATGCCCTGTCCCAGGCGGGCAATACAACTTCTGGCCCTGACGATATCTATTACGAAATGTTGCGCCAACTGTCCCCTGCTGGACGGGCGTTCCTCTTAGACCTCTACAATTGTGTTTGGGAATCTCGTCAATTCCCAACACTGTGGAGGCAAGCAACCGTTATCCCAATATATAAAAGTGGCAAGGATAAATTAGAGCCAACTAGTTATAGACCGATAGCCTTAACTAGTTGTGTATGCAAAATATTAGAGAAAATGATCAATAAAAGATTTATATGGTATCTAGAATCCCGCAATCTACTATCCAATATGCAATGTGGCTTTCGCCGTAACCGATCCACGGTGGATCACCTTGTTCGCCTTGAGACAGCAGCTCGTGACGCTTTCCTCCATAAACAGCACCTCTTGGCTGTCTTCTTCGATCTGGAGAAGGCTTACGACACCACCTGGCGGTACGGCATTTTAAAAACCATGTTTAATTGGGGGTTCCGTGGGAACCTCCCTATTTTTATATCTAATTTTATGTCTGATAGACACTTCCGGGTAAGGTTAAACAACACCTTATCCGATGATTTTATTCAAGAAAATGGGGTGCCTCAGGGTAGTATTTTAAGCACTACGTTATTCGCTATCGCGATAAATAGCATCGTGGACAACGTGCACGTACCTGTCCGTTCATGTCTTTTTGTGGATGACTACGCAATTTATTGCCGTTCATCAAGTCTCCACAGGGCTGAACGACAGATACAACTCGCTGTAAACAATCTATGGTTGTGGGCATCTCGTAATGGCTTTCGTTTCTCTGCGGCCAAGACGACTGTCGTCCACTTCCATAGATTACGTGGAATACAGCCAGCCCCCAATATTTTAATGAACAACGTTGTTTTACCTGTCTCCGAGACCGCAAGGTTCCTGGGACTTTTATTCGATTTTAAACTAACTTGGATCCCCCACATCAAAGACCTGAAAGCGAGGTGTATTAAAGCTTTGAATTTACTTAAAGTTGTGAGTGGTCGCTCTTGGGGTGCTGATAGGGAAACCTTGATGCGTCTCTATAGAGCCTTGGTGAGATCAAAACTTGATTACGGCAGTTTTGTATATGGTTCCGCTAGACCCTCGGCGTTAAAGATGCTCGATAGCGTCCACCATGCTGGCATTCGACTGGCTACTGGTGCTTTTCGTACCAGTCCAGTCGTCAGCATCTGTGCTGACGCCGGTGAGCCCCCTCTTTCTTACCGGCGGTCTTACCTCCTGGCATCTTACGTGTCGAAACTGCATTGCATGCCAAATAATGTTGCTTACCGCCCTGTATTTCATCCCCCTAACCGTGTCTTGTATGAAACTAAATGGCGTAGTACAAGGCCGGTTGGGATCCGGATGCTATCTGTTTTCGACACGTGTGGGATAGTCCTGCCAAAGGCTATCCCCACATCACCAGGTCGAGTTTCTCCCTGGAAAATACGCCCTCCGAAATGCCATTTTGATCTTGCCAAGTTCCTTAAAGCGACCACCCCAAACTTTGTATATGAGAGGACTTTTAATGAGCTCCTCTCCACTCGCTTTCACGGATTTGAGCGCATCTACACTGATGGCTCTAAATCTGGAGTCTCCGTGGGATGTGCTTTTGTTGTGGAAGGATCCAATTTTAAATTTGGTTTACCTAATGAAACCAGTGTTTTTACAGCTGAATTATATGCCATTTTTAAATCTTTGTGTTTTGTTTACCGAAGTAGTCACCGTTCTGTCCTCATCTGCACGGATTCCATGAGTGCTCTGTTGGCATTGTCCACTCTCTACTCGTGGAATCCTCTCGTGCAGATGATTCACGAACAAATTTTAAAAATTGATTCATTAAGCACCCGGCTCGCCTTTTGCTGGATTCCTGGTCACGCTGGTCTTCCAGGAAATGAACTGGCGGACCAGGCAGCCAAGGAGGCAGCACGCCTGCCTCCGGAGGCGAGTTTGGGTGTCATGTTTTTAGATCTAAAGGGTTATGTTCGGCGTGGGGTCTTACGCACCTGGCACGAGCAGTGGGTCTCGACCCCTGCTCAGAACAAGCTGCGGTCCATCAGGGACGGTGTGTCGCGATGGCCCTCTTCTATACGAAAGTCTAGAAGAGAGGAGGTCATCGTGACGAGACTCCGCGTCGGGCATACTTCATTGACCCATAGTTTTTTACTAAGAGGGGATCCACCTCCAGTGTGTGAGTTTTGTGATACTCCCCTTAGTGTGCATCACATTTTGGTGGAGTGTCGCAAACTAGCCCCTATCCGTCTGGCTTTTGATTTTAAAGGTGACTTACGTTTTTTATTACGCGATAGTGCGGATGGAGTTATTTGTTTACTCCGTTTTATACGCCAGGCGGATCTTTTTAATGCCATTTGAGTCACTTTTATAAAGTGGCTCTATTGGATATTATCTCATATTGAGATCTTTTTAACGGTTTTATTACAATTTAACATGTTGTTTTGTCTTTTTAACGTATTATCATTCTAACATGTTTTGTCTTTTTAACGTGTTATATTTTAATATGTTTGTTTTGTCTTTTTATTGGAGTGATACACTTGTGGTTTTTTTTTAGCAGGTGTATCACTTAATTTATACCAAGAGCCCATTTGAGCACTCCTATGGAGTGTCTCAGATGGTGAATGTTTTATCTCTTTCCCCTATGGGGATTTTATTATGTTTTTAATATATTTCAAGGCCCTAATGACCTAGATGTGTCGATGGGCCGTTAAACAATAATAATAATAATAATAATAATTAGTACTGAAATTCCTAAATTTGAAAGAGTGGTTAAATGTGTTTGCCAAATACATGCTAATACATTTGACTAGAATACTTAAACATAAATCAATGTATTTAATTAGTGTAAAATTTTAAGCTTGTCACGTATATTAACTATTATTTTACAAGTAATTATATATTTATTTTATGTATTTTTAGTTAAACTATACTAAATTAGCTTAATAAATAAGCATTGTGATCTTGAATCTTTTTCAATAGTTGGCACAATGCTTAGCTTGCTTCACAGGAACAGCATGATCTGGGTTGTGAAAACCCGAGCTCATTGGCTAATTACTTAGGGGCGAGCGGAAGGGAATGTGTTGCAACCCCCTAGACATTGGCCAAGGTCATTAGAGCCTCCCTAGCTTGCCTTGCGTTTTTCAAGTAGCAGGCCCTGGGTTTCCTATTATGCTAAGTAGAACCTTTGGGAAGAAGAATTACTTAAAGCACAGTATTCTTGGAATATGAACAAATATTAGTTTTAAAATTAATAATTTATTACATGTATATGTATCATCAATTTATACATTAGTGTTTACACAGTTAGCACAGACAACATTGAATTTAAAAAAAAACGACTCCATATCAATATGGGTATGCGGCGCAAGACTAGGAAACCCAGAGAATACGCCACTACTGATTATCTTTACAGCTATCACATTTCCTTTCTAACCATTATTCGCTCCTTTCTTCCTCATTGAAAATTAGTACTTTAATCAAATCATCTGGTCTATTGTTTTCAATAATATTGAGGTGCTACAGACGTTCACAAATAATGTCAAAATTTTCATATTTTGCACAAAGATAAATATCCCGCTTATGGATATTAGGTGAAAGGAATCAAAATATAAAGTAAGCAATATTGAAAGAATGTACATTATTGAAAGAATGTAATTCATTGAATGGTTGTGTAGCGCCCTTAAACTCTTGCTCACTATTCTTCTCTGTTTTTTTTATTTTGCTTCTTGTAATAACATCCGTCTTTACTGGTTCTATCCTGCCAACTTCATCTTTCTCAAAAACCCAATTAGTTTTTCAAGTGCAGTGAAATTTTAGTGTCATACTTTCTCTTAAAAAAAAACTTTATTTTTTTCCCTTCATTCTATTTATGACGCTTTTGGGAAAGAAACTCTCTGGTGTGAGAAAGAAACCTGCATTTTTTGACGTGAATACGTCTTTAAATTCAGAACAGTACCAAGGGGGTACGGAACAAAAAATTGAGTGTAACGCTTCAGATAGCGCGCCGCACTGGCAAGGGGTTGCTGGTGAACCGTCATTTTGTGTACGCACTGGCAAGGGGTTGCTGGTGAACCGTCATTTTGTGTACGCACTGGCAAGGGGTTGCTGGTGAACCGTCATTTTGTGTACGCACTGGCAAGGGGTTGCTGGTGAACCGTCATTTTGTGTACGCACTGGCAAGGGGTTGCTGGTGAACCGTCATTTTGTGTACGCACTGGCAAGGGGTTGCTGGTGAACCGTCATTTTGTGTACGCACTGGCAAGGGGTTGCTGGTGAACCGTCATTTTGTGTACGCACTGGCAAGGGGTTGCTGGTGAACCGTCATTTTGTGTACGCACTGGCAAGGGGTTGCTGGTGAACCGTCATTTTGTGTACGCACTGGCAAGGGGTTGCTGGTGAACCGTCATTTTGTGTAAGCACTGGCAAGGGGTTGCTGGTGAACCGTCATTTTGTGTACGCACTGGCAAGGGGTTGCTTGTGAACCGTCATTTTGTGTACGATCCGCCGCGCCTAGGAAATTTCCACCAAGTATAATTTCGCACTCTGTCGTGATACGACGCTCGTATTAGTGTCAATCAACAGATCTCGTTGAGATATATTGATTTAACTAATAATACTAAAATGTAATTACGGTGGTGGTAAAGAAAATGTGGAAAATTTTAGAAATCTCACACTATCCACCTATACTCGCTGGAAAGATAGCCAGAAATATAACAAACGTAGGGTTATACCCCAATATCTGGGCCGGAACGAATAAGGAAGTAATGGGAGAGAAAAAAAAATGGAAGCGGTGCATTGCGCGGTATATGGCGTCAGCACGCCAGCACTAGACGACTACTTGGCCATCAGTAAAACCTGGATGGATGATGCCACATCTGTGAATGTATTTGGTTTCGAACTTAAAGAATGTTAGAATACAGCCATAGAAAGGCAACTCAATTAACCATCAACTTCGCCGTCATCGTCCAAACGCACCGTCGCTAGTGGAGTAGCAATACATAGGAACCTCAACAGCTTCACTTATTGTGAACGTATTGTTACCATTGAGGTCAGTCGTGAGCTTAAGAGTCAAATAACCATCAGTTGGAGGTACATGCCTGGTCTACGTAACGATCAACGGTGTATCTAGCTTTGTCCTCGGAGCTGTGTACATTCATCCGAACGCTTCATTGTCAGCTATAAAATGTTGTATATATCGATCCCTGCTGCAATAATCTAAAAAGTATAGATAAAATAATCGCCAGTATCGATCCAGACTTGCTTAGGCCGATCACCATCACACGTTCAGGCTACGGCGACCACTCTCGGTAATACTAGTAATGATTTGACTTTCGCCAGAAACTTAGCTCTATCTTGTCTACCGTTTTTATCTTACTTCTCTTGCCGTAGACCTATGCTGAATAAAATTTAAATCGATTATTAAACTCGTTTTAATTTATTTACACTCCCCAAAACATATATAATCCGTTTATTTAACGTATTCACGTAGAACCTCTCCGTCCGTGCACCGACACAGCCACACCCGATTTTTTGTATATACTATTTGGTTTTCTAGGAGCCCCATATGAATTTTCGGTCATCAAGTATTCCTACATCTCCTATGGTTAGGAGACACCTTCCTGCGAAATTTCTGTTTCATAAGTCTTCCGAACTTCGAGATTTTTTAAACTTTTTTTTTTGAAGTCCACCTTTTGGGGGCTCCTATTGGAATTTTCTCATCTCAAGTATTCCTGCACCTATGGGCTAGAGGCTACCTGCCTGAAAAATTTCAGCTTCCTAGGTCTTTTGGGCTTCGAGAATTTTTCGACTTGGTTTATTGTACTCCCCATTCCCCAGTTTAGGGAGCCCGTGAAAAATTCTGGTCACCATGTATTCCTGCACTATTTTGGGCTTGGGTTTTGAGATATTATTGGCTGGACAGAGGAATTGGTAATTATTATGTTACAGATCAATATTCGTACTAAAACAAAATTAGTAATTATTATGTTGGAGATCAATATTCGTAGTAAAACAAAATGTTTTATACAATTCCATTACTTCTTTACTACAGCGTGATAAGATTATATCATTTTAAATTAATAAATGAACGAAAACTTTTGTTCAAATAAAAAAAATGACTGCTAGCAACAATTTCCGGATGTATCTAGTAGTTTTTGTGAAATCAAAAAGCGAAAAGCGTTGCGATTGATTATAAAAATTGTTATCTTATTATGATGCCATCTACAAAATAAAGATATATTTTCTTACCTTGTAGACATTCCTGGGTATAGGAGGATTCAATAAATCCAGGAGCGCAATCACAAACCTTGTGACTTTGATCACACATTGAATTATTGAGGTGGACTTTGCAATCATGGTCAACTTGGCACGGCTGGTTTAGTATGGACGGTCCTATAAAACAATAGGATTCAATTTGTTACTTGCTAAATATTTACTAACAATATACAAACGTTGAAAAGCACAGTGTATTACATAAAAATAAAGACAACAATTATAGCTACAGCCAAGCTACCCGTTCTGGAGGCCACGTGCTCTAATGCGCTACTCTCGCAGTATACTAGACTGCCGATTACGGGGAGAAAGAGGTTTGAATCTCGGTCGGGTGTACTGAGGGTGATGTTTCCAAAATAGTTTCCCACTCTCCCTTCCCACAAATGTGGATACACCTCCTCTAAATATAACCTTCCTAATCTCTCAAATTATTAGCATAGTTAGTACATAAGTGTATAACCTAAACAGGTAGAAAGGCGTGGTACAAAAAAAAATGGTTAAAACTCATTCCTTTAAACTTTATTCTAAGCCTAAAAGGTGTTCTTTAATAGCAGTGGAAATTTCTTCTGTGATTTGATCCTCATATTCTTTTTGCGACTTAGTTAACATCAAAAATGACTTGTAATTTACTTTTTCAACGCAATGAGAACACGAACAAAGTTTTTTAATTGCTGCTTCCACCTTTACGTGTAACTTAGAAATATGTTTATATCACAACCGTTTAAATTTAAGTTATTTAAAAAATAATAATGTAGATCACCCTGATTAACCAATTAAAATCATGGAAACTGTATTTAATTTCAGTTATATAATATCCCTTGCAAATGGAGGATTTTTTTACCAAAAACCATATAAGAAATTCCTTCTTTAAAGCCATCTAACCTCGAAATGTGAAATTATAAGCTCATTTTCACTTCCTATTTCTTTACATTGAGCGGTAAAGTTAAGCGGGCGAGATTTTATATAGTTTATGAACCTAACACATTCTTAGATAGTCGGATTCTAAAGCATTGACATTATTTTCACAGCTTGTTACAATGCACCCACATTCATTCCGGTGCTGCCGTTAGAGCCCTCGTGAAAAATCCAGTCATTTCTCGTGCTCCAGCGTTACTTAATCTTACACATTTTTGCCATTAATTGCCATTTGTAATCATATAACTATTATTTAAGAATCAAATAACCAAAGCTATTATTTATGCTTTTAGTGAAGATTACTCCATCTAGATATATTCTGAAAATTGAAAAATGACACCTGGACACGGGAATTGAAAGGTCTCAGGTTCTATTCCCGTGTACAGGTGTCATTTTTCAATTTTTAGAATATAATTATTAGTTAAATATATAATTTCATGAATAGATACTTCAGCTGTTGTCTTGTTAGAAGGGGTTTGTAAAATAATAATTCTTCAAAAATTGTGTATCTATGAAACACGTTACATTTTCACTGCCTGCTCTGTGTCTTTACTTTCATCTACTTGCAAGGAAAAAAAATTGACATTATTAAATTTTTTTTTGTTTTATTAAAATTTTCTCAAGATTTTTTGCCATATGCTTGATTCTCCGTTCAATGTGTTATTGTTTTACAGTGATAACATGCCTAGCCGGTTCCTTCCGTTCCAATCGATGGATCCTGCATTTCATTTTGGGCCCAAATAATTAACCGTGCCTAAGTTTATAAAATGTTCTACGGACCAGCATTTCTTTTTCATGTCCTGGTACCGAGTAGTGAGTCACCATTTGGGGAACATTGCCACTATTCTATTTATTCTATGTGGCATATTGGAAATTTAGTTTACACCCTCTCACAACCAATTTATAAGTTTGAATATAGTTCCACCAAACTTGTTTCACAAATGAAACCTATAAGGAAAAATGTATAGCTTATACCGAATATATTAATACAGTGCTCGGTTCCTGCGTTTCATAATCCGATGAATAGTGGACGAATCTTCAGTCTAGATTCTAGAATATAGAGCTCTTGCTTGGTCTCTGACCGGAGAACGCGGGGATGGAGCTCTGAACTAGCCAGCAAGGAAGTCGTCAGTCTAGAACAGTTATATACAAAGTTACCATTCAAAAAATAGTTTAAAAAACGCGTAACTCTCGACTCTTTAATTTTTTTGAAAGGTTACGAAATGCCCCATCTTCAAATCTGGTAAAGTAGATAGGATGAACGTCCCATTTTCTTTACCGTCTTTTCAACGTATTATAACAATACGCATAATAGATGAAGCTTGTATCCATTTTCCACTCTCCAACACAATTATTATTATTATTATTATTATTATTATTATAACACCGGGTCTTACTACCCGTTCGGGTTATACGCTTAAGTACTAATTATGCTACTGGGTTAGGAATTGGTAAGGTTGGGCTTAAAGGAAGTGAACCCGCATTTGCGTGGAGGGATAGTGGAAAACCATTTAGGAATCCCCCCCCCCCCAGTTCACCCGACCCGAGATTCGAACCTCGATCTAACTACGCCACCAAGGTGGGTCCCAACACAAATAAATTAGCAGAACTGATACGATTTATTCCTCCCCCATTTCTTTTTTTTTTTATGGTCGGCAAATGCATTTAAGGGCTATTGATGCTATTTTTAGAACTTTGTAGAAGAGTATTTCTTCCATTAATAGTTCGTCCTCAACAAACCGACAGTAAAATATTTATTTGACAATTTTGGGATAGCCCCCTTTGGTGGCCGCATAGTCTAAGGCGCTATTCTCTCAATATACTAAGCTGCCGAAGATGGAGAGATCAAAGTTCGATCCCAATGGGGTGCACTGAGGGTGGTTTTCCACTCTCACTTCACGCAAATGTGGGTGAACTTCCTCTAAATTTAAAACCTTCCTGATCCCTAACACATTAGTACTTAGGCGTATAACCAAATCGGGTTATAAGACATGATGCTAAAAAATAAAATAAAATAAATAATTTTGGGATACATTTGTTGATTCGACACACTGCAGGAAATAAAAACCGGATGCATTCAATTTTTCTACCATCTGTTTTTTTAAATAATGTGCTATTTTATCTATCCCACGCTTCACTGTGTCGTTTGAGTGTTATTTCTTCTAATTTTTGACGGCTTTAATTGCCAAGAACAATAAGTGAATACAGTAAGTAGGCATGGTTTTAAGAGCGAATCCCCAATCGCGTGTGATTTCTTCTCTTTAGCAATCAAAAGAGACAGTTCATACGAAGCTTCCACAGCCCTATCATTTTCCAGATGAAAACTTCCAGTTGAATCCAGTTTAATTTGTTTCAGTAAGCTTTGTTTAGCAATTATTATTTTTTAGGTTGTGTTGTCTAGGATGTTTTGTTGATAAGTGACGTTATAGTCGCGCAGGTCGTATTGCATCATTGTTAAGAACGCAATAACAAATAGTATACTGCGTTAACTAGAGTCTCTTTTTCTCGATAAAAGCTAAACCGCATTTAATATATTCATCATTATATAACAGTTTCTTAGACACGTGTTTGGACATGTTTATTCTCAACACAAAAACCAACCTTTAATACAACTAGTGACGTATTCTGAGAAAAAATTAATATGTATACTGTACTCTAAAAGTTGCAGGTGAGATTTGGGGGCCGAGGACCCTCAACCACCGTTGTCCAAGAACGTCAAGAGATTATTTCAAGGGATATATTTGAAGATGTGTCCCTATAAAACAGTGGTTCTCGAACATTTATTATTTCCCTTTAATCGTATGTTATCTTATGACATTTTGAGCCCCACCACCACCTCCACCACCACCACCACCACCACCACCTCCTCTACTTCTATATTCTCTCTTCTTTTACTTATCCATAACGATGATTACCATCCACTCAAAATGTAATAACAGTAACGCCATGGTGTTAGCCCACGTTCAGGCTATACCTACCGAGTGGCTATCAAACTGTTTGGTGAATTAGTGTCAACACTTGCGGAAAGAGGGTGTCATGTGGTCAGCACAACGATGACTCCAGCCATTAAACTCGGCTTTCTATACCGGAGCCACTATTACTTTATTCGAGTAACTCCTTATTTATCCACCCTAGGCTGAATCTAACCCGTTCCAGACCTACTAATTCCCAGATAATCTAGACGCGCCGGGAATCAAACCCGAGACCTCTGGGTCTGTAGCCAGAACCTATGACCATTAGACCCATTTCTGAATGCACAAGAGAGACAGAGCCTATTCAATTAGCCTAGTGTAATTAAAAGCATACAGTTTGCAATACTCAAAGCAAACAATCATAATAAGAGTAAAATGAAGTGATACATCGATCAAGCGTCCATCAGATCTTGGTGAGAGGGAATCAGGTGGATTGTACAACTCACGTTGCAATTAAAACTATTCTATAAAGCCTAACTTATCTTATACAATGCTTCTTGGAAATAAACGAGTCTCCCAACTTGAGAATATATGCTCCAGAAACTATTTAGATGCGTAAACTCTGATTAACATAGGGGATATTATCTCGGACTATTAATACTATATCGTAACGTCATTGATTTATTGCTAAGATATTTACACATATCTTTTGCTGTAAGCAGTGGTGCACCCAAGGGGGAGAAGGGCAAACAAAATATTAGACCACCCTCCCCCCTTTTTCCCCAACACCACAAATAATGTTATTAAAATGTTAAATAATATTAAGTATAACTAAAATATTTAGCATTGACAATGTTTCGAATGTATATGTTACATTTTAAAACCGGGCTTCAGACTTAAGCCTAATATTCAAAATGTTTACCATTACGCACAAAATTAACAATTGAAAAAAAATAAAAATAATAGCTTTGATATCATTTGTATTATTTAAATCTCTAAGTTAATATAAAACTACTCCAAATGATTTATAAAAGCATTTAATATTCATAAATATTCTCGGCCTTCAGGGCTAAGGAGACTGTGCAACTCCAAACTCAATCTCTCCATCAAAATGTCATTCTTGTTACAGCCTTGATTGAATGCCTCCCCCCCAAAGTACATGGCAGGGTGCGCCACTGATTAAGTAAATTATAACAAAATAGATTTTATTTTACCTTTCCCTTCTAAATAATCTTGTAATGGTGAACTCACACTCCTGATTTTTGGGATTATTTGATGTATATTTATATAAAATCACAATGACTAATAAGTCGTTTATATAAAACAAAAACTAAAAGAACACTATTAAAACTCCACGATCCTTTCTACTAAAGAAAAACAAGAATTACCATCAACAACGGTTAAAGTAGCCTCGTCACCCGCCCTACCCCCTATCCCTCTTCTCTACTTTATCAGTGCTGAAATTCCTAAATTTGAAAGAGTGGTTAAATGTGTTTGCCAAATACATGCTAATACATGTGACTAGAATACCTAAACATATCTCAATGTAGTTAATTAGTGTATAATTTAAAGTTTGTTACGCATATTAATATTACTTTACAATTAATTTCATATATATTTTATGTATTTTTACTTATACTATACTAAATTAGCTTAGTAAATGAACATTGTGGATCTTGAATTTTTTTTTTTCAATAGTTGGCACAATTCTTAGCTTACTTCACAGGAACAGCATGATCTGGTGTGTAAAAACCCGAGCTCATTGGTCATTGATTTGTGGGTGAGCGGAAAGGAGTGTTGCAGCCACCTAGACATTGGCCAAGGTCATTAGAGCCTCCCTAGCTTGTCCTGGGCTTCCTATTGTGCTAATTAGAACCTTTTGGAAGAAGAATTGCTTAAAGCACAGTATTCTTGGAATATGAACCAATATTAGTTTTAAAATTAATCATTCATTACATGTATATTTATTAACAATTAAAACATTATTATTGACACAGTTCGCACAGACAGCATTGAATTAAACAAAAAACTAGTCCATATCTTTATGGGTATGCGGCGCAGGACTAGCATACCCAGAGAATACGCCACTGAATACAACAAGTAATGAAAACAGGTATCAGATTATTGACGCCAAGGTCAAGTGAAATGACAGATGAGACATTGCCAATCGTACAGACTAATATTATTGTTTCATTGGTGCTTATTCGAAATCGGACATGAACTGACGGAAACATTCGGCAGTGGCTTTGGCTCACCACCATCATAATTATTGAAATCGATAAAAATATCTAACGAAACGATAAATTTCCATAGTTAGCGTATCTAATTTTAATCATAATTTTTGTTTTTACACATGTTAAAATACGTTTTACATATATTTTTCCGTTAGCCTTTCATGTCCACTATGAATGTCTCTAACGGTCTGGTAAAGCGCCCCTCCCAGTTTGAGAACCAATGATCTAGTACATAGAGCTCTTGGTCTTTGATTGGTTGACGTGGGGATGGAGCTCTGACGTTAAGTCAGCAGCGGAGTCATCAGTCTAAAACAAGGCCGTAGTTAGCCAATAATTTCAGGGGGGTTGGGGGGCGGGTTGGTGGGCATATCCCCCAATTGCTGGAGGATAAAAAAAATTATAAATAATAAACAGTTCTAGAAGCTATCTGAAGTACTTTTTTTTTATGGCAACATAACACCCTAACTGCCAAAGGCTAGAAAAATTTCTAACTATTAAACACTTACAGAAACTCTTTGAAAAAATTCTAACTAGAAGCTCACTGAAGGGCTTTTTATGGTAACACAGCCCCTAATTTGTACTTGTGCCTTAATTTTGATATTGTTTGAACCATAAATAAAGCTATATAGGTTTATATATTGTTCATTAAATTTGGGGTGGGGGTTAAATCCCCAAAACCCTCCCCTGACTATGGTCTTGGTCTAGAACATCGTTTTTAAACCAATTTGCCGTTGCACATTGATGTTCTTCGGGAGTTTTAGTGAAGATAAAAAAGAAGCGAGGAAACATTTGAGGAATAAAAGTTAATCTTTTCAATTTCATGATCAACACTAGTTTAAATAAATGGTACGAAACTACGCACGGACTTTCTCGCTCTATTGTTTGAAAATGTAGATATTTACTCAAAACGAAATAATGTGAAACGAAATAATATACACTGGCAAATCCAAGCATAAATTGCACTATACTTATGTAAAACATTTTTTTGTGTCCCGGTTTTAATTTTTTAAAATTTTGTTTTTAAAGAATTAATGTCCTCATTTGTATGTTTGGACCGATAAAAAAGATCAATGTTGGGTCCACAAGGGTTAACACTTCGTATTAAAATTTCAACTTACAGTTAAAATTTTCGACATTTTATTAGGTGTTGAAATATTTCATGCCATCGCTTTGCTATTAAATTCCTCATTTATAAATTTTGACAATAAAAAATGTTAATATTGACTATTGAGTCTAAAATGAAGATAGATCATTGTTGTACAAACATTTCTCCTAAGTGGTTTAAGGAAAAACAATATAAGATTTTAGAAACTTTCTTATATTTAATTACTCTATGGCATTGGAGAATTATTGCGTTAAAACTTAAGTAGTATCTCTTTACAACTTAAACTCACAAAATTGTATTAATATATTTGCCAATATCTCAGAAACGGTTTGATTTATAAAAATATATTTCATATAAAAGTTTTTAATTTTTAATAGTACTACAATTTTGCAATGATAAGTTATTTAATATCTCAAATAGTTGCGGAGATATGGAAGTTTCTGCTTCTGTAAAGTACCCTAAAATTCATTTTTATGGTAAAATGAAAATAACCGGTTTATTTATAATTTTAACCAACACCTAGATACGAATTTTAATCAAAATCGTTAGAGTCGATTTTGAGAAAATCGATTTTTTCTCTTTTCAACCTTTCTTAAACTACTCTTAATTTTAAGTTTAAACAGACACACAGACGCCATTGCAAAGACCACTTTTTAGGGTTTGGGGGGTCTTGAGACGTCGACATCCATCGACATCCATCAACATTTCAGGTTATATTTTCTTTTGCGGTCGCAATACTTTTATTTTTACCTTTTGTGTTCGTAAAGTTAAAAATATATATATATATATATATATTTTATATATTTGTGTATAGCTTGAAAGTTATTGATTTTATAAAAATATGCTTTTTATAAAATATTTGTATTATAAAGAGATACCAATAAGTAATTTCATATCTCAAATAGTTTAGGAGATATCATAAAAAAAAAGATAATTTATGCATCAGACCGGGGCCCCTAAAGTAATTTTGTCGAAATATTTAGAAAAGCCATTTTGTTTGGAATAATTATAAATGATTAGAAATGAAATTTAATCAAAATTGTTAGAGCTGATTTTGAGAAAATCGACTTTTTCTCTTTTTGCTCTTCAGTAAACTACCCTCAATTTTAGTGTTAGATATCCAATTCCAAAAATCCCTTGGGGCAACCTTATGGAAACCCTAGATACCAAGTTTTATTCCTATCGGTAAAATAGTTTAGGCTCTAGTTGGAGGTACAGACAGATGGAAATTCAAAAACAACTTTTTCGGATTCGGTGGGGGGTCATAAAACGTCAAGATTCATCAAAATCTTGAGTTCGATTTTTTTTTTCTCGATCACTATATTTGTGTGAAATCTCAACGCTTATGTATTTACCTAATTTTCTCGGCTAATATTTTGCCATTCATCCTTTTCTTCGAAACCTTACCAATATAAATGTTGATCTCACTTGCGTAAAGTTGATGTTTACGGAATAATACAAGTCCCCCCACCGGAGGTTAGTGACGAGGCATAAACCATATATTACACCGGTTGGAAGTGGTTTTGTGTCTTAAATCTCAATGGGAAATAAATTGTTTACCACAAATAAAACAATGTGTTATTAGAAAGTGTTTGTATAATTTTAATTTCCCACTACTCACAAACTAAAAAACCTACTAACCTTCAAGACCTGGTGGTCTAGGGGTAAGGTGTCAGACTTCTATGCTGGCGGCCGGGGTTCAATCCTCGGTCCCGGCACTTATTTATCTGATTACCAAACCCTTCCTTCACCTCTGACAAGACATCTTGTGAATGTGGGGAATGCCAGGCCTCCACCGTGGTTCGGATTCCACGTTAAACTGTAGGTCCTTCATTTCATCTCACAATCACCCTACCATTACACATTAGCGTAAGTGCGTATAACCCGAACGGGTAGTAAGACGCGGTGCTAATAATAATAATAATACTAACCTTCAATAATGGTAACAACCAGCTCGGTTGGACACGTGGTCTGACACGCTAATCTCGCAATAGAATAGACTGCCGTTGAAAGGGAGATCAGGGTTCTAATTTCGATCGGGTGAACTGAGTTTTTTTTCCAAAATGGTTTCCCACTCTCCTTCGACGCAAATACAGCTATATTTCCTCTAAATATAACCTTCTCAATCCCTAAAATTATCAGTGCAATCACTTAAGCGTATTTCCCGAACGTTTAGTAAGACATAATATTAAAAAAATATTGGTAGACTAATGGATGTCGAAACACATAAGCAGTGAAAATGAACAGCTTTCCTTAGGCTGCGAATAAGGAATACACGCTATCTATGGCCTATTGTTAGCAGAGGAGATGTCCGGAAAGAGCTCTTTGTAGATATAATCAATGTACGTGAAAATTTGAAAACATACCTGTAGTTTCTACCGCCCTGAGGACTGTCACAGCCATTAAAGTTAGCAACACTTGGAGAATCATGACGACTGAATGACAGATGTTGGTGTATTGGTATATCGTCCTGGTACATCGAGTGTTTCCCCACTGACTTTTTTATCTGTGGTTTGTTCCCAGGATGTGGCATTCTTTCATCCTTTCGGAGTTTTCATTGGAAAAAGATCTACACGCAATTCAACATGTAAAATATTCATTTAGTTTTTTAGTTGAGTATTTTTTTTTTCTCGTGTCCCTTTGGCAAGGGAAATTATTTTGAGTTATAAGGTATATTTCACATTTATGCTTTTGACGTTCCATTTTTAAGTTAAAGTAGTTAATGAATGGAGCTGAAATTTAGTCCAGCTAGACATGCACATGAAGTGTACACAATGAAATATGTATGATACAAACATACCCGTTTAAAAATCAACGGCTTCATTTCTGTCCGAGTAATGTGTCTCACTGGCATTTGTTGGGCACCGAATACCTATAAGAATAATTTTTAGCGACCCTCACAATATCGAATGTGCGTTTTAATTAAAGAGACTATAGTAGATCAAATATTAACTCCAATGAAAGTGTGAAACTTTTCCTTAATAAATTAAAATCTCATTAAAAATAACATTTTTTATAAATACTTGTGTTTTTTTTAGGCTCCCATGTGAATTTTCGGTAATCAAGTAATCCAGCTCCTTTTTGATCAGGGTCTAACTGCCAGCAAATATTCAGCTTCCTCGGTCTTCTGGCCTTTGAGATTTTTTCAACAATTTTTTTTTAAGAAAAAGAATTTTGAGGCTCTACATGGGAATTTTTGGCCACAGCTTATTCTTGATCCTTTTGGGTTAGGGCTACTTACCTGCAAAATTTCAGCTTCATGGCTCTTCTGGGATTCGAGAATCCTTCGACTTTGGTTTATTTATAATATCTCCCTGTCCAATTTTTGGGGCCCTAATGGAAATTCTCGGTTACCAAGTTTATTTGCATACTTTTGGGTTAGCAGCTACCTGCCCGAAACATTTAAGTTTCCTAGGTATACTGGATTTTGTGAGTATTTCGACTTGGTTTTCCTTTAAGCCCCTCCAGCCCCCATTTTGGGTGGCCCCTTGAAAATTTTCCGTCACTAAATATATATACGCCCTTTTGGGTTAAGGGCTACCTGTCTTCAAAATTTAAGCTTCTTAGATCTTTTGAGCTTTAGATTTTTTTTTAGCTTCAATTTTTTTTAAATCTCCCAATTTTAGGGGCCCCAATGGCATTTTCTTCTGTGTTTCGATATTTTTTCGGCTGGACAGAGGAAATGGTAATTTTTTTTGTGGAGATATTAAATAAATATATTTTATAGGTCAGAAATAATTTAAACAGAGACCAAAATTACATAATTTTTAATCATATTTAAGTGATTTTCTTTTTATATCACGATAATTTGATTTTATCTCATTTTTTAATACACGATGTCGTTATTTCGGATTAATCTGGTTGTTAAGCCTAACTTTACTCATGAATTTTATTAATGTGATAAATGCAAATATATATTATTTTAAATGTCTATTTTATTAAATTTCTTGTTTTAACTGTACCGATCAGAGAGACAATACAAATAACAATAAACCAAGCCGAGACAGGATCAGACGACCTTGACTAAGAAAGAATACTCCATAAACTTGTCAGTTTTGCTATGGACTATAAAGGTAGAAGGGGAGCAACTGGATTTCCTTATTAACTTTGTCTTACAATAATGTTTTTTTAAATGTATTAACAACTGGTCTCTCAAATAGTACAAAAACACACGTTACCACTTCGGAACTCATGCATTGGCTGGGGATGTGAGGGGGAGAGGAAATATCATGTTACTTATTCCAACATTATTGAGTGTAACTTCCATGATTATTATGATAGAAAGTGTTTGGTAGGAAATGGACTGTATAGTTTTTTTTTTTTTGTTTTTTTTTTTGCAAATCTGCATCACATAACCACGAATATACATTGAATATTTATATTATATGCCCCCCTGGGGGATGGTTTAGAATAGTACAGCCGTAAACCCTGCTTGTCGTAAGAAGCAACTAAAAGGGGAGACTTCTGTGCAGGACGTACCTCGTGCAGGACAAATCAATCCTATATCTTTCTTTCATCTCCTTTTTTCATTCCTTACCGTTCTCTCTCCTGTTTTCTTCTGCCTTCCCTTTCTCTCTCCTTCCTTTCCTTTACCTTTACTTCCTACTTCTCCCTTCCCTTTTTATTTTCTCACTTCTTCCCCCTTTTCCTGCCGTCCAGTCCTGTAGAGAAGCTTTTAGGCCCCACCGTTGACGACTTTGGCAACACACATGGCTTTCCCCGGACATTAATTGGATACCACCGCACTTGAGCTCTGTCGTAAAAGTGCACCGGTTTCAATATATTGGTAGAAGGGCCTTAGGGATGACAATAACCGGGTACCCTACTTGGAGAAAAGATCGGTTGCGTTTATGAGGGTTCCAGACGTAAAATTAACACTTTCCTGCATACAATTGATGCGATGACCTCTTCCGGCGATGCTCAATATAAAGGTTGTCATGTTAGCGTCTTGTGGAGCCACTCGTCGGAAGAGTTAACAGGAGCTTATGTGGTAGTACCAACTGTGATCACCCTGGGTCTATGATCTGAGTTCCATACTAATGAATGAAACCATTGTCACAGCTGACACCGTACTGCCAAACCTCACAGACAACTCAATGTCCGACCCCTCACAGGGCCGTAATATTGATAAGAGATGGAAATGGGTAAGGCCATCCAGCCCATTAATGGAAAAAGTCCAGGAAGTGGTGAGGTCCCATCCCCGCTTCCTGGTAATGTATTGAGTAGATGAAAATGAGAACCTCATGCGTGTCAACCCATTTGTCCTCAAAAGAGTGATAAGTGGAGCTGCCGAGTCTGGGGTTTCAATTAGAAAACTGCGTGATGGCATGATAATGTTCCAGACTGGCAATGAAATCCAGATGGCTAAAATAATAGCGATATCTGAGATACTGTTGAGCCCCCCGAATAATTTAAAGGTGAAGGTGAAACCGTATGGGTTCTTCAATGTTTGAAAGAGAATGGAATTTTAGGGGTTTTATGCTCGTGTAGAGTAAATTAAACTACTAATTTCTTCCCTAAATTCTTCAATCTTATGTTTGCAGGAGACCCACTTCCACCCTGCTGATCACCCGATGCATCTGGGGACGATGTATATCGTACCGACAAGCCATTCTTTGATCCGGCTAGCAGAGGTGTGGCTATATTCGCACGAAGCAATATATGCCATAAGAATGTTAATATTATATCTGATCTCCAAGTAATCGCTGTTCGAGTCTCTCTTTCTGTGGAAGTGGCAGTATGCTGCATCTACCTCCCACCAGGTGAACGTGTTTCCAGGAGGACTCTAGAGGCCCTCTTTATTCAACTTCCCACCCCCTATATCATCTTGGGGTACTTTAACGCGCATAACCTGGTGTGGGGGTCTAATTTTACAGACGCTCGTGGAAGGATGGCAAAGAATATTCTAGTCTCAGGTGACATGGTGCTACTAAACACCGGGACCCAGACACACTTCTCCACCTTTAATGGTGTATCCTCTGCCATCGACCTAGCCCTATGTAGCCCCGGGATTGCTGCTCACTTTCTTTGGGAGGTTCACTCGGACCTATGTGGCAGTGATCACCTTCCGATTCGGCTTTCAACACTTTAAGAGCCTCCCAGTATAGTACGAGTACCCCAATGGGTTCTTAAAGGTGATGAATGGGATAAATTCCGTGAGATCGCAGTTTTTGATAAACCCAATCTCCTGACGTCGATGTTAAGGCTAAGCATTTTACTTCGGTGGTTATCGTGGCGGCGAGGGCTTCCGTCTCTAAATCCTCGCAAAATTCGCGCCACCGTCCTGTTCTTTGGTGGAAAGAGGAGTGTCAGCTTGCTATTTCTGACCATCGAAGGGCCCTACGTATTTTTGATCGACGTCCTACTTTGGAAAATTTGAAGTGATTCCTGATTCTACGTGCTCGAGTTCGCCTTGTCATTCGAGAAAGCAGAATAGATTCCTGGAGATTGTTTATTTCTACCCTTACAATTTTCACTCCCACAACTAAGATTTGGGATAGTATTTATAAATTACACAGCAATAAAAATTTCATTAATAATATACCTGTCCTCATGTTTAACGGTTCGCTTGTCTCCTCCCCTGTGGAGTTCGTCAATGTATTGGGCTCGATGTTCCTCGCTATTTTTTAGCACTGGGAGCTACTCTAACGAGTTTTCGGTGCATAAGCGGAACATCGAGCGTCTTTCTATTTATTTTGGTCAAAGTTGGGGGGACGACTATAACTCCCCTTTTACTAAACAAGAGAAGACCTATGCCCTATCACAGGCGGGCAGCACAGCTTCCGGTCCAGATGACTTTCATAATCAAATGTTGCACCATACTCCCCTGCCGGGCAGGCATTTCTTTTGGACCTCTACAATAGTGTTTGGGAATCTCATCAGTTCCCAACACTATGAATATAAGCGACTGTTATTCCTATTCATAAAAGTATCCAAGATAAATTATATCCAACTAGCTATAGACCCATAGCCTTAACTAGTTGTGTATGCAAAATATTAGAGAAAATGTTTAATAAAAGGTTTATATGGTATTTAGAATCACGCAATCTACTATCTGATATGTAATGTATTTTCCGCCGAAACAGATCCACGGTGGATCACCTTGTTTTCCTTGAGACAGCAATTTGTGACGCCTTCCTCCATAAACAGCACCTCCTGGTTGTCTTCTTTGATTTGGAGAAGGCGTACAACACTACCTGGCGGTAGGGCATTTTTAAATACACTTTTTAATTGGGGGTTCCGAGGTTTTTATAAATAATTTTATGTCAGATAGACACTTCCAGGTAAGGTTAAATAATATCTTATCCGATGATTTTATTCAAGAAAATGGGGTGCCTCAGGGTAGTATTTTGAACTGTACGTTGTTCGCTATCGCAATAAACAGCATTGTGGACAACGTGCGCCTACCTGTACGTTAGTGTATTTTTGTGGCTGACTATGCAATTTATTGCATTTCATCGAGTCTCCACAGAGCTGAATGACAGATAAAACTCGCTGTAAGCAATCTATGGTTGTGGGCATCGCGTAGTGGCTTTTGCTTCTCTGCAGCCAAGACGACGGTCGTCCACTTCCATAGATTACGCGGAATACAGAATGCCCCAAGTATTTTAATGAACAACGTTGTTTTACCTGTCTCAGAGACTGTTAAAGGCTATCCGCACATCTCCAGGTCGAGTTTCTCCCTGGAAGATACGCCTTCCGAAATGATATTTTGATCTTGCCAAATTTCCCAAAGCGATCACCCCACATGTTATATATATATGAGAGGACCTTTAACGAGCTCCTGTCCACTCGCTTTCAGGGTTTTCAGCGCATCTACACGGATGGTTCAAAGTGTGAGGCGTCTGTGGGATGCACCTTTGTTGTAGAGGGAAATCATTTTAAATTTGGCTTTGTTTTTACGCTAGAACTATTCGCCATTTTTAAATCTTTATGTTTTGTTTATCGTAAGTGTCACCGTTCTGTTTTCATCTGCACGGATTCCATGAGTGCTTTGTTGGCATTGTCCACTCTCTACTCCTGGAATACCCTCGTGTAGATGATACATGAGCAAATTTTAAAAATTGATTCATTATCACCCGGCTCGCTTTTGCTGGATTCTTGATCATATTTGTCTTTCAGGAAATGAACTGGTGGACCAGGCAGCCAAGGGGGTGGTTCATTTCCTCCGGAGGCGAGTTTGGGTGTCATGTTCTTAGACCTGAAGGCTTATGTTTGGCTTAGGGTCTTACGTATCTGGCACGAGCATTGGGCTTCAACCCTGCTCAGAACAAGCTGTGTTCCATAAGGAACGGTGTGTCGCGGTGGCCCTCTTTTATACGAATGTCTAGAAAAGAGGTCATCGTGACAAGGCTCCGCGTCGGACACACATCATTGACCCATGGGTTTTTATTGAGAGGGGATTTACTTCCAGTATGTGAGTTTTGCGATGCTCCTCTGAGTGTGTATCACGTTTTGGTGGAGTGTCGTAAATATGCTCCTATCCTCCTAGCTCTTGTTTTAAAATGTGACTTGCGTTATTTTTTACGTGATAGCGTGGATAGAGTTATCTATTCATTCCGTTTTATACGACAGGCGGATCTTTTTAATGCCAAATTAGTCACTTTCATAAGGTGGATCCTTTAAAGTTTATCTCATTGGAATTATTTTTAACTCTTTTAGCATATTTTAATATGCTCGTTTTTCTCTTTAAAATATTTGATTTTAATATGTTTTGTCTTTTCAAGGTATTATTATTTTAGTATGTTTTGTCATTTTAACATGTTATATTTTTATATGTTTGTTCTGTTCTTTTAATGTAGTGTATACGACTGTGATTTTTTATTAGCGGGTATAGCACTCAAAATACTTTAATTGCCCATTTGAGCATCCCATGGAGTGTTTAAAATGGGTATTTCTCATTTTTTAGTTTTTTTTAATATACATACTTTTATTATTTTATATAGTTTTTATTTTTGTATCAACCTGCTTATTTTAACAGTTGTACTATTTACTATTTCGTTTCTCCTTAGGGATTTCACTTTGTTTTTATATTTCAAGGCCCAAATGACCTCATTGTGTCGATGGACCTCTAAACAATAATAATAATAATAATAATAATAATAATTCTTAAACTGAATTGTTGACCTTTTTATTGTTGGAAACTAGAAGGTTTACAGTAAGTAAACATATTGACACATATGCAATATTTTACTAATAATATATTAGGCATGTATGTAGATCACAATATTAAACAATTACTATAACACGTCTACTCCCATGATGTCCATGTTTAAGTCTTGTTTACTTTCCATGACAATTCAGATATTCATCCTTCTTACAGCACACAATCAACCTATATATCCTTGTAAACATTTTCATATAAAATTCAAAATACATCCAACGTTGGGTACATCAATCCTTGTGGACTTCCGAAGTTTTGGAACAGTAGGACATAAATATTGGCTTAAAATACCACGCAAAAGTCGTTTGAAAATATTTGTATTTACATTAAAAATTACAAAAGAAAGAAAACCCCATAAAACAAACCTTCTTGTAACCTTCTTGTACATCACTTATCGTCAGTGTTTGTTGACTTTTATCAGATTAGATTGGTAAATTATTAAATTAAATTGAAATTATTAAACTACTTTTTTTTTTATAAAAAGTTATACAAGTAATTATTTAGAAATATAAATCAATTTAGCTCATCTTCATTACTAGTCATATTGAAGAGCTGAGATTAAGCTACTATTTAAAAATATCTCGAAAATTTGTTTCTATTCAAACTCTGAATTAAATGAGCCCATTGTATCCTCACACTGTGAATAATTCTTCACAAATTACTATGCCATCTTAAATAGATTCACCGTCCGATTCAGAATGTTCATCTGCAGTGATCACACCCTCTTCTGTAGGTAGCAAATCAATTAAATATGCCGATGATGCAATATTAGGCAGCTGAGTCCCAACGTATTTTAGGAGTAGAACTTTGATGTCACAGAATTTCTTGGGGTTGAGCGGCACGCCCAAAATTTTTGTATTTGCTTTTATTTCTTCTATGTGTTTCGCTCTTTTGACAATGCTTCTCGATACTGTGAAGTATGCAGCTTCCCCCCGCACAAATACTTTTCTTGTCTTGCTGCCCCTTGTCAAACAAAAACGTTTTGCAGGAGCATATTTGATATGCCTTTTTTTAATCATGTAATCGGTCGAATCTTTCCAGTCTCGGAAATTGAAATCCATCTTAGGTCTCCGAACTGTACCAAACTTCTCAAAAATTGGTAAGTATCAGGTAATATAATGGTGTCTTTTTCTTTACCTGCCGTTCAATGTTTACAAAAACCCTGTCTTGTGGAATGAAAGAATAGCCAGGGGCAGGAAACTATAATAAACTGTATAACACTCTTGACATGGCTTGGTGTATTTGCGACCAGCCATTCAGTAGTATAGAGATCATTGTGGAATTCTTGTTTTGGCCTCCATAACTGTCAACAAACAGTCTGACAGTGTGAATATGACTAATAAACTCTGTGTTCATAAGTATGTTGTGAACACATAACGCAATCTCATTGGATTCTTTTTTCCGTCTATCTCGGTCCATGTGTAGATGAAAGTGTTCTCTGGTGATTGAGGATCCTTGGAGGTCCCCTGGCACATCTTAAAATTATAAACACACTAGTGGATCGTTGCAGCGACGCCTGCATATTATTGCACTAAAATGTACTCTAGATTTTTTATTGGGAAAAAATATATATAATATGACCTCACTTAACTTTTTAATTATCAGTTTACTCGTCAAAGGCTATAAAATGACATGGATATTTAGCTTTCGTTGTTTGATTTGAATCAAAGCTTATATTTTCCCTCTTCCGTTCACAATGATAAATTTAAAACAAACCCTCTCGTTTCACTAAACCACTTAAGTAATAATTATTATAGTGAGTATACAGGACTTGCTTGAAGTGAAAGGCAACACTTGTTCAGACGTAGACATTTATTTGGAGGAAATTTTACAGCAATTATAATCGGCGCAAATAACTAACAACAATGATAGTGTTCGGTGAGAGAAAAAAAAAGATAGTTCAATGTTGCCACACTATACAAACAACAATTACATCAAAAACAAAAAACACAATATTTAACATTGCAACACTGCCACCCTCCCTCAATGTTAAAATTCTTACAAACAGAACAATACTACAAAAAAAAAAACCACAGCTTATACAATCCTAAACTATGCTTAAACTTATCGAATTTAATTCTATCCAGTTGTTTTGTGAAAATATCCGCTACTTGTTCATTTGTACTAATATACTCAACACTTACAACATTACTGTTTACTTTTCTAACAAAATTTACCTTGATATCAACATGTTTCAATTTATGATGAAATTGTGAATTTTTACAAAGCTTAATCACCGACTGATTATTCTCAAACAACTTAACACAAACACTTTTGCTTTCTAAGCTTTCAAAGAAATTTCTCAGCTAACATGCTTCACTAACAGCTAAACTTAAAGCAACATATTCAGATTCAGTAGACGATAAGGCAACTGTAGCATGTTTGCGAGAAACCCATGAAATGGTACAACCATAAATTTGGAAAACATAGCCTCCAGTCGACCTTCGATCATATTTATTGCCTGCCCAATCAGAATCAACAAAACCAACAATATCTTTATTTTTACCTCTCTTAAAAACTAAACATATATCTAGGGTACCTTTTACATAGCGTAATACTCTCTTGAGAGCTACCCATAAGTCATTACTAGCGCAAGACTGGTGTCTACTTAAAATGCTTATTAAAAGACATAGATTAGGTCTTGAACACAACATTGCATACATTAAAGAATCAATTACTGACCTGCATCTACTTTCTATTTCCTGGCTTTCAGAATGATCTCTTTTTTAACAAACTGTACCCCCCTGCGGGACGGGGTTTAGAATAGTCCCGCAGTAACCCCTGCTTGTCGTAAGAAGCGACTAAGAGGGGAGGTTTCTGTGCAGGACGTACCTCGTGTGGGACAAACCTATCCTATATCTTTCCTTTCACATCATTTTCTTCTTCCTTCACTTTCCCCCTTTTTTTCACTCTTCCCCCTTCGCTTTATCTACCCTTACCTTTTCTTCCTTTCCCCCACCGTTCATCCTGCACAGAGGCCTTTGGCCTTTCCGTTGACGACCTTGGCAACTAACCCGGCTCTTCTCTGTTTATTATTGGATACCATTGCCTTGAGCTCCCGAATGAAAGTGCGCCGGTTGTAATATCTTGGTAGAAGGGCCTTAGGGATGACAACCGGGTACCCTACCTTGAGAAAAGACCGGTTGCGTTCATGAGGGTCCCGGACGTAAAATTAGCACTTTCCTGCATACACTTGCTGCGGTGACCTCTCTTCCGGCGATGCTCCATATGAAGGTTGTCATGTCTAGCGTCGTATGGAGCCTCTCGTCGGAAGAGTTAACAGGGCCCTATGTGGTAGAACCAACTGGGATCAACCTGGGTCTACGATCCAAGTACTTTTGCAGGTTGTCCTCCCACTCATGATTGAGTCTCTTGTCACAGCTGACACCTTACTGTCCGCTGGCACCGTACTGCCAAGTTCTGCTGGCATCTTACTGCCCGGCCCCTCACAGGGCCGTATTAATGATAAGAGGCGGAAACGGGTAAGGCCGTCCAGCCCTGTTTTGATGAAAAGCCAGGAAGTGGTGAGGCCCCAGCCCCGCTTCCTGGTGATGTCTCGAGTGGATGAAAGTGAAGATCTGAAACGTGTCAGCCCATTTATCCTCGAAAGAGTGATAAATGGAGCAGCGAAATCGGAAGTTTCAATAAGGAAACTGCGTGATGGCACCATCATGATTCAGACCACGACTGACACACAGTCTTCAAATATAATGGCCATCTCCGAAATACCGTTGAGCAATACGACTCATATACCGGTGAAGGTGGAGCCCCACAGGTTCCTCAATGTTTGCAAGGGAGTGGTCACTTGTTATGACCTCGACTGCGTAGGCATTGAGGATATCTGTGAGGAGCTTTCCCCTCAGCATGTCACCGAGGTCTACCGTATCATTACCAAAAAGAACGGACAAGAAAAGAAGACGCATACGTATATCCTCACATTTGCGACTCCTACCCTTCCGAAGGAGGTCCGAGCAGGCTTCCACGTGCTCAGGGTCCGGCCGTATGTCCCTAACCCTCGGCGCTGTTTTCAGTGCCAGGAATTTGGGCATACGAAGCTGCGATGCCGTGGTAAGCCAACCTGTGCGGATTGTGGACAGGAGGCTCACGAAACACCATGCGAGTCTCCTAAATACTGCGTCAACTGCAAGGGTCCGCATTCCGCCTGGTCTCGGGCCTGTCCAAAATGGAAGGTAGAGAAGAAAGTCCTGGAGATACAATCTGAAAAGAAGATTTCATATGCCCAGGCACGCAAGGAATACGTATCAAGTCAAGCTCCGGTATTTCAAACTTCATATAGCCGGATTGTCAGTCAAAATATAAACTGTCCCAACTGCCATTGCGCAGTTAATATTGCTAAGGAGCCAACGCGACCAGTGCCATTGGTCTCTTCTCGAGACATTTATGTTGATTCCGCGCCAACTTCTGTGGCGCCTAAATTTTTAAAGGAGGCCAAACCGCCACAACGATCGTCTCCCCCACCTATACCACCGTGGAGACCTCCTCGAGGAACTCCCCCGAGCCCACCTCGGGGAACACCCCCGAGCCCGCCACGGGGAACACCCCCGAGCCCGCCTCGGGGAACACCCCCGAGCCCGCCACGGGAAACCCCCCCGGGCCCGCCTCGGGGCATTAAAACAAGGGCGGCCGTTGTTGAGCCTCTCACACCCACCTCTGGGCTTCCGGAGGTGGGGACGAGTTGCGGAACAGGTGAGGCCGCTAAGGCGAGTCCCACTGGTGCCTTGAAGAAGGACCAGCGAGAGACCGCCGAAAATTTTTTTATTAAAAAAGCGTCGAAGGCCTTAAAGCCTTCGAAAGAGGATCCGACTACCCAGTCTCTCCAAAATAAGCCGAAGCCTCTCCTGAAGCGAGAGGTACAGGAGAGACTGGGAAAGGCAAGAGGGCCTAAAAAGGGCCTCAACAAATTTTTATTCTTAAAGGATAGTGAAATGGATTGCGAGGATAATTAAATTTCATACTAATAACTTATGTCGCTACTACAATGGAATTGTAGGGGTTTCTATGCTCGTGTAGAGGATATCAAACTAATAATTTCTTCCCTGCATCCTTCCATCTTGTGCTTGCAGGAGACCCACTTCCGCCCAACTGACAACCCGATGCTTCGTGGGTACGATGTGTATCGTACCGACAAGCCTTTCTTTGATCGGGCTAGCGGAGGTGTGGCTATATTCGCACGAAGTACTATATATCATAAGAATATTAATATTGTTTCTGATCTCCAAGTGATTGCTGTCAGAGTCTCCCTTCCTATGGAGGTAACGTATGCTGCATCTACCTCCCGCCAGGTGAACGTGTTTCCAAGAGGACACTAGAGGCCCTCTTTATACAACTTCCCGCCCCCTATATCATCTTGGGGGACTTTAACGCGCATAACCTTGTGTGGGGGTCTAATTTTACAGACGCCCGCGGGAGGATGGTAGAGGATATTCTTGTCTCGGGAAACCTGGTGTTAATGAACACCGGGACCCAGACACACTTCTCCACCTTTAATGGTGTATCCTCTGCCATCGACCTAGCCCTATGTAGCCCCGGGATTGCTGCTCACTACCTTTGGGAGGTTCACTCGGACCTATGTGGCAGCGATCACTTTCCCATTCTGCTTTCAAAAATCCAAGATCCTCCCAGTACAGCACGGTTACCCCAATGGGTTCTTAAACGTGCTAACTGGGATAAATTCCGCGAGCTCGCCGTATTCGACGAACCCCATTCTCCCGACGTCGATGTAAAGGCTGGGCAATTCACTTCGACGGTCATAGCGGCGGCGAGGGCATCCATCCCTAAATCCTCGCCAAACCCGCGCCACCGTCCTGTTCCCTGGTGGAACGAGGAGTGCCGGCTTGCTATTTCTAACCGTCGAAGAGCCCTGCGTATCTTTAATCGACGTCCTACTTCGGAGAATCTGGAGTCATTCCGGATTCTACGTGCTAGAGCTCGCCGTATTATTCGAGAAAGCAGAAGAGAGTCTTGGAGACAGTTTATTTCTACCCTTACTATTTCCACTCCCACAACCAAGGTTTGGGATCACATTCGTAAAGTACGTAGTAGCAAAAATACCATTTATAATATACCCGCACTCATGTCTAACGGTTCACTTGTCTCCTCCCCTATGGAGGTCGCCAATGTATTGGCCTCGATGTTCGCCGCTATTTCTAGCACTGCGAGCTACTCTAACGAGTTCGTGGTGCATAAGCGCAGCATCGAGCGCCTTACTATTGATTTTGGCCAAAGTCGGGGGGAGGATTATAACTCCCCCTTTACTAAAGAGGAACTTACCTATGCCCTGTCCCAGGCGGGCAATACAACTTCTGGCCCTGACGATATCCATTACGAAATGTTGCGCCAACTGTCCCCTGCTGGACGGGCGTTCCTCTTAGACCTCTACAATTGTGTTTGGGAATCTCGTCAATTCCCAACACTGTGGAGGCAAGCAACCGTTATCCCAATATATAAAAGTGGCAAGGATAAATTAGAGCCAACTAGTTATAGACCGATAGCCTTAACTAGTTGTGTATGCAAAATATTAGAGAAAATGATCAATAAAAGATTTATATGGTATCTAGAATCCCGCAATCTACTATCCAATATGCAATGTGGCTTTCGCCGTAACCGATCCACGGTGGATCACCTTGTTCGCCTTGAGACAGCAGCTCGTGACGCTTTCCTCCATAAACAGCACCTCTTGGCTGTCTTTTTTGATTTGGAGAAGGCTTACGACACCACCTGGCGGTACGGCATTTTAAAAACCATGTTTAATTGGGGGTTCCGGGGGAACCTCCCTATTTTTATATCTAATTTTATGTCTGATAGACACTTCCGGGTAAGGTTAAACAACACCTTATCCGATGATCTTATTCAAGAAAATGGGGTGCCTCAGGGTAGTATTTTAAGCACTACGTTATTCGCTATCGCGATAAATAGCATCCTGGACAACGTGCACGTACCTGTCCGTTCATGTCTTTTTGTGGATGACTACGCAATTTATTGCAGTTCATCAAGTCTCCACAGGGCTGAACGACAGATACAACTCGCTGTAAACAATATATGGTTGTGGGCATCTCGTAATGGCTTTCGTTTCTCTGCGGCCAAGACGACTGTCGTCCACTTCCATAGATTACGTGGAATACAGCCAGCCCCCAATATTTTAATGAACAACGTTGTTTTACCTGTCTCCGAGACCGTAAGGTTCCTGGGACTTTTATTCGATTTTAAACTAACTTGGATCCCCCACATCAAAGACCTGAAAGCGAGGTGTATTAAAGCTTTGAATTTACTTAAAGTTGTGAGTGGTCGCTCTTGGGGTGCTGATAGGGAAACCTTGATGCGTCTCTATAGAGCCTTGGTGAGATCAAAACTTGATTACGGCAGTTTTGTATATGGTTCCGCTAGACCCTCGGCGTTAAAGATGCTCGATAGCGTCCACCATGCTGGCATTCGACTGGCTACTGGTGCTTTTCGTACCAGTCCAGTCGTCAGCATCTGTGCTGACGCCGGTGAGCCCCCTCTTTCTTACCGGCGGTCTTACCTCCTGGCATCTTACGTGTCGAAACTGCATTGCATGCCAAATAATGTTGCTTACCGATCTGTATTTCATCCCCCTAACCGTGTCTTGTATGAAACTAAATGGCGTAGTACAAGGCCGGTTGGGATCCGGATGCTATCTGTTTTCGACACGTGTGGGATAGTTTTGCCAAAGGCTATCCCCACATCACCAGGTCGAGTTTCTCCCTGGAAAATACACCCTCCGAAATGCCATTTTGATCTTGCCAAGTTCCCTAAAGCGACCACCCCAAACTTTGTATATGAGAGGACTTTTAATGAGCTCCTCTCCACTCGCTTTCACGGATTTGAGCGCATCTACACTGATGGCTCTAAATCTGGAGTCTCCGTGGGATGTGCTTTTGTTGTGGAAGGATCCAATTTTAAATTTGGTTTACCTAATGAAACCAGTGTTTTTACAGCTGAATTATATGCCATTTTTAAATCTTTGTGTTTTGTTTACCGAAGTAGTCACCCTTCTGTCCTCATCTGCACGGATTCCATGAGTGCTCTGTTGGCATTGTCCACTCTCTACTTGTGGAATCCTCTCGTGCAGATGATTCACGAACAAATTTTAAAAATTGATTCATTAAGCACCCGGCTCGCCTTTTGCTGGATTCCTGGTCACGCTGGTCTTCCAGGAAATGAACTGGCGGACCAGGCAGCCAAGGAGGCAGCACGTATGCCCCCGGAGGCGAGTTTGGGTGTCATGTTTTTAGATCTAAAGGGTTATGTTCGGCGTGGAGTCTTACGCACCTGGCACGAGCAGTGGGTCTCGACCCCTGCTCAGAACAAGCTGCGGTCCATCAGGGACGGTGTGTCGCGGTGGCCCTCTTCTATACGAAAGTCTAGAAGAGAGGAGGTCATCGTGACGAGACTCCGCGTCGGGCATACTTCATTGACCCATAGTTTTTTACTAAGAGGGGATCCACCTCCAGTGTGTGAGTTTTGTGATACTCCCCTTAGTGTGCATCACATTTTGGTGGAGTGTCGCAAACTAGCCCCTATCCGTCTGGCTCTTGATTTTAAAGGCGACTTACGTTTTTTATTACGCGATAGTGCGGATGGAGTTATTTGTTTACTCCGTTTTATACGCCAAGCGGATCTTTTTAATGCCATTTGAGTCACTTTTATAAAGTGGCTCTTTTGGATATTATCTCATTCCCCTCGCTTTATCTACCCTTACCTTTTCTTCCTTTCCCCCACCGTTCATCCTGCACAGAGGCCTTTGGCCTTTCCGTTGACGACCTTGGCAACTAACCCGGCTCTTCTCTGTTTATTATTGGATACCATTGCCTTGAGCTCCCGAATGAAAGTGCGCCGGTTGTAATATCTTGGTAGAAGGGCCTTAGGGATGACAACCGGGTACCCTACCTTGAGAAAAGACCGGTTGCGTTCATGAGGGTCCCGGACGTAAAATTAGCACTTTCCTGCATACACTTGCTGCGGTGACCTCTCTTCCGGCGATGCTCCATATGAAGGTTGTCATGTCTAGCGTCGTATGGAGCCTCTCGTCGGAAGAGTTAACAGGGCCCTATGTGGTAGAACCAACTGGGATCAACCTGGGTCTACGATCCAAGTACTTTTGCAGGTTGTCCTCCCACTCATGATTGAGTCTCTTGTCACAGCTGACACCTTACTGTCCGCTGGCACCGTACTGCCAAGTTCTGCTGGCATCTTACTGCCCGGCCCCTCACAGGGCCGTATTAATGATAAGAGGCGGAAACGGGTAAGGCCGTCCAGCCCTGTTTTGATGAAAAGCCAGGAAGTGGTGAGGCCCCAGCCCCGCTTCCTGGTGATGTCTCGAGTGGATGAAAGTGAAGATCTGAAACGTGTCAGCCCATTTATCCTCGAAAGAGTGATAAATGGAGCAGCGAAATCGGAAGTTTCAATAAGGAAACTGCGTGATGGCACCATCATGATTCAGACCACGACTGACACACAGTCTTCAAATATAATGGCCATCTCCGAAATACCGTTGAGCAATACGACTCATATACCGGTGAAGGTGGAGCCCCACAGGTTCCTCAATGTTTGCAAGGGAGTGGTCACTTGTTATGACCTCGACTGCGTAGGCATTGAGGATATCTGTGAGGAGCTTTCCCCTCAGCATGTCACCGAGGTCTACCGTATCATTACCAAAAAGAACGGACAAGAAAAGAAGACGCATACGTATATCCTCACATTTGCGACTCCTACCCTTCCGAAGGAGGTCCGAGCAGGCTTCCACGTGCTCAGGGTCCGGCCGTATGTCCCTAACCCTCGGCGCTGTTTTCAGTGCCAGGAATTTGGGCATACGAAGCTGCGATGCCGTGGTAAGCCAACCTGTGCGGATTGTGGACAGGAGGCTCACGAAACACCATGCGAGTCTCCTAAATACTGCGTCAACTGCAAGGGTCCGCATTCCGCCTGGTCTCGGGCCTGTCCAAAATGGAAGGTAGAGAAGAAAGTCCTGGAGATACAATCTGAAAAGAAGATTTCATATGCCCAGGCACGCAAGGAATACGTATCAAGTCAAGCTCCGGTATTTCAAACTTCATATAGCCGGATTGTCAGTCAAAATATAAACTGTCCCAACTGCCATTGCGCAGTTAATATTGCTAAGGAGCCAACGCGACCAGTGCCATTGGTCTCTTCTCGAGACATTTATGTTGATTCCGCGCCAACTTCTGTGGCGCCTAAATTTTTAAAGGAGGCCAAACCGCCACAACGATCGTCTCCCCCACCTATACCACCGTGGAGACCTCCTCGAGGAACTCCCCCGAGCCCACCTCGGGGAACACCCCCGAGCCCGCCACGGGGAACACCCCCGAGCCCGCCTCGGGGAACACCCCCGAGCCCGCCACGGGAAACCCCCCCGGGCCCGCCTCGGGGCATTAAAACAAGGGCGGCCGTTGTTGAGCCTCTCACACCCACCTCTGGGCTTCCGGAGGTGGGGACGAGTTGCGGAACAGGTGAGGCCGCTAAGGCGAGTCCCACTGGTGCCTTGAAGAAGGACCAGCGAGAGACCGCCGAAAATTTTTTTATTAAAAAAGCGTCGAAGGCCTTAAAGCCTTCGAAAGAGGATCCGACTACCCAGTCTCTCCAAAATAAGCCGAAGCCTCTCCTGAAGCGAGAGGTACAGGAGAGACTGGGAAAGGCAAGAGGGCCTAAAAAGGGCCTCAACAAATTTTTATTCTTAAAGGATAGTGAAATGGATTGCGAGGATAATTAAATTTCATACTAATAACTTATGTCGCTACTACAATGGAATTGTAGGGGTTTCTATGCTCGTGTAGAGGATATCAAACTAATAATTTCTTCCCTGCATCCTTCCATCTTGTGCTTGCAGGAGACCCACTTCCGCCCAACTGACAACCCGATGCTTCGTGGGTACGATGTGTATCGTACCGACAAGCCTTTCTTTGATCGGGCTAGCGGAGGTGTGGCTATATTCGCACGAAGTACTATATATCATAAGAATATTAATATTGTTTCTGATCTCCAAGTGATTGCTGTCAGAGTCTCCCTTCCTATGGAGGTAACGTATGCTGCATCTACCTCCCGCCAGGTGAACGTGTTTCCAAGAGGACACTAGAGGCCCTCTTTATACAACTTCCCGCCCCCTATATCATCTTGGGGGACTTTAACGCGCATAACCTTGTGTGGGGGTCTAATTTTACAGACGCCCGCGGGAGGATGGTAGAGGATATTCTTGTCTCGGGAAACCTGGTGTTAATGAACACCGGGACCCAGACACACTTCTCCACCTTTAATGGTGTATCCTCTGCCATCGACCTAGCCCTATGTAGCCCCGGGATTGCTGCTCACTACCTTTGGGAGGTTCACTCGGACCTATGTGGCAGCGATCACTTTCCCATTCTGCTTTCAAAAATCCAAGATCCTCCCAGTACAGCACGGTTACCCCAATGGGTTCTTAAACGTGCTAACTGGGATAAATTCCGCGAGCTCGCCGTATTCGACGAACCCCATTCTCCCGACGTCGATGTAAAGGCTGGG
Source organism: Timema cristinae (assembly GCA_039000515.1). Classification (NCBI taxonomy): domain Eukaryota; kingdom Metazoa; phylum Arthropoda; class Insecta; order Phasmatodea; family Timematidae; genus Timema; species Timema cristinae. The sequence goes on from JBCFYV010002255.1 coordinate 28,909,341, forward strand.
CAATTCACTTCGACGGTCATAGCGGCGGCGAGGGCATCCATCCCTAAATCCTCGCCAAACCCGCGCCACCGTCCTGTTCCCTGGTGGAACGAGGAGTGCCGGCTTGCTATTTCTAACCGTCGAAGAGCCCTGCGTATCTTTAATCGACGTCCTACTTCGGAGAATCTGGAGTCATTCCGGATTCTACGTGCTAGAGCTCGCCGTATTATTCGAGAAAGCAGAAGAGAGTCTTGGAGACAGTTTATTTCTACCCTTACTATTTCCACTCCACAACCAAGGTTTGGGATCACATTCGTAAAGTACGTAGTAGCAAAAATACCATTTATAATATACCCGCACTCATGTCTAACGGTTCACTTGTCTCCTCCCCTATGGAGGTCGCCAATGTATTGGCCTCGATGTTCGCCGCTATTTCTAGCACTGCGAGCTACTCTAACGAGTTCGTGGTGCATAAGCGCAGCATCGAGCGCCTTACTATTGATTTTGGCCAAAGTCGGGGGGAGGATTATAACTCCCCCTTTACTAAAGAGGAACTTACCTATGCCCTGTCCCAGGCGGGCAATACAACTTCTGGCCCTGACGATATCCATTACGAAATGTTGCGCCAACTGTCCCCTGCTGGACGGGCGTTCCTCTTAGACCTCTACAATTGTGTTTGGGAATCTCGTCAATTCCCAACACTGTGGAGGCAAGCAACCGTTATCCCAATATATAAAAGTGGCAAGGATAAATTAGAGCCAACTAGTTATAGACCGATAGCCTTAACTAGTTGTGTATGCAAAATATTAGAGAAAATGATCAATAAAAGATTTATATGGTATCTAGAATCCCGCAATCTACTATCCAATATGCAATGTGGCTTTCGCCGTAACCGATCCACGGTGGATCACCTTGTTCGCCTTGAGACAGCAGCTCGTGACGCTTTCCTCCATAAACAGCACCTCTTGGCTGTCTTTTTTGATTTGGAGAAGGCTTACGACACCACCTGGCGGTACGGCATTTTAAAAACCATGTTTAATTGGGGGTTCCGGGGGAACCTCCCTATTTTTATATCTAATTTTATGTCTGATAGACACTTCCGGGTAAGGTTAAACAACACCTTATCCGATGATCTTATTCAAGAAAATGGGGTGCCTCAGGGTAGTATTTTAAGCACTACGTTATTCGCTATCGCGATAAATAGCATCCTGGACAACGTGCACGTACCTGTCCGTTCATGTCTTTTTGTGGATGACTACGCAATTTATTGCAGTTCATCAAGTCTCCACAGGGCTGAACGACAGATACAACTCGCTGTAAACAATATATGGTTGTGGGCATCTCGTAATGGCTTTCGTTTCTCTGCGGCCAAGACGACTGTCGTCCACTTCCATAGATTACGTGGAATACAGCCAGCCCCCAATATTTTAATGAACAACGTTGTTTTACCTGTCTCCGAGACCGTAAGGTTCCTGGGACTTTTATTCGATTTTAAACTAACTTGGATCCCCCACATCAAAGACCTGAAAGCGAGGTGTATTAAAGCTTTGAATTTACTTAAAGTTGTGAGTGGTCGCTCTTGGGGTGCTGATAGGGAAACCTTGATGCGTCTCTATAGAGCCTTGGTGAGATCAAAACTTGATTACGGCAGTTTTGTATATGGTTCCGCTAGACCCTCGGCGTTAAAGATGCTCGATAGCGTCCACCATGCTGGCATTCGACTGGCTACTGGTGCTTTTCGTACCAGTCCAGTCGTCAGCATCTGTGCTGACGCCGGTGAGCCCCCTCTTTCTTACCGGCGGTCTTACCTCCTGGCATCTTACGTGTCGAAACTGCATTGCATGCCAAATAATGTTGCTTACCGATCTGTATTTCATCCCCCTAACCGTGTCTTGTATGAAACTAAATGGCGTAGTACAAGGCCGGTTGGGATCCGGATGCTATCTGTTTTCGACACGTGTGGGATAGTTTTGCCAAAGGCTATCCCCACATCACCAGGTCGAGTTTCTCCCTGGAAAATACACCCTCCGAAATGCCATTTTGATCTTGCCAAGTTCCCTAAAGCGACCACCCCAAACTTTGTATATGAGAGGACTTTTAATGAGCTCCTCTCCACTCGCTTTCACGGATTTGAGCGCATCTACACTGATGGCTCTAAATCTGGAGTCTCCGTGGGATGTGCTTTTGTTGTGGAAGGATCCAATTTTAAATTTGGTTTACCTAATGAAACCAGTGTTTTTACAGCTGAATTATATGCCATTTTTAAATCTTTGTGTTTTGTTTACCGAAGTAGTCACCCTTCTGTCCTCATCTGCACGGATTCCATGAGTGCTCTGTTGGCATTGTCCACTCTCTACTTGTGGAATCCTCTCGTGCAGATGATTCACGAACAAATTTTAAAAATTGATTCATTAAGCACCCGGCTCGCCTTTTGCTGGATTCCTGGTCACGCTGGTCTTCCAGGAAATGAACTGGCGGACCAGGCAGCCAAGGAGGCAGCACGTATGCCCCCGGAGGCGAGTTTGGGTGTCATGTTTTTAGATCTAAAGGGTTATGTTCGGCGTGGAGTCTTACGCACCTGGCACGAGCAGTGGGTCTCGACCCCTGCTCAGAACAAGCTGCGGTCCATCAGGGACGGTGTGTCGCGGTGGCCCTCTTCTATACGAAAGTCTAGAAGAGAGGAGGTCATCGTGACGAGACTCCGCGTCGGGCATACTTCATTGACCCATAGTTTTTTACTAAGAGGGGATCCACCTCCAGTGTGTGAGTTTTGTGATACTCCCCTTAGTGTGCATCACATTTTGGTGGAGTGTCGCAAACTAGCCCCTATCCGTCTGGCTCTTGATTTTAAAGGCGACTTACGTTTTTTATTACGCGATAGTGCGGATGGAGTTATTTGTTTACTCCGTTTTATACGCCAAGCGGATCTTTTTAATGCCATTTGAGTCACTTTTATAAAGTGGCTCTTTTGGATATTATCTCATATTGAGATCTTTTTAACGGTTTTATTACAATTTAACATGTTGTTTTGTCTTTTTAACGTATTATCATTTTAACATGTTTTGTCTTTTTAACGTGTTATGTTTTAATATGTTTGTTTTGTCTTTTTATTGGAGTGATACACTTGTGGTTTTTTTTAGCAGGTGTATCACTTAATTTATACCAAGAGTCCAATTGAGCACTCCTATGGAGTGTCTCAGATGGTGAATGTTTTATCTCTTTCCCCTATGGGGATCTTATTATGTTTTTAATATATTTCAAGGCCCTAATGACCTAGATGTGTCGATGGGCCGTTAAACAATAATAATAATAATAATAATAACAAACTGTAATCAAAGTTTTCTTCCATAGGCGTTACAACAGCCTTACAATCCAACATATTACACGATATCAACAATTTTTCCGGTAAGTACTCTGATTTATTACTATAGTTCTCTCCCTTGAACTTTGAGTTACATGCATTCCAAAATAATGTTTAATTTTACCCAAATACTTCATCTTAAACTGTGCATTTAACATTTGCTTTACATTATTTATCTCTTCAACAACAAATCATCGATTTATAGGAGTAAATATACTTTATACTCGCCTATAATTTTTATATACATACAGTATCATATTCACATCTCACAAAGCCTAACTTAGATATTACATCATGAAACTTTTTATTCCGATTTTTAGGTGAATCTTTTAAACCATATAATGATTTTTGTAACTCGTACACATTATTACCATTATCATTTTTATAACAAAAATACAAAGATATCACCATCAATGTATGCATACAAAAATGCACTGCAAACATCAAATTGATATACTGGTAAATTATATTAATTCAAAATGCTAAAAACATTCTTACTGAAATTAACCTCGCTACAGGATTATAAATTTCTGACAAAGACAAATCTTGTTTAAAACCTCTAGCTACTAATCTAGCCTTATGCGACACAATATTACCCTTTTCATCTTTCTTACGTTTAAAAACCCATTTACAATCAATAATATCACAATTATTTGGCTTCTCTAAGCTTATCCATGTATCAGTTTCTGTAAGTGCTCTCATTTCCGTGTCCATTGCTTGTTTCCAATTATTACTGTCACCACTTGATACAGCCTCTTCATATGTTACAGGATTTTCATCACCAACTTCTTCTTTACTCTCACTGATCACTTCTTCCTGCATGCATCTCCTCAGTTCCCAAATCCTGACTCTCCATTACTTGCTCCTCACATACTTCAGGTAGGTACTCCTATACTTGTTCCTCACTAACTTAATTTAGACATAGCTGTCTCTGTTCCTTATTTATATAAGAATCCTTTTCTTTGTCTTGCTGTGGTAAGAAGATTACATCTCTATGGATCTCCACATTATTTCTGTCAGATAAGTAACATCTTAATCCTTTAGTTTTATCAATATATCCCACAAATAAACCAATCCTATTCTTGGGATCAAACTTAAGCCTCTTCTGCTCAGGTATATGCACAGGCACTCTTGAACAAAATATTATAAAATACTCTTTGGCTGTTTCCTGACTATAAAAAGCTTCATAAGGCGTCTTTTCTTGTATACGACTAGGCCCTGTTCGGTTAATAGTATATGAAGCCGTGTTGATGGCTTCAGCCCAAAACTTCTTGTGCATATCAGCATCTTGCAACATGGCACGAGCAGCCTCCACTAATGTGCACATTCCTCGTTCGGCTCTGCCGTTTTGTTCTGGTGTGTACACTACACTTCTCTGATGAATTATGCCATGGGACTCCAACAAGAGTTTTAAATCTTCATTTACAAACTCTAAGCCATTATCAGTACGTAGGATCTTCAATTTACAACCTGTTTCTCTTTCCGATTTTAAAATATACTTTTCAATACATGTTTTTACTTCAGATTTATGTTTTAAGAAAAACACTGTGTGAAACGCCGAAAAGTCGTCTTTCAATAACAGAAAAAACCTGGATCCGCCTATGGATGTCTGCTCCATCGGTCCACAGACGTCGGCATGCACTAATTGCAATCTCTCAGTCGCTCGCGAACTGCTTATCAGGAATGAAATACGATGTTGTTTTCCCGACAAACAACCCTCACACACATAACCATCAATATTGTTAATAAAGTAAATATTGTTACGTTTTAACACTTCTTTTATTGTATAATAATTTTGATGAGCAAGTTTTTTATGTTTTTTTTTATGTTTTATGTTTTTTACTACCCACCTTTTGTGTCAAACAACAATTTGATTTGTCAAAACTGTCAAACTTGCGAGTGCGTTCCGGTACACCTAAAATGTCAGTTTGAGCATATTGTTCACTCAATAACGTAACTTCTTTATTGCACGTTCCTAGACTGTCTGTAAACATCATTTTATAGAGTTTGTTTTTAACACGTCTTACTAATGCACGAGTGACACCATCATTGTCCACAAATTTACAAAATGCACTATTTGATATTAGATAGAAACCCTTGTCCAACACACAACCTACTGAGAACAAATTAAACTTCAAATCAGGAACATATAACACATTTGATAAGGATGTTTTCAATTTATTCTTCCCATTCCAAGCACTCAGTATAACAGTACCAACTCCCATCACACTTAGTAATTTTCCATTGCCAACTTTAACCTTACCGGAGAGTGGTTTTTCAACTAAAGTCTTAAATAACAGCGTATCTCCACACATATGATCACTGGCACCTACGTACATGTACCAACAGCTTTCATAAACATTTTATTCATCATTTATAGCCATGAATGTATTTGATTCTGGTTTGCTTCCTTTACGGCCCTTTCCTTTATCTTTCAACTGTCTACACTTTTCCATTAAGTGACCTTTCTTCTTTCAATAATGACAGCTTCTCAATTCTTTCCCTTTATTTTTGTAGCAATCTCTTGACAAATGGCCTACCTTCCCACAGGTATAACATTTTCTTGAATGATTGTCTACACTGGCACTCACAAGAACCCATTCTCTCTTCTTCCAGTAATAAACGAGAAGTCAATTCCTTCATATTTTGTTTCTCTGATGGCACAGACTCCCATGCTGATCGGAAATACCTGTACTTCTCTGGTAAACTCATAAGTAGCTTGGTAATAACCATTTTCTCAGAAACAGGTTTACCTGCCTGTTTTAACTTGTTTCTTATTTCTTCTAATTTTGACAGGAAGACTGACATGGAACTGTCCTCTAATTGCAACATGAAGAATTTTTGCTGCAATAGGTGCACGCTGACCACCAATTCTTTGTCATAGACAGACTTTGGCTTACTCCACATATCCAGAGCAGTGCTACAAGATAATAAGTGTCAGCGGCCCTGGTTCCATCCTCATCACAATAATCTCCTGAGCCCTCGCATCGTTGCTTATCCATTCTGGTTGGCTTTTCACATCTTCTAGCTTGACTTTCCCTCCCACAACAATATCATATAATCCCTTGCCTCAAAGAATGACTTCCATTTGGAAGTCCCGTACTGCCCAATTTTCACCACCGTTTAATCTTAAGCTGTGATGTAAGTTTTGGTCGTCCATCTTGAACAAAATTGCCGTCTCTGTATTTGTCTTCACCAATAAAAACTCCCAATACTCAAAATAACACAGAGTTTAACCGTTTTCCCGATTCCTTTTTCTTAACCTCAAAAAAATCTTCTTAATGCCACGCGCTGGAAAAACAGTGTCTAGTGTTCTTCAGTGTTCCTGGGCCCATAATCTATGGTGAGTAGATAGGACTTGCTTGCAGTGAAAGGCGACACTTGTTCAGACGTAGACATTAATTTTGAGGAAATTATACAGCAATTATAATCGGCGCAAATGACTAACAAACTCACAACAATGGTAGTGTTTGGTGAGAGAACAAAAAAACAATGGTTCAATGTTGCCACACTACACACACAACAATTACATAAAAAACAAAAAACAATATTTAACATTGAAACACTGACAAAATCACAAATACTAAAGTTTCTAATATTAATTATTTATTTACTTATTTATTACTTATATTTATACTTTATACTATTATACTACTATTACTTATTATATTATTTATACTTAAAATTACCTATTTATTTACAATTAAAATATATATAATATATAATTTACGTACCTTTATTCCACTATGTTAAATTTTCTTTTTATATTTTAATTCATAAACTGCCAGCCCACCATGATTTTTTTTGGGTAGGTAATCTTAACGCTATCTGCTTTAAAGAGAGGTTTATTTCGGAACCGTTATGACCTTAGTTTATTTTATGTTCTTGGACGCTTACAACATCTGGCTGTCATTTGAAGAATTAATTGCCTCTAGCGGAAAAGATTATTCTCGTTTAGATTTTGGTGCGTAATTTAAATTCATTTTAAAGATGATTTATGTTTATTTGTCAAATTATAATATTAAGTTATTTTTATAATAATACTTTCACTGTCTAAAGAGTTAAGACTATTTTTTTGTTATAAATCTCGGGAGCTAGTTTTTTTCTTAGCCGAAAATTATAAAAAAAAAGTTTTTGGATTGATAGGTTTTTGTTTTGTAGACTCTCTACAAAATTGTAAGAAAGATAAGGAAGGACCCAATTTGGGCCGTCCTTTAATATTGAATTTTTGAAGTGACTTATCACTTTCAGTCATAAAAACTTTGCCATAAGTAAGGGTTGACCTTCAAGGAAGGGTAAATGTGAGTTTTCACGAATATATTACACAATATAAACAATATAATATAATATAATATAATATAATACAGTTTCATTTTGTACAAAAATTGCACATTTAATCTTTTGGGGTATCAAAACCAGTGAAATCCGCATAATTCCAAGATGAACAGGGAACACGTCTGTTCCACATTTCCTTGTCTCATCCTACTTCTTCACAGATACAACACAATCTATTGGTTTCTTTGCCCATTTTTGCTAGGACCGCGTCGTCCATCTCGTCATAGCTTAGTGTGGATCTGTCTGCTTCACATGACTTGGATGTTGGTTGCTTCTTTATTTTATTTTACCTTTACTCTTCTTGTATTGTGATGATTGGCCGAAGCACCTTCGCACCACATTTCCAGATTTATTTCTCATCTCTGATTTTTTTTTTTCTTCCTTAATTCTTTTCTTACCTTGAGCTACTTCTAATTTTCGTTTCACTGGTATGCTGGTTAGCATTTCCGAGTGTTGTTTTCTACATAGCTTTATTCCTAGCCCTACTTTATGTTCAATCTTTCTTTTGAAATTGGTGAAATAGTGAAAAATAAATTAGTTTTATATGTTGATGGTCCAGGATTTTGAACAGGTTCTGCATATGGATGTCCATCGGTCCCACAATCTTTCTGTGGTCTGGCTTTATCGATGGATGTATGCTGATGTTCGGGGTGGTCAGGAATTCGTGCAGAAATGGGAGTTACGGATTCAGGTGAAACTTCATTTGTGAACTGTCTTACTTCGTTAGCAGAGGTAAAATTTTCTTCGCTAAATTTATCATAGTTGAATGGAAATATTCCAGCAGATCGAAAACCTGAAACTGCCTTCTCCATGGTGGCGATTTAAACGAAAGTTTTATTTAAAAGCTCTGTTATGTCATATTCGGTAAATATTTTCATGGCCAGTAGTGAATAAATAAAGGTCATATTCCCTGTAAAGTGCACCGTTCAGAGTACCAGAGAAAGCTAAATCTAGAGTCTGAAAATAATGGGATATGTGGGGTGGATGGGACACCATATGAATGAAATTTGTTTATAGAAACCATATGTCCCAATCGAAATACGGTTGGAATGGTTATTTAGAACTAGCCGAATAGGATCATTTGCAGTGGGATTTGCGTGTTTTACGAAGTGAGATAACCAGCGAAGAAAAAGATCAGAGTTCATCCAACCATTCTTTGAACACTTGTAGGAAGCACCAATAGGCCAATTTTTCTGAAGTGTAAGTCTCATTCCTTTTCTGGGATAGATTAACATAGGTGGAATGTAATTTCCAGCAGCACTTATTGAGAAAACGGCTGTAATGGTTCGCCCTAGCTCAGCAGAAATAGCAGCACCGACCTTTTTGTTCCCTTTCAGGCCACTTTAGGGCTTTTTTGAAGTTATACTTCTTTAGGCGCGTTATGAAAAAATGATGAGAGTGAAATTTTAAGATGCGCGCGCATCACTGTAACACAAAAGTAACAGGTTGAAGCTAAACCGCTCATTAAGTCTCGGAAAAAAAAAAGTTACCAACAAAATAGAAATAGAACCTCTGTTAGTCGCGCATGTTGGTACGCTCGTCGCCTCTGATCACTGTTTTCATATATATATATATATATATATTATATATATATATATATAATATATATATATATTCTTTCTTCAATGGCACTGAAGATATTGTCTTCAATAAGCCAGGAACACTTGTATTTGACTTCATTCCGATTACACTTTCTTGATTTTCTTATTAGATCACTCCAATTCTGACCCAATTAACCTAGCCCTATTTCACAACGAATTTCAACTACAAATAACCGGGAAGACATGTTGATCGTCACTACACCGACATATTTATATTTAGCAGGAAATTGTACAGCATCCTGTACAAAGTAATGTTGTCTGAGCGTAATACCTTAACTAAAGAAATGTTTGTAATATGATTATGGATGTAATTTACCCGAGCCAAATGATGTACAGGACATACCATAAATATATGTTCTAATGTTTCCGGAACATGGCAGACCACACAATGTGGGGACGGTACTTAACGCATCAAATAAAGTCGGTCTTTCGTGTAGGCGTGTCCGAGCCGAGGCGGATAATTGTACAAATAAACTTACGGGAGCTCTTAACTCTTGAAAACCATGGTGTAACTAATTTCTGTTTTCATATATATAATATTTATCCACATGTTTCTAGTTTCTACATTCACAACACGTGTTTTAGTTTCATACAAGTGCGAATTATATATGTGCTAATAAATTATATTCAGTAGTGATTTAATTTGAATATTTTGATTAATATTATTTACTATTCGTAAATATTAGTGAAAAAATTGTGCTTATAGACTTTTTCAAGTTCTCCAATACAATTGAGGTTAACTATCCGTATGTATTATTTATTGATATAAATTAAAATATTATTTAATGATGCCAAAGAAGTATAACTTCTCACGCGCGTACATAAGTACACACACCCTTTTTTTTGTACTGTTGTTATGCCTGTTTAGTCCACGTTAAATATCCGATGTTGTTCAAATTCGAATGCCCCCATAACTTTCTGAATATTATAATAGAATAGCTTTGTTTCTTCAGCATTAAAAGCGTAATTCTGTCTAAGCTTGTTCCTTCAGGTTGTCTAAGTGTTACCTCAGGATTTCGCTTTAAGAAGACATAAAGCCAATCCTTGCCAACTAAGTCTTTCTGCTTAATAATACTATTAGGGTTTTTATTTTCTTCAGTGAACCTAAATGCTAACCGCCTTAGTTCCTTGAGTGTTAAGCCATAGAATAATTTAGGTAGTGTCAACATATATTCCCTTAATTTAGTCTCCACTTCTTTTGAGAATAAACTTTTATGACCTAGACGAGGAGGAACAGGCCGATTTTCTAGAAGTTTTTTCCTTAGAGTTGACTCTGGTATGTTGAAACTTCTTCAAACTTCCCTTACTTTCCTGCCATTGTTTTTTATTACATCCATTGCATTTTGTAAATTTTCTGGTGTGTAAGAGTTGATCTGAGTTTTCCGAAAGTGATTTCTCGGCATCTGAGGACAAACATGGGACAGTTTGGCATCAATATCGCTTCACATTTACTGTATATGAGGGAATCATGCGCACTTCCTATGTATCCTTCGAGGGGGTATTGTGCGCACTTAAAACCGTTACCGCATAGCGGTTTCAAAACAAAACATATTTGTAGCAGGGACACGAGCAATGTATACAATAAAAATGAATGCATGTAAAAACACTGTAAATGCTACAATTTAAGAATAACATTGGATCAAAATAATTAAATGAGAACTGTAGGTTCACCTTGTTATTTCGTGAAGAACGAAAATTTCAAGACACCGTTGTTTTCGTAAACCAGCTCCCACGCGCTTGACAAAGGAAGTGGTGGAGTTACCGTAGTGCGTCATTTTGTGCATAAGAAAAACAAGAGCGCAGCACCAGTCGGAGTCACTAACATTATCGCGGAAAATGAAAAACCTTCGTGCGCACGATTACACGCCGCGCATGATTCCCGCACTCCTCCCTTATTTTCACGAATTTAACTTAACCTTTAAATTTAGAATTATGCTCAATAAAATTAACGATAGCAAAATCCAATAAAAAATGTTTCCCCAGCTTAGCCATCTCAATTTAGATGTGCTATGACCAGTATCCAAAGAAAAATATTCATCCAAAGAGAAAATTGTGATGTGTTTGAACCAACAAATGAAGATCAAGTTATTGATTTTTTAGCCAAAACGATATCTTTTATATAGAGATCTACCGCCATGCAGCAAATAACGGTTTCCATGGTTATTAAACAAAGAATGACACACTGAAAATTATTTGTGAAAATCTGTTTTTCTTGGAAAACTATTATTTTTCCCGATATCTTGGACTCCTAACCGTTAAAATAGTGATCGTTTGTCAAAATCTGTTCAGTCATTTCCTCGTAATTTATATTACCGGAAATGTAATCAAATTATATGTAAGATTTAAAAAAACTACATGCTTTTACAACAGTAAAACTCAATTTCACAAACTATATATATATATTGTGAAATTGAGTTTTTACATGTTGTAAAAGCATAATATATATATAAACACACGTTTCGTGGTCAAAATTGAATGTCATTACACCATCTTCTTTCTCATGAAGTAAAGTTTAAAAAGCATTCACACGCTTCTTATGAATCGCAACTTTTACTTTTAAGTTAACTTTCTCTGTAACTTTAGTCGTAGCTTTAAGTCTTCCAGACACCTCAAACTAGGGACGGGCTAAACCGTGATTTGTTGATGTTTCTGATTACTATGACCGTGATTGTAAAATATCGGTGATTTATACCAGTGATTATTCACGTGACTGCTAGTCACAGTGTTTTGTTGACTGATAATTTTTAACGGTCGTAGTTTGTTGCTGTATCGATATTTTGCCCCAGTCACCGCTCTTTACTATACTTGTAAAATAGATATGTATGTCACTGCTATATCAGACTTCATCATCACACTGTGAAAATGATGTCGAAGATGTTCACAGATTGATTTAACATGATTTATATTAAATACACCAAAAGTCCTTCATTTGGTTTATAAAAAAAACATTCGAAATAAAATTCCAATTAAAATATAATTAAATAATTTGTTTCCATAATATTATAAGTGATTATGATATAACACAACAAATACAAGGAAAATGACATATTATAGAGGCTATACAGAAATTGATTTTTTTTACAATAAGTTATTAATTGCAAACTTAACTATATTTAAATATGTATAAGCCTATACAAGTAAAAATGAAACTCTGGTAAAATAATTTTACTAAAATAATTTAAAGATAGCAATACCCTACTACATACCCAGGGCCGCTTTATCCATAAGGTCGATTAGGCACAGTGCCTGGGGCTCTACGAACCTTTTAGGGCCTACGAACTTTTTTTTAGGCCTACAACATTTCATTTGAAAAAACACAAAATAAAAAATAAGAAAAACAGTAAATTTTATTTTAAAAATATTTATTTAGATATTTGAATGACAAAAACAATAATTTAATTCGTCACGTTTCTCAACAATCTCTATGATACAATCACAGATATGAAGGTCAAGTAAATAATTTCAGTTTAATGTTTAAATGTTAACTTTGTGACATTTTGTATGGGCAAATTTAGAAATGATATCGTCGAATTTCAATTTTCGCTAAATATAATTTTTAATTGAAAGTAATGAAAGTGATGACATTCGTTGTTGCCCCCTTGTTGATCGGAGATAATGTTTGATCAATTTCATTTTTGAGAAGCTTCTTTCTCCTTCCGCACTTGTTCAGAAAATGGATAGATAGATTCTGAATGCTATGTTTACATTCGGGAAACCTGTTACAAGCTTATCATCTATTTTTGCACGAATCATATCTACTACAGATTTTTTTATCCTCATACATTCTTGAAAATAGTAAGGACTCTTCAATAAATCCTTCTTCGAGATCTGATGGGTACGTATTTATTAGTTCCTTTGCTTTATGGATTACTTCATCTCTAGTCATGGATCTGTCCCGTAGGAAATTAAAACTTTCGTATAAAATTGTATAAGCTTCGCGTCTTTTTGTCATCTCGACTATAAGTTTATCGATTATAGGATAAAAGGATTGAGCACAGAATTTGTCACTGGTACTCAGACTTAAACTTGAATCAGTATTATTCAAAACTTCGTGTGCAAAGCTTGATCTTGATCGTTTACGTATCACACATTCCTTGTAGTTGGATGATGTAAGTTTTCTTGCCATGGTCTCAAATACATAAAATTTATTTCTCATTATTTGAAAATGTGCTAACGGACAATCATATATTTTACAATGGAACACAATTCAATGCTAGATTCCTGTAGAGCTTTGTTGACAATGTCAATATTTTGCAGTAAATCATTCCAAATTATATACATCAATGCTGCCTCAACATGATAAACTTTTTTCATTAAGGATCTCGCTTTATGAACGGCTGCTGATGGTTGACGTTCACTTTCAGCTATATCAGACAATGCTTGACGAAGTTCAGAGTAATTGACAAACAGAGCGTTAGTAGCATCATTTCGTTAAGACCATCTGATACCTGATAAGTTTTTTACAACAACGGTATTTTCTTTAATCTTTTGTAACAGTCTAGACCATCTCCATACTGACGCGGGAAAAAATACATAGATTGCCTGCAAAATTCCAAAAATATTTACTGCCACTAAACAACATTCCACTGCTGTTGATCCAACCAACTGTGGTCTGCACAATATGGCAAGAATGTTGATTACTTTAAATCTACTTTGGACACCAGAATGTATACCACTCGTATTGCTAGCATTGTTATAAGGCTGTGACCTACAGTTTTTCTAACATCAATACCATGAAGTTCGAGAAAATGTTGTACAATACCAAATAAGTGCTTTCCATCATGCTGTTCAATTGGAATGAATTTAATAACTTTCTCAATAACATTTCCATCTTTGTGTACATAGCGAATTATAAATGTCAATTGATCAACATGAGTTATATCAGGATTTGAGTCAATAATGAGTCCATAGTTGATTTCAGATATTGTCTAGCTTGTAGCTTGAAACCCAATATGTTAATGAATTCCTCACATATACCAGCAAAAAGGTAAGAACATTGTCTTTTCTCGGATTCCCAAATTTTCAAATATGCTGCTTTAGAAATAGACCAAATTCAGCCAGAAGATATATGCAACCAATATAATTTCCATTGTTAGGGCAGTTATGTAATTGAGTGTCCCCATGAAAAGTTAAATCCCGTTCAGCAATAAATTTTATTACAGCTACAACTCTTTTTAGAACCTCAACACAGTATGTACAGTACATAATTTTTCTTCTCCGTTTGCAATTCTGAATCAATTCTACTGGTTTTTTGGCATTGTAACATAAATGAGAGAGTACTTAAATGATATTTTGATTGTTAATGGGTTTTTATCCTTATAGTTGCATTTCTCCAGTCATCAAACCCCGTTTGAAATTTATTAAGCAGTACAATGTCACTGAAAAGCTTGCATACATATTAATTGGACTTGCCAGTTGATGGGAAATATATTAGCCAGTTTCTTTGAACTATTTCTCCGTTTGTTAATCTTCTACTAAAATATTCTTTACGCGCGTATGGTATCTTATCTACATAGCTTCTACCCTTTAAAAAGAAATTAGATCCAATATTTTGTTTTGTGATATGTTTTGCAAAGTGGTGTATCAGATCTGGAGTAATCTCCCATTCTGCTGGATCGCTTGTTTTCAGATACACTTCTCTGAAGTTTCATTATATGTCTTGATGCTTGTGTTTTCTGTAGGTGGCTGAGATACATTTTTTTATATTTCATTAGATGCCTTGATGCTTGCGTCTTTTGTAGGAGGCTGACATATAAACGACAGTGTTTTTTTAAATTTGAATCTTGTTGGCATTAATGGCATCGTCTGTGGTAAATTTATTGCTACTGTCCCTGTTATCTACTGATTATGAATTTTTGGACATATTCATTACCGTTTCTTGTTGCTGGTACTTCAAATTTTAAAATTGATCCCATCATATTCTTTATCACTTCTTCTTTTGCTTCTTTTTTTTTCGTTTATCGGATCCAGACTCTTGTTTTCTCTTATATCTGCCAGACATTTTTTTCAGTAAAAATAAAAATATTTATAAACTAAAATTAATAATTTAACAGCGTAGAGTGAGCAGCCCCTCTAAAGAGGTTGCAAATGGCATCTGACAAATGAATCACGAACGTGGTAAAAAGATCTAATAATGACTTTAATATAATAAATATATAATTTTTTGCAACATTAATACGGCGCAGGCTAGAAATCAGCTAAGCGATGACGACATTAACTACCAGGTCATAAGTAATGTTTTTTACACTGACACATAACTTAATGTTGTGTCGTGGGGTGGAACGTTTTTAGAGGGAGTCCATTATTATTATTTGATTGGATGTGGTGAAGATTGGAAAATATACAGAAATGTACGTACCATTTACACTCTACACACATGTTAACAATTTATAACATACAAACAACGTGCGATACTTACACACAAAACGTACTGCTGGTGCTGGAAACAAAAATATATTTTCAAGTACACAATTATTATTGTTAAAACACTTTATAACAGACATGCTGTATAACTACAATGACCATAATCGTTTAAAAAAAACAGGACATTAAAATATATCAGATTTACGAATAGTATGATATGAGGCCATGATGTGTGACCTGCGTGTATAACTTGTATATAGAGTAGATAGAATAAAAAATAATAGAGAGAAAGAAAAATAATTTGAACATAAAACTATTAATTAAAATTCACTTTTGAATACTAGTTTAAGAGAGAGAGAGAGTTACGTAAAGTCAGATTTATATACATCAAGTACTATATTGGCTTTTATTATTGTGTACATAGCCTTAACGGGGCTTCTCCGCGAATATTAACTTCGTATTGGAGTTCATCTTTATACAACCTATGTATATAAATCATAAGACTCTTATTACAATTTCGTAGTTTATACCTACTATTATATTGTACCGCCAGGCACACCGTGTTCGGATCCACGTTAAACTGTAGTCCTTCATTCATCTCAATCACCCTACCATTACACATTACGTAAGTGCGTATAACCCGAACGGTATAAGACCGGTGCTAATATATAATATAATAATATAATAATAATAATAATAAAATAAAATAATAATAATTGTACGGGACTATAATTTCTCTGGTTTGGATCAATCTCATCTCAAACATTTAATACTCTTTAGGAGTAGTTTTCCCCTCTCAGGACCCCTGGCCATTTCATTCTGTCGAAGTGGATGCCCGATCTGTATGGAGTAAGGAGGAAAAGGGTCAAACAGACTAAATATTTAAATTGTTAGGGATAAAACAAAATTATATATCATAATTCTTTATATTATAAAAAAAATACAATTTTGGGAATTACTGTATCCTGTCTGAAAGATCAAATTTAGTTGTAATGCATTATACAACAATATCATTTAAAATTCTCACATGCAACAAGTACTTAAGCCTTGATATTAGTAACATAGTATCACACACATTTGTATAACAAAAGAAATCAAAATCAAAATGGCTATACCTGGTCTGAAGGACCGAGTCAAATATACCAAAAACACAAAACAATGAACAAAGCGTTATCCATATTTCTCCATGCACCCAAAATCAACTATACAATCCAATTGTTACAACCCTTTTATAATACAAACAAAAATGTCATTCATTCAAATGCCTTTGACCAAGTATAAGTGCACCAAGACACACAACAATGAACATGGGTTGAATTCCCCATGCATACAACCTCAACAATACAATCAAATTGTAATATCCCTTTTATAATACAAATAAAATATGTTATTCATTCAAATGTCTTTAACTGATATTAAAGACCAAGTACAAGTGCCCCAAGACACACAACAATAAGTTAAAATGTGACTATCTTTAATTGATAGGACTTGGTTTTTATAACATATCACACACAATATCGTAACAAAAAAATAACAATGTTACTTTACTGAGTCACACCAACAGGAAGGACAAAGCTCTAAACTTAGAATACTGAAGTAATAGGTCACCTAAACTTATACTCAGATAGGATCAGGCACCTTCCCCAGACTTTTGGGGACCGTATGAGAGTTTAGTTGTCGGAGTAAGACGAATAAAGTATTTGCTGGTATCACCAAATAATTTCCTCTTCTCAGCTAACCAGTTCTACGAAATGTATCATATGTATGATCATGGAAACATATACAATGTGGTCCTTGCTGTTTTTAAAAAAAACTCCCATATCATTTACAAGACAAGTAGCATGCTCGATTCCCATGCTAAACGTAATACATCACCAGTGAATAGTTTTACACAGTTTCACACGAAAATTCCATTTCCACAGATTAGTTGATACATAGAGCTTTAAGAACTTAGCAGTTCTAGGAGTTGCAGATCATAATTCATTGTATATCGTCTTATTTATAAGTTGACGGTCTGTGGTTTTATCCGCCATAATCACGGTGACCATATTTCTGACAGTGAAAATCTGTCCAACTTGGAAACATTTTTCAAAAGTATCAAAAGTGCATAAGTAAAACATAACGCATAAGTATAAGTAAGAACAAACATATTCCAAGATTTTTTTTATTTTTAGTAAATTAAAAAAACATAATTACAATAGTATGGCATAGTTATAAAGAAATATGGGATACGTAAAAATTGTAGTCAAAACTACTGGACTCACCTTAATCTCTAAGACTAAGTGGCTCACAGTAACAGGTAATTTTAAGGTTTAAATAATAAGTGTTTTGAGAAAATTCTATTTATAAAAAATATAATAGGCTATTAAAAATTAGTTTTTGTTTATTTTCCTAATTATACTCGTTTTCAGTGTTCCTGGCAGAGGAAGATGATGGTTTGGGTTCCCTCCAATCATATTTATCCGATGAGGCCAGCGTTTTTAATAGATCCTTGTTTTCCTTCATATTTTCGTACATTTTGTGCATAACGTTTGTGAACAGTTCATTTGTACAACTAAAAGTGCTTTAACACAAGCAATACCCATTGAGGACTTTTCAACAACCCAAAATTGTTTAACAATGAGAATGCTCGCTCAACTAAAGCGTTGGTTCCTGGTAGTGAAAGAACAAACTCCACAAACATCTTAAGATTATGGACAGTTATCTCATCATTTTTCAAGTCCTGGAACATAGTCAACCATCTTTGCTCCATCAAAATCTTCTGTTTTGTCCATTCTGTCAAAGTACTGTCTGAGAGGTATGAGTTCAGCACACTTAGATCGTTAAACAAACCGTAAAAAGAAACGGGTGTCATACTTTCTTGAAACAAGTGTCCAACTTTCTTCTAATTCTTTCCACGTCAGCTGTTTCTTTAGATCCATCCAACATAGTTTACTCAAGCTTTCTACATTTGACTTCCAGAGATCTAAATAGGTTATACAGTGGTCATAGAAAGAACACATACTATCCTTCAGGTAATGTAAATCACAGCTTTGTACTGTAGCGTTTTTTCTTTGGATCTCTTTAACTTTCATTGGTAGAAATGAAGATTGTTTTCTGTCAGCCAAGTTTTTATGTAAAATCAAATATTCACGTGCTGCCTCTGTTGCTTGTACTTTATATCATTCCATCTTTTTTACAACTTCATTGAAAAGTGATGAAACATTGTGCAGGAATCATAGCAACAATTCTCTCTGGGTCTTCAAAAAAGGATTTTAACACCACAAGAGGGTTTGCTTGGGACAGAAAATAGCTTTAGAGTGGCTACATCATTTGTAGAACACACTCCAAAGCAGGTAGAAGTCTAAACCATCGTGTGTTCGAATAAGACAACAGTTTCTGCTACTCTGTGTCAATGTATTCGCAACGCTCCTTCAGTTCTGCCACTCGCACAGTGTAAATGTGAAAAAACTTAAACAGTTTCACAATTATTACCTCGGCATCAAGAGGAAGTGTATCGGCAGCACTGTTAATGCAGTTATTGACAACATGCACCATGCAACCTACACCAACTAAGGATTTTTCCGTGATTGCTGATAATTTACAAAAGAGTTTATTGCAGCATTTTCTTTTTGCACCACCGAAATTTGTATTGGTGTTGTCTGCAGACATACCAACTGATTTCTTGACCAATTCATTGCGACTTAAAATAGGAAATACATAGTCATTCAGTTGATTATTTGTTTCAACTGGTAATGTGTCTAGCTCTAAAACTTTGACATTTATATCAGTGGGCACATGATAATATCTCACAACGATTGGTACTAATTTTTCAGCACCATGGTTTGAGCTGTCAACCATTACTGTAAAACAATACGTTTCATTCAATTCTTGTAACAACGTCTTTTACATTCTGGAGCTAAGACTTTTTATTTTTAACATGGCTTCGCTTTTTGTTCTTGCAGCAGAGTATTTTGGCTCGAATAATGTGGAAATAAGTTTATATGTGCATTATAACGATCTAAAACTATGATTGTGTTTTATTGTGTGAAATGCAAGAGCTGCCTCTTTTGCTAAAATCTCATTTTTGGCCAAGTTATTCTAAGTAACGAACTTACTCCTTGAAGATGTCATCGCAACAGCTTTAACTCCAGCCAGGTGTTTTTTAGTCTTCAAGTGAAGCTTGATGTAAGAGAGGCCACCATGAGCAATATTAATCTCATTTGAACGTGAGTGCAAAATGCAACATGTGGGTTATGTTCACGTTTCTTTAAGAAGGGATAGTTCTTGTGTAAAACATCACTAAACGAACATTTGCGTTTTTTCGCTTCTTTGCGATTTGCATGCTATTACCACTCATTCTTTCGAAAACTAAAGACAGAACAGCAAATCACTGCATGAAATGCAAAAAACAAAACACGATGAAGCGAAATAGAAAAGCACACGGTCATTGACTGTCAAACTCAGTATAAAACTGAAAATGGAAGCTCGCATGACTTTGAAAGGCTGTGAAGAGGGGAGGGGTAGCATCCAGCCATCCCACCACCACCGCCAGCAAAAACACCCAGAGTTTATCCAGATACTCTCAATAAAAGTAAAATATTATAAATGTAATGATTTTGATATTTTTACTTACTGTACAAACTTTTTCCATCAATCGGACAATTCGTGAAATTTTAGGCTTTATTCGGGGCGCCGGGCCATAGCCCTTAAATTTGGGACTGTCCCGATCTTTTGGGGGTGTATGGTCACCGTACATATACAACCAAAGTGAAAAACAGCCTCCCAGCAAACTACTCCAAGCGGCAACGGATGATAACACAAAACCCTAAATCAAGGCTAACCATTAAATATCAAATGGAAGCCAGTTAATACGCTGTTACCAATTTGAGAAGTTTTGGACTTGTAAACCAAACATATTATGAAAGAAGGGACAAAGAGAAACACGGCAGTGCCAATAGTTAAAATTTGAATTTTTGTGGACAAGGAGCCTTTTGGAAATAGACGTCTCAATTGCTTGGCTAAAAAAAATATAATAATCTTCTATCTATTAGTATCTTGGGTGGTATAGAAATAAATAAATATATATATATATATATTATTGCCTTCTCCTTATTTGATATTAGCTTAGTCTTCTATGATGGCATGTTTCGGTGTTATTATTGATGTTACAACTTGTGAATGTGTAGAATGCTAGGCCTCCACCGTGGTTTGGATTCCACGTTAAACTGTAGGTCCTCCATTTCATCTCACAATCACCCTACCATTATACATTAGCGTAAGTGCGTATAACCCGAATGGTTAGTAAGACTCGGTGCTGCTGCTTATATAATAATAATAATAATAATAATAAATAATAATAATAATAATGTTACATCTTACCTATTCAGGTCTGTTTTATGATAAAAATGATATTCTGTTAAATAAGTACATATTATAAGAACATTTGTGAACATTTTCAGTAAACTATCAAATAAACAGACGGGAATAAAAATAAAGAAGATAAAAAAAATAGTTTTTTACTCCTTACCAACTTAAAAATGACCATTATTAAAAATTTGGGTAGTATAGTAAAGAACAATATTACATGAAATACATATAAAAAGAAAGATTCATTAATTCAATTGGTAATAATTTTAATGTACGCAAATGCATTGGAATCAAATTAAATTATTCATTTTATAAACACAATTATTATATCTATCTATTATTTTTACTTTAAATTGATAGCTAGTAAAGAAAATTATTATAACAAAATATTCCCTACAATTCTCCAATTTCTGTTGTCAAAATGTTCTAGCTCTCTGATTGGTTTGAGAGGTCATAAGTTTTGTGATCTCGCGGCTCGGTTTCGGATTTTTTGTTCAGTTTTCTAATTTTGAAAAGTTATATGAGGTATTTTAATTGTCATCTTATTTCATTTAAATTGGTGTGCGTGCTTCATAAACAAGAATAAAAATGAAATGTGGTTTTCATTTATATTTTTGTGGTTTCCACAACAGTGACATGAATTTTGGAAACTTCTTGTGTACTTCTTGGTAAGTGTTTATTTACTAAGTCTCAAATAAATTATTACAGCAGTTTTTATTTGGAATTACAAGTGTTGAAATATTTAATTCAAAATATGAGTTACGTATGTATTTAATATTTACAGCTAGTAAATTAATTGTTACCTGCATCGGTGGTCGGATGGTTTAAGAAGTTTCTTTAAGAATATGATTGCTAATAATGAAGATCACTGTTCGAATCCATGTCAGATGTATTAATAGGTTTTTTTTACCAAATAGTTCTTACTCTTCTCTCCACGCACCTATTCTTCCCACGTAAATGCGTCCCTTTCTTAATCTTAACTAGTGAAACAGTGAAAATCTATGCAGATAGCCTGGTCAGACCAAGATGTAAAGAAGCCTACACTTAAAAAAGCCTTTATTTATTTAGCTACAAGGAGTTTTGCTGACCCCAATTTAATAATGATTATTATTACTGAACATAATATTTATTTTTCATGTTTATTTGTGATGGTAATAAGTGAATTAGTTAATTAATACATTCTTAAATTATTGTAGACCCTATGATTTTATTAAAAGTGATTACACCACAAACATAAAAAAAGTTTTATTCTAAATTAGTTTGGAGCACACCTAAAATGATATTGAAGTTTTGAACTGGTTAGTTTTGTTAGCACTTAAATAGTAAACCTAATAATAATTTCTTAGAAAAAATTAATGGTATTTATTTATGAGATTTAGTCACAAGCAGAGTTGGTAAATTTAAATTCACCTCAGTTAGTGATAGTGAAAATCCTACCACTAGGAGTAGGCCTGATCTATTTCAAAGAGATGCGTGAAGGGGTATAGCTAAACCTTATATAGGCGTATAGTAGGAGAGGTGGTAAGTAATAGAAGGTTATTTATTGCAAACATTGGCTGAAAGTAGCTAGTGTAAAACCTTTTTGAAACTAATTATTGATAATATAGTATGAACCTACTAAGAAAATAATTATTATTTCCGAATAGGTAGAAATTAGTTGCTTTCAAGCAATCTTTGTAATAAATAACCTGATACCCATCAAATCCAGCCAGGGTTGACAGATTTTTCTTGCGATAAAAATTTGTAGCACAACTTTCTTCAGAGGGAAGTAAAGCAGTCGGTCCCATGTCGATCGTGGCGTGTAAAAGAACCCTGGAAGATATGTGATAGTACGACTCCCGTAAAAATTGATGGGGCCTTTTACGCTCGCTCATAGAAATTATCATGTGTTGATATAATGTTGGTTTAGAACGTGCACGTTAAATAGGCCTACCTCAAATAAGTAAATAGGCTACCAAAAAAAAGTCACACTCCATCTCTCTTACTGTAGTTGGGGAATATATATATATATATAAATATATTATATTTATTTATTTATTAAAGACTGGGAAGCAGTATATCTGGCAATATAGTATATGTTGAAAGGTTGGCCCTAGTTAAAAAAAAGGATTAAAATAAAGTCTATATATTACAAAAATAGAAAGGGAAAAAATATTTTTGAAAAATAAAACTATCACAAAAATAATATTACCAGGCAATTTTTTAACTAAATTTGAATCCGCTTCAGTGGCTTTCCTTGCCAGAGCTTTTGGGTGTGGTCTTATAGCTTCAGGTGTCACAATGGCGGATATTGAAGGCAAATTTTTAAACATATCTTGAGGACTGATAGGCCTGTTTTGGTTCTGAACTGTAGAAGGTGTGGCATTTTCAGAAACTCAAGAATTTTGTGGGACATCAGCCTGTCAGTCACTGAAGCTGGAAGAAATTCTTCTTCTGTGAAAATATTTTATTTAAATGGTACAAAACCTGTAAACTTGAAACCTTTCATGATATTGTTTGGCACAATAGCTTTCGAATAAACCACACCTGCCAGTTCAGCAATATTGTAAAAGGTTTCCCAGCATTTCCTGGAGTCAACATACAATTATTTACTGCCTGATTATAGTACGTTTTGAAGGGACCGTAGCAGCCTCTATCTAGGGGCTGCATTTTGTGGCTGGTATGTGGGTAAAAATTCATCAATGTGACACCATTATCTTTAGCTAAATCAATAACAGGAATGGACACGTGTGTCTCATGGTTGTAGATGAGTAACAATACTGGGTTCTCAACACTTGGGCGCACATGCCTGATGAAATGTTCAACAAACTGTAAACATATTGTCTCGCCGGACAATCCTGAAGGATTACATGCCCCAAATGATCCAGCAAGTGCACCATTTAGCATATAGGTATTGTTTAAAATCTACCCGAGAGAACACTAACAGCGGGGGAATACTGTTTCCAGAAGCACTCACTGCTGCAGTAGTTCCCCTTTCACCTGATGTCATTCCACCTTCTTGTTTTTTTCCTTTAGGGGCTAAGACTTTTGGAGGTTCATGCACTGTAGTTATTCCAGTCTCATCGCAGTTCTAGATATCACTGGTCTGAATGGGTGACCTTGTAAAATATCTTTATAATTATTAAAAACAACTACCACAGTTGCTTTATTAAATGTCATAGCCCATGCCAAACTTGTGGCTTGTGGTTTACAAAGAGACCATTTATCATTGTATTTTTTAACAAAAATTTCTTAGGCACTGATTTCAAGCACATTTGTTTTTAAGACCATGAAGGATCCATTGTTTTATTGTTAGCTTTAGCAAAGTCATATGCTAAAACCATAGCTTATTTTCTTGTGAGACTGTAATGCATATTTACAGCCTCTGTTAGATAGTCAACTAATAAAAGCTCCTCTTCATTATTAAACACTTTTTTGGACATTATGAATAACTTAACTTACCTGATTGTCTTAGCTGATTTAAATGGTAAATCAAAGTTGGTTTTTTTAGAACAAAGTGTCTTTGATGCCTCACCAATAGTAATTTTTCTCTCTCAAATATAGTTTTGAAAGCTTTTCAATCTTATCTTTATCAATTTTCTTCCTTTTTTTCTTCCAGTCTTGCTTCTAGACATCTTAAAATGCCCTTTAATCAACCTTAAACAAAAAATAAATAAATATGATTAATATGCATAAATAAAAATAAATATTTATTTCTACAGATATTTAAACACATTAAAAAAAACGGATTGACTAAATTTTGTTTATTAATTTATAGAACATATTTGTTAAACTCAAGTTATAAAATTTACAACAAACAGTACATTTAACAAAATAAAGTTGTTAAATTTATTTTGTTTATTAAAAAAATAAATAAGCTTTGTTGTGCTTTTGACCTGGTTTTATAAAAAACTGGTAGATTGCTCCACAGCCTAGGTGGTCAAAGCTACAATATCTCCTCTACCTCTAAAATGCTCCCTTCCTCATTAGAGTAATTATGATAATATATGTGTACAGCCTGATAATGAAGTAAGACGCAGTGATAAAAAAAAACTTAATTTTACACAAAAAATATTGTGTTTTAAATCCAAATTTAGAAAATAATGACCTGACTCACCTATTTCACAGGGTATTGTTAGGTCATATTCCTCAACATTTACTGAACTGGTTAAACCACTGAACCAGTATTAAATGTCAACTTTAATAAATGTGTAGGCCTAAAATCAGACTAACTTTTATTGATATCTCATTTTCTCACATATGGAAGTTTAGCTTAGGTTTGATTAGCTTGTAGACCTAATTCATTCCCTATTTAATGGTTATTTTATACACTTAAACAAAGGTTTTATCTAATAATGATAGTTTGTTCAAATATACATTCTTTTTAGATCATCCAAAGGTTATACTTCACACTTTTTAATTTCTTTAGCTCTATAAGTCACAATTAATTAATAAGACATACATGTCACCATGGCTGATAAGCCCAGCCCAGGAGTACATCTCAATTTTTTTATTAAAGAATAACAGGGTTAGAACCTCTGACAAGACATCTTGTGAATGTGTGCAATGCCAGGTCACCACCGTGGTTCGGATTCCACGTTAAACTGTAGGTCCTCCATTTCATCTCACAATCACACTACCATTACACATTAGCGTAAGTGCGTATAACCCGAACGGGTGGTAAGACGCGGTGCTAATAATAATAACAGGGTTAAATAAATATATTTTGAGTATAAATACAGAATTGAATTTTATTCACTTGCACTAGCTAGTCATAAACATTGTACATTTATGTTGTCAAGTTAAAAACATTTAAAACATGCTAGAATTAATTAGGCTCTTATTAAATCAAATGTGTAAACTCCTTAAAAAAAAAAAAGGATAGTCTTAAGTGTTTGATAAACTATTATAATAATTCTACGTTTTGATATGTGGATGATGCTGGATGATTAAGTTTGAATATTTTGATATTATTGGTAGGAAAACCAGTTAAAACAAAGAAATTGAAGTTGAAATCTAATGAACAGGTAATGTTAAACTCATGAAAATATATTTTAGAAAAGTTATAATTATAATAGTTTGATAAATTTTATTAATTTAAATAATGATGATTCCTCTCATCTTAAATCCTATACTCCATGGGTCAGAAGGCTGCATGAGCTGGCATTTATTGTAGACAACTAATTTAGATGCCTTCTTAGCTTCATCCTCAGCTCTTCATATAAGAAACACAAAACATATAAACATTTATTAATTAGCATCATTCTAATTTATTAGTATTAACTTTTTACCCGCCTCGGTGGCGTAGTTGGCTAACACGCTTGTCGTGTTGAGTTCAACTCCGAGGACTGGGAGATTGAGGTTCGAATCTCGGTCGGTGAACTGGGGGGGGGGGGGGGTTCCTAAATGGTTTTCCACGCAAATGCGGGTTCACTTCCTCTAATTCAACCTTCCCAATTCCTAAATCCATTAACATAATTAGTACTTAAAGCGTATAACCCAACAGGTAGTAAGACGCGGTGCTAATATTATTATTATTAACTTTGATTTGATAGATTTATCACGATATTAAAATAAATTAAGTCAATTTCCAGCCCATAATATTGACATACCTTGAGATTCTTGTGTGTTTCTAGTACTAGTGCAACCCTTTTGTTGTTTTCAGGATACAAGTGATGAAGAAGTGTGTGAAGTGCCGTCACTGTGTGAAGTGCTTGTTAGTGCCAGTGCTAGTTGCTGTAGTGTTAGTGCCAGTGATATTAGTAGGATATAGCAGCAGCAGCAGTAGCAGTGCCTCCAAGGAACCTTGACAGACAAGATGTGACTAACAGATGACCTGATAACCTGTTCAAGGTATGTGAAAGCTTATCATTGTACATGGTCCTTAATGAGCTGTTAGATTAATTTGGGAGAGGCATACCCTCCCATGTTTTCCCTAATTTACTTCCTGATCACATTTCTTCACAGCGGTACACCTGGAAAGTGAGGTATTTCTCTTTACCTTCCCAATTGCAAATATATATAATAAAACCCTAAAACAAATGAACTATGATGATATAGAGGGCTGAAAATGTATAGAATGTATAGGCTAATCTTACGACTTTATCATAAAAAGGCTTAAGGCGGGGTGCTAGTGAGCGCGAGTTTAGTGCATTAATTTTACAGTTTTTATAGCACAAACATTTTTTGGTCAAAATAAATCAAATATTTCTTCTATAGAATCATAGAGTTTAGTTTTCTGCACATGCTAATCTCAACAGTTGTTGAATATCTGTCATGAGCATGGCAGCATTTGGTGACAAACTTTTTAAATAAAGAGAAAAGTTTGTCACCAAATGCCGCCATGCTCATGACTGATATTCAACAATTGTTGAGATTAGCATGTGCAGAAAGCTAAACACTATGATTCTATTGAAGAAATATTTGATTTATTTTGACCAAAAATGTTTGTGCTATAAAAACTGCAAAAATACTCTCCTAAACTCACGCTCACTAGCACTCCACCTTAAGTTGCCACTACATGCATTAAAAGTGCAAAAGATTAGAGAAATAGGCCTAATAGTTTTAAAATAATAGTTCGTCAAGATTTTTTCTGATTTGGAAAGGTGATGAAGGGGGTTGGGCAGTGAGCTGGGTAGCAGGGGAGGAACAACCTAACCTATTCTGCAGACATCTAATCATTGGAATGTCGTTAGATCATCAACTTAGCCAACTACACCTAATTTCATTCCTGAGGTAACTGCATGCTTTCTATTGAGCAACAACGTTGTCATTCTTTTGTTTTCTGTGATCATTCTTCCTTCGAATGTATATCAAATTTGGCAATGCTGGGCTGTCGTTGTTGCCAGTAATTTATGCTTCTTCCTCCAGCACAGTCGTAAAGTTACAGTAGTCTGAGTCTCGTTTTCCTAATAACTAGCTCAAAAACATTAACCAAATAAACACTCATATTTTATTAGTACTCTGTGTAGAAAAATATTTGCTTGTGATCACGTTAAGATTTTGTGTGTATATGTATGTGTTGGCTGTGCGTTTTATATTTTTGCCATAAGGTTGTGGAATTATAGTTTTATGTGCATATTAATATATATATTTGAATAATAGTGTAGCTATTATTAACAGTTAAAATATAGGCTAACACAAATTATGGTAATCTTCGGCTTGTTCCAAACAATTACAATCCAAGAGGAAAACATTAAGTAGTAAAGAAAGGGCAATTGTGTTAAGAGTCAACACCTATCTTCATTAAGACTGAACTTATTAGTAAATCAAGTGGCAATGCAGACTGCAGAAGCTACACACGTGTCTTAAAAGTTAGTAATCTTTATTAAACAAGAATTCAAAACTAAGAGAAAGTTACTACTGACACCAATCAAAAAAGGAATGACTGCACTCAAATGAATCATTTGGATAAATATGATACTTTTACTCAAGCAGCAATTTGCAGAAAGGTACATTCACTTTAACGTAACAATTACCTACCCTAAAGTAAATTAATGCTTTGATTGATATTGCTATTGACCTTCCTAATTTTCTGATTAAGAACAAGTAAGCATCTAATTTATAGCATTTAGTATAAAATGCATGTTGTAATATATTTGTTTGTATATTAATTATGAGGAAAAAAACTTTATATATAAAATAGTTTTAAGCATAATTACGTGGGGAATAGAAAAAGTTAATAAACTTCAATCTGGGAAAAAATATGATTGTGGAAATGGTTAATGTTTCTAGAAAAGGCTGTACACCATAGGAATTGTTTTTACCTGTCAATTGAACCCCCCAACCTCCCAATGCCGCATTGTTTACAATGGGGGGGTGACCTGGTGGTTAGGGGTAAGGTGTCAGACTTGTGTGCTGGCGGCCGGGGTTCAATCCTCGGTCCCGGCACAGATTTATCTGATTCCAAACCCTTCCTTCACCTCTGACAAGACATCTTGTGAATGTGGGAATGCCAGGCCTCCACCGTGGTTCGGATTCCACGTTAAACTGTAGGTCCTCCATTTCATCTCACAATCACCCTACCATTACACATTAGCATAAGTGCGTATAACCCGAACAGGTAGTAAGACGCGGTGCTAATAATAATAATAATAATATACAATGAGGGATTTCCAAGTAAACCCTCTACCCTAATTTCCCAACAACCGAAAGCTAGAAGGTTTGGCAATCTCTAACAGAGAGAGAGAGCGAAGATAAATCTTTTCTTCATAAGACCTGCAGTTACCTCAGCTATGAAATTAGGTGTAGTTGTTGAATGAGGGAGAGCATGAGACAGATCTAAATAAATAGTATGGTGCTCTGCGAAGACTTTATCTTTTCCTCTATTTAATAGAGATATTTACTAAAAACTCACAAGATTTGTAAACACGTTTATGAAATAATATTAGTTTTGCAGAAATCCTCCACCAAAGAGCATAAATGACATAATATACACTTTTACACACAGGCTCGGCCGGATTAAGGCGTGTGCTCCAAGGTTAAGGGCCCCCTCCCACCTAGCAAATAAATCACTTTGACTTATTTATTTTGTGATATTTCAATATTTTATGTTTTTTTTTGTAAACTTATCCCAAACTAATCTAGAAATTCCCTAATCGAAGGGCCCTGATAGCCTGGTATTACGTGCTGTCCAACAGACTGTGGTTAAAAATTAACGCAAGCTTTGCTTTTGGCAAACTGGAAATACTACACATCTGCAAATGGTACTGTCGACTTTTGATGGAAAATAAACATTGATTATTAATATTGAAGAATTAACTAAATGCAACATTAGGAAAAAAAAAACATTTTACCATAGTCTACTAATACTATTACTTCATCTGCAGACACTGGACTACATAAAACACAATCTCAATGAAATAGTCTATAATTAAATAATGTCCAGTATTATTATATTATTAGCTATTAATTTACAATACTATAATCCCCTCAGTATATAATATACTGTATAGTTTAACAGTTACTCTTGTATTAATAATTAATATGTTAATAACAAAACTCACGACTAAACATTTGAAAAAAAAGTTTGTTTCTAAATAAAATTATCCATGTATGATGCATATCTAAGATTCGTAATCATTCTTTGGGGAACTAACTTCTAAGGGCCTTAAGTGCTACTTGGCACAGGACCCCCAAAAGTCTAAATCCGGCCTGTTTACACAAACAATGAGAAAAGAGGAACCTCTCTGACACTTCCATCGAAGAGCATAACAAATCATTTTATTTTCAAAGATCTCCATAAAAAAATTATATTTGCTAATACAGTAGTTCGAACTTCACAATGATAAATTATTTCTAATCTTAAATAGGCCTAGTTGCAGAAATATCAAAATTGGGAATTTCAGCTCGCTATGTAAAGTATCCTCAAAGTCATTTTATGGGTAAATTAGAGTTGCCACTATGTATGTAGTGTTAAATTATAGCCAGATATAAAATTTAATCAAAATCGATAGATCAAATTTCACAAATTTGATTTTTTCTCTTTTTTGCCCTTAATTTTAGGGTTGGATATCTAATTCCAAAAACTCCTCGCAGGAACCTTATGAAAACCCTTGATACCAAGTTTTAGACTATAGTAAAATGGTTTTGGTTCTAGACCAGAATACAGACAGACAAACATCACGAAAACAACTTTTTTGGTCTTAGGGGGTTATGAAACACCAACATTTATCAACATTTCAAATTTGATTTTTTTTTTACCCCCCAATCACAATACCATACTTACAAAGGTATTTAAAGGAAGATCTTTGTGGGGTTGATAACACAAATAGATTAGTGTAATATTGTGTCAAATATATTTAAGTACAACAAAGTTTTATATACATCTTTAAAAAATACTACTTAAACTTCTTTCTCCAATAATAGGGATTAATTAGCTTTGTCTCTCTTTCTCTGGGTTAGTGTCAAGGTCAGAACCAAGCTAAGAGCTGCCATCTAGGATGAGAATGGTTGAACTCAAATAATAGGCCTATCCATAAAAATTGAATCATAATTCATTTTCCAATAAGTTATTATCACAATTTTATTTAAATTTTCAAACAGGTTTCCTTAATTGTAAAAATATTAACACTATTCTATCAACACATTAAAAAAAATTAAATGTATAATTAATTTGTACTTATGATGTTAAGTTTTAGTATAACACTGGCACACTATAGATATTTCTAAGAAGATCATTTGGGTTTGAATTAAATTTTAAAAAAAAACCTCGAGCTTGCAGACTCTTAATAATAATATAATTTTATTTGTGGCAATGCAGTGGTAAGTTACAAAAGTATTAAAAAGTAAATATAGAACTACTAGCTGCTAGTGTCACCATTCACTGGGTTACCTGTACATATTTAGATTGTTTTGTATCGCATAAGTTGATCTATGCATAAAGGTTGGGAATACAAAAACACTCCCAAAAAACAACATCATTTGTTGACAATGATTATGATTTAAAATTTACACAATCAATAGCAAGAAGATTATATTTTTATTCGGTCACTTAAAAAAATTACATTTGAATAAAAAATTTATTCATTTTTCCTCCTGGTGTAAACCCTGCACCCTCCAGAATATACACAGCAAGTATACGCAAATAGGACAGTTAAATTGTACTTGTTGCCACCATAACTTAGAGGGTGTTTGTAATGTTTTCGTTAAACAGTAAAAAATTGAAATTAAACGATGTTGTTTGTAACTCTATCCTCTGTTCAGAGTTTAAAAATTTCTCACAGAATCAAGCAGTTTTTTCATAATGTAACAATTGCCCTACTTTCACACTCACTGCATCATCAATAATTATTTTGGCTTCAAGCAGCAATCCTGTACAGGCAGTCTAAAATTGAGGGTGCAACTTTGAAGAAGCTGAGCAGCTGAATATAGTAACCCTGCCACTGGGTTATTTCTATAATCCAGAAGGAAAAGTGGAAGGTCCCCACGATCATATTGCACCTTTTTTAACATCATTTTGACATTTCCAACCGCTTTCTCAGCCAAACCATTGCTGCGGGGATAGTGAGGACTGAGGTTACTAATTCATTATTCCATGATTGAGCAAATACTTTGAATTCATATGAGTCAAAAGGTTAGTTGTCAGACATGAATTGTTTGGGAATCCCAAAACGCGCAAATATTGGTTTGAGCTTACTTATTTAATAGCAATGGAAGCAGACTTACTCGGGACCTTTTCAGCCTTAATCCACCATGAATGGTAGTACACAATAACTAGATAGCTATCGACCATTATAATCCGTGAAATCAGCAGCAACTTTAACAAAGGGTAAATCAGGGATGTCATGAGGTTGCAGCGGATCCTTTATTTTAGACCGTTGAAATCGATTCCATGTTGGGCACGCAAGTATAAGATTTTTCAAATCAGAGTTGATGCCTGGCCAATAGAAGCTGCAAGACGCTTGAGCCTTGACTTTTTAAAACTGAAGTGAGTTGGATTAAGGATCTTAAGGGTGAAGCGCCTCAGTTTAAATGAAACTAATAGACGCTCATCATAGTAAAGAAGCATATCATGGACTGTGATGTATTTTCTGAGGAAAAAATAGTGATTCAGCTCTGAGCAATCTGTTGACAATGACTTAGGCTAACCTTTAATATAATAATTAAAGGCTTTGCTCAAAACGGAGGCCACAACTGTATTTTCTTTGTACTTTGCATGTAAGGATGGTTGAACATCAGAGGTTGTCCCTATAACATGTACTATGTCATACATACTTTCATCTACAGATGAAGGAATATTTTTGAAATTTCGGGATAGTAAATCTGCTATATGCATGTATTTGCCTACTAAATATGAGTGTGAATGAATAGGGCAATAGTTTCAGCCTAAGGTGCCGGAGGAGATTTTTGGTAATTTTACCAATGGTTTTTACATTGATGGAGGTGAGTGACTGATGATCTGAATGAACAGTTACATCTTCGTGACCATAGACAGAAGTTATGGAACTTTTTGAATGCAAAGGAGACAGCAAGCAACTCTTTTCCCCCTGAGCATAGTTTTGTGCTAAGCGATCAGGAAGCATATAAAATGGGCTTGCCAGCTTGCGTTAAAGTGGCACCAAGGGCATATTGACTACTCTTAGCATGTATGTTGATGGGTTTGAAGGGGCCAAAAGGAGTCACCAAGGTATGTTCTGCTATATACTTTTTCAAAAGATCTAACTGCTAACTGTGGGAGGAATTCCAAGACCACTCGGAATCTTTTTTCAGCAGTTTACCGAATGGGGTGAAAATATATGACAGGTGGGGTACAAATGGTCTTAGGTAATTGAATGTAATTGAAAATACGCTGCAAATCCTTCCTTGGAGCAGGTACTTCGATGTCCTGAATAGTCTAAACCTTATATCATCAGGACGAATTCTATCCTTATCAAATTCCAAACCTAAAAATTTAACTTTATTCACAAATAATTGAACTTTTTCCGTGTTGAATACTATTTGGTTTTCACGAGCAACTTGAATAACCTGTTTAACTATTTTCCATAACTCTTTCATTGTGTCTGCGCCACATAAAACATCATCAAAATACACACATGCTCCCTCAATATCCCTGAAGTATTTATGAGTCATCTTTTGGTAGTACTCAGGAAGCACACTTAGTCCAAATGGGGCGCATAAAAACTGATAACATCCCAAGGGGTGCTGAATGTACATAGGATAGCCGAATTCTTTACTCAATTTAACTTGGTACAACCCATCTTTTAAATCAAATACACAAACATATTTTTTACTGCCAATTTTGGAACTTATCTCCTCGAGAGTGGGAATCAACACATAATCGCAGACCAAATTTTCGTTAAGATCCTTAGGATCTATGCACAGCCTTATGGCCCTTGTTTTATGTTTCTCTACAATAACTAGATTGTTTACCCATTCACCAGCTTCACAACATTCAATAATGTCAACCTGTTCAAGATCATCTAAATGCACCTTGAGTTTACTTATCATTTTTTCCTAAATTATCACCAAACCTTCACGCAAATGCGGTATAACTCCTCTAAGTTTGGCCTTCATACCCACCTTTTAAGTTTAATTATTTGGATATCCCAGACGATTAGCAAGAAACTGTGCACAAAAAAAACCCATTATAATCTTCTATTTAAAACTGGACTTTCGTGGAGATCGCGTGGATAGGGATTCGATTCCGAACCTTTGACTTAACGTCTCACTGCTCAACTAACCCGCACGATCTAAATAATTGGTAGAGCAATGGGGCGTTGAACCAAAGTTCCAGGTTTCAAACTTTGTTCAGACTTTTATTTTTTTCAGAAATATTTTTTATTTATTTTTTATTATTTAGCACCGCGTCTTACTACCCGTTAAGGTTATACGCTTTAAGTACTAATTACGCTAATAGATTAGGAATTGGGAAGGTTTAATTGAGGAAGTGAACCCGCATTTGCGTGGAGGGAGAGTGGAAAACCATTTAGGAAAAACCACCCCCAGTTCACCCGATCGAGATTCGAACCTCAATCTCCCCGTACTCAGCAGTTGAGCTCAACACGACAAGCGGGTTAGCCAACTACGCCACCGAGGCGGGTTTTTCAGAAATAAACTCTACCGTAATTTTGATAGAAGGCGCGTTTTTAAAGGCCATATTTCATACTATAATTCTACTATTTAGTGGTATTTTAGTAGATTAAAAGGTCCTTACAGAACGAACTTTTAATACCATTCTGGAAAGGCCTTTGTCCTACTACTAAACAGTATAATTCATCTCTGTAAACATTTTTTGACTTAGATTATGGGAGTAATTTTGGTTTAAATTATGTCCCTACGACACTTTCATTGTAGTCATTCGAATAAAACAAACACAACTCATCTTGCGTGTGCGCTTTACGAGTACGGTTCCGACAAGCGGGTGCAACTTATTGTACAATCTACAATCAGTCGCGCCCGTTTGACGGGTTATATTCTTAATATCGTCTGTTTACTGCTTTTCGACGTGCCATACTTGTGACTTGTGTCCCAATCCATGATTTTGTGCGGGCCGGGGACCTTCTAATGAACCAACATACAATCATGGGTGTATTCAGGGTGGGACAGGGGAGGGCACCTGCCCCCGTAAGTTTTTGGAAAAGAAAGCAAAGATAGAGTTAATATGTTGCCTTTTTTTAGTTAGTACTGCATTACGAGTTGACTGTAGAGTTGCCCCCCCCCCCCCCCCGGGAAAATTCCTGCCTACGCCCCTGCATACAATCCGACCCAATCATTTTTGTTACAAACGTTGTAGAAATACATCATTTGAGATTAGGCCCTACAACATTTGAGGAAATCTTGCAATTATATTTATTCTCAAAAATGGTTAAATTTGCAAACCACTTATATGCAAGCAAGGGCGCCCATGTTAGTTTTCTAAATGGGGGGTGGATTGGAGCCCCGTCTGCCGAGGGGAGTCAACCCCCTTCCTCTGGAGAAAATTTCAGGAATTTAACTTAATGGAGTGAATTTTAAAGCATCTCCAATAATTTGTACGAGTTTCGAGAGCCAATACAAAAAAAAAATTTTCTGAAAAATTAATATAAAAGAAAGCTACATCTTATCTTTATTTTGTTAATTCAGATATTGATGATTCAAAGTTGTTACGAGCAAATTGCAGCCAAATCCCAAATACACAATTTCTTTTTTCATAAAAATTAACATAAAGAAATGTGTGAACAGTTGTTTTCTATTATCAAAAGGAACTTACTGTATCCTAGATGATCAAGGTTTACCTTACGCTTACAGACACGCATTTGTCATCAATTATGAAAGTGACTTTAACAATGCTTTACACCCTTGTTGCAAAAAGAAAAAAAGTTTTAAAGTTCCGGGGAAAATAGAAAGACGGTTTTAACATTTTGTATATAATCTTTTTTTGTAATCCCTAGTTAGGATTTTAAAATTGATGTTTTTTCATCTTGAAGATATCGACCTTTGTGATTTGAGGAAAGTGTTCGCCTCAGGACCGATGTTCCTGGGTTCGAACCCAACCGAGGTACGATGGATTTTTCTTGAGCGATAACATCTGTGGTAAAACTTCCTTTGGAGGGAAGTAAAGCCGTCGATCCCATGTCGATTGTGGCGTGTAAAAAAAGAAGTCTCGAAGGTATGTGAAAATACCACTCCGGCAAAATTGGGAGGCCCTTTCACTCTCGCTCTAGAAATTCTCGTGTATAATCAGTCGGTTCATAACGTGCACGTTAAATACCGCAGATAAATGATATAAATAAATGAATGACTTGAAGATAGGGACAACTGACAATATTTAATTCTCTGAAATGAAGCCCCCTCAGTATTTTCAATTTTCATTGCGGCCCTTTCAATCAAACGAATTTGACACGCCGGCCTCAACGATGCGACCGAATCCAATTTATTTACTCAGGAATGAATGGTACGCTTGCGCGCAACGTTGCTATGCGCAGCACGTTTTGCAATACACGCATTTTCCCCCGGGCCAGCTGATGCAATTCTAGCTCAACAACGTGACACAAGTAATACGCCCTTTGGAGATGTTTTGTTCAAACTCTTATATAAAGTATGATTAAGTTAAATATGTATACATTCTCCGTTACAGATAATTGTAAAAAATCCGGTACAGCTGTACGAGTTGTGTTCAAGTCATTGTTATGGATTCTAAAGTAAAATTAATTATTATAGGCCATATCTATAAAAATAATTAGTTCTCTGCCAAGTACAGTTTGTAAGCAAAATATATATATATATATATATATATATATATATATATAAAAAAGCACCGCGTCTTAAAAACCCAACAATAATAGGGGAAATATATCCGCATTTGCGCGAAGAGGAAGAAAAACTATTTTGTAAAAAAAAACACTCACGTCCATCCGACCGGGCTTCGAACCCCGATCTCCCTGCCATTGGCAGGTTAGTCTAATACGATAGTGACGCCTTAGACCATGCGGCCACCGAAGCAGGTACATTCTTATTATTGGTATGGTTTTAGTAGGAAGAAACTTTAAGAAAATACTTTTTTCTACTGCCAACAATGATAACATTTTACTAATATAATTAATATTTTACCTGCATCGTTGGACACTGTCTAAATGTCATTCATATAATATATACCCTAATTTTTTCACCAATGGACAGAAAACATATAATATGTTCATGTATTCAAACGTCAGGTCTGCAGATTTCATTCTTTGATAGAAGTAAAATGTTATTCATATTTACCTCAATAAATGTGTGTATTCTTTAAATGACGCTCCAAATGTCAATCCGTAGGAAATTTAGGTTATAGTCTGTCTTGTTAGTGGAGGTCGTGGTTCGTATCCTGGCTGTGTGTTCTAATGCGATTTATTCTTAAATGCTTTCCCACTCCAACTCCAAGCTAATATTTACTCTAAAATTATACCTTCTTCGGGGAGTTGAATTATTATGTAAGCACCTCAGGAGAGTCAGAAGGGGTTCTAGCTTTGCTAATTTTTGCTGACAAGGAAGGTGAGGGAGGGAGGTCAGAATAATGTTTATACAAGACAGAGAGAGAGAGACAGGCAAGAATAGTGCAGTGACCCAGCCACCCCAAGTTGAGACAATAACTAAAAGTGTCGATACGAGGATTCAAGGACTTTGGTTATCAGTTTAAAAGGGGTTTAAAGTTTTTTATAATTATAATAATAATTCATGTATTCAAATAGTTTTTTTATAATTTAAATTAAATGTAAATTGAAATTAACCTATTTTTTATATAATTTTATAAAATTTTAAGCAACCTGGTATTTTTTTTAAAAAATATTGAATTATTTCGAAATTATCATAAAATAATTGTTTAGCTGTGCTGTTTCATTGTTGTTTATAAGCTACAAACACTCTACTCCATAGTAAAGTTTTGATCCAATATAATTATTATGTAGTTATGTTTTATTATAATAAAATTAATGTAGACATTAATTTAAAATGGTTTTGCTCGTTTGTCTCTCTCCAATCTTGCCAACGCCATGCTGTATGGAAAAGCCGGCCGGCGCCTTTTTGTATTTTGTAAAGTAAATAATTTTAATGCTGAACTTGGAACTCTAAATAATGTGTATAATGAACCCGACTTTTAGACTAGTTTGTTTATTCGGACTGGAAATGTCATGGCACCTAAAGTAATTTATATTTATGAAAATGAAATATAAACTTTTTTTGTTTACACCCTATATGACTCATCGTTGCAAGGTGTGATACGTATTTTAACTGAATTTTAGATTGTAATTTCCAGGCAAATTTACACATGTTTATTTGTTTGTTCATCAAATGTTTGATTCTTGTTTTTACCAATGTAAATAAACTCTTGTTATATATTTTATTTCAAATAATACACTTATTGCGCTTTTTAGAGCTTCCTTAAAAAAAATGCATAATTATTTTCGTCGTCTGCAGGATGATTCTCTCAACCAATAGTACTGAGCTGATGTCACCTCTACCACACACGCATGCGCAGTGGTACGCGCCAAACAAAAGATCTTTGTTGGAATTGAAGGCTGTTCCACTCGGTGTACTCACTCCCCGTTCTTAATTTGTGTTTTACTTAATAGTTATGTCAAAATTATGTTTAGCAAGTTTATCAGTAATTAAATAGCTAAAAATGATTTCATACACTATAATAAATTTCGTTTTAAGTACTTCTTATGTTCTATATAAAACTTATTTTTGTTTTTCGTATGGGTATACAGGGAATGTTACTTCAAAATATAATCTCCATTATGGCCAATCGGCATTCTCTTCGAGAGGGGTCTCAGTATTGATGTAGCGAGCCACATAAGCTAACCAAGTGCACAACTATATTATTGAAAATGAAAACTTTCGAGCGCCGCTGTATTGATATTAAGTATTGTAGCATTGTTAAATGATAAGTAAAATAAAGCGCGTTTCTAGTTTAATTATGGCCGTTTAATAGCATAGTATTAATTTTAAACTCCATTACTGAATGTAACACGCTTGGGCAGTAGTTCAGGCCTTGGCCGGTCGTTCCCTGTGGATGATTGTCGTTTGCAGAGTTTCGTTTGTGGAACGCATTTGCGTCGTATTCCGCCATTGTTAAGCTGATTTACCAACGTAATAGTGCTTTGTGAGAAAATTTTGTGTTTTTGCTGTTAATATCATGTTGTGTGGTAAGTCAGTAACAGTGTTTAACATAATGTGAATATAATTCTGCGTAATTTTCCATACTTAGAGCGCAGTGATGTCCTATAATCGTCGTATGAGGTCGCACCACTTACGATTAACGTTTCGTAAGCAACCCAAGCCTTTGTCACGTGGGTGTAGTGTTAGGGGGGTGGGGGGTTAGAACAAGCTTGTGTGTACGATTTTAGTTAATTATAATATCGTTTGTTAAATGCTTTCATATCATTTTCAGTTTTATCTTTAATTTGTCTTACCATATGTATGAACATTTTTAATTTATTTAAACTATTTGAAGTTATAGTACAACAATTAAAGCTTCTGATTCCATTTAATCAATACGTTATTAAGAATGATGAATGAAAAACATTTTGGGTGGTTTGCTTTCATGCGTTTTTGTTTGGACAAATTTTGCTTTAACCATGACTAGGCCCTATTTTTAAGAAAGTGTACTAAATTTGTTCTGAAACATTTTGCTGAAGCTATAGGGCCTAGTAAGTTTTGATGTGGTTTAGTGAATTTTTTATTTGGACATTCAGGTTTTACCATTATAACATGGCACACAATTTGATAATATTCCAACTGTGCTTGGTTTACAAAACTCTCATCTGTTTAACAAGAGCTTAAGATGGATTTAACTGGTTGTTTGCCTTGGTCCATAGTACTGAGTGCTGGCTACGTTGTCTACATCTGGATGTAAGACCCATGGATGAATGGGACTGAAATTTGCCTCGTGGAGGCATCCAGATGTGTTTGTCATGGCACCAGCTTTGACAGAAGCTGGTCAGTCTCAGAACTTTAAGCTGCCTCCAACACATTCCTTACCTGCTTCACCAATAAGTGTTGCTTTGAATGAACTTAAAAACCTACCTGTATCCAAACTGTTGTCTAACGGACATCTATTGTGCAACGGCAGCTTGGTGTCTAAGTTTCAGGAGACAAAAAAGCCCTTTGACAACCAATGTATCAAACGAGTTGCCAAGGATTTGTACAAAGAATCTCTATATTCAAAGTCTCTTTTTTTGAGTGAAGTGACAAGCATTAAAGAAAGTGATCGTCTGCCATTGCCTAGCGAGGACGCAAAGGCCTCGGGAAACATCGCTACTGACAAGAAAGGTGGTTATATGATGAGTGAATGTGACCCATCTATGGGGGACCAAGACACTATGGGATTACACAAGTCTAGCGCTAGCCTGGAGGCTGACAGCTTGTTGAAGGAGAAGACACTCTCCAATGAAATGGACCAACTATTTAAGAACCTAGGGGCAGCCATTTCTAGCAATGATCTTGAGAGTAGTGCTGATCTAGGGCAGAATGTTGAAGAACTACTGCAAGTAATTAAGAGCATAGAGTCTGGAGCTGCTGATGGTGTGGAAATGTGTCACATGGACCCGGTAGAGACGGCAGAATCTGAAAGTATGTTTCCTACAGACTTCACTGGTGCATTATCAACATTTGAGCGAGAACTCTTAAATGATGTGGACGTGATGAACATGTGTGTGGGGGATGTTGATACTGGTAGTGGCTTGGAGAATAAAGAAGTGCACACAAAGGAGCGTATTGAAGAAGCTCACAAAAGACAATTTGAACTTGAGCGTAGGTGTGAGAGGCTACTTCGTAGACTGAGGAAATATCAAGCGCGAGTGATGGGAAAACACGTAGCAGAAGAAGTGACGAGTTTGTTGGAATTTGTGCAAAGGACTATAAGGACAACGCCTCACAGAGAGGGGGGAGATGTGAACTCTAGTGAAGGGGCTGGTAGTTCAAAGACTGATGGAAAAGGTTCTCCTTTAACGGGACTGCTGCGTAAGTTAGACATGATAAGCCAACAGCAGGCAGCCGTGTCTGCAAGGCACCATGTCATTAACAAGTACTTTGGTTCGGGCTCATCAGACCGCAGTCCGAGTAGCCACAGCCAACCGTATGGACTGCGGGCTCTGCCCCGGCTAACTACGGAGACTAAACTTGAGCTGGAACATGTGACTGGAAGGATGCACACACAGTTGAAGCTGGTGGAGACATCAATGGACTCTGATGCTACAGCAAGCAGCTCGGCGGGGAGAGCTGTGATGAGATGCAAGCATTCAATAACCACCACCAAGTACATGTTTCCATGTGAGTAATATTAAGTTGTATTACTAGTTATTAAATCACTTTGCCAAGTAGCGAGAAATTATGTAACATAGGAATACTGATATGTAATGGTTTATTGGCATCACATGTTGATAAATTAAATTATAAACAATTATGGGTCAAGAATAACTTAACTTTCTTTTTTAAAAAAAGGGGGTAGACATTTACAGTTTATTTTGGGAAATTATTTTTTTCTTAAAAATCATTACCTGGCAGTGTCATTAATTAAAATGTTATATTAGAATATTGACATGACCACTTTGCTTGGAAATAAATCTAAATGCAGGCCCATTAATCTATACAGAATTTTATTGTAATTTAATTTTGATAGACTTAAATAGACACATGGGAGGATAACATTAGAATTGACCTGAAAGAGAGAGGGTGTAATGAGGTGGACTGGATATAACTAGCTAAAGATAGGCATAGGTGGCATTTATATATGTTTGTGTTTTTTAAGTTGTCGGTTCTTTAACTAGTATTTAAAAATGTTTATTTTCATGCAAAGTTGCTATCATGGGTCTATCTTATGGCAAGAATTAGTAACCTAGAGGCTGGGAATCTAATTTTGGGACATTTTGTCCTTGATATTAATCAATTATTTGATTGCTGACTTATTTTTATCTTATGTAGGCCTAATTAATAACACTTAAGTTTCTTTAAAATAAACCGAAAATGTTAACCACCCACTATAATTATAAAAGTCAAGGCCCTGAGTTTTAAACAGATTCTTAGAATAGTCTACTTATGCAGCGTCGCGTTGGCTCGCTGCATTGGCAATCACGTGGCCAGTGTAGATCTGTCCAAATAGTCGCGGACCAGACAGATGCAGTCTTCTCGAGGTCTTGGTCACCATGGATACGAGCCATGCTGTTTTCTTGCGGCGTTGGTGCGGTGTTTGACTGGCAATTGTTTTACTACTATCATTCCGTCTGCTTGAGCACCGACTTACACAATATTTCATATTCATTAGAGCTAATAGATGGCTTTTACATAGTTTCTAAGTTATTCGGTAGTAAGCAGCACTGCGGGCCCAAGTGTATTGCCGTTGGAATAGTTTGACGCAGTCTTCACTATGAAAACGCTAGAAGTGTAAAATTATCAAGACTGCATCAAGTCAAGTGTACTAGACTATTCGGATACAGCCATAGATGTGATTTAAACATGTGGCTTATAAAATGCTCAAGACACCTCTACCTTAACAATGTATTGCAAAGATTTTTTTAATGT
Organism: Timema cristinae; assembly: GCA_039000515.1. NCBI lineage: Eukaryota > Metazoa > Arthropoda > Insecta > Phasmatodea > Timematidae > Timema > Timema cristinae. The sequence continues at coordinate 28,951,782 of JBCFYV010002255.1, forward strand.
TAATTTATCAAGTCTCTATGGTGATTTTACTATTAACTTCTCAACAAGCCTTGCAGTTTAAAATAATCACGTTGCTATGCACCACAAATAATTGAATGAGTTCTTAAAATAGGAATTTGCAATAAGGAAAGTAAGTTGAAAGACAAAGCATGCAGATTCAATCAAACCTGTAGGGCTCCACCCTTACTTTTCTGAAACAATAGACTGGGAAAACATATACATTGCCCCATCAAGGTCAAATGATTGTTTTCTAAACATCAATAACATTACTTCATGCTGGTAAATTTGATGGAAAATGAGATTTAATGTTTAGAAATTTGTCTTAAATAATTATAATTCTTGTTTCAAGAATTTAATTACATAAAAGTTTGTGGATTTACTTACAAAATACTGAAACTATGCTTAATTTTGATTTGAAAAACAAAACAAAAATTGGGGAATTTTGAAAATTAAAGTGTATCAACCCTGATCAAACAACTCTTTTCAGCAATTGAAAGGATTTTTGAAAGAATGATAATTTAATAAAATCTAGGAAATAAATAACAAGGACTGATATGATACACAAGGCAAACATATTAATGTTGAACTACATGAGAAACATTTTTAAAGTTAAAATTTTTCTGATAACATAGCAACACGATTAAATATGTGAATGTTTAGAGTTTATCAGGTCAAGGGGTTGCAAACTATATTAACCAGAGAGATAATTGATAATTAGCAGAATTATCAACCAGATCAATAAATGGGGTTTTTATATAATCAATATTATAAGTTTATTAAATATAATAGAATGGATGTAATTAAGAAATGTAAATGGGAAAATACTTGAATTGTGCTTTTAACAAAGATGTTCCTTAACTGTGATTTAATTCCACTCCTTAGACACGTGTACCACCTCTAGGCTGATTGGTTGACAACATGTTTCAGCATTCATTACACCATCCCCAGGTCCTCGTGGTGGGGTTGAGTTGTTCCTGTTATTAAGAGTGCTAAATCTCTAGTTTGTCACTAACTATTTACAATTTTGTTTTTAATATAGTTCTAAAAAAATTCTAATTTCATTTTTTAGGAATCTTGTTCAACTACTGGTATTTTCCTATTTTTAATTAAAGTTGCTCTTGATAAATTTATAAGTGACACTTAGGTGAATAATTTATATACTTACATGTGATTAAATTCCTGATATATCGATTTTTAACCTTGAATAATTAATTATTTATTACTTCCATCAATTCATATTCTTAATTGACTGCATATACTTTTTATGTTTTAACAATCTCCCCTTTTATTAAACCCTCACCCGCCTCGGTGGCGTAGTTGGCTAACACGCTTGTCGTGTTGAGCTCGACTGCAGAGGACGGGGAGATCGAGGTTCGAATCTTTGTCGGATGAATGGGTTTTTTTCCTCTCTCCCTCCACGCAAATGCTAGTTCACTTCCTCTAATTTGACCTTCTCATTCCTAATCCATTAGCGTAATTAGTACTTAAAGCGTATAACCTGAACGGGTAGTAAGACGCGGTGCTAAATATTATTATTAAACCCTCCCTTTTTTCTTTTCATTTCTTGATGTTAATTGAGTGTAACAACTAATTAACCAATTGTTATTTTACAAAGTACGCTCCTTACAATTCTTATTGCAATAATTATGTTTTAATATAGTGGTGTATTCTCTGGCTAGTCTTGCACTGAACAAATACCCATGGTTAAATTAATCACAAATATCTTGAGGTTACATTTGATCTTATCGTGTGCTAATTGTCTCATTTGTGTGTACAGTTTTCTTTTAAACTAATAACATTTGTTGTTGTTGACATGTTGGCATTCATATACATTTGAAAGTACTAGTGTTTTACATTGACTCACAGGGCCTTTCAATGACTTGAATGATTTTAATAACCTCCTGCCATAAATTTAATCCAATTTTACAATATTGCTAAGCATTACACTGCTCCCACTGGACTATTCCATAATGCCACCCATCTGGCAAACTTTTTCTGGGGAGAACTTTTGACTGTTAAAATTGTGTTTTGTCAGGTTGGCGTGTGATCCAAATTATCGCTTTTCAGAGCAACACCCCGATTTGAAGGAACTTTTTTTTTATCCATACTGATATTATAGGGGAAAAGATTGATTTTTTGTTTTTTTGTTTGTAATGGATAAACTCAAACTACTGGACTGATTTTAAAAATTCTTTCACCAATATAAAGCTACATTATCAGCGAGTAACATAGGCATATTTTATTTTGAAAATTTAATTTATTACTCATAAAAATGTCGATAGTTTTACACAAGGTATAATATAGCTATATTTATTGACATAATCTGCCTTAGAATTACGTTTCAGAGATAACGTTTCCATTTGAAATCGGGCACCATGAGGGGGGGGGGGGGCGCTTATATAAATCTTATAACACAGGGGTCACAGGTAGTAGGGTGGGTTGGGGGGGCAAGTGAGAGCATTATATAAATCTTATAACACAGTGGGTCATGGGCAACGCCATGCAGGATTGTCTAGTTTATTTAATAAATTCCATAGACACTAAGTCAAAATGATCTTGAAACTGACTATACATCGATTTGAGCCTTGTAAGAAGTACAACTTTTTTCAAGTTTCTTAAAAAAATAGCTTTAATGACATCTTTTTTTGTTCACGACCTTAAGCATCACTTAGCTTTAAGATATTTTTTAAACAGAATTACTTTTCTATGAGAGAGAAACTTGCGGGTTTTAGCTGCCATATTATCTATTTCTATAACCCAAACAATCACCCCTCCCCCTACCTTCACCACTAAGACAATACAGGTGCATAAGAGTATTGTGTTTCAATAAGGTCCTCAGCCTTATCTGGTCTATTAGTAAAGTTCATCTAGTTTGATTTGCTGCTGATGAGGTCTGCATTCAATCCTAACTGGAATTGCTTTTTACTATTCCTCGTCACAAATGGAGGGTACATTTGATCTAAAATTAATTTTTCACAGCCCATTAAAGTGCGAAAAAACTTGTCAAGTAGTATGATGTGGTGCAAAAATCATATCTCCATAATTATTAAAATTTGAGTGTTTCACTTTCTTAATATCTGTGAGGCTATTTGGCATATAGACAAATGAAGGAATGCTAAAAGTGGAATTTAGAGAAAGTAGATCCACATTTGCCCAAATTCAGGTATAATTCCTCTAATTAGCCATGTATCTTTCTGTTTGTATGTAGGCCTATTAAATGCCAAGTAAAAAGAAGTAGGGACTCCTATGTTTTGTTAAATTCTATTAAAGCCTAGTCCTATACAAAGTATTGACCTATAAAATTAGAAATATTATACAATACATTTATCTGAAAACCACCATACCATCCATACTTGGCTGATTCCCATCAAAATATGTATTTACATCTAAAATATAAATAATAGCTTAAAGTAAACAAAATGCAAACCTGCAAACAAAAAACTATCTTAAAGAATAATCATTTACAATTTTAGTATTTTAAATACATACTTACCCGCTTCGGTGGTGTAGTTGGCTAACATGCTTGTCGTGTTTAGCTCGACTGCTGAGGACGGGGAGATTGAGGCTCGAATCTCGGTCGGGTGAACTGGGGGTGGTTTTTCCTAAATGGTTTTCCACTCTCCCTCTACGCAAATGCAGGTTCACTTCCTCTAATTAAACCTTCCCAATTCCTAATCCATTAGCGTAATTAGTACTTAAAGCGTATAACCCGAACGGGTAGTAAGACGCGGTGCTAAATAAATAAAATATATAAATACATACTTGAATTTTTTTGTTTATCTCTTCTTACTTTCTATTCAACTACCCACATTGATTCTAATGGACTAGGGGCAAGGGAGGATGAGTTTAAAGTAAATGTATCCTAATTTGCATTTAGGGAGAGTAGAAGACCATTAAGAGAAAACACCTTCAGTACATTTGATTGGTATTTAGTGCCAGTACATGCTATTGTAAAGTGCTACCATTGTTAACTGTAGAAAATAGAGGAACATTATAGGCAATACATACAATAGGAATGTATGGAATTCACAAAATGGAATGCATTTCCAGAAACCATTCTGGCTACAATTCCTGTTGAAAACTATTGCCTGCACACACATAACATTTCAATGGAATTCCCATTGAAACACATGAGAACAAAGGACTTTGCTATCACTATTTATTATAATTTTGTTTGGGTGAACTGTGGTTTTTTTTTGATTTAGAAAGGCAAACAATAAAGTTTTTGCAAATAGGCCTATTTAAGTTATATGTAGTTCTTTTGAACAAAATTGTGGAAAGTGTGTGCTTTACCGTGTAGGTATTAAGCACCACTTTAAAATATTTACGCCTTGCTAGTGCCGGGATTCAAACCTCATTTTCTTCACTAACAATCCAATATCTTGTGAATTTTAATAGCAACATCCTCAATGTGCACCAGCAAGAAATATATTATAAAATAGTAATTTTATTTATCTTTACATCGTTAATTAGACTGGTCAGTAATATAAATACAGTTGTAATGGTTTTTTTTATGCTATTAAGGCAACATTAGTTTCAGCTTTTCAAATAACAGGCCTCTTATGAAAATCCGACTGGTTTAAAATTTTCAAGTTGTGTAGTACCTAGCCTAGGCTTAACAGTGACGTCGAACTTTCAGGCTACAGTAGTCAGACTGCCTGCCATATGACTCAAGCCTTAGTTATCTTATCTCATGTTCCTGGCAGATTTTCTTTCATTAACCTTTTCTTTATCAGATGGGGCGGGATCTATTGCCATTGTTGTCAGCGCCGGAAACGGATCCCCCAGTTTGTCTAGTCATTATAGTTATAATAGGGCTTGTGTTAAACTTACCTTGTGCTGGTTGGCACTTTAGTCCTTAAAAAAGGGTTATTTTTTCTTCTTCCCGTTCACCCCTTCTACTTATCTTAGAAAATACTGATTCATATTTGGATCAAGGAGGTAGCTAGATTGATTACAAGTTTCTGTAACATGTCAAAATGTTTGGTTCAAGGAGAGACGGACACATTAAAAAAAAAGTATTTATTTTATCCTAAAAAAATTCACCCTTTAAAAAAAATTATATCAATTTAAATATGACTAAAACAATATTTATTAGTTTGAAAAAATAAATTAGACATAAATTATACATGATAATTTAATTTGCTACCTGACTTATTGTCACTAATTGAACACCACCTACCTATTTGTTATAATTTATCAAGCTTGGCATTTTAGTAAAGTTTTCACTTTGTGTTGGCCACACTTTTTTTTAAATATTAATAGTGAACAGCTGTTGATGGAAAATAGCTTATTTTTTGTTATTAGACATAACAAATTATATTCAATAATATGCCAAAATCATCTAAAGTTTGGAAGAGAAGAAAATATATAGGGAATCAATATCAATCTATTGATAGTGTAAATATTGTAAATAATGTTATTATTGTTGATAGTGACATTGTCACTAATTGTGAACCTAAAGCAGGACCATCAACACCTAGGTTAGGTAGGTTTTGAAATTGACAATAATCGTATCTAGTCCTAACTTATCAACTTCAAGTAAAAATATATTTAAAGGAAGTGCATTACCAGTGAATGAAAAGGATTTCAACACAAAACCTGGTAATTGTATAATATATTTAGAACTGCTTTACATGTTGTAAATAGTTCATCATTGTGTAGATATTGTCTGAAGCCAGATACTTGTCAGTATAGGAAAAAAAAGTGTTTGTCGCCATGGGCTTACAACAAAGTTGTGCAAAGTTTGTTGTAATTGTAACCACGAAACTGCATTTTAGAACTAAAAAAAAAAGTAGGGAACCTTTTTAGGTTAAGTTTAGGAGCATATATGAGCTAAGAACAATTGTAAAAGGACAAACAGCTGGCAGGTCACTTTTTGGTGTTGTGAAACTTTCTCGCGTAAAGATTATTAGTAAAGCTACCGAAAACACAACCAAATAATCAATGAAGCAAGCAACAAAAGAAGCTATTGAAGAAAAAACTTTTATCTGAAGAAAATTATCTACTTACAACCATTACTATTACTGTCGATGGAAGTTGGCAGAAAAGGGGCCACACATCATTGAATGGCGTTGTATCAGCAACCTGCTTAGATAATGGAAAGGTGATCGACGTAGACATACTAACTAAACATTGTCATGGTTGTAAAACGAACAATACAGAAGAAAATACAGAAAAGCATAAAAAAAATGGTGTAACTAACTTTCAAGAAAGTATTAGTGGAATGGAGGTTGAAGAAACTGAATATATTTTCAAGATCTGAAGAAATACATGGCGTGCTATATGAGAACTACCTTGGAGATGGTGACTCAAAGGGATATAAAAAAGTTGTTGAAAATAATCCTAATGGAAACTATTTTCAAATATATAAGCTGGAATGTGTAGTGCATGTCCAGAAAAGAATGGGAGCAAGATTGAGGAAACTGAGAGGATTTGAAAGGTGTAATTTTGGAAGAAAGGTGGGGAAAAGGGCAGACTCCTAGATTGACATATTGCAGAATTATCATTGGGCAGTTATAAGAAGAAACTAAAATGATTTGAATGCAACGAAAAAGATATGTGGGCAACATTTTTTAACAAAGTGTTCACATATGACTATCCACAACATGGCTTATGCAACATTACTTGGTGTAAATATAAAAAAGCTTTGGCAGAAGGAAAAACATAGTCATCAAAATTCATTGATTCCAGCTGTGTGTCACAAAATCAAGCATATTTTCAGGTATCTCTTTAATCCAACTCTTCTGAGTAAATGTTTGCACGGTAGTACCCAAAATTTCAGTGGATCTTTAAATTCAGTCATTTGGACTAGGATTCCAAAAAACAACGTTTGTAGAGTATGAAACCCTAAAATGGTGTGTAGGATACAGTACTTAGTTCCAATGACGGCAATCAAGCAAAGTGTAAAGTTCTAAAGAAAATGGGAACTGAACCAGGTATTAATTGTGTCATTGAACTCGACATGGATCTCGACAGACAAAAAGAAATGTCTTAACCTGGTCTATTTTGACAGGTGCAAACATTACTTTCTATAAGGTATTATTAATATTAAATATATACTTGCAGCTATTTTCTTAAATGGCAATTCCTGTAAAATGTATTTTCTACTAATGTACCTTTTCCTCTAAAACTATTAAAGATAACGACCTCAAACTTTCTCCATTTGTTTACAGCATTAGAATACACAAACTGAACCACTTTTGTGACCATAGGTTTAACATTCACCTCATAGTGGAAAAGAAAAATCACAATTATTTATTAAAAATGTTAGGTTGACTAAAGTCGCTTAACCTAATTTATTCTGTAAACTTTTTTTGTTATTGATAAACTTATCAAAAACCAACAGGGGTTGTATAGTGCTGGGTACCTATAAAAATAAGACAAAATCCTTAGCCCATTGTAAGTTGATGATTTTACTGGACAACTACATTTTCTTTTAATACATATGTTTTCTCACAAAAGTTTTCTTTCTAACGGGGTTTTAAAACTGGTTTTAGGATTTCTATTTATGAACGAGCATACATTGGACAATACAGAGAATCGAACCCGGGCTTTTTAATCTCTTCTCACATCTTCGATTATATTATGATACTAAATGATTTTTCCACCGGAAAGACATGTTCTAGAGCAGGTGATAGGCTTACTTAAGAATACGCGTGGATTTGATTAAAGGTGTAACAGTGTTTGATTAGTCTTATTTTCTCTTAATTAGAGGCTTATACAGTTTTAGTTGGTTGGTGCAAATTACAAGTAGGCCTACCCATAATATAAAATTAGGGTAATTTAAATGTACCCATACACCTCTATAATACTTCTGTCCCCGACTTTTTGAGCTTTATAATATGAAACAACTATGTTTTCTCTAAAAATCTCCACAGCCATTAGATTTATAGGTGATGCCATGCTGTGCTGACTTATAGCAGTGAATGACCGTTCGGCCTATAACTATGAGGTCACTTTCTTTTTTATCGTTGTTTATATCGCCGCGCTGATAACACGCTATACAGATGCAAGTTTCGACGGCAGATTCTCCGTCTGAATCAACTGACTATTAATCATAGTAGGGCTCAACTAGCCCAAGACAACTATGTAACATTAACTGATGACAAATACGTTATCGACCTTTGTACAGATAGGGCTAGGATAAAATATGGTTTCTCTGAAAGAAAATGGCTACCGTGATCATATTAGCTGTTCCGGCTTCAAACGTATTATTAACGAAAGAGTTAAAAAAAAAGATATGCATGCTTGTGCAGCTATTGGCAGGGAAACATGAAAAATATGGGAATATAAATATTGGGCTTTAAAAGAACATAATTTAGCACCTAAATACTAGATAAGAATTGAAAGATGTTCTCATATTATAAAAATGTATAATAGTATATAACATTAGGGGAATTTTATGATAAAGAGCTGTGAAGCCACTCAGGTATGTTCGAAAAGGGGGGAGGGGGATGTATCAGGGCAGTTTTAGGTCGGGCGCCCTAGAAAGCCTAAATAAATACGTCCCAAGATCTTAATTTTAATAGTCTCAATTGAGGGTCTTTAAGCGCTTACACAAAATGAATATATAGTAGTCAGTCAAAAGCCAACATCTAAAAAGGTCCAAAGTTTACTTTTATCTTATTTACTGTCAACATTGACACGTTTGTAAAAAAAAGTTAAGCTCTAAAGAACATGATGAAAGTAGATATAGGTCTGGTAACTTTTTGAATCATTTGCTAGGTATATTTCTATAACCAATCAATTTAAGTTTTGATAGGAGCTTTCACTTTTGACTATGAAGCTTAGGATCTGAAACCAAACGGATTTACACTATTATAATTGTTAAATTTAGAAAATAATTAATATACAGTACTATGTAATGACAGGTTAAACATATATACAAGTATTAAAAGTGGTTCAAGGGTAAGTTCCCATCGAATGCAATACTTTAAGGGTGTTTAAGTGCGCTTTGAATTATTTTTGAAATTTTATTTTTTGTTGAAAAAAATTTGCACTCTTAATGGACACATTCTTGTTTTAAATCAAACTTTTTGGTAATCTTAGATAATATTTTCATAGCTATATTAAAGATTTATTACTAAACCCTTATTAAACCTCAATAATTATTACAACTTTTATAACAATTACAATGTTATGGAAGGTCTTAAATAAAGTTTATTTTAGAACAAAAATGTAAAAGTTAATCAAAAGATTACACATTGTTACCCCACAAAAAAAAATTATGCAATTCAAAACTAGCTTGAACATTTTAAAACAGCTAATTATCCATGCTATAGTAGCAATAATAATTAGCGATTACTAAGCTAAATTCCAAATATCATAGCCAGAACCTTATCTAACTACTAAAGATCTAGTATAATATCAGTTTTGACTTTAACAAATGAGTATTTTCCACAAGGCAATCCCTATGAAAATGGGACTGTAGATTGAGATTGCCCCTCTAGATTTGTTTAGTTACTGCACGATACAGCCGGGAAATAGCTGTGTGAGATTGATTTGTGCGCTAATTTTATCCAAATTCATTATTATTAACTCTGCCGGGGTCCGGGTTCAATCCTCGGTCCCGGCACAAATTTCTCACAATCATCCTACCATTACACATTAGCGTAAGTGCGTATAACCCGAACGGGTAGTAAGACGCGGTGATAATAATAATAATATTATTAAGATGAATGCGTAATTAAAAATTCTGTCCATAAAGATCATAATTACACACAACGGCCCATCACAATAATATATATTGGAGATGGGTATAAGATAACCGACACTACCTTTGGTGGGTTTGTGTTCATTTGTACCCTACATGCCAATGTGCTTAATTTTGTTTAGTCTTAAAATGGGAGGTAGTAGTGTTGCAAGTGCTGTATTTACAATGAAGTGGCTTTGTGACGTGCCAGGAAACGGAACCAACGGCCTCGCTGATAAAACCATCTCATATCTCCCGTGGCGTTAGAGGGAGAGCAAGTATATACCCCTTCCCCCCCCCCCCCATCTTTCCCTCCGTTGGTCTTCTCTTATAAGAGTGCCTCACAGCTGTTCATCTCCTCTACCAGGCTGACTGGTTAGCCCGCTTCGGTAGCCGGGTCACAGCTCCCCAACGGCGTTAGGCAAAGAACATTTGCGAAAATTAAATGCCTCTGTAAACTATCTGGAGCTACTACTAATGGTGATTGAGAGCAGGGATTAAATACATAAAGTGCTTTTAATATTATACATAAAGTGTATTTAATATTTGCAAACTACATGTAGCATAACGCCTCCTCTCCTCTAGCCATACCTAATGGTGGCAGAACCGGGGTAGGGTGTATTAAGGGAAGAATTGGGATTTTGAGGGTATTGTCCCCAATTTTTGCTCCTTCAAGATTAATTTATTTCACTCCCCTCTATTTCCGAATATAATAAAGATTTTTAAAATATTTAAATGATTTTTAAATCTAAAGGAATTTAATATTTAAAAAGTCAGATGAGGACTGACCTATGAATTAAATAAAAGGAATGTGGCATATAAAGAAAGCACACCATATATATATTATTCAGGGTGTCCAGCGATCTGGAAAACCGGGAAATGTCAGGGAATTTGCTTGGTCAGGGAAAAGTCGGGGAATTTAATAAAATTTCTGGAATTTGTACAGTAAACTAACAATTACACATTTTGATTTACAATATTAAAACAAAGTTTTCTCAGTCAATACATGCCGCGTTGTAGCTGGCCGCAGAGCATACACGTCTCAAGGTCAACATATGATTTCCACGTCATCTCTCCATCCCCTACATTATTTGTCGCGCCAAAATTCAATCATGATTATGCGCATGCGCGAGAATTCGATTACATTGTACGAAGCTCCATATGTCTTTAGCCAAAGTTAAGTTATGGTTAAGCTCATTCTGCAAGAATTAGTTTATCTTTTGAGAATAAGGAATATCTCACAACAATTTTTGACAATGCTGGGTAAAGTCTTTCTTTAAATGGTTCACTACAATTCCAATCAATAAAAATTAGTAAACCTATAAGAACACAGTTATTATTTTTAGTTTATAATCAATTTATCCGTGCCAGGCCTCCACCGTGGTTCGGATTCCACGTTAAACTGTAGGTCCTTCATTTCATCTCATAATCACCCTACCATTACACATTAGCGTAAGAGCGTATAACCCGAACGGGTAGTAAGACGCGGTGCTAATAATAATAATAATAATAATAATTTATCCGTATGCATCCTTTTTAATTCAACGCGGGCTGTTTACGAGATAAAATCTTAACGCATCACGTTGCCTGCAAAACACATATGACGCTAGTTTAAATTTCAAATACAAGTGGAATCTGTTAATTATTACAAAACACTGATTGGTCTACTTGTTAAAATCGCCACGATGAATATCTAAACTAAGGCTAAGTAAATAGCTTTGATTCTTCATAATGTTATTATATAAATTAATTAATTTAGATTTAGTTTTAATAGTTTATTAGTGAATATATTTACGAGATCGGTTATAAGCGTAACATCCTTACGAGCCTAAACAAAAGCTATGTAGTTATTCTTAGAACGTTTAATATGGTCTTGGAGACAAATTTAATTCTTACAATATCAATAAGGACAGTCAACTTTGTTTTAACATTATAACTCTAGTTCGGCCTACTTTATCTTCTACTTCAAGGTTAATATCTTGGTTTAGGCAAATAGTATTTCATTGTCTGCCCGAATGGCCTGTGTTAGTACTTACTAGATGTAGTTAGATCAATATGACTATAGAGCACTAAACAATTTCTTCATAATGTAAATTTTTCTTAAAATGGTAATCTATACCCTGTAGAGTGTAATAGTATGTTTATAAGGTATTTATACGTTAACTAACAACTTTTTAAAATTAATTCAAAGGTAGTTCACACATCTTATACTACAGGCACTATACAAGATAACATTACTTGATGTATGGATATATTAAAATGTTTTAGTAACTTTAGTAACTAACTTTACTGTTCTTCCTGCAAAAATCATCTATAACTAAGTAAAGTGTGTGTAAGAATAGCTAAATCCACTGCACCCTGTACTTTCTCCTCCTCCTTTCCTATACAATAGGCTTAATTGGATCATTTATTAATATGAAATAAAACAAAGCTCCATACATTTTACTAAATTTTATTTACACTTGGGCTATGAAGGAAAACAAGAGACTAGTTTTTAAATTTAGTATATTTTAATTTTTTTTAACCTAACCTACTTATGACTGCTGTACTCCATAAAAAATATATTTATAGCACATATATAATTTAAATTAGTTACTATAATAAAGCTCCAAATGGACTTCTAGAGGTATTTAATTAATATCCATAAAGTTCTTGATCTCACATCAGATAGATCCCCGAACCCCTCCCGCCCCCATTCTAAAGTAAAATAATATTAGTCACAATTTTTTTTTCTGGATTGTATTTTTTTCTTCTGTAAATGCTTTAAGTATGTTCTCTGTAGAGTTATAACTATTCCAACTAAACTCATTTTATTTGGACCCACTTAAAATTTCCTCAAATCACGTATTTAAAAAAAAATTGTTATAATTTTTAAACTAATTTAATAATGTTTATACTCGATTATTAGTTAGCTATTTATTTTTGTTTTTCGTGGTTTCAAAGAGTTTTTTTTTCTTCGTATGAACTTTCTAAACCAACTGATTAAATCATCACACAACTTACAAACAAACTTAACAACTCTCTTGCAGACACCACAGTCTCAATTCTCCGGAGGAAAAGTCCCGTCTTCACAGATAATTTATTTCATTCAAACGTAATCTAATCCGAGATACAGCTCAGGCTTAAAGGCACTTTGACACTAAGCAAAATCATTATACCGAAGTTATTTAGCTAATTTCAATAAATTATCTGTAAAATAACATAAATTGGCATGTGACCTACAAACACTTTTAACTAAATAAAGACTTACTGAAAAAAGTTGTTTCTTCCTCCTTGGTTTTATTTGTATTTTGTGCCTTAATTTGTCTTACTGTACTATACATTTTCGCGTCCCTCACGCTTTGTTTTTTCCCCGTTAAATTTCCTTACAAAATAATATAGGCCTAATATTGGTTTGTATCCCACCTCTTTTCCTCGTTGTTTTAACACTTTTTTTACCTATAGTGATGTATAATTTTATCATCTAGCCTGCCGACTTATAACTAAAATCCCGTCTTTAATTTTTCCGTAATGGTTTTTACGCAAATGCAGACACATTAAAAAACTTATACCTTATTTACATTCGATTAGCGTAGTTAAAATGTAGCCCGATAGACGCAGTGGAGTAAGACAGACAACTTTTCGTTCGTTATTTATTTTTCATTTATAAGGTTTGTTGAAATGTGTCGACAAGGACTCCACTCCCAATTCAACAGAAAAGATAGCTAGCCAATTCATACGAAATTAACACAGCACCACGATCTATATTATTGCAGTTGTTTTCATAGATTAGATACTAAGCCTGGAGAGATCATAAGGACGCTCGCTACACAACTGGCAAGTCATCCAGCGGTATCTTGTTAGCTCTCCACGTCACCACGGCAACTTGGCACTTGGCAACGTGTTGGTCAGAGGTTTAAAGGGGCATCAATAAATCCGCCTCTACGCGCTTGTTGTATTTTATTATTTAGTTAGCACCGCGTCTTACTACCCGTTTGGCTTATACGTTAATGGGTTAGTCATTGGGAAGGTTGAATTTAGAGGAAGGGAACCCGCATTTACGTGGAGGGAGAGTGGAAAACCATTCAGGAAAAAACTCAGTTGACCCGACCGAGATTCGAACCTCGATCTCCCCATCCTCTGCAGTCTAACTTAACACGAAACCAGCTCGTTAGCTAACCACGCCACAGAGGTGGGCTGCGCACTTGTTAACTTTTCTTTAAGATAACTATTTTGGAATGTTTTTATGTGTGAGAGACTATTTTTTCACTTTTTCTATTAATTAAATTGTGTAATAAAATAGATTAAATAAATAATGAACCGTCCAATTTTCGCAAGAGACTTACACGGACGATAGAAATATTACAAGATCTACTTTTACGTATTATACTTCAGACCATAATATGTTCTGTACCTGTCACTGTTGATATTATTTATCAACACATAAAATTACAATACTAAAGTTATCAATGTTGGCCGCAAATTAAATCATGTTTTGTATTTTCTAATATGCTCTTCATATGAAAATTGGACTAAACCAGTCATTGTGTAATATGAAAGGTCAAGGATTCAGGACGCGTTTTTATTTATGTTGAATGCAAATATTTTAAATAATAGACGTTATTATGGCATGTATTAAATAGCCGAGCTATTATTGTAGTTGTATATCTGCATCTAAATATCCCAGGCTCTGGTTTGAGTGAAGAATGGCCCTGGTAGCTCAGTGGTTAGAGCATTCACGTACATAAAGGTCCCAGGTGTCATTTTTCAATCTAAAGAATATGACAGCTTGAGATGAGCTAAGTTCGTGAACTTTAATAAACCGAACAAAGTCTCTAAAGAATAATGCCAGTACATACAAATTAAAGTTTGTTTATTTTTGGGAAATCGTTGTGTTAAATTAATCCGGCTTAACATGGACGATATTGACCCTTTTTTTTATCGTTGCTGCGTTTTTTAAACTGTTTTATTATTTCGGCTCCATGTACCAATCAAAAACTTTCATTTCAATTTGAACAACTTTTGATCGCGTTGTACCATAGGTTAGGCTAGGATTGTGTTGTCACAGGTAAAGATGTTTGTCATACCTAGGTTGGGTTGTTGTCATACTATTGACACTTGCTCTGGTATGTTCACCTTAAGAAAACATTAAATACATTCTAAGGGAAGGCAACAACAGCCGAAACCAAGTTAGTACACCAACTCTGACAATAGCCAACCACGATTATGGTAGTCTAGAACTATAGGATGTGGGCTTTGCTTTCTTCCTTCTAATAAAATATTTTAACACGTAATTTCAACCAATTGAAATTAAGAAAACTTCCACATTCAAGACAAAAAAAATGTGGTTTCAATTTATAAAATAATTATAGATCGCACTGTTTTAAATTATGATCTATTTGTGTAACACGATTCAAGATGTGCTGTCGAACATGGACTAAATATGAAATAGATTTAAGAATATCATCAAAATCCATTGTCAATACAACTGCTAAATACTCACACATAATATCTAATACAATGAACATCATAAGACTACAAAATCAGTCCTATTAAAGGTTTCAAATAACAAATCTTCTAATGGTTAAATATACGATATTTACTTAGAATTTTAAAAATGTAACTGAACTTTTGTCCTAGCCCGAAGAACTGCTAATTTTATTTGATTGTATTAATCCAGCCATATTTGTTTCTGATTGGCTGAACGCAAGCCAATGCTACTACATAAACGCAAGAGATGGTCAAGACACGCGCCTGTGTGTTATTGTGTGTAGACAGACAATACAAAAAACTCTGTTTAACTGACTAATAAGGGGAGAGTCTGTTCGGAAAATCTGAGTGAAAAATAACCATTTTAATTACGGTACATTGAAGTAGGTTAAGTAATATTATACACAAAAAAGAACAGTGTGGTCCTTTTATTTAATTTTCCTCTTCGACGTTAAAAAAAAAAGTCTAAAAATATGGTCGCACATCTATGAAACCGGTTTTGAGTGTGGTACATTGGGCGGAGACAATGGAAGAGTGAGTCATGCCTTGATCGACCTCTTGGTGTAGTGGTCAGCATTCCTGAAGGACCCGGGTTTGATTCCGGGTGGTACCACAAGTTATTTTCCCCCGAGGGAAATGGTTCCTATGGTTGCCATGATCTGGTTAATTAGGCTTAACCGAGGTACTGCCGACTCACCGAGCTGAAGTAACCACACCTACATTGTGTCTCAGCCTCAGATGACGGTTATATATCCGCCACTGCCAGTAGAATCTCTACACTAGTGCCATACCTACGCAATAAAAAGGATGCCCTTACCCTTCCACAAATCCCCGGATATTATGAACTGGTCACCACTGTCCGTAAAATCGCAAATTATAGCAGCTGTCCGTTAAATCCAAAGTCCGTAGAATCGATATTTGTGTGTTTAATGTATTACGATTTAGAGTCCGACAAGCGGGTGCGACAAGTTGTAACTGGGCCTAGTTCTTTTGCACCCCCTGAGTTCTACCGAATAATATGAACTAGACCAGCCTAGTATGGCGTAGTTAGATAGCGCACTAGTTTTGTGTTTAGCTAGCCTGCCGAAGATCGGGAGATAGAGGTTCGAATCTTGGTCGGATGAATTGGGGTTTTCCTAAATGGTTTTCCACTCTCCCTCCACGCAAATGCGGGCTCGCTTCCTCTAAATTCAACCTTCCCAATTCCTAACCCATTAGCGCAATTAGTACTTAAGCGTACAACCCGAACGGGTAGTAAGACGAGGTGATAAATACAAAAATAAAAGCTAGTGAGATAGAAATTACTAAAAAAAACCAACCTCACGTCAAAAACTGTAATTTATTTATCAGACTCGTCTGATGAAGAACTTGTTGAAGTTAAAGAGAAAGAGAAGAAATATTTACGGCTGTGCTTTCAAATGGATTACTGGATAATTTATCTTTACATCATTAATAATTAATACAACTGCAATTGCAATTTTTAATTTCCGCCATTGGGGCACCATGAGTTTCCAGTTTTCAAATAAGAGGCTTCCTATTAAAATCAGACTACTTTACTTATTCATACGTCAGTTCATGCAAGCTATATGCAGCTCCCGTTTTATATATTGTATTATCAACATTTATAATAAAAATAAATAATATTCTAAGGGTGACCTGGTGGTCTAGGAGTAAAGTTTCGGACTTCTTTGCTGGGATCCGGGGTCCAATCCTCGGTCCCGGTACAGATTTATCTGATTACCAAACCCTTCCTCCACCTCTGACAAGACATCTCGTGAATGTGGGGGATGCCAGGCCTCCGCCGTGGTTCGGATCCCATGTTAAACTGTAGGTCCTTCATTTCATCTCACAATCACCCTACCATTACACATTAGCGTAAGTGCGTATAACCCGAACGGGTAGTAAGACGCGGTGATAATAATAATAACAATAATAATATTCTAAGATGTTATCAACTTTGGTGCAAAACGTTGGTTTGCATTTTCTATAAGGCTCTTCCTATTAAAATTAGACTTCGAATATTTTAACTCTTCTATCTGTCAGAAAGACTCTTTCTGCGGAAAACGAACTGTAGATAGTTTATCGCGTTAGGGCGTGACGGCTACCACTCGGTTGTTTCCGGAGTCCCGGACATACACGAGTCTTTTTTTTCCTTCTGATGAAGGGAGGCAACCAGGCAACATGCCTGTTTCAAACATTTTGAGAGTAGGATTTGACTGCACCGCTAGTTTAATGCTCCAAAGCTCTTTAAAGGTTATCTTTGTCCCAAACCATCAGTTGACAAATAATCCCGGAATTCTATTAAAACATTCGTCAATAGCCTTGAAGGAAGTACCATAAATATTCTTTAAATTAAAAAATGACACCTGGACACGGGAATCGAACCCCGGGGCCTTTGTCTTAGTGCGCCAAATGTTTTATCCACTGAGTTACCCAGGAATCGTCCCGTGTCTTCACGTCCTTCCCAGACTGCCTTAAAATATTACTGAAGATTGATCCTGGACAGCTCAGTGGTGAGAGCGTTGGCTTACTAAGTCAAAGGTACCGGGTTTGATTCCCGTGTCTAGGTGTCATTTTTCAAAAGAATATATGTAGATGCTGCTGTAACCATAACTAACAAATATTATGGATTGGCTATTAATCTATCAAATTAGCGTTAATCTTAATTTTTAGAAATTGTCAGTATGCATATTATCTCCGAACAATTTTTCAATATATTCCTAATAATATTTCATTTAAAGTGACAAAAATCTTTATCAACTATGGCCTATGTGTAATAAATATTGTGGTTGATTCTTTTAAATTAAATTATCAACCCACTGTATAAATGCCCATTTAATTCTTTTTAGACTACTTATTCATTGAGAGTATAGAGTATATAAATTCACCAAAACATAATATTAAATAAGAATTGATTATATTTAGGAATTGAGTTAAGATGCGGTTTGTTATGTAGCAAAATAGTTGTGCCGCATCCACTAGTCAAATAATTATAACTCTCGGAAAACGACAAATGTATAAATTTCAGATGACAAGGATGAGATAATGGCTTAAGCTATTAAAAGGTACACAAAAGCAATTATAAAAATGTTGTCATGATATAAAACATTTTGTTGAATTAAATTGATGATCAAGTTGGAAAAGAATGAATCGATCTCTTATCTAATGCTTGATCCCTTTCTTCTTTGCTTTCCGTGGTGGCCCTGAACACTAGTTTCTATGCATTTTTCACCATATTTAGGCTCTCAACTCTCCGGACCTCAATCATTGTTATTTATATGGGTGACCTAAAGTCGTTCACTTTTGCGACCAAGTGATTGTCGCTAGGCAGGAATCTCAAGTGTACCCCAATACATCACAGGCCATTGCTTGCTCTAGTTCTGGCATTACACCGGCCATTTGCGTGCCAGCTGAAACAAGACCTACGTGTTCTCGTTTGATAAACTACTTAGCTCCAAATGCACCTTTTATGCGTCCGTCTGAGAAAAGCTTATGATTATAAAATAGGTAAAATATTTCACACTTCAATATCCATATAATAAGCAAAAACAAAAAATTTAACCCTCTCTGCCTGAGTGGTTTAAAATTGCAACTTCTTGCATTCTTTAATTAGTCAAGAGTACTTTTTTTTAAGTGGGCTTAGCCCCTCCCAAAAATTTAGGTTTCTCTCTACTTCTGAAACTCCGCAATCCGCTCTAGTGATGCAGCAGTTGAGAGGGCGCTACAGGACGGCCGGTACATCGGCCCAGTTGTAAGACTGCATGAGGCTGGGGGGTTGGCCGGGCGGGGCCTAGAATCGATACTAGGCGCGTCCGCCAGGCAGCGGGCATGTAGTGGTTAAAAGGTTGACGTCTCCCTCGTTTCTTCCGTGACACCTTCCTATTTATTTTCTAATATTGGTCAACGTTTTAAAAGGGACTTTCTGTTTCAACTACATTTGTGAAAAAATAAGTCACTACTGACTTGATTATGTTTTTAAAACACTTTTGTATGACTGTGTGTGTGCGTGTTACCCAAAACCCCCTTTTCCTTTCTCCTCTTACTCTTCTTTAATTGAAACACCTCAACGCCTATAAATAATGCTTTCATGTTCCTAGCGCCCGTACCGGCGCGGGCGCACACAGTTAAAGACGTCAAGCTCGCAATAAACTGGCGTCTCACTACCCCTTCAGGGTGTACTCATATTTACCAATTACTCTAAACTCAACCTCCCTCATCCTCAACATATCAGAGGATATGCACCCGCATATGTGTGGAGGGAGGGTGGAAAACAATTTTACGACTAAAAAACTCTGTATATTATCGGGATTCGAACCCAGATCTTCCTTTCATCGGCAGCGATCACTTGCGAGAGGGACACCTTAGACCAAGACTATTAAACATGAGACCAATGCAGTGCATTCTCTCTTGGTTGGTTACTTTTCCAACACCTTACTACTAGATTAAGTAATTAATAACCATCGATTATCTCGACTGTAAAGAGAGTTTACAGTATCCTCGAATGTTGTTTCATGAAAAGTTGTAGGTGTCGTGCTAGAAATAGAGGATTCTGCTATTTTGCAGCTTTCGTGTACCTACTAGTTCGCCAGACCAACTTGTGCAATGCCTGGTCGATAAAATTATTACTGACGCAGTTCGATTGAGTGTGTTAATATTTTCAGAAATCTTGCCAATTTTCACGTCCATCTTATGTATGAAATTATAATTTGTTTATATATATATAGCTGAAGGTTTTCTTAGACACTGTTTGAAAATGAACTATTTTAATTCATAGAAACCATTTTACAAAACCTCTCCAAATCAACATTACAGATTCAAACCCCATAATTTAGATTCAAATGCTAGCATGCACTGTTATCTGCATTTAACATTATGTAGTGTGCTGGTATCATTACTTTTATGATTCTATACTAATAATAATCATTGGAAACCACATTAACTATTTTAATACATTAATTTTGAATCAGACAAAAATGTCAATAATTCTTATTATTGTAACTTACTATTTGGCCTTTATTGAGAATTTTTAGCTGTCTTATTTGGGTAATATTTTATTTCACTATGCTAGCTTATTTAGATGGAAATGTGCAAAGCCATAATTATAATAGTTACTAGCAGTCCCGCACGGCGTTTCCCGTGACCCTCTGTGGGATAAGAAATACATAATCCCAACTCCCAACGCTGCCCGTTACCCAGTGTGTTATAATAATTATATTAATACTCTTTATTCCCTATCCCGTGGGAATTTCAAAAAATCCGTCCTTGTTCCTTGTATACATCATAAAGGGAACCTCTGTGCAAAATTTCAGCTTTCTAGGTCCAAGGGTTTGGGTTGGGCCTTGATGAGTCAGAACTTTTCTTTTTATATATATATAGATACATATATGAAAATATATATATATTATATATACATATATATAAAATACATAGTCTATATATATATCGACCGGGATGAAAAATGATTAAATTACTAAAATGGCTATTAAAAAATAGGGGTTGGTGATAAAAGGGTAAAAATTTAGGGTTGTATGTATTTTTTAATGCGACATAATAAAAAAAATAAAGAAATTAAAAAAATGTCTAAAAATTAAAGAAAAATGTTAAGGGTGGACAACCCTTATCACTAAGGGGTATGAAAAATAGATGTTGGCCGATTCTCAGACCTACTCAATATGCTCACAAAATTTCATGAGAATCGGTCGAGCCGTTTCGGAGGAGTACGGGAACGAACATTGTGACACGAGAATTTTATATATAAGATTATTTTGTATTTAAGAATCAACTCTAGAATCTTCCAAATATAATCCACAATTTTGCTTACTATTAAAATAAAACCTTGTTAAATAAGCACGTTACTTTTAATTGTTTGTGTGTGTAAAAATAACATGAGTTTTGAGTGATATTATTTTGCACAAACATTAACAAATCATAAACCAGTAAGTTTAATTGTTGATACACGTAGGCAGTAAGTAGATATTTTATGGAGTTTGAGGCGAGAAGAGTCCACCCTCTTTAGTGTGTAACACATTCCGGTGAAGTGTCGCTCGTATGCTCCTATCTTGATTTTTTTATTACGTGACAGTACGGATGGAGTCATGTTTACACACTTTATTCTCCGGGCGAATCTTTAAAATTCCATTTGAATCTCACTTGAGTGGTGTTTCATGTTTATATTTGTATTTAAAAACACTTAATACACTTTTAATCTTTGTATTTATTTTTCCCTACTAAAGGTTTTTAATTCTTTGTAGAAAGCGCCAATGAACTCGTTGGGTCGACCCGCCTATTAACACTAATCATTTTAAATTATTTAGTAACTTTCAATTAATATTACTATTACTAAGCACATACAAATTATTTCCAATTAGTTAATTTCAGACAACGTTAGCAGTAAAGAACCTTCTGCTATCACTTACCTACACCCCCACTGTAGATTAGCTATTGAGCTATAAACTGCTTTTAAACGATTCTTTAATAATAGAAAATGCAAAATTACTCCTGGTAGCTGAAGCTTAGGTGAATTTGGACAAAGGCCATTGTGTTGTCAGAGGTATCATTGCTTGGTCTCAAAAATAATATATATATTAACATACCCCCGCTTATCACTTTTCGAAGTACGAACTGTTAATTTCTTCATCCCTTTTCATTACAGACAACACCCTACTTCTTGCATTTTACTCAACCCCAATACTTCTAACCTTCTCTTCAGCTAGCAACCTTTCTTCACTTGAGCTCACACACAACCTTACCTAAATTCTCATTCCCTCTTAGACACTATTCATTTCATCCCCTCCCCGCTGTAATAAGCCTATTGAATTAGCACCCTCCCCCACCCCTATTTACTTTGGTTTTCCAGCCCTCTTACCGCTATTCACCACTTTAGCCCCCCTTGTATACTTCTGCTCCTACCCTTTGTTAATTACCCGCCTCGGTGGCGTAGTTGGCTAACGCGCTTGTGTTAAGCTCGACTGCTGAGGACGGGGAGATCGAGTTTCGAATCTCGGTCGGGGAACTGGGGGTGGTTTTTCTAAATGGTTTTCCACTCTCCCTCCACGCAAATGCGGGTTCACTTCCTCAAATTCAACTTTCCCAATTCCTAATCTATTAGCGTAATTAGTACTTAAAAGCGTATAACCCGAACGGGTAGTAAGGCGCGGTGCTAAATATTAAAATTATACTTTGTTAATTGCGACTACCCTCTATTATTCTTTACCACCGCCCCCGCTACTCTCTCTTCTTACTACCTCTCCCCCCTACCCTTCTTTACTCCCGCCTCCTCTACCCTTTTTTACTTATGCTCAGCTAAAGCCTTTTCTATTTCCGCCTCTTCCTGTCTTTACTAACTCTAGCACTAACCCTCCTTTACTTCTGCCCTCCCCTCCCCTCTTCATTACTTTACGTCTCCTTCCCCTTTGCATTATTCCTTTCCTCTTATGCGTTCAGTTACATTGACTAGATACTTTCATATTTCCATTTATATTCCTGTAGCGAGACTAATGTGCTAAGTTAAATCGCTAGTGGACGTGCGGGAACTGGCTGGTCGGGGCCATTTTGTGTCTGGTTAGCAATATCGGCGACGTGCGGTTTCCACTTGTGGAAAAGCTGCTGGTAGTAATCATGGCCGTCACGAGTTCCTCTGGCCTTGGTTTAGGACGCCGCGTCACTCCCTTGTCCTCACTTGCGCGCCGTCTGGCTGGTGGGAACACTTTCACAGACCAGTGGGAGGATTTTTATTTTACACTTAGAGCGTCGCCTTAAAAAAACGAACTCTCAAAATGTGTTGAACAAACTATATTCTTGACCAAGCCAAAAGGCTGGAGTTCAATCCCGGTCACGTTCACAGAACTTTTTACTTAAGTTGCCTGGTAGGTTAAGGTTATAAGTATGTTGTGTGCTCTAGAATTAATGAGTATAGTAGACCTTACAAACAGTACGGGCTTAAAGCGCTTAAACATCAAATGAATGATTCATAGCGTGAATAGGCGAGGCCAGTTTTAAGTTATAATTACTGTACAACCTTTTACCTGATATAAAAAGTAAATGTAGTGTAGCCAATATAAACGTTATTTTATCTTACAGCTATCAATCGTGACAGTTGAACAAGCTGAGCTAGGTAACGAGGGGGGGGGGGGTCTAGTAACTTTTTAAACTGCATGTAAGAGTATTATGGCGGTCCTCATATAAACGTCTGTACCATTCACATCACGTTGCGAATATTCAAATGAGCCAACTCCATTGGGCACCATGGAGGAAACTGTCGCATTTTGCTAATAGCTGTAAACTTGGGATGTAAGTTGCAACAAAACTACAATCCATCTCGGTATTTTTTCTTCTTCTTCTCCTGTTAGCAGTTTGTACATATAGTCTGAATTTTGCTAGGAAGAACAGTAAAGAGTCAAGTTTCTAAATCAATTCCAGTATATTCATACATAAAGTTATGTTATCTGCATCTGTCACTTTTGATGAATATTATCAATACCTATAAAATAACACACATATAATAAAATGCTATCAATGTTGGCAGCAAAGAAATATATTTGAAACTTCTCTGCTGTTAGATGAGGTTATTTTTCTCAAAAAGCGAATGATATTATATGCCGAAAGTGATGTTTTATTTATGTAAATATGAGTCAAATTAATAGTCATTAAAAAATTAAGATATAACTTTTCTACATTTTTTGTTCATATTGTGTATTTAACTAATTATTTACATATTCAGAGACAAATCAAATATAAACACAAGACAAAACATTTCACACTTAGTAATGTCAAACTCGATATCTTTTATCATTCATTACCTTCCAGTTTTACAAATAGCAACACCTATCAGAATAATCGACTAGCAATTTATGTTTAGGTAGACCAAACAATAATAACATGAAATATGCTTTCATAGAAGACTAAACAACTATCAAATAAAGAGAAGGGAATAAAAATAAAGAAGATTTAATTTTTGCCAAACGTGACTGCCTGTAGCAAGGCCCATATATATTAATGTTTTTGCTTGGACCTAGCATGAAATCTTTTAAAACTGAAAACAAAGAATCAATCTATTGAAATGTGTAAAAGTTGAAATCGTGATATTAAAAAAAATCTTAACCTAAAAAAACCCACATAAATTCATGAAAATACTTGTATATCCTATGATCCTTTTTTACCTTTAAAATAAGCAAAAACGAAAGCGATATCGCCGGTGTTACTACATTGAAAATGATATTGGATGTTATGTTTGCCCAAATTACAAAGAATTAGTAATTATTTAGAAACAAAACTTAAATTAGTGTGAAAACTGTAGAATTCGTGTAAAAATTTGCTTTATCACTAATGTGAATTTTGCATGCCCTCTACTCAAAGTCATGAGCCTCACATACATACATATTTCTCTGTAACAAAACAATGAACCATTAAAATTGAATGGTGCAGGACGTGTGAAACAGAACACTTCTCACCCAACTGCCAGCTATGGTTCATTGTTTTTCTATGCTTGTTATTATATTATACATGGTGGCTACAGCTAGAGAAGCTAGGTTTTTATGTCAGGAAAATAACAAATAAATACGGGAAATTTAAATGGTTGACTAACCATGCAAACCAGCTGGGGCTGTATGGTCTAACCTTGTAGTAAATGTACAGACTTTGACTCTGGCTTCTAATCGAAATGTATAATATTATAGCAACATAATGGCAAACATATCATTTTAATTCTATACTTTTTATTCTTTATGACCAATATTAGTAGTTTGGCATTGTGCAAATAAATTTGTAAATCCAAAGAAGCTACCCCATGAAGTAACTAACTATATTAGAGAATTTTACTGGAGTAAATTTGTTACTAAATAGTTGGCCATTTATGAAGGAGTCGGGAGTCTAGAAAAATAGAGGAGTCTTTGAGCCGAATTGAAGGCTTGGGCGAACCTACCCCACGGCCCTGTTAATGTTTTGTTACATCGGTAGGCACTCTTTGTAACGAATTTGCTAAGAGTGAAACCTAAATAACACAAGTTCATTCAGGATGTCCAGTGACCTGGAAAACGGGCAAATGTCAGAGAATTTGCGTAGTCATGGAAAATTCAGTGAATTAAATCAAGTTTTGAAATTTTACATATTCACTAAAAAAAATCCACTTTTATTTACAATTGCCAGAATAACATTTTTCTTCGTGTTAATACTAAGTGTAAGTCTTTTTTTAAATTTTGAGATGGGTCAAATCCTTAAAAATGTTTAATTCCGAATTGAACATATTTAAAATTGAATTTAAAAAAAAGTTGTCAAAGGATTGGTGCCTCTGTCAAATGCTATTTGGTTTGTTATAAATGACAGAGTACCTACACTATCTAGTAAAATAATTATATTAATAAAATCTTTTACTTTTTTGAGATTTTGTTTATCCTCCCAATTACATAAGCCTATATAATTCCTTTTACCAATAGCTTTAAATTGTTAATTCAAGCCAAAGTCTTCATACTTTGACTTAAGATACTTTTATGATATTTCGATGAATCTTAAGAATAGGCCTACCATAGAATTTGATGATGTCATTGAAATCTAATGTAGATCGGGAATGCCAGGCCTCCACCGTGGTTCGGATTCCACGTTAAACTGTAGGTCCTTCATTTCATCTCACAATCACCCTATCATTACACATTAGCGTAAGTGCGTATAACCCGAACGGGTATAAGAACGCGGTGCTAATAATAATAATAATGTAGATCGCACTACCCAAGAACCCATCGCTATAGGTTGAAATCCTTTAACCCTCACAGAGTAACACAATTAAAGAATTCTAATGTGTCTAAAAATATTGCATTAAGTTTTGCTTTTAATAAAATAATATTTGTGATATACTTATTATAATTATATAGCGTGAATATAATTATATAACGTGGCTGGAAAAGTTGGTAAAGCCAAGGAATTTTAAAATATGATTTGGTTGGACAGCCAAGTTTGTTTTCCATCCTCACAGTCTAGTTAATGGACCAGGAACCTTTTTTGGGGCCCTTATTGACTTATACTTTAACTAGCTTTAACCTGTCGTGCCTTCGCCCACAATAATAGATAAAATCTTTAAATTTTTAACTAAACTTTAAAAAAAAATTAATTAATAATTGATAATTTAAATAATATATATTTCTTTTAATACAAAATATTATATATTTTATATAATATATCTTATATATGAAAAGTTTAAACATTAGTATTGTAAAAGTAATGTAAAATCAAAGGTTGGGAATAGTCCTATATGTCATTCCAGGACATACTCTACCAACGAACAAAGATTAATTCGAATCCGTTCAGTAGTTTTGACGTGATTGAGTAACAAACATCCAAACACCCAAACTTTTGCATTTATAATATTAGTAAGACTAGCTATTACCCGTCGCGGCTTCACCCGCAATAATTGAATCTTTTAATTTTAACTAAACTGTTTTGGTCATAAATCAAACTTTATTTTTTTCAAATATCTTAGCGTTTTTCTCAGTTCTAGCTATAAATAATTTTGCTATATTTTAATTTTAACTTTTAAATATTTCGTAATTAAATAAATATATATTATTGAAGTTATCAATTATAATTTATTTAGCTAAGATAAGATAAAGGGTCCTGTTATCGCCCTTTGTTTCTCTATTCTACTTTTAATTATATTTGTATTAGCTATTGGGGGGAAATTCATCAAATTTCGGAAACTGTTGTTATATATATATATATATATATATTGATGTTATATATATATATATATACAACACATATACACTAAAAAAATGCAACTTTTGACTAAATATAACTATTTTCCCCCTCTCACTTAAAATACACAACTAAGTGTAAGAGAAGGCTAACGCCTTAACTTCGCCAGATAAAATAAAGGCTATTATTATTATTAACTATAGTATGACCCCACTTTGGTGGCTGGATGGATTATGGCGCTCCTCTCACAATTTACGAGTACTGAGGACAAGATTGTGGTTTGATCCTGGTCGGATGAACTGAAGGGAGTTTTCCCTAAAATGGTTTCCTAATCTTGCTCCATGCAAATGCAGGTACACTTCCTCTACATTCAACCTTCCTTATAATTTACCCATTAGTGTAATTATTACATAAGTGTATAACCTGAATAGGTAGTAAGATGTTGTGCAAAATAAAAAATACATAGCAAAATTTTGCTAGGAAGAAAGTATATAATTCATTCACGAGCTAAGTTTACCTGGAATACAGTTCGAAATGTTACTAGAAATAGTCCCTAATATATCACTACGGTAACAGCTGACATCTTATCACTTTGGATCACTGTAATGAAAACAGATGGTAATATATTAATGTGATAGTTAACCACAGTAATTTAAGCCAATATTATTTATATATTTATTTGAGGAGGGACACAAAGTTTATTTATCGTTTTATTCCACTTAAAAAAAATATTCACACCACTTTCACAAAAACTTCTAACAAACATAGCTTCAAAATGGCGACTGACGAATTCAAACCATATGGTTGAACATGACGGTAAACAAGTTTTTTTACAATGATGCAAGCACGCATTTGATGAAAATTATCATAAAACTATGTATGTAAAAAAAATAACAATTTTCTCTTTTCCAAGTAAATACAATACCTGTATTAGAAGGTATTGATGTTTGCACTATATTACACAAAATCCAAAACGAAGAATAAGTACTTTTAATTATGTTTAAAAAATTGTTTTGAGTTGGATAAAAAGAAATTATTAAAAAAAATTGTATGAGAAAACTTAGGTTTAAGCTATTTTAAATGTAATATATAACAGGTAATTAAACATCTTTACATTTATAACAAAACAGTGATCTTTTACAGGTGTTGGCAACCCAAAACCTAAACATATGATTTTCAAACTGTCATTAGGTAAAAACCTATCGTGAACAGTCTGTGTAGGTTGGCTACTAAAGTTACTGAAACCACACACACACACACAAAACATATGTATATATATATATATATATATATATATATATATATATATATATATATATATATATATAAGACACTCTAGAACTAATTGAGCTGATAATATTTTTAAACAGAGTATTTTATTTACCAATATACAGCTATACACAAATCATGGTTTTCATGGTGATGTAAACAAAGAATGATTATACAGATGAACCACTAGTACGTCTGGTACATAACAAATAAAGCCAAAAAGCTGCACTTGAACCTCGATCTCCTTGCTATTGACAGTCCAGTGTACTACGAGAGTAGAGAGTAGCGGATGCGAGTCGATATAAAATTGATTTTATTACATACTAATTTATTACTTATAACCAATTCATTTTATCACCACGTTTCACCACTTATTTGAGGTAGGCCTATTTATCACGCTAATATGTTAGGGCTTAGGAAGGTCGGATTTAGGTGAAGTTTATTATTATTATTAGCACCGCGTCTTACTACCCGTTCGGGTTATACGCACTTACGCTAATGTGTAATGGTAGGGTGATTGTGAGATGAAATGAAGGATCTACAGTTTAACGTGGAATCCGAACCACGGTGGAGGCCTGGCATTCCCCACATTCACAAGATGTCTTGTCAGAGGTGAAGGAAGGATTTGGTAATCGGTTAAATCTTTGCCGGGACCGAGGATTGAACCCCGGCCGCCAGCGTAGAAGTCTGACACCTTACCCCTAGACCACCAGGTCACCCGAATTTAGGTGAAGTGTACCTGCATTAGTGTGAAGGGAAAAGTAAAAACCCTTTAATAATAAAAATCCTTAAGTACGCCAGACCAAGCTTTGTATCTAGATCCCCTTCATCGGCTGTCCAGTCTATTGCAATAGTGACGCTTTAGACAATATGGCCACAAGCAAATCACAGGCTGTTATTCATTAGATAGGCCTACTTTTCTATGTTCTAGTAGTAAAATGGCCTATATTTTCTGATATTTATTTTTTATAATTTGAAAAGCTGAGTTATACTTCACATAATGTAAAGGGGACAAAATTTCAAATTTGAGCTGAGTTATACTTCACATAATGTAAAGGGGACAAAATTTCAAATTTGCCGTTTCCGAAGACGTTTAACTTTTCTTCTGCAACAGTATGCTGTTTCCTCCCAAGGTGTCTGCCACTGCTCCCATTGTCATCCACTTGATTTACGCACATTGAAAGCTATTTGACAATTTTTCTATTTTCAAACCAACCTCAAAAAAAAGTATTGTGCGATTTTTTATTTATAAGACACTAGACACCCTCTTTTAGCAGAACAAACAGCTTGGGAAATGGGATAGTGCTTCTTTAGAGATCAGTCTTGGTTGTGAGCACGCGTGTGATTCGATTAAGCTGTATGCATGTTTTTTCACATCATTTTTAGACTATAC
This sequence comes from Timema cristinae, assembly GCA_039000515.1. Classification (NCBI taxonomy): domain Eukaryota; kingdom Metazoa; phylum Arthropoda; class Insecta; order Phasmatodea; family Timematidae; genus Timema; species Timema cristinae. The sequence goes on from JBCFYV010002255.1 coordinate 28,981,289, forward strand.
TGGTCTGCAGCAACATTTTAATGGTTCACAATAGGCTCATCTTACTAAATATAACATATACTCCATTCACGGTAGGAATTACTCTCTGAAAGGTCATTTTTCCTACCAATATCCTACTATATAATAGATTTCTGGTAGGGAAAAAGGCCTTACAATTCCTACCGTGAACAGAATTTTTTAGTTATGATTATATTACATTATATTTTTAAAGTATTTACAGTTTAAATTCATAAAATTTGTGTAAACACCGGTAAGTGTTCTTAGCTCATTGTTAAATAATACTAGGATGTAGATATAAACTAAGGCGTAATAAAGAACTTTGGTTCAACATAATGTTATCTCTGTCAATTCATTATTGTTGATGGTGTTAGCATACTAAGATTGTTTGCAGAAATATTTTTTAACTCCGTTCACAAAAAAAAATATTAGAAAGTTAAATATTTACTTATCCTTAAAACTCGTTAAAATTAAGTTTTCATAAGTAAAGTTAAAGCTGTGATGAGAAAAAACTTATCTAATTTTGTCATATTTTTTGTGGGGTCCAGTTCATATTTTGCTTAATATGGTCATTGATAGTTCAAAGTCACAACTTAATGAGATTTATAATTCAAGTTAAATTGTTGTTACCTTAACACTAAGCAGGTATGTTTGTCTCACATAAAAAAAAAATTACCCACATGTTTACAGCATTTAACTATACTATGTTGCTCTGGAAAGCTACCACTTTGCACCTTTATTTTTAGGATTGTATGGTCCTTGAAAGAACTGGAATTTAATGTGTGTTTGTCTGTTCAAGGCCTGGAAAAGTCCTTAAATTGCTCTGGGCCTTGAAAAGTTCTGGAATTTCCAGATTTCAATATTAATTTTTGAAATGGTTGTAAAGACCGTGATTTAAGATGTACTGGGACATGAAATATCTAGCGCATGCTCTTTGATCAAGCTTAGCTTTTGTCTGCTGTTTATATTACTCTCCGCTACTCCTCCCACTTCTTTTGTTTTATTTGTTAGCTTATCGCCATCAACCCATGGGTTGTAATCTCTATAGGGGCAAGGGGAAACAGTGTTAACTTCTCTGGCAAACACATTAGCGCCATTGTCGAAATACATTGTTTTCTCTAATTTCCTATATTTAAATCTCAATTCCTGTGCATTTACCGGTTTTTTATAAGTTGCTTTAAAACCATCATTTGTAATAAATTCTTTGAGTATTTGCGACTACTTATTAACATTTTAAGTACCTATAATTACAGTTTTGCACTAAAATGCCCGTCGATAGCTATTAGTTCATCTTTCAACCACCTTAGTGCTCAAATTCCTGTTCAAGCATACTACAAAGAGTTGCCATTCTATAACTTTATTATTATCTATGGTTGCACCATTTTGGTGTCTGTAAACATTATCCCGTGAAATCTTGTGTTTAGATGGTAGCTGTGTAGTTTGTTTTATCTTAATGCGTTTTATTTCTAGGGAAATCCTTAAGTACGGGTTCAATTTGCTTCGTTACTGCTGTGTTTATTTCCACACGAAAGGTTTATCAAAGTGTGATAGCAAGTAATCTGCCATGGATAATAAACCGTTGTTTCATTATTCTTGAATGGATTTTTTTGTAACTTTTAATACCATGTGTTATGTAAAGGCAGAAAATCGCCTTTTGCTTTTTGTTTTTATTTGCGTGCCAATATGCCGGGGAATTGTACTTTCGATGATTTGTGGTTACATAACCCCAAATTTAATAAATGGCTGGGGGTGTCCTGCTTTAACTAGTCACATAAATGGGAAAAAACATTGTAGTCTTGCATGTAAAAAACCCTTTAGGAACTCACTATTTTTTCGTGCTACACAACCAGAGCAATCTTAGAGTTCTGAGGCTCCTGATTCAGAACCACTACCACAAGGACAGCAGAAAGTAAGCTCCTTCTTAACTGGTGGACAGGAAATTCTAACGGCCGAAATTATTTGGGCCTTGAAAGTATGCAGCAGTCATTATTCATACAAATCATGCGAAAATATCGGAATATTATTTAAAAAAATGTTTTTCGACAGTGGAATTGCAAAAAGTTTTTAATTGGGAGAGACAAAATGTGCACATGTATGTAATTTTGTTGTTTTGGCATGGCTCCTTATTTTCAGTCTGCACTCATGGAGAAACTTAAGAAACAAGATTCATAGGTTTTGTTATTCGATGAAAGCTTCAGGAGAAGAGCAGTTAGATTACCATATTCGCCACTGGGAAGCAGTTAAAGTGCAGTCTTGTTACATCCATTCAGATTTCCTGGGCCATGCTACTACAGAAGATATGTTCACTTCCATTGAAAAGTTGATTTCTGAAATTGGTCATCTGAAACAGTCTCTACTGCAACTATCCTTGGATGGTCCAAATGTCAATTGGAAATTGTATGACCTGGTGTGTGATCAATTGAAGAGAGACACAAACATGGAAGTAATTCATACCGGCAGTTGTGGGCTTCATATCATTCATGGTGCTTTTAAGCATGGCTCATCATCAACCTGGGATTGGAGCGAGTTTTATCTAGCCTCTATTACTTATTTATGGACACACCAGCGAGAAGAGAAGATTACATGAAAGTAACTGATAGCAGTGTCTTTCCCAAAAAATGTGCCATAAGATGGGTTGAAAATTCAACTGTTTTAACACACATTCTTGAAATGTGGCCTCGTCTAACTAAATATGTACAGTTAGTTACTGACAAGAAACTTCACAATCCAAATACCAAATCCTTTACAGTTTTGAAAGAAGCGACCAGTGATGCATTGACTCCTATAAAGCTATTAATATTTCAGTCAATTGCAAAACAAGTAGAACCTTTTTTGACAGTGTACCAAACTGATACGCCAATGCTTCCATTTCTGGAAGGAGACATGTTGAAAATGCTTAGAAACTTAATGGAGAGATTCATTAAAGAAGATGAAATAAATAAAACAACTAACAGTAACTAACTGGTTAAAGTTGAAGTAGTGAAAAAAAGAAAACCAGCTGCCATTGACCAAAATAAACTTGGATTCGCTGCAGAAAACAGTCAATAATTTGCTCCACAAATAAATTGTTAAAGAAAAGGATGTTCTTCAAGTGTGAATGGAATGTTGTGATTTTCTTATTGAAACAGTAAAGAAAATCTTGCATAAGTGCCCATTACAGTACTCAATTGTGAGAAACCTTAGTTGTATGGATCTTCGAGATATGAATGTGGATACTAACTGTGCAACTAAGTTTGTGTCAGTGCTTTAATGATACTATTAGAGGCTAAAATACTTCAGGAAACTGAATGTGATGCATTAATTTCATCATATAAAGAATTTATTGCAGAGTTTGACTTTTCTTCTGTATTTCAAAATTTTAAGCCTGGGACAAACTGTTTGGAGTCACTGTTATGTGCTTGTGCAAAGCCTGGACAAAATATGACAAATTGTGGTGTGTGATGAAAATGGTACTTATTCTATCACATGGTCAAGCAGCAGTTGAGAGAGGTTTTTCTGTAAACAAGCAAATAGATGTGGAAAATATGCAACAGCACACACTCATTGCACAGCGAATAATTTGTCAACAAATTGCATCAGTTGGTGGTGTTACTAATATTGAAATCACCAAAGATATGGTTGTCTCAGTTACTGGTGCACGACAAAAGTGGCAAAGTTATTTGGAGGCAAATCGAAGAGGGAAAGAAATTGCACAGAAGAATTCAAAAAGGAAAAGTTTCACAGAAGAAATAGATGAACTCAAAGAGAAAAAACAAAGGTTTCAGGCTGATGTAGACACACTTACCAAATCTGCTGATAGATTGTCAGAGCAAGCAGAAACAATAGGAAATCTAACATTTGTGTCGAAGTCTTAACAGTTTCAGAAGAACAACAAGAGAAAAAATTTCTGCACTGGCTGACATCAACAGGCAGCTATGTGATAGGTTAAATGGATATAAAAACATTTAAATGTTAATTGGCCCGATATTTTTTGTTTAAACTATTTGTTACTTGTTCTACTGATTCTAGGACCTATAAAAAACTGAGATTTTAATTATTGTTAGTACAAACATTCATGCTTAGACTCCTGTATATAAAATGCTGTAAATGAAAAGCATGCGCCAGCAGAAAACATTGTTAAATTATGAAATCCATACTCATCTTGTGGAATACTGAATCTAGAATGACTGCACTAACCAATAAACCAAGGAGAGTGAAGTAAGTGACAACAAAGTTAGATTTCTATTTTTATAGTCATATCTATTCATTGCATTTGGTGAAAGTTATTGTTTCCCATCTACTTTTTTTATTGGCGTGTTTAGCTTTTGGCAGTACGAGAAATAAGTTTAGGTCCTTAAAAAGTCCTTGGAAAGTCCTTAAATGTATGTTTCATATGTGTGTAAGAACCCTGTTTTTGTCCTAATATGGAACTTTAATTCCTATGTCAATAGTGTTGACTAATGTACTATTCAGTTTATTTTTTAGTGCTTTCCATTTCTATTTTAGATATAGGTAAACTCAAACCTTTTTAGAAATTCCATACTGTGTGTGACCTATACTTTATTTACCCTCAAAGCTAGCAACCTTATCTACTACATGGCACTATCTTGAAAACTTTGCCATATTAGAATGAAGCAATTCATTCTTGCCACCTTTCAGGGTAAACATGGTGTACTTAGTATTCGCGGTCTAGGGAAATGTGTTCTTTCAATAAAAGTCTGAGAATTTAAAAATAATTTGGCTGAACACCGCGCTAAACCAAATATATATTTAGGTAATTACACAATAATATACAATAAGCCTAAACCTGATATAAATATAATCATTAGTATTTTAGGATAAATTTATGTTTATACAAAACAAACCGTTGGAGTTATTTGGCGTATCAACATCACATGTGACCGACGGCTTTACTTCCCCTCCGAAGGAAGTTACACTACGGATATTTTATAGCTCATGAAAAATTACTACCCCAGCGGGATTTGATCCCACGAACATCGGATCCTGAGGCCAAGTACTAAAATGTTATCAAATTTTTTCTGATCTTATATTTTCTAAGAAAGACCTTAATGTAAAAATTTGACTATAGCTTTGCTGAACAAGTGAAATGTCAAACAATGAACTTCCCATCAGCACATGTGTCACGACCCCCCCCCCTACCCCCCTCCGTATATTTTAATGATGTGGCAAACTAGTTTGTCTAGTTCAGCTGGAGGGATAGTTCATCTTGAATTATTCTTTCTCTAACCACACACATTTACTTGGTAGTGCATAGTCTATTATTCAATTAACGGGATTGCATCATTAATTTTTTATAGGCCAATATAAACTTATGTTTTTAAAGCAGTTTTTAGTAAAGGGAATGTTATTTTTTATTCGTAACGAAGATTTTCCTAATACAATTTTGATAAGCAGAGGGTTTTTTTGCGCAACGTTTTATTGCCCATAAAGGCTATCTACATATTTACACGATTAAGTAGGGATTATGAAGATAGTTAAAATTAAATGTACCCACATTTTCAAGGAGGGAGTATGGAAAACACATACACTCGACCTAAATCTAAACCCCGACCTCTTAGTCACAGGAAAGCCAGACAAGATTGATGGATGAGCCCGCGGGCCACCAATACATCATATAACAACAGCTCTACTTAAACACATATGATATATACTTGTATGACTAATAATTAATTGTCCCTACGTCCAAATATTAGACTCAACTACAGCCATTAACGATCAATAAATTGATTCATTTTTACATGTGATGTCGAGCGTTGCACTGAAATTCATAAATGTTAGCCTTAAATAATATAATCAACAAACTCGTTAATGTTATAATCAGTTTTGTATGTAGATATTTAGCATCCTCAAAGTGAATTAAGTTCTTTCTTTTTTCGCTATTCAAAGAAAGAAAACTTAATTATTTTGTTAAATAATAATAATAGCACCGCGTCTTATTATCCGTTCGGGTTATACGCTTTAAGTACTAATTACGCTAATGGATTAGGAATTGGGAAGGTTTAATTAGAGGAAGTGGACCCGCATTTGCGTGGAGGGAGAGTGTAAAACCATTTAGGAAAAAACCGTTCACCCGACCGAGATTCGAACCTCGATCTCCCCGTCCTCATCAGTCGAGCTCAACACGTCTAGCGCGTTAGCCAACTACGCCACCAAGGCGGGTTATTTTGTTAAACACGAAACAGAATCGGGTGTAGACTAGCTTTCTCAAGGTTATAAAGGCCCTTTTCAATTTCACAAGAAAGTAAGAGGTTTAATTGCTTAATCTGTTTTGCTTCTATTAAAAATGTATATTTGGATATCAATATAAAAGAGACCAATGGTTATAATAAACTTATCTCTTAGTGTGGTAAACAAAGCTCTAACACTCTTTATCAAAAGTCCATTGATGTATATCTAGATGGTCCGACATCGGAATAAGTTTAAGTTATTTGTGTTTCATTTCTGCCCATTTGTGCCTGAATTGTAGCGTTTGTATTGATAAATTACCTGAGTGGTAACGATTTTTATGTGAGAGACAATGTAGGTGTTAAAATGTGATAAAATTGTACCACCCCAATTTCAAATCAAAAACTTCTACTGCCTTTTAATTGTATTTCCTTTGTGCTTAAATTTGACCGGAATTTATGCTGTCAAAATTACTACTATGGCAACGAATTTAAGTCGGCCGTCCATCGCCGCGCGGTGGAGTATAATGGGACGGATTGCTCGCTCGGCACCATGAACTGAGCGGGAAGTAAGTTAGTGGTCTTGCGCGTCCAATGAAACGAGAACGAGGCGGCAGAAGGGAGCGCGAGTAATTTTACACTTTTTATAGCATTACTTTCTCTGACCAAAATAAATCAAATATTTCTCCAGTAGAAACATGAGTTTAGTTTTTTTGCACATGCTAATATCATCAGATCTAGTTTTTTGCACATGCTAATCATCAGATCTTGAATATTTGTCAAGGATGTCCTGGAATTTTGTCATAACTTTTTCTCTTTGTTTAAAAAGTTTTGACAAAATTCTAGGGCACCATTGACAGATATTCAAGATCTGATGATATTAGCATGTACAGAAAATTAAACTCATGTTGCTATTGGAGAAATATTTAATTTATTTTGGCCAAAATATTTAAAATCTGTACAAACTTAAAAATACTCGCTCTCCCTTCGGCCGCACCTTAATACTATCAGTTACATTCTGAAAGTAGTAGCTTTATTGTAAACTATTGTTCTTATTACTGCATTCCTACTATAGTTTAGAAGTGGGTGAAAACAGTGCATTCAATCGCCAATGGTTTGTCTTGGTTTGGTTCTCACTCACCAGTATTAATCGTGTTGCACAGATTGTTGACATTCACGCTACACTAGTTTAGGGAGAAAGTGTAGGTGACGGCTTAAAAATGTTTTTTCAAACTAGATATTCTTAAATGCTGCATTTTCTTCATAAATTAAGATGGTGAACAAGCCGTAACAAGTTTAGTTGATGACATTATACATTCTTCAGTTGTGTTAATACGATTAGTACAAAATAAAAAAAAGTTTTAATTTGAAACTGTTATAAAAACAGTTTTCATTGTAGTAGTCTGGTGATATTATCGTGGAAATGTACCGACCGACTAGCCCAGCTGATCCAGCTCAATTATCTCGTAAGAATATGTCAAAGGGAACTGACAGAGGTAACAAGTTGCAACAGTTCTGCCTCATGCAGGGGATCGACTGGAACACGCCGATTTAATTTGGGCTCCCGCAACTACTTTAATGGTGACCTGGTGGTCCGGGGTTCAATCCTCGGTCCCGGCACTGATTGCCAAACCCTTCCTCCACCTCTGACAAGACCTGTATTAATCACAGCTTGTGAATGTGGAGAATGCCAGGCCTCCACCCTGGTTCGGATTCCACGTTAAACTGTAGGTCCTCCATTTCATCTCACAATCACCCTACCATTACACATTAGCGTAAGTTCGTATAACCCGAACGGGTAGTAAGACGCGTTGCTAATAATAATCACTACTTTAAACTGGTTAATCCACCCATTCATTTATACATTTTTATTACATTTTAATCAAATGTTCTATCGAGTAAGTCTCAGGATGCCCAGAACACATAGTTTGTGAAGACATGCAATGGCATTAAATTTAATCCACTTGTTTTATGGTGTTCATAAACAATTTCTAAAGCCAAAAGTATACACGTTTTGTCTAGAGAACACTGACACTATCTTTGTAACTTACACAAGTACTCGCAGCTGTCTTTAAAAAAAATAGATGTAATTTTTTGTAAATGTTATAGAAAGTGAAAACTGATGAACGTAATCAGCGATAATATAGCCGTTTTTTCCGCACATAATCTTACTGCCCGTTTAAGTTATGTGCATGATAATGTAGCAGAAATAGCCTTGGGATTGAATTTACTAACAGATTCTACCTCATCACTTATGCTTGCACTGAAACATATCTACTGTGGTATCTATTAATATCAGTGTACCCATGGGGGGGGGGGGCCTTAAGCCCCCTAGTTTGGGGATGCCCTGAGATCTACGTAGGTCAGAAGAGAAAATAAAGGGGGAGGGGCTATATCATTTAAACACTGTGAGCAAAGAAAATATCTGGAGATCAGAAATAGTCTCTATATCAATCACCAAATGTATTTATCTATCTTTCACGGAAGTATATCTTCACTCTCTGAAAATATTATTCTTTGGTCAGTAGGATTAACACCTTACCTCTCTTTCAGTGCCAGCGTTTCTTCATAAGATTGTTTAACACTACACAATTTTTCTCTTTTCTATGAACATTCATCTATTATCGGCCATTTTTGTGACAGTAGGCCTATTTATTATTTTGATAGATTATCACGTTTATAATAGTAAAAACATAGATGATCATGTTAACAATACCTATTACAAACTTTCGTAATGCTTCTAGGTGTATATTGGTACTTAAAAATTTGACTCCGCCGGTTGGGGGAACCTTCCCCCTCCCCCCCTCCAGATGCCCCCTCCTCCGCTTTGCAATCCTGCGTGCGCTACTGATTAATCTGTATTAGGGTCACTTGGAACCTGCCATTACACCCCTCTTTCTTGATTTTTCTTAATAAAAAAGTGTTTATTTGTTAAGGGAATAGTTGGGTAATGTCTTGAGGAAATACAGAATAGCATAAAAGCACTCCGATGAGGCTCGAATCGTGTACTGGTTCACCGTAGGGTATGTTATGTGGGTAGCATGGTCTTAACGTGCTATTCTCGTGTTAGACTGTGTTGGAGGGGAGATAAGGGTTAGAATCCCAGTTGGGTTTATTGAGGTGATTTCCCCGCATTCCCTCTAAAATTGCACGTCCTTAATCCTCATTCCATTAACATTAGCTTGGAGAAAGGGTGGAGAACTTGAGTGTGAGGGGGAAAACCCCTCCCCAGCCTGTATTCGAACCTCGGCCTCTCAGGTCAGAGTAGTAACTGACAATCATACCGCTGGGACACCGTGTTGGACGTGCGGTGTGACCTCACGAACATGTGATGTGTGTGACTCAACACTAGATGCAATCAATAACAACTGCTGCTTCCTTCTGTAGAAGCGCGCGGCTGGGTTTTGAGCGTTTCCCCTCTTGAGGGGAGGGGCAGACCTTGGCCATGAGTACAAAGTCAAGGTGTTGACTTTATTTATCTTGATCACTTAGTCAAAATAACCATTGTATAGAGATAATACTTTGGTATTGCCCCATTTTTAATAACAATTCACTGAAGTTTACATTTTTATTATTTTGTGGTATGTTATTCTAAGCATGTTTTAGAAAGAAGAGAAACATGTTTATATACCACCTACTCTTGTGCTGAAACATGTTGTAGACTTTCTAAAATCTTTCATAATTTAAGAAGGGGTCTCTTATTTCAAAATATGGTTCGCACCTATAGGATTAAAAACTCCTTTGAGTTTTATAGTTTAGAACTAAATTCATGAAAGGTGAAATTAACTCATTGCAGCGATGTTTGTTGTATTTGTGAGATCAAAGTAATTGGTTTGAAACACAGATCTAGTCTTCTTCAAAGAATCATTTTCTAACAATTGAAGCATAAAGTTCTAAGATTATAAAGGATTGTTTGAGTAGTTTTGAAACTTCACAAAATTGTCATCCCTGCAAGGAACAGCATAGTGTTAAATTATGTCTGTCCTTTTTTAAACATAAGCCAGGGTTGGCGGAACGGGTGGCACAGGGGCATTTTCCCCCTTGACAGAAGCAAGGGGGGGCAAGGCAAAGTTTTGGCCCATCCCCTTGTTGACATGTGCTATAAGGATCCCATTGTGGCCTATATTAATTATGTAAAATAAAAAAATCTTGTATATTCAAATTGTTTTTTATACCAAAGTTAAGACAATTTTAATGAAGCCATAGCTGAATCATTGTTGTTTAAATTACGCGCTGACACCTAGTTTGCGCGTGTGCCATGCAGAACACTACAACGAAACTTTATTGTGTCAAAGTCTAGTGGTTGAGCATGTGCCAAGCAGTTGGTTACAGACCTCGCCGAGTGTGGCATCATTTTATTAGGTGTGATTGTGTGTTGGTTAATTTGGTTTTTAACATAAAGCGAGGCAAACTACGAGGTACATGTGTGAGAAGAGCTTCTGCTTAAGGTATTATAATTATTACCATACAGATATATTATGCCTGATTGCATTTACATTGACCGTAAAGTCCATCGGTTTTATTCATGTGGTATGTTTGATCATGTGATCTATTGTCACTTTCTAGACGGTTAATGTTCTTGAGACTGATTCAATTTTCCTGATGTTCGTTAGACACAGACCAACAAAAACATTTAACGGCCACAGTGGCTTGATCGATACCTTCAAATAATGTTGTATATTCCAACTACAGAACTTTTGTCAGGCCTAGTGTTATTAATTGTAACGTTTATTAGCTTATGGGCTATTAACTGCTTAATCTGAGGGATGAGGAAAGCAATTAGAAGGCAGTGAACCAGCATTTGCATTTGAAGATGGAAAAATCGCAGTATTAAATAACTTGAGGAAAACCACCCTCAAATTACCTGGCCGAGATTCGAACCACCTCCCCATCAACGACCAACAAAAACTACCCCTAGACCAGCGCTGCGGGTGAGTAAATACTCAGGCCGGACGGTTCTTATCATAACCTAATAAAAGTTATACATTTAGGGCTAGTGGAGTGTTAGTGGCAAAAATTATTTTTCTATATTACGATTTTTATTTGAAAGTTTTGCCCCCCCCCCTCCCCCCCCCAAAACGTTCCGTTGCCACTGACACAAACCATCCGTTTTGAAACTATATAAATCCACTACACCCTCATTTTTATATAAAGGCCACTTTCAACCACCAGCATTGATAGAAAGCCACCAAAATCTGGCATAGTTAAAATTAATTTTGACATCGTAAGTTTTCAAAATCGTCCAATGATATTTCCTTATGGATTACTGTATACTTTATTTTCACATTATTATTCAATCAAATTAAGAATGTAAATACATGTAATATTCTTTATATATATATATATATATATATATTACACAGGCAAACATATCACTTGAATATCAAATCTACAGTACCAAAAGTATATCATCTAAATAAATTGTTTGCAACATTAAAAGTTTTATTCATTTCACTAGAATAATAATTACATAGTCAGACCACATAGCCGTGTATAAGTTCGTAGTAGGGCATGCACGCATCATCATCATAAAACCTGGTATTGATATACTTACTGCTCACCATAAGGCTTACATGAGTTCACATCGGTGACATCATCATTTACAATCCAATGTCACAATAATTGATGCCTGATCTCGGGTCAAATATCACACTAAAACAAAATATTTTTATAATTGGCGTCCAATCACTGGCAATTATATCCAATATCTTTAAACTTTGTTAATAATACAAAGAAAGTAATGTAGGTAGTCGTTATAGCATGACAATTAGTGATGGAAGGAACTTCTTGTTTTTTATGAACGGGGAAAGGTGTTGGTGTCTCTTAGTAACAAAAACTTTTAAAATATAGTGGCTAAGAGATGTCCAAGTGCTTCCCTTAATTTTATTTTAGTTAGGATGTCCCTAGAAACTATTTGGATTGGTTTTCTTAAAAATGTTTGTAAGTTGAATGCCATAGAAGCTATTAGTGGAAGTAGTCCTAACAGGGACATTTTTGAAAATTTATGCTTTGGTAAGTTATTTAGTGTTATTAGTCTTTTGTTTTAAAGTTGAATGCTGCTAAAAGCTATTTTGAGTTTGTTTTTTGTGTGTCTGCATGGGTCTTAATGCTTGTCTGTACTATCCTCAATTTTGGCTTTTTTAAGGACACACCTAGGAGGCAGATATTTTGAAATAGATAGATACTTGACATAATTAAAGATTAATGTGTAAAACCAAGAAATAACATTTGTTTGAAAGTATTTCATTCTGTGTTATTCAACAGTCGAGTGGCAGTTTGTCAAAATAATGAACTTGGAAACTAGTCATATGTCTCTGTCAACACATATTATAGCTTTAAAACCTATAATAGGTTACATTTCTTGAATTTTTATATTAATTTTAATACAGACCCCATATTTCACCACCTTTTTGTCCACAACACGAATGTAAACCGAAAGCTATGTGACAGTTTGCGTAAGTAAATTGATACTTTCATTAAAAGCTGAACTTATGGTTAAATTGTATTGTTCAAGCATAGTGATTGAACTTCAACTATACTGGGTGTTAGTTTTGATTAAATATGGTGACTGCTAAAAAGTGAGCAATAGTAAATTAATTTGATTTTTTCTGTCTCACTACCCATTCAGATTGTACTTATGAGTTATTAAGGTTGGATTTAGAGGAAGTTTACCACCAATTTTACTGTGTGGGTGTGAAAAAAAAACCTCTTGGTGCATACTATAGTAGCCCCGTGGCTTCTTTGGTACTGACGACAGCTGCTAAACACATTTTTGCAGATCATATGGTTCGGTGTAGGGATACATAATTTGGTCTGGTAACTTTTCAAAGCCGTCAGATGTGAGCTTTCAGTCAGCACCAAAGAAGCCATGGGGCTACTGTACTGTAATTTGATTCTAAATCTCCCATCACTAACTAGCAAACCAGTCTATTGTGATCACTGATGTGGGTATGAATGTAGTTGGGCAGCTACAATAACAAGACCAGGAAAACAGCTTACCCATGTTCTAACACTCCTCCCTCTACTTTAACAATACGAGTGGGTGCTAGCTTATAGATACAAATAACTTCTCCATATGCTTCAGAGTGTAGTTAGTTTATTTTCACATGAATTTGAATTTACAGTTAAGCCAGTTTTGTAAAACGTGTAAACATTGTACATAATACACTTTAAATATACAGTGTGCCCACATATACATACATTTTGATATGATTGTCCTAAACACGTCTACTCCATTAGACTTCCAAGTGTGTGAGTGTCCCTACAAGACTAGCGTCTTGCTGGCTGAGGACTGAACCCCGTACTTTCTTACTCTTGAACCCAGATCACTACGTGATTTCTTTCCATCGACCAATGAGGTTATTTTCTACTAGCGCGAAAACTAAAAACTTTACTCTGCACCTGCTATTAATTACTGTGTAATACAACCCTGAAATAAACCATACTTCTGACATGCAGCTAAACGAAAGAAAAAAAGAAACATGGCTGTAGTTTAGAAAATATGAGTTTAATTTGAATTAACAGAAAAGAAGAAATATGAAAATATTTACTCTAAAATACTCAATATAAAGACAGTAAAATCGATATCATTACAATGTAATTTTAATAAATTAACCATGACAACATAACTCAAAAGATTCCCCTTGAATAAAGTTTAGCCTACTATTCTAGTACTCACAATCATGACAACACAACTTAACTAACACTTTAATTTGTTGATAAACAGCATTCCCTGATAAGTCGATACCATAAACATTGCCTTTTTAATGGGCACATTATATCCACATTCCTATGGATAAATTAAATTGTATCTCTGATAATAAATAGCTTTAATGCATGATCTTCGTCTTAATGATTTTAAGTCTTTGAAATTTTTCATAATAGAACAAAACAAAACAAAATTGTCGCTTCATTTTATTTAAATGCTATCCTTTTGTGACTTTAATATCCTGATATATAGGTTTGGTGTTTCAACTAAAATTATATTTTTTTCCAATTGATTTTATAACTACTCTAAAACAAAAACCACATAATGTTACAGACATCTATGTTCCCATGTGTAGACCACATGAATAGAAGCCGTTAATTCTCAGTTCTTAATTTGTACCAGGCTTGGTCAGTAGTTGGCACCCATTTAACTATCTCTATAACCTATCTTAAATTTTGTGGCACATCCTAAAGTATAATAAATCAACTAATGTGAATTAAGAAGTTACGTTTTCACTATAAACTGTTTATTTTAGATACTTATCATAAATATACATGTTTAAACCATAGTTATATATCTAGAAAGCTCTTGGCTATTACACTGTTTGGGAAATGTCCTTAATTTGTGTTTTTGATCACCTATAGTGTGGATGTGTTCTGAGTGTGTACATGTCTAATTGTTGCAGATGTAAGAGAGCGGCGTGGCGCTGGGGTCAGGACAGGGCGGGTGTCGCTAGTAGGTGGACCTGGCTTCAAGCCCAGATATCTGACCTCGAATATCGTATCCGTCAGCACACAGACTTACACAGGTAACGTGACTTCCATGAGAACTATATTTCATTTACTATTTTAATTTTAAAACCACAGTGAGCAAGGCTTATAAAGTTGCTTAATTTGGACGCTTTTAACCATAAGGAAGCTCACATCAATATAAAATGTAGGCCTATAGGGGTCACGCTAACAGGATTTGCCCAGGTCCCCGCAACTGCTAGTGACGTTCATGAACCTAAAGATAATAAAAAAACTTCAAATTTAAAATAAATGAACAAAAGACCTAAAAATATGAACAAAAACTCTTAATAAAAGCACTTTACAAATGGAGAGGGAAAAACTTGCAACATGCATTGAAAACCATTTAACAATTAAATATTGTATTTTGATAAAATATAATATTGGCTTACATTTATCTGCTTCAGAAATAAAGATATACCCTTCCAACACAACTCTGTCCATATTTATTGCAGTAATTTCCAGGAATTTGTATTTATAACCAGACAAGCAAAGAGGATTGTCCTACAACGTTCATTTTCTAAATTATCTTTTCATTATGACAACTGTGTATTGAAATAAATGTATGTGTTAGTAATTATGCATTTGTAAAATATCAATCGTATTTAAAACACACTTATTTGAGATAAATGCATAAACATTTCTCATAAATACTTAAACATAACAAAATTATGCAAACTAAGAAAATATAATCTTAAAATCCAGAATTACCAAAAACTCTAGCACTCCACACATTCACAAGCCGTGATTAATACACCTTTTGTCAGAGGGGAAGGAACGGTTTGGCAATCAGATAAATCTGTGTGGGACCAGGGATTGAACTCTGGACCCCCAGCACCAAGCACAAAGTCTTGACACCTTACCCTTAGACCACCAAGTCACCTTTTTTTAGGGTAAAGAGTGTACATAAAAATGTCAAATATAACGTTTGTTACACTAGACTTTCAACCATTGTTATTTATTTGGGTACCTGTAACTGAGTGTCATCTTTTTGGCCAAGTTATTAAAGGCTGTAATGTGTAATATGGCCACGCTCATATATAAATTGGAGCGAGTGTGAGACAAATAACCTGTCTTTGTTTTGGACCTATGGAAATAAAGTTCCACAGTTTGAAAATATTGAAAATGGATAAGATATTATAGAGAAAAAATTTGGAACTAGTAGAATTTTTATAGTCAAGAAAAACTTGTAGAAAAAATATGACAACTCTTTTTTTCTATTGCGCTATATGGAAGTAATTTGGACACCAAATGACTTTACAATTATATTTTTAATTACCTCTTTATTTAGTTGAAATAAAATAATTTTCATGGTGACCACAGACAGAAAAAACCCAGCACATATATATATATATAAAAACTAAACAAATAAACCTGACAATTTATACTATGATAATGCCCTCTAAGCTCACTATTGACATTCTAAAAATAGGTCTCGATGAGGTTAAGAGTTTCCACCAACTACTCTTGATACCAGCTAAGTTGGAATTTCTGACTGCACAAGTGACATTTTGTAACACCCATTTAGACACTCGAGAAAATACTGTTTTGTTACCACTCCCAGCTGGTTATGGGGGTTCAGGGCTAGGTGCAAGATAAGGTGCTGGCCTTAACTTTTCCAAATAAAGATATCATCATGCACCAGCATATTTTTTTTCCAACCGGGTGGCATTAAGTAGCCGGGCGGGGAATATACCTTGCAATATTTGATGATTTGTGCAACAAACATAAATTCTAGCCAGGCGGTCAGTAAAATCAGTTTGGTGGCGCACCCGGTCAAAATGTATTATATTGTGTATTGACAGGTGGTCACATTAATCAATTTTTCAATTCTGCACATATTTGGCGTCCATTTTACGAGGTATTTTTAGATCAAATTCTCACCACTTTCTGAATATTAATTTCTATTTTATTTAATTTCTACAAACTATTCCTTTTTTAAAAAAAATGTCACTCTTAGTTTTTAATATTAGTTTTAGTGAATCTTTGTTTTGTTTTAGATTTACAAAGGGGATTAATAAATTAGATATATTTAAAAATTATGAGGAACCAGATGCTTAATGGTGTATCTGGAAACACTTTTTTTTTTTTTTTTTTTTAAGTTACATCTCAACACTGAATACAGTGTGTAAGTTACTCAACAGTAACCTATCAGGCCAATATTTTTACAAGGGGATATGTAGGCCTGCAGTTCACTTCATAGGAAGGGCATTTTAGAAGATAAATTGGGTGACCTGGTGGTCTAGGGGTAAGGTGTCAGACTTCTATGCTGGGCTGGGGTTCAATCCTCGTACCGGCACAGATTTATCTGATTTCCAAACCCTTCCTTCACCTCTGACAAGTTATCTTGTGAATGTGGAGAATGCCAGCCTCCACCGTGGTTCGGATTCCACGTTAAACTGTAGATCCTCCATTTCATCTCACAATCACCCTGCCATTACACATTAGTTAAGTGCGTATAACCCGAACGGGTAGTAAGACGCGGTGCGAATAATAATAATAATAATAGAAGATAAATTAAAAGGTGGTTTTTTTTTGTCAAAATTGATACAGTAACATTTTACAATTTATTTTTATTATGTTATAGTTAGGTATTGATAATATCTATCTAAAGTTACCCCTGCAAATCATTTGACATGACATGTGTTTAATCGTAACAATGTTTATCATTACAACTAATATTATTGTCTCATCCTATACTACTGCGAGTTGTTTGCACAAATTGAATGAGTACGTTATTCTCAAATCAAGCTAAGCAAGCACTCATGTTTTGAAAGTGGAGGGACAAGGCCCCGTTTTAAGTCTTGACACTGTTGCCAATATTTAACAGCACAACCAAACCGTGATGACAAACTGAGACCGAACAACATGAATATGTGAAAGTAGATTTGCAGTAGCAACTTTTCTAGATAAGGCTCTTATAAAACTATACTGTATATAGTTAGGCATTCGAGACTAAAATTTTAATACTTGCTAAGGCTAATACATTCGAACAACCATAACTGTAAAGCTAGTTTCAGTGATCAAATGTAGCGTGGCACATTTTCACCACAAAATACCCAATAAGTGATTTTGAATTTCTCAAAGTTGAGTTTTAGAGATTTCCAGGATCCTCTGCAGGAACATTCTAATAAACAATTTAATATACTATTTTTCAAGGAAATTGTTCAGTAACTCTTATTGTATGTTCATTCACAATCAGGGATTCAGACATTTTAAACATGCATGTTTAATCATATTGTGACCTTTTCCCAGGTGTCATTTTTAACTAAATTAAATTTAATTTAAAGATGTGTATCCTGATGGGTTCCATCTCAGTGACAAAAGATAATCTCCATCTGCATCAATAAACAAGTATTATCCCTTTTATCACTAAATTTCATTAGTTGTTTGTATTTTTTTAAATTAACTTTAACAAAAACACTTTAATGTCAAAGCATATATTAAAGACAAGAACTGAAGTATTTTGAAAGTTTAAATAAATTCACTGTTAATAGATACATTTGTAATAGTTTATCGACTCCCATGAAATAGAACATTTAACAATTAGGAATGTGAGCAGTTGTAAGAAATGTTTAGCATGTAAATTTTAGAGCAGGGTTGTCGAGCACCAGGAAAACTGCAAATAATTCTCTTGTGTCCTGAAAACACAGGTGATTTTACTAAAATACTGGAATATTTGTTAATTTGGAACACACAGGTTTAAGGATTAAATAAATTTGTATAAGGAAAATTTGAACTGATAATTCAAAGGCCTATACATAATTATTTTAAACATATATACTTTCTTTTCATGTCTATAAACACATCACAAGGTTAATAATGACTTTTTAGTTAAAACTTAATAAGAATGTAAAGATGTAGATGTAGAGTGCCATATTTTGCTGACTGCTGACCACTGACACTTATTTCTCTAAAGAACATGGATTGCACAGCTCTTTCCAGCCACTCAGGCTCCGAACACAAGATATGATTGTCTCATAGGTGTGTGTGTGTGTGTGTGTGTGTTATAAGCTGCTATAGACCTGCGTTACTTGAACTGTTCTGTTTTCATTCACACTTCCTTAGTTATATATGTTGCATTCATATTCTTTTGGTTAAAAAGTGAGAGACTATCTCTATATGGAAGGGTTGATTAACCTAACACACATATATCTCGGTAGGTAATCAATCACATTGTTAGTTATTGAAATTTGGATAGATTAATTTAGCTGACACTTCGAAATCGGTTCACGCAATATCTCTCCTCTCTTCTCTCTCTTATGACTTAATATTGTTTTTTTATGTTTGTCTTTTTTTATTAAGTAGAGAATTATATAGATATACTAAACATAATTTATACAAAATATTTACAATGTATATTTTATCTAACTCACCAAATAATTTTACACCTAATGGTTTACCTATTGCTTGAGATAATAATACTTTGGCATCAATTATCACACAAGCATCTCCTCATTTAAATTATATGCAAAAATTTGCATGGAGAGAGAGTGGGGAAATCATTTAAGAAAAAACACCCTTAGTACACCCAACCTGAAGTCAAAAACTCGATCTCTCGTCATTATATCTCAATCCTAACATTTAGAACATTTGACCACCAATGTTTGTAATTGGCTATAAGCACCCTAAGTTCATTTCTTTATTAACATTTAATCAAATAGCGCTTTTGATAAGTTTTTGTCATATGTCACTTGATTGGCCAAGAATATGTCAATCTTCAATTAACTGTACTATCCACTTAGGGTATATAGGAGGTTAATTTTGGGGCTTGGTTTTGATTTACTGCAGTTTAACACATTTATGGCAACATCAAGTAATGTGTTGCAATTATGATACTTAATAACACCAAACAAATAATTAGAAACAATTACTTTCAGTGGGGACCTAGTTTTTTGAGAAATTTAGAAATTTAATAAATTTATTTTTAAAATATAATTTATTTTCCCAGTTTTTAAATAGAATATATTTCATAATCGTTATCCAGCTTAAATATGAATATTTTATAACCACAGTATTCTGCCTATTTTTTAATCTTAAATGTGCTTAAACCATTATTTTATTACATTCATTTCACTCTTTTTTGCTAACAATTTACACGAAATAAATTTTGAGCGAGCATTTTTCCTTATTACTGTACTATCTATTACATCAAGTATATCTAAATGTATTAATATTATGTAGAATTTAGCAATAAAATCAGGCTCAACATTTAATAATTATCAGGCAATTATTGTCTTAAAGAGTTTGCTGTGTCGTGCTTGCAGACAGATCCGTGCAACCAAGGGCCCTGTGTCTCTAGGGGAGGCCTCAGGTGTAGCATCCTCCCCTGGTCGCGTTGTGGTGAACGGGTTCCACGGACCTGTCAAGGAGTCCAGCGGGTCTGGGCGGACGCGACCACTGATGAGGTCTGCGTTTCGCAAGCGCCGGCTACTGCCGACCGACGGGTTGCATCGAACCTCGAAGAAGGCAGCCCGGCCCAGCAGTGTGCGATGCGGCTGTCGGCCTGGGCCCCTGGGCTCCTCCTGTCCACTGTGCACAGGCCGGTCAGACCCTATGGAGGGTCAGCAACCTGACACGCTCACTGCTGGGGAGAGAATAGCCCTGCTGGATCCCACGTTTCACCCTGTGTTGTCCTTCAGGGATGGTGAGTCAGCTCACCCCTGGCATAATACTTCCTAGGGAAAGGGGCAAAATATTTGAGGAACCGGTAGATCTGTTCTCATAATTTATTTTACAATGAAACGAAACATTTATTTACCTATATGTTACTTATAAAAATGAACACTAGACCGATTGATTTAATCAACCTTAAAGATTTAAAAAAAAATGCCAAACAAGAAGTTTTTGTCTAGACACGGTTATAGAAAATAGCAAAATTGTTTAAAACCTTCAGGAAAAAACACAAATCTTTTATAAGCAGCTTTTCAAATAACTTTTAGACTGAAATATAATAGAATTTTATTGATTAAAAATTTTCTTTCAATTATATCATTTGGGCTATGAAATAAAGTGCATTAAGCAAAATATAATACAAAACAAATAAAGTGATATGATTGTAGAAAAATAAAGCACACGCAAATAATAGTAAAAAAAACATATTAACTCGCGGGAATAATTCAATGTTTTCATTGCATCAGCCTTTTAAAATGGCCATTTTATTATTAAACTATTAGGTTAGTTTCAAGAAGGGAGAGGTGGGAGAGCTCTTTTTGTTTATTATATAAAGAAAGGAAAGTAATAAACAAGGTGATTATTAAATGTATATTAAGAAATTTTAAAGTGAACAAGTACATAACTTAAAATTAGGGATGGCCTGAATCCACTAGTTTTTACAAATCCAAATCTGAATTTTAGAAAGCCTAGCAAACTTAGAGAGGTATTCTCAATTACATTAGTTCATAAGTTGCTATAGGAAAAATAAATAATAACTTTGTTTCAATATTTTTTTTTATGATTCATTAATTATCACTATTAAATTCAGATAAGATAATTGAAATGAATGTGTTGGGCTTGAGCCTCCGACATTTTGGCTGTATTTCAACAGCTATCATCTGGAAATGTTGGAAGCTATTTTTCCAGTCTCTGACCCCAAAAAATAAAATCAATTCAAACATCCAAGGCGAAAGCATTCAAAATAAATTATGTTAAGTGTTAAATCATTGACCTGTGTTGTTGTGGCTAAGTTTAACTCATTATTTTGGGCTAGACCACCAATAAGCAGTTTGTCTACATGTTTATATTTATGCTTAGAACAACTTATAATGTGCACAATCCATAAAGTTGATTTAGCGTTAACTTTTTATGCATTATATAAGGACTTTTTTTTAGCTCCGCATGTCTTACTGCTTGTTTTGTTTATACACTACTAGGACTCGTCAATGGAAATGTAAGGTGGGGGCTTTATAGTGCAGCTTGCGGACATTAGAATAAACCCGCTTGAGATTCAACTCTTTATTTTTTTTCAAGGAATCTCGTGGAAACACTTAATTTAAGAATTCAATATTTAGGGATTTGGTATAGTTTGGGTAGTTGGGCATGTTAGGTTGGTGCATCAAATAATTCTTTGTTCAATAGGAATAAAGTTTCAAAAGTTGTTGAATTTTAGCACCAAACAATATGTTCAACGTTTGGTAGCAATTAAATATTATATTTAGTTATTTTCTTACATGTAGCGGAATTGACCACCTGAGAGGTCACAGCTTATGGACACATTCGTCAACATTAATGGATTTGGTCTACCTGTCGAAATAGTTTTAGAGCTCTATTACTTAATTCATGTGAAATTTGATATTGATTTTAATTAATTACCATTGTGTTTTAAAATCTTTATACATACATCAAGAGAAAGCTCAAAATGGCGAGCTTACAAAATTTTGTATCTCAATCATAAGCTTTGATGATGAGCTTGGCTCGGCGAAGCCCTACATTCCACACACTTCCACAGTATATAAACTCTTGTATAAAGATAGTAAGGATGGGCCCTCAAATTCGAGACTCAAATCCTTAAAAAAAAATCTTTACTTTTTCAAATGAAATTTGTTTTAGAGCTATAATATTGCTTATTGGTGGCTCTGAGCCATTTAAAACTATAGTATGAACTTATCTATCAGACCCCAGACCAGTAATTTAACACTTAACTGAATGTATGAATGTTATAATTAATGTATTATAAGAATGAATGTTAACATTTATTTACTATTTCTAATTTATACTATTATATTTTATCTTATGTTCATAGTTTTTTCCAAGATTTGGATTGCTAAAATAATGGATCTGACCCAACTCTAAACAATACCGAAATTAACAAATATTCCATTAGTAGGGACATTTAAAATTTGTATTTGCGATAACATGGATTTACATGGTGGCTACTAGCAGGGACAACCTGAAAAAGTCACTGAATTTTTGTATAACAGGGAATTTAACTAAAAATAAGGAAAAGTCAGGGAATTCAACAATGTTTAAAATATCCCATTAATTTCATACCTAAATAAAATAACTTTAATTTTTAAAATAATTGATAAAACTTTGTTTAGTAGTTACAAACTTTTTTTAAACACGTAATCAATAATAAACAAAACAAGTCATCATCCACCATTAAAACTGTAAAAAAGTAGTCAGGGAATTTTGTAAAATTTGTAGCCACCCTGATTTATATGCAAATATTACAGTTTTTACTAGAATAATGCAAATTCAGCTTTAAAAGACATGGACCAGGAAGAACTAGTTAAGGTTCATTTTATGTCAAGTGATCTAATATTTTAACACTATTGAAACTTGCACTCTTGGATTTTTTTAAATTTGCCTCACCTAATGTAATTTCTGAGATATTAAAAATAACCTATTTAATTATCTTCAATAGGTTTTAAGTCACGGCCCTCTGGGGGAAAAGAGCCATTCTCCAGTGAAATCATTAAAAATAATTAAAATCATTACTAAATCTAGAAATGAGATGAAAGTCTGGGATTAGAAAAGTTTTTGTGGCCTATCTTTATAAGCTTCCATATGACACATAATATTAATAGCTATGGACAGTTTTTAATCTCAAGGTCATGCCATTAAATATTTGACCTTCAATTTTTCAGAGCTTTAAAAAAAATCTCACATGAACGTGTATCTTTCATTATCATTTGTGTAAAGTGTTGGATCACTTAAATATAGAACTACCCTTGGCTACTGTGAACTGAAGCAAAATGTTGTAAAGGAAATGGAGGACACAGTAGTGGACATTTTAAAAGCACTGCAGGAAATTGCTTCTTCAAAATCAACATTTGCTAGGAAATGTGAAGAGACAATATGCTGTACAACATTGCTTTGGCCGAAAAAGAACAGACCTTAAGGAGAATAATCTGGCCACAGTGGCAATGTTTTCATTCGAGAGCGAGTATTTTTATTAATGTAAGAATAGTTTATTTTGCAATTAACTTGGCATGGAGAAATAGAGATTAAATACTCATTTTGGAACAAGTCCAGAATGCGTCAGCACCCAAGACATAATGGAATCATTACTCTACTCTTTTAAAATAAACTAAACATTGTCACTGTGTGCTCACCACACACTAGTGACTTAATGTTGGTAAATAAACGGTTGTGCATCCTGAAGCTGTGCAACTATATTCTGGAATTTAACTCTTATTATTATTTTATGATTACTAGTTTGACTAGTATCAATGTAAATAATATCACTACCTTCAACATAAAATACCTTAGCTTTTTTGAGAAAGACACTGCTTTAGCCCAAAAAATAACCCCGCCTATTGCATGCCTCTATCCATTTGTAGTTATTTATTCAAGAGAGTAAAAACTCTTTAGTCTGATTTTGTATCACCCTTTTTTTCATTACCCATTTGGGTTATACATTATATGTACTAACTACGCTAATAGTTTTAGGAACTTGGAAGGCTATATTTAGAGGAAGTGTACCCACATTTGGACTGAGGGAGATTGAAAAACCTGACCGAGATTCTAACTTCGACCTCCCGTTAACAGCAGTCTAGTACATTGTGAGAGTAGCCTGTTTGACCACGCAACCACCAAAGCGGGTGTCAATATATTAAGTGAGAACTCGCAGAAGTGGTTTTCAAATCACACACAGTCAACACCAACCAAATGAAATGTGGCTATCCCACCTAACTTGATGACTTATAGTATAAGTGTGACCCATTAAGAGTTACTTAGCATTTCCTTATCAATTCACCTCTAGATTAAGATAACATGTTTTTATTTGTTGTTTATTAATTTTTTTACATGTTTGCAGACATACCAAGTGGTCTGCATTATGATGCTGTGATGCGTATGGCAGAATGGCAACAGCGCACTCTGCGTACCCTTAGGGCTGCTAAGGTAGTAGACAAGGATCGTGGTCTACAGGACAGGCGCACTAAGGCACAACACCAGCATACTCAGCAGCATGTGCGCAGGAAGTACATCAGAAGGAAACCCTTGGCCTCAAGCACCCTCACAGCTAGTAAGTATCACAACAATTAAAAGTGTGTTTGTTAAAGTACATCTTGGTCATGTCTGTGCGAATACAATATTTTCAATTTTGAATTGAATCCCTAAATTTGCTTAGTATATCGAATCTGTTTCGTGATTTGGACATTAAAAATAAATTTAATAAAAGTAAAATAATTCATAGTAGAATTTTTTTTCAATTGAATCCAAATTAAATATTTCCTGACCTATATGTTTAAAAATAATCTAATATTTTAAATCACAGTCAAATTTTAAATTAAACTAAATTACATAGTCTGTTCAATACAGTTCATTCCTTAAAAACATAGTACAAAAACTGATTAATTAATTATTGTTACAAAATTAGTAAGTTTCTTTGTTCAAATCATTAAAATTAAATTAATCCCTTAAAATAAAAGTATACATGGCCAAACGACTTGAGTAACTAAAATATAAAGATGAACTGGTTATTTAGATATTAATAATATAGTGATATTTGTTTTTATTTAAAATTTTGATTCTCTGATTTAAAATTTAAATTAAATTTTAGGGGTGTGTGAAGGCCACTTTTTAAATGCGAAGCAAAGTCAAAGCGAAGGTTGAAACTTGCGAAGAAAGTCAAAGTCAAAGCCCTATATTAATAATTAATGCACACAGGCTTACTGATAAGCCTAGTAAATTATTAATAAAGTTTTAATATTTACTTGCATCGTGGAGCTGATAAAATTATTTTGCAAATTTTACATATTTTACAAATGCATGTCTTTTATCTGAATATCTATGATAATAATTATAAATTAAATTCGGTTTTTGTTTCCCACTTTCTGTATTAGCCATTTTAAATAATTTAAAAAAATGCGAAGAAGCTATTAAATCTTCTGTGACAAAATGCACTTGTAAATGTGTCACAGATAATTCCAAAGAGAATATAGAATATTAAGGACTAAACATTAGAGGCAAGCTGGGATGATAGCACAACTAAGCGATTTCTCTGCTTCATACCAGTGACTTTGGTGTTATTTCTTTATATTTATATATTATATATATATATATATATATATATTAATTACAAAATTATGTTCACCATAATGAATATATATAAATATTTACTTACCCGCTATTGATCTCTGCTTATGTTATGGTAGTTAAATTACTAGTTGGTGCTAAAATTCTGTTTAGTAACGGTTTTAAAATGATCAAATATTGAAATATGAAATATTTAGTAAGATAAAATTAAATTGTTTGATAATTTATCAAAGTTTTATCCTTCATTCAATTTTTTTTTTTTTTAATATACGAAGGTTATTGTAGATGTCGGAAGTTGAAACCGAGGGAGATTTGAACTCGACTTCGTCTTTTTGAAGCTTCGCACACCATTATTAAATGTCATCAAATACTAAGATTCCATGAGGCATTGAATTTATTTTTGCTTCTCCTTTCAACGGTTTGTTTCTATTTATATAATTAAATTAATGACATGGTAAAATATAAGTATTGGAAATCTTAAATTTATTTAAAATATTATCTAGATTCAAATTCAGATTCAATAATATTTGTACAACCATGGTAAACAAAAGTATTACAATTACTTGTTTGTTCAGAAATCAAGCACAAGCTGTCTGTACGCGGCAGGAAACCAAAAAACCACCACCAAGAAGTGGGCAAGTTGTCACTGCATCGAATGCGGCAGCGCAGGAGGCAGTCTAGGGGCCCTGCCACCCCAAACACCATCGTCACTATGTCAGCTATTGTACCAGGTAACTTTTTTGTTGGATTATCATCCATCAGGCTAAAAAAAAAGCTAAACATTTATCACCCTTCTATTATTATTATTATTATTATTATTATTATTATTATTATTATTATTATTATTATTATTATTTATTATTATATTATTATTATTATTTAGTGTTCTTGCGTGTCACTGTACAAAAATATATGAGAAAATACTGGAAAAGAGAATATGAAAGAAAATGATGGATTTAGGGAACAGAGGTCTACAATAGATTTAATCTTTGTCATTCAACAGCTGATGGAAAGAATATGGGGAAGACTTAGTAAGGGAATCTGTGTATGTGGAGAAGGCATATGATAGGGTGAATAGAAATAAAGTTTGGAAAGTGATGGAGGAGGCAGAAGCGGAAAAGGAGTTGTAATGAGAGTGAAAAGCATGCATGAGGATAACAGGAGTTGTGTTAAAATGGCGAGTGGAAGGACAGAGTGGTTCCAAATAAAAACATTGAGTGAAGCAGGGGAGTGTCCTTTCACCATTGTTAATGGTAATGGTCGTGAATAAAGTGGCAGGAAAACTCGGGGAGGAAAGAATGAAAGCCATGGTGTTTGCTGATGGCTTGATGGTATAGAGGGAGAAGGAAGAGAAAGTACAGGACTGGAATGAGTAATTGAAAGAGTGTGGAGTGATGTTAATGGCATGGACGAGGGTAAGGCTGTGTGTGGTGAACTTAGACTGGGAGGGGCTTGATGAAGTAGAGCTGAGAAAGGTACAGAACTTAAAATATTTTGGAAGTGTGATTGAGGAGAAAAGTGGAAGTAGAGAGGATTTAATGAAAAGAGGACAGCAGGGAGAATTGTTCTTTCTATAGGTGCGTAAGAGAAGTGTTTATGCAGCAGAAACATGGACATTGAATGTAAGAGAGACAAGGAAAGGAGAGGCCATGGGAATTAAGTTTGTGAGGAGCAATGAGGATAAACAATATTAGGAATGATGTTATCTAGGAAAGAGTAGGGGCACAGGGAGTACATTAGGTAATAGCGGGAGCAGCACCCATCTTGGTGGAATAGTTAGCTAGCGTGCTAGTTTTGTGTTGAGCTAGACTGCCGAGGACGAGGTATTGATATTCAAATCTTGCCTGGGTGAACTGGAAGTGATTTTCCCTAAATTATTTTCCACTCTCCTTCCAAACAAATGCGGGCTCACTTAATATTCAGCTTTCCAATTTCCTAACCAATTAGTGTAATTAGTACTTAAGCTTATAACCCGAACGTGTAGTAAGACGATGTGCTAAATTAAAATTATCAAGATAGGAAGCAAGTAATGAAAATGGAAAAAGAGAGGATGCCAAAGAAAATGCTGAAAATGAAGTATGTAGGAAAAAGAGCACAAGGGAGGCCAAGAAAGAGAAAGTAGTAGCAGATAACAGAAAGTGTTAAAGTGAGAGGAGAAGAATGGAAGAAATTAAAGGAGTAAGATGTAGGCATTTTATTAAACTGACCCAGCCACGGGCTTGAAACATATAATGATGAAGATGATGGTATGTTCCTATGACAGGTCCATTCCTTTTGTCAGTGGATTTAGACCGCCATTGCACCCTATCCTCTCCCTCCTCCCAGAATTTTCTTCTCTACTTCAAGTCATCTAGTAATTGAATCCTTCCTAAGCTCCTTTTCTCCTCAACCTTTCCTTCTATGACGTACAGAAGACAGTTATTCTTAAGGATGTGTCTCATCCAATTCTGCTCCATACACCGCAATGCTCCAATGTAATATTTCATTAGGTTCTTCCTCACTTCCAAACTTAACTTGCTGGTCATCAGTATCCTAGCTTCTTGTTGAAAGCTTTCTTGGCCATTGTGATCCTTGACATAATTTCCTTGTTGCAGTAGGCATCCTTTGTCATCAGACTTCCAAGGTACTTTAACCACTCTGTTTTCCAACTCCTGACTCAAATTTTTATTTTCAGCAACTCATCGTTGTTTGAAATCACCATCACTTTTGACTTCTCAATGTTGATCTCCATGCCATCCATATCTTCTCTCTCTCCAGCAGCTGATCCATCATTTTCTGTAACTCTTTTATGTTTCTGTCAGGCAAATGCTAGGTCATCTGCCTGTTTTATTGTGTTGATAACATGTCCTCCTATTCCTGAAATTGCCACGTCCCTCTGGGACTTCTCTGACCAGCCATTCTTATATACAAGTTGAACAGAATCCTTGCTTCACTTCCTTTCCTATTTTAATGCTGTTGATCTCTAATTTAGCATCATTTCATTCTTTCCCTCCACTTAATGCTGAGCTTAAGTATTTCTTTAAGTTTCTTCCATTTCACTCTATCGAGCATCTTTACCAGTTGATGAATCCAATGTAGACACCTTCCTTGACTTCCAGCACTTTCTCTGAAATTAGTTTCAGCATCCCGGTGGCATCTCTTGTTCCTTTACTGAATTCAAACTGGTTTTCATCCACCACACTCTCTATTTTCTGTTCTAGTCTCCTTTTTAGTATCTTTGCCACAATATTCACTTAGCAAAGCAAAAATTCACAATTTGTTTTATTTTGGTGTATGTTTCACAAGGTTGGCTTTGGCTCACTTGTGTGCCGATAGCATTCGTATCCTTCGGCATAACTTTGGGTGTTTCAATGCTCTGTTTTTAATCAGGTCTTAGTGCCTATTCTGGTTATATAATTATGCCACTAGAATACGAATAAAAAAAAGGCAGAATTTGAGAAAATTCTACCCATATTTGGTGGCGATAGTGGAATACAGTTTAGTTAAACCACAGGTCATTTTATATGGTGTAGTGATGTACAATCCCATATATATGAAAATGTATCCATTGCTACCTTTATATAATAAAATACCTGCTGTGATTCATGCTCTATATAGGTGTGTTTTAGTAGCTTTAAAGTGTGATGAAAAAATCATGCTGAATGTTATTGCTACTAGTAAACATAAATTTGTTTGACTTTCTACTTTAAATAAAAATTAATTGCCGAATTAAAAAAAACAACTGCTGAATCTTCTTTGAGATTTAACTATTCCAAACTAGTTTTGGTAGAATAATAAGATAAAGGCATACAAACAATACTAACTTAAACTATTTTTTTTTTAAATGAAACATGTTATTAAGGTTCTTTACTCCTGTGAAACTATTCTTGAAGTTTCATTATTAATTTTCCTAGTGCATATTGAATGTACAGTTTGTCTTAAAATACTTATTTGGCAGTAGTACAGTGTGTTTATTAATGGGTTTATTGTGTTGCCAGCACTAACAGTAGCAGGGGCAGATGAGGAGGCGGAAGGGGAGGAAAGTATGGCGGGCAGCAAGAACCCATCACCTATTCCCTCCCATTGGGTTTCAGCCTTGGTAAAGACCTACTCAGGTGAATATATTACTAATAAAAATGGGAGCTGGTAGTGGAAATATTTATTTCACTGCCTTAATGGGGATAGAGGGTAGGAAACCATTTATGAACCAAAAAAAATTAATACATTTTGCCAGACTTCAAATCTTGACCTTTTCAGGTACTGTATACTAGGCTAAATGAGCTTGATACTGATGTGGGTGGGGTGAATAGGGGGAGGGGTTTGAGATAGCCCTGTGAAATATATATGTTATGTTCTATATAGTATGTACAGTAGCCCCATGGCTTCTTTGGTGCTGACTGACAGCTGCTAAACACATGTTTTTGCAGATCATATTGTTCGGCATAGGGATACATAATTTGGTCTGGTAACTTTTCAAAGCCGTCAGCGGTGAGCTGTCAATCAGCACCAAAGAAGCCATGGTGCTACTGTACTTCTTTCAAAAATATCACACTTGGCAAATCCAAAATCCAAATGTTGGCCCTTGAGAATTTTTTTTTAACGTGCTTGGTTTTGGGAAATAATTACATTGATATTGTTCACAATTTGATCCGATTAGACATGTCACTATATTAAATTTGTTTGAGAAATAAAAACTTAGTCTAATTATTAGTAAAGATAGGAAACTCGCGTTTCCCTAATCTCCTACAATATATAGCAGTTTAGAAAGACGAGCAGATATTTTGTGATGGTTCAAGAAACTGAAAATTAAAACTCTGTCGAATCCGAATGTAAATCTCAAACTCAGGAAAGATTGACACAAGTGCAAATACTAAATTACTAGAGCCCCGTAAAAATTGGTGAGACGCGATAAAGCGAAAAGTGCCATACAAAGAAGGAATAAAGTACTTTTTCTTTGATAATTTTTAGATATGATTTACAATGTTTTTTGAAAAGCGAAATAAAATGAAATTGCTTTATTTCACAAAATCCTCTTATAAAACGAAATAACACCGCTTTTACAGAAAAAATCTTTAAATAAACACACAATTAAGCAGAAATTTTGGCCATGCTGTAATTTAATTAGTATTTTGTTGTAGTGTAAGCTAACTTTAGGCTACAAAATTGTGAAATGTGCATTTATAAGGAGGTTTCAATGGTAGGATTATTATCACCGCGTGTTACTATCCGCTCTGGTTGTACACACATTTCAATAGTAAGTTTTAATTTTGTATAAATGTTTTCATTATATAAATAATACTTAGAACATGTAATTTTGAATAAACACAAAATAACACAGTAAAATGAAATTTAAAAAACCAAATTTAACTAAATATAAAACCATTTTTACAGGGCTCTATAAATTACTAATAGTAATTAAATATAACATTTCTAATTATAATTGGAGATGGGACACTGAATCCATAAATAAGGCGATTCAAGATTTGAAAGGGGGAAAAAATGTAAATGCTTTATTTAAGTTTTTTTAATTGGAATTTAACCAAACATTGAAAGAGAGGATAGAAGGTCGAGGCCTACATACAAAAAACTATAGAAGTTTATAACTATGCGATTTTCGGGAT
This sequence comes from Timema cristinae, assembly GCA_039000515.1. NCBI lineage: Eukaryota > Metazoa > Arthropoda > Insecta > Phasmatodea > Timematidae > Timema > Timema cristinae. Next base: position 29,012,529 of record JBCFYV010002255.1, read on the forward strand.
ATATCAGTCCCCTTCTTCAACAGAAGAGATTAAAACAGATTTGACAATGGCAGCGTGGCTAAAGGCCGATCATGGTCACTTAGATTTTGCACTTGCTTGTTCACACTTGTTTCTTTACTCTTGGCAGATGGATATAATGTCATATTTATAGTATATTTAATTATTAAATTATTTATTTTACTCTACTGCTGAAGAAGGATGGACCCCAAAAAATACATAATTATGTGTTTTAATTGTGAATTTGATGCCTGCAATTTTCTGGCATGCAGGTATTGCCCTTCTATCCTCCTTTAAAGGTTAAATTTATTGTTGTAGAAATTACTGACTGGTGTGATAAGCCTGCTAGGAAGAAAAGTAGAAATAGATGGTTGGTTATCCACGCTTGAGACCAACTATGATCCTTACACACAGCCCAAACACACAATTCAGATTTTGTACTGATATAATAGACCTAACAGAGTCTTCCCCAATAGTCATACTGCATCCCAACTTTGTATTTGGGAACTTTTTCACCAACATATAACTAAGTACAGGCAATCCCCTGATTTCGTCCTTAAATAACCTTCTCTCCTTAGGTTTCTCTCTGAAAAAAAGTCAATTATGTTTGCTTTATATTTTTATATGTATACAAAAAAAATTGGTCAAAATAAATTGAATTTGGTTCAATAAGTACTAACATAAATATTAATTTTCTTCTCATGGTAACTCAACCGGTTTTGAAATCTGTCTAAAGTGTCCTAGAATATAATTACAACTTTTTCTCTTAATTTAAAAATGTAATCCTCTAGTGCTGCTATGTTCATGACAGATACTAAACAACTGTTGATATCATCATTTGAGTAAAATTAAACTCTTGTTTCTATTTTAGCAATATTTGATTTATTTTGGCTTAACAAATGATTTGCTTTAAAAACTGCAAAAACACTGGCCTTATCTCACATTCCATACATCCCCACCTTAATAACGACGATTCATACATTTTTTGTGTTTGTAGTATTTCTTTGCCAGTTGTCATATCTATAGTGACAAAATGATGAGTTTGTGTGTTATGAGCGCTACTTGATATCTATAGCACGCAAAAGTCTGAAGTTAAAAAATTAGTAGCCCTCGTGCACCCTGAAGCTATAATTTAAAAATTTGTCTTGTTTTTTTTTTAATAAAGTGAAGGGATATATATTTTTTTTTTTTTCCCCCAAATATTAAAGCCATTGTTCTTCTAACAAATATACATCTCTATTTTGATATTTTTCTCTCTAGTACTCGCTCATATAACCTGCTAACCTGGGAGGTTAGTGGAATTCCAATGTAGTTTTAACATTTCTTACAACTACTTTCTTGTACAGCGGTTGTATAGTGATTTCTTTCCACTCCTTTAGTAGCCTATCTCCTTATCATTTCCGATCGCAGTCTGTAGATCCAGCTTTTGCCATTAGTTCTTACTGCTCTTACATTTTCCCACTTATCTCGTCTACATCAATTGCGTTTCCAGTTTTAATGTACCTTCACACATAGTTTGTCATTCAATGTTAGGTCCATTTGCTTTTTTGCTTCACCTGTATTGCCTGCTTTTGCTTTTCTTCATGATATTTACTAATGTTCACTAACCAAAATATATTTGATCACATTTCTTGATGTTTCCCTCATCAGTAACAAGTTTGTTATTCTCATTCGTTAAGTATTTACTCTGACTTTTGTCCCATATTTTATTCCTCACAGTAGAATAGTTGTTTTTTTTTTATAAATATTTCCACTAACATCCTCTTTCAGATTTCTGCGCTATGTCTCCAGCTACTTTTTTACTGCTTGCCGACTATCTTTTCTACATTTTTCTTGGTTAATGTGTAGTTTACCTTATTACCCTCATTCCTGTTACTAAAATATATTCTGTAAAGGCTTTGTTTTTCTTTCTGACTGCATCTTCATTTTATTCCACTAAGGTATTTCTTTCCATCTTCTTCTGTTGTCCAACAACATACCTTTTCTGTCAGGTCTACTATGCTTTACTTTTATATTCATTTTACACTTTATTGAAATATTTTTGCTGCCTTCATTTTGAGCAAATTCTGGAAGAAAAAAAAAATTAGCTGCTAAGTTTTATTAATTTAATCCGTTAATGATGCATACCAAGTTAAAATGAGAATCTGTGATAAGTCTATTTTCGTCACTACCACTGAAACGGATCAAAATAAAACTTAAGTTCTCATAGACACCTATTTTTATGCCTATTATCTTATGGTAATAAGTTCAAACAGGGATTGCTATAAATAAACCACAGTGGCTATATTTAACAAATAGCTGGTATATATATGAGTGACAATCTTGTTATTTCAGCTACAGGAGGAAGAGAGAGAACTCGTACGACATAGACAACATTGTGATTCCCTACAGCATCGCTGCAGCCACCAGAGTGGAGAAACTTCCCTACAAGGAAATCCCCACTCCCAAGTATGTAGCAGTTGTATGGGTATATTTGAGATTATCTTTGATTTAGAAAAACATTATAATGAACATTCAAATTTTAAAACCAATAGATGTGATTAGGCACCAAAAATGTTTAAATAGGCATTAAAAATTTGTTGGGGTGTGTGAAGTTGATTGAATAATATGAAACATTCCTGAAGCCAAATTTAAGTTTGAATATTTTAAAATAAAAAGTGTTAACTGTTGAATAGAAATATTATACTTTGCATAACTATGTAAATCTAGGTACCGGTATTAAATATAATTTACAAAATGCTATATATCAAAGCTAATCAATATATTTAAGTGACCATCTAGCAGCAACATCAAGAATCGCATTTGAAGGGGATTGATGGTCAGTTACCTTAAACCACCACCACCATTTCGTCCCTTGCTCTCTTTTTTATCTTCCCTGGTAGCAAATTTACCTATTTACCTAGAGCAGTTAAGTTTAAGGGAAACATAATTAGATAGTCCAATATTTTATAGTTTAATATTATTAGTTCAGCTTGGGGTATATATATTAAATTATATGTATTAAAAAGGTGCATTGAGCAAAAACATTTTGTAACTAATAAATAAAATGATAGATTATTAGGACAATGGTAGAGCATAAATAAAAGTAAAAACACTAACACATATTTACACACACACATAAATATTCAATGCTATTATAGCTCTACTACTACTTCCTGAAGAAGATGCTATTATAGCATTGACATATTGATGTGTGTGTAAATATGTGTTAGTGTTTTTACTTTTATTTATGTTCTATCATTTTATTTATTACAAACTGCATATTAAATTAGAATGTTGTCATCAATATTGACCCCATCTTCCAGCATACTATAATATATATACTCCTTGAGTTGAGCTCTCAGTAAGAATAGCCAGCCCATTAATTCTTATTATATATTATTTAATTATGATAGTTTGTGCAACCAGAGTTTATTGTAACGGCTGGGCTGAAAGACTTTATGTGCTTATTTGATGTGTATATTACGGCTTTGAACTAAGAGCCCCTGTCCTGTTTGGGCCAACTGTTTTTAATGTATTTTACTTACTGTTTCAATAGAAATGTTATTGAAAGTTCATGCAAATTGCTGGTGCCGTCATCTACTATCCCCATTTATTCTTAGGTTAGATTTTTGTGGGTATGGATGTTAGAATAAATATTGTATTGTAATTTGGTTGTCTCAGTATTAATTAGCTTAGTTTAAATATAATTCAAGTATAAAACGATCAACAAAAATATTCTAATTTGAATTGGACTTTGATAAAAGTTCATATATTCTATTCAAGTTCATTTCATATTGAAAAAGTGGAGAGAACGGAAAATGAAACAATCCCAACAAAATTGATGGAGTTAAGAGGAAAAAGACCATATGGGAGACCAAAAAATGTTGGGAGGTGCAGAACAGCAAGTGTCGGTTGAGCGAAGAAGAGGGGTGGAGGAACAGAGGAAGATTTGAAAGCATTTTTACTAAACTTAACTAGCTCCTGGATAAAAATGTTTCATGATAAATAAAGATAAATTAAATGTTATTGTGAAATATGCCTTCTTATCCCTTTTAAATGGGAATTAAGGCCAATTTGGTCTATTTAAAAACAAATGAATAATATAAAAACTAAAATTCTTTTTCTCGGGAGTAGAAGTCATCTCTTATAGCTTTTATTACTGATTATGTAGAGCAAGATAAAACTGGTAACCAACTGCATCATTACATATTTTTTAACATTCCAAAAACCGTTAAAGTTACTTGTCTAGAACAAGGGCTATCAATCAGTTGATCGCCTATGGAAACATTGTAGTTAAAAGTTGATCTTGGGGCTTTCTACACTTGAAAATAAACTATTTTTTCGCAGAAATTTTGAAAGCCCATACTTTACATGGCTGCCTCTTGACAAAAAATGATCGCTTCCGCCCATTCCCCTCACCTAGGTTTCATTCTATCGAAACTCATGAGGAATGACTGTGAAACATGCAACACAACTTCCTAAAAGACGAAACACAGAGGAGAAAAAGGGAAAATTGTAAAGAATGATAAGGCACAATGTATTTGTCCTTTATGTTAATTCCTTTTACATATTCCTATCCAAGTGTCCAATCATTCTTTACAATTTTCCTTTTTCTCTCTTTTGTGTTTTTTGGTTTCCTCTTTTAGGAAGTTGTGTTGCAAGTTTCATACTCCCTCCTGATAAGTTCTGATATAATGAAACCTATGTCGGAGGATTGGGTGGTAACAAAGAACAAATAAAAGTAATAATATAAAAATACTTGACCCATTATTTGCTTCAATATTTTGATGCTTCATTGTATCTTCCTCAGTTTGTATATGTACATTTTAGTTAATTGGTTTTACTTTTATTTGTTCTTTATTTTTCTACATTTCTATTATATTTAGTGATTAAATATTATATTATAAATAATAATAATAATGTTTGACGTGTGTAAATTTTCTCTGACGGTACTCTACTATTGCAGGTGGCGTGTGGCGGAGCTCAACACAAAGCTCGACTTGAAGAACAATGGAATGGTCAGGCACTCTAGTGAGGACAGTGATGTAAGACATTAACTTAATATATATAATTAATAACAGCCTAAAGGTTAGAAATATGTGAAAACTGTGTAGAAACACTACACAAATGTAATCTAAGGACTAGCCTAGGCTTTGACAAAAACAAATAAACATGTCTTCATTTCTTCTTACACAGCTCTTAACTCTTTCTCAGTGCTCACTTTCATACACATAGTATTTTTAATTTGTGGAAATTCCCCCAAAAAAAACTTAATGCCTACACATTTGAAAAAGTCACCTTTTAACTTTTACAAATGTGACAATGCATGTGAAACCATACCAGAAGTTGCTAAGCTATTTTTACAGGATAGTGAAAAAACAAATGCTAAGTGCAAAATATCGATTTTCTTTAACCACATTTTACATCTTCATTTGAAACTAATTAAATAAGCCACGGTAATTTTCCACAGCGACTTATGGTATGGTTTTATATAATTTTTTTCAGAATTTTATCTTCTATTAAAAACTGTTGACATGTAAAAATGCATATTTCTGACTTAAGGTATGGTTGCACATGTACATGCATGGTGTGTAAAAAATAAACACAAAAATTTTTTTGTACATTTACATCTTTATAAATTTGAAAAAGGAATATTTTTTTATGAATGTCTGTATTATTGTGTAGCAGTGCAAGATATAACACAACATTCTCATCCAAGAATTTTTTACAATTACATGGACCACATCAGGGCCTTTGTCAAATCTTTAGAGCTCCTCACACTCTGTATTCCATTCACACCCACTCTATATATCTTTACCGAAATTCACAAAAAGGAAAGACCTCCATCAAGGTGGGCCGATCCATATCGTTGTGTTTGCTGTGGGGCCCCCACCTGAACATCATCTTCAACCCTTGGTCCAACAACTTCCCTCACATAAAGACCCAAACCATTCTATCAACTGCATACAAGTAATTAAAAACAAAATTCCCACTGAAGTATACTTGGTCACCATAGATGTCAATTCACATTTTCTGGACAAATGACAACCCGATTCTAAGCTATCAACCGCGTTTCTATATAATTGCTTCATACTTAAAAGGAAGAATTACCGTTTCCTGGACAAACACTACCTTCAAATTTGAGGGATGGCAATGAACAAGTACGGCCCCCTCCTGCACTAACCTCTTAGTGGGAAAACTAGAGACGAACACACTTTTTTGAAGTTCCTAACCCCTGCGACTACTCTACTGGATGAGATTTATTGATGACATCTTCATGATTTGGACAGATTCTAAAATTAATTTATTACAGTTTCTGAACAGGTTAAATAACCATTGCACCCTCAGATTCTCCTGTAACATTTCACACTACCATGCCATATTGGATCTGGAACTGAACCTTTATGAGGGAAACATAACCCAGTCGACACCAACCATCAACATTACCTCCATTTCCAAAGCATCCATCTTCATGTGAAACAATCTCTACCATATAGCCTAACTACAGGAGCCAAACGTCTTATGTTCTGAGATAGAAGACCTCAACAAGCAATGTCAACAACTCTTCAAAGCTTTCACAGCCCGAGGATACTCTAAACACAGTCAACTAAACAGAGCCCTATCCAATCAAAAGTTTATCAAGAAACAACCTTTCAATGACATATCGCTCGCCACTCACTATTATGAAGGACTGGACCAACTCATATTTATCTTAAAAAGAGGCTACAATATTCCAACCTCATCACCTTTCACACAAAATATTCTCAACAGTTCTCCAAGAATCACACTCAAATCCCTGCAACTTTCTGGTTCAACCTAAATTGCCCAATCCAGCCACACATAACAAAAGACCAAGTTCTATCCTGTAAAAATTGATAGCATACCTGTAAAATTCACCAACCTTCCACCTCATTCAACAGCAAACACAATCTAAATACCTTATAAAGTCACACTGTGACTGATCCATAGAATATTTTTGGTATAACGCTAAATGCACTACGCATTGTTCCAAGCAGGCTTACTCACACCTTAAACAATAATAATGATAACAGTTGATTCAATAATTAAATATGATATAATATAATTATGACATTATATTCATCTACCTAAAGTAAAGACACAAATTTGAACAGGCAGCTTCAAAATCCCAGTCCTATTTTTTATTAATATAAACATGCAACACAATCTAAATGACCATAATCGACCTTTAGCCATGCTGCCATAGTCCAGCCTGTACTCTCTTCTGCTGAAGAAGGGGTCTGATGTACTTCGAAAATCATACAATTCTGTGTTTTGTTGGGTTTTAATTGTAAACTTATAGGCCTACAATTTTCTGGTAGATGTGCAGGCCCCTTTTATCCTCCTTTCAATGTTTAATTTAATACAGCCTTTGGCACCATTTCCCTTGATTATTTTTTTAAAGTTTAACTTAAAATTTGTAAACCTAAGTTAATATTGATACCATTTCATATCATCCTTAAACGAGATCTTTTAATTTCTGATTGTGTTTTAACAAAATAATTATAGAATTGGGTCAAATCCACTATTTTAGGAATACCAATTTCCAATTTACCTTTGAATTGTAAATCCGAATCTTGGAAAAATTATAAACCTTAGATGAAATAGAAATATAGTGAAAATAGAAATAGTAACTATATTTAACCTTCTTTCTTATAATCTATTCATTATAACATTTATACCTCTAAGGAAAACCTTGCTTTATCAGATAATTGTATTTTATTTGGAAGAAGGCACAGGAAAAGTAGATAGTAACATGTACATTCCTTTTATATTTTTCTATCTAAGTGTCTGTCATTCTTTACAAGTTTCTTTTCTCTCCCTATTGTGTTTTTTGGTTTCCTCTTTAAGGAAGTTGTGTTGCGTGTTTCACACTCCTCCCTGAAGATAAATTTATATAGAAAAGTATGGCCTCAAATATCGACGACCCTTACCCTATTTTCTCAATTTTCACCTTTGTTTATCTGTTTTAATGATGTGCTCACGTTTTTCTACACTATCAGGCGCCATTGGAAAAGATAAAAATATACTGTAATTAAAACAGAACTAAACTAAAATATATGTATGTGTCAGTAACTAATTCACACAAAAAACAAACAAATACAGCAAGATAATCAGCTGGCAGTTGACGTCACACACCATGGATAAAAGAGACACTATTACTAACCATTGATTTGTGTAACTAGTTGCTACACTGCAGCATCATCATGTTACCGAGCGTTTGCTAAACGCTCACCAAAATCAGTTCTAAGAACGCGTTCAAACATGACAGAATACCACACCGCTGCTGTACTTATCTATGACCAAAATGAAAAATAACTTTGATATATGTTTTTGAGTTGGTATTCTTGTGGAAACATATCATGCATGATTTACTAACTTTAAAAAATATGTAATAGATGCCTCTTTTTACAAAAATTAAGTTTGAAATTAATAACATATTAAGCTATGACGTGACGATAATTATGTCGAATACCTTAGTAAAATAAATTTTTATAGTTTCTTATGTGTGTAAAAACTTGTTTCGTGCTAGATTTATTAGCTTTAGAAATATGCAATACAAACGGTTTTACACAAAAATTAAGTTGAAATTAATACCATAAGATGCTAAGCTCCAAATATAAGACAACCCCATAATTTTTGCTTTTGATTTTTAATAAAAACTATCGTCTTGTATTCGGGCTAATACGGTAAAATAATGTTCCTAAAGTATTATTTTATTATTTGAAGCTTAACAAAAATTACAAGTATAAATTATGATTTTCTAGATCAGGGCTCATAGAATTTTGTATGGCTTTAAAATATTCAGTTTCACTTTATTTTGCTATCTTTGATTAATAATACATTTGTTGTTTCTCAGGTAGAAGACTTGAATGAAGACACGATTGTGGCGCGCCACGAACGCTGTGAGGTGGACGAAAAGAAAAAGTTTATGAGCTACCTCAAATTTCCACATTCAGGACGATCGCGTGCCCATAGGCGACAGACAGTATGGCAGAGAGCAGTGGTGCAAATACCCCCGGTGAGTACTTTCCAAGCCAACTGCAGCAAACACATATATACCGTATTTCTTCGATTCTTAAGACGCCACCGTTTGTAAGACACCATAATTTTTCAGTACCACCAACAGAAAAAAAGCTTTTGATTCCAAGAAAATAATAAAAATAAAAGCTAAAATACTCTATTTATAAGAAATGCCATATTTACCCAAATCTAAGATTACCCCGGTTTTTCATTGGTTCTGGATAGATTTTTTTAAGTTGTATTTATTTTATCACGAATGAAAAAAAAATTATGGTAGATTTATTTTGTAATGTTAACAAATGTTTTTTTGTTATTACAAAACAAAATTCATATGTCGACATAAAATCTAATTAGGGTTGAAAAATTTGCCCCTAAATATGAATATTGGACTCAACTATTAACACGCTAGCTTCTACGTTACACTTTCGTGGTGATACACACAAAACAAAATAATATAAAGCGGAGAGAAATAGGAAGAAATCAAAGGACATACAACAAACTGTTGCTTTTATAAGGAAAAGATAAACACATTTCACAGGTTACAAAAAACTAACCAATAAAGACATCTGCTATGAATCATCATAAATGTCAACTGCCATGACAGCCAAGCGTAAAAAAATTGTGATAATTAAACAAGCATATTTATTCTTATTTCAAAAACGTTAATCTAGGAACATGTAATCAAAGATAATAATTAACTTTATACTATCCAAAAGTTAGATATTTTGTGGAATTGAAACTTCTTACTTGACAAGTGCTAGCTAGCTATGTAGGCAAAGTTTTAAGACTTAAATACGTAACAGTTTGATAATTCATTATTTGTTTTTAAAACTATTTTGATTATTGTGAATGGCTGAATTTTTAATATTGTAATGAAGTAATTTGAAAATAATCCAAAACACAACAAAATAAAATTCAACTCGGTCATCCACATCACTTGCTCCAACCCATTCGAGAAGATAACCATGTTGATTAATAAAGAGGGGTATCGAGATATTTAGTCATACCCTGAAAATAACCAAATATTCTGTGACCTTTAAAATCCCCGGAAATTGTAAAAATCTCTAAAAACGGCAGCCCTGCACTATTGTATTAATATTAAATAAATATGTAAAATGTTACCTTTTGATCTAGGCCTAACCTATTCCTTAGTCTGCGGTTTTAAGACGACCCCAAGATTTTGAAGCTACAAATTTGGGGGGGGGGGGGGCTAGTCTTAGATTAGGATGAATGCGGTATAATTATTATAAAATTAAATTTACTGACAACATTAGTATATTTTTCTTATCAGAAGTTAAGTTATTCTCACTCCATTCTGAATCGGTATCAATTTGATTCTTCTGAGCCATCAAGAGCATTGGTCAGGGCGAAAAAACTGAATTCTAATAAGTTTTTAGTGGTGTTCAAAGGGGGTTTAGGGGGTAATTTGCATCTTAGAATCAAAGAAATGTATTTAGAAAAGAGTTCAAATACTTTGATGTGATTGATATGACCCTTAACCCTATTAATTTTTATTTACTTTCATAAACATTTTTAATGTGATATTCAGGTTCGTACGGTCCTTGAAAGACCTGGAATTTAATGTGTGTCTGTTTAAGGCCTGGAAAAGTCCTTAAATTACTCTGGGCCTTGAAAAGTCCTGGAATTTCCAGATTTCAGTATTTATTTTTGAAATGGTTGAGAATAATGGCTGTAAAGACCGTGATTTAAGATGCACTGGGGCATGAAATATCTAGCGTATGCTCTGATCAAGTGTTAGCTGTTGTCTACTGTTTACTTTACTCTCCGCTACTCTCCCCGCTTCTTTTGTTTGATTTATGATCTTTTCACGTCATCATCCCATGGTTTTGGATCTCTATAGGGGCAAGAAGAAACAGTGTTAACTTCTCTGGCAAACGCATTAGCGCTACTCTCGATGAAATACGATTTTTTCTCTAATTTGCTATATTTAAAAACTCAATTCCTGTGCATTCGCCATTTTTTTTATAAGTTTCTTTAAAACCATCATTTTTAATAATTCTTTGAAGGTTTACGACTACCTATTAACACTTTAAGTACCTATAGTTACAGTTTTGCACTAAAATGCCCACCGATAGCTATTAGTTCATCTTTCATCCGTCTTAGCGCTCAAATTCCTGTTCTAGCCATACTACAGGGAGTTGCCATTCTATAACTCTATTATCTATGGTTGCGCCATTTTGGTGTATGTAAACATTATCCCGTGAAAGTTTGTGTTTACTACACACTGTTTAGATGGTAGTTTGTTTTATCTTAATACGTTTTATTTCTATGGAAATCTTTGGAAATCTTTAAGTACTGGTTCATTTTGCTTCGTTACTGCTGTGTTTATTTCCACACGAAAGTTTTATTGAAGTGTGATAGCAAGTAATCTGCCATGGATAAATAAACTGTTGCTTCATTATTCTTGAATGGATTTTTTTTGTAACTTTTAATTCCGTGTGCTACGTAAAGGCAGGAAATCGCCTTTTGTTTTGTTTTTATTTACGTGCCAATATGCCGGGGAACTGTACCTTCAATGACTTGTGGTTACACAACCCCAAATTTAATAAATGGCTTGTAAAGTGCCAGACAGGAACAAAGCCAGATGTAGCATATGCTCTTCAGTATTTGACATTGCCAAGATGGGGGTGTCTGCGTCAACAAGTCACATGAATGGGAAAAAACATTGTAGTCTTGCGTGTAAAAAAAACCCTTTGGAATTCACTATTTTATCGGTGCTACACAACCAGAGCAATCTTCGAGTTCTGTGGCTACTGATTCAGGACCAGTACCACAAGGACAGCAGATAGTAAGCTCCTTCTTAACTGGACAGGAAACTCTAAAGGCCGAAATTATTTGGGCCCTGAAAGTATGCAGCAGTCACTATTCATACAAATCATGTGAAGATATCGGACTATTATTCAAAAAAATGTTTTTAGACAGTGGAATTGCAAAAAGTTTTTCATTGGGGGAAACTAAATGTGCATATATATGTTGTTTTGGCATTGCTCCTTATTTTCAGTCTGCACTTATGGAGAAGGTTAAGAAACAAGATTCATATGTTTTGTTATTCGATGAAAGCCTCAACAGAAAGCTTCAGGAGAAGCAGTTAGATTACCATATTCGCCACTGGGAAGCAGATAAAGTGCAGTCTTGTTACATCCATTCAGATTTCCTGGCCATGCTACTGCAGAAGATATGTTCACTTCCTTTGAAAAGTTGAGTTCTGAAATTGGCCTTCCGAAACAATCTCTACTGCAACTATCCATGGATGGTCCAAATGTCAATTGGAAATTTTATGACCTGGTGTGTGATCAATTGAATAGAGACACAAACATGGCAGTAATTCATACCGGCAGTTGTGGGCTTCATATCATTCATGGTGCTTTTAAGCATGGCTCATTATCATCAACCTGGGATGTGGAGCGAGTCTTATCTAGCCTCTATTACTTATTTAAGGACACACCAGCGAGAAGAGAAGATTACATGAAAGTAACTGATAGTAGTGTCTTCCCAAAAAATTTTGTTCCATAAGATGGGTTGAAAATTCAAATGTTGTAACACGTGCTCTTGAAATGTGGCCTCATGTAACTAAATATGTGCAGTTAGTTACTGTCAAGAAACTTCCCAATCCAAACACCAAATCCTTTACAGTTGTGAAAGAAGCGACCATTGATGCATTGACTCCTATAAAGCTATTAATATTTCAGTCAATTGCAAAACAAGTAGAACCTTTTTTGACAATGTACCAAACTGATGCGCCAATGCTTCCATTTTTGGAAAGAGACATGTTGAAAATGCTTAGAAACTTAATGGAGAGATTCATTAAAGAAGATGAAATAAATAAAGCAACTACCAGTAACAAACTGGTTAAAGTTTAAGTTGGGAAAAAAGAAAACCAGCTGCCAGTGACCAAAGTAAACTTGGGATTCGCTGCAGAAAACAGAGTCAAGAATTTGCTCCACAAAAAAATTGTCAAAGAAAAGGATGTTCTTCAAGTACGAATGGAATGTCGTGATTTTCTTATCGAAACAGTAAAGAAAATCTTGCATAAGTGCCCATTACAGTACTCAATTGTGAGAAACCTTAGTTGTATGGATCCTCGAGATATGAATGTGGATACTAACTGTGCAACCAAGTTTGTGTCAGTGCTTAAGATACTAGTGGAAGCAAAAAGACTTCAGGAAACTGAATGTGATGCATTAATTTCATCATATAAAGAATTTATTGCAGAGTTTGGCTTTTCTTCTGAATTTCAAAATTTTAAGCCTGGGACAAACTGTTTGGAGTCACTGTTCTGTGCTTGTGCAAAGCCTAGAACAAAATATGACAAATTGTGGTGTGTGATGAAGATGGTACTTATTCTATCACATGGTCAAGCAGCAGTTGAGAGAGGTTTTTCTGTAAACAAGCAAATAGATGTGGAAAATATGCAACAGTGCACACTCATTGCACAGCGAATAATTTGTCAACAAATTGCATAAGTCGGTGGTGTTACTAATATTGAAATCACCAAAGACATGGTTATCTCAGTTGCTGGTGCACGTCAAAAGTGGCAAAGTTATTTGGAGGCGAATCGAAGAGGGAAAGAAACTGCACTGAAGAATTCAAAAAGAAAAAGTTTCACAGAAGAAATAGATGAACTCAAAGAAAAAAAACAAAGGCTTCAAGCTGATGTTGACACACTTACCAAATCTGCTGATAGACTGTCAGAGCAAGCAGAAACAACAGGAAATCTAACATTTGTGTCGAAGTCTAACAGTTTCAGAAGAACAGCCAGAGAGAAAACTGCTGCACTGGCTGACATTAACAAGCAGCTATCTGATAGGTTAAATGAATATAAAAACATTTAAATGTTATTTGGCCCAATATTTTTTTGTTTAAAGTGTTTGTTACTTGTTCTACTGATTCTAGGACCTATAAAAAACTGAGATTTTAATTATAGTTAGTACAAACATTCATGCATTGACTCCTGTATATAAAATAATGTAAATGAAAAGCATGTGCCAGCAGAAAACATTGTTAAAATATGAATTCCATACTCACCTTGTGGCATTCTGAATCTAGAATGACTGCACTAAACAATAAACTAAGGAGAGTAAAGTAAGTGACAAAAAAGTTAGATTAATATTTTATAGTCCTTTTTGTTTATTAAATTTAGTGAAACGTTATTGTTTTCCATCTATTTAAAATTTGGTACAGTTTATAATTTTTTTTATTGACATGTTTAGCTTTTGGCAGTACGAGAAATAAGTTTTGGTCCTTAAAAAGTCCTTGAAAAGTCCTTAAATTTATGTTTCATATATCTGTAAGAACCCTGGATATTTGAACTGACAGTTTTGTGAAACTATAACAATATAGTAAAAAAAAGTATAAATAAACAAGGGTCCAGGGCTTTATGAAGTTTTTGACAACTCTGACTAAGATTAGGTAAAAAAAAAGTATCTTTAAAAAATATTAACCTTTGCCAGTGATAACATTAAAAAGCTAAAATTCACATACAAAAAATATGCGCTCACTTTAATAATAATTATTATTATTATTATTATTATTATTATTATTATTATTATTATTATTATTATAAAGGAAAAACATTTTGTTGTTTTTTAAAAGAAACATTTGAGTTTGTAGTAGTAATTTATCCTTTTAAATATTTGGAGTTTGATTGACTTTGGAGTTTTGGAATATTTCTTTTAATTTAATGCAGATTTATTTTATTATTTAAGGATATTACACAAAATTTGACTAGACTAAAAACACTCAAAACATGATTTTTGAAGATTTTCTTGAGATTATTTTTAAAGGTGTTTGCTTAAATTAGTGTTACTATTTTACAATAGCAAACACATTTGATGATGCCATGATGTCATTTTTTCAGATCCAATGTCTCCGCAGAGCATAATGGACCCATCTACCTCTCCTATGGCATCTCCACCCGCCACACCACTTTCCATTTTGGTGGAAGGAGACGGGCCTGTGACTCGCAGACCACGCACTGTCTCGGTTTCCTTGGTTTTGCGCCCAAGCACCCCTACACAACCTGAACACTATATTGAGGTACAGGCTCACTTAGCATGAAGCAGGGGTGTACTGATGCAAATACCGATGAATCATTATCGGGCTATCATTCATTAGTGCATTGGCGATTACTATGTTGATTAATCGTCTTTAAGTAACGTTTAAAGCAAAATTTTCCAGGTATTAATTACACTAACTGTTATTATTCTCTTGAGTATATTTCCTAATAGTTATTAATAAGTAATCGATAATCAAGACAATCGGTTTTAATAAATTGGTACACCTCTAGCATGACACATTCTCCATTTTATATTAAAACCCTTTTATATAACGTCTAAACTGTGGGTTTACTTCTCTTCTGAAAAAAAAAATCTGGCTTTGGCATTAAAAATAGTGAAAATTAAAATACCCAATTTATGATGAATTATTGCTCCAGTGAGCTATTATACACATCACAAATAAAAAAGCTGAAGTAATTGAACTATTAAGTTGTGATAGTAACTTGATTTTAGGGATGGGGTACTCAAATCTTTGGATATTCTAGGATTCAAGAATAATTTTAACCAAAGACACCAATACTTTTTGTTTATAGAGTTCTAATACTGCTCATTTCTTGTTCAGAGCCAATTATAACTCTAGGATTAACCATATCCCAAATCAGTAATTTAACTCTTGAATAAATTTTATAATGATTGGACAATAAGAAAGAATAACAATTAGTTACTATTTGATTATCTTTTCTTTTTTTTTTTTTTTCTCAAGATTTTCATTGGTATTCTTAAATTAGTGGATTCGACCAAATTACTTGTTTGTAATATTTATGGCCGGTTTTAGGACTACCAGATAAATATTGCTATCGGGAGTTTAAAGTTAGCAACCATATAAAGGTTAAGGTTATCAGCCATTCTAATATTTTACGCATATTATGAACTGAATTTATCTGCTGGATAGCTATCTGTAGGATAAATATATTTTTATGCAGAAAACACAAGGTTGGTACTGTTTTTACTGGTGTGCGCATGCATACAAACCCTGATACTATCGCTACAACCTAGCGAGTATAGACAACGCTCAACATTTGTTAAATTATGGCGGCCAAACAAGTGCGAGGAAATAGATGGTGTACGATACAGAAGTTAAGCTGTCTTGCAAGTACTAATTTCGGTATCTGCCAAAATTTGGGCAATAATTTGATAAAACGTTAAAATTTCATTTATTGTACTCACATTTAAATAATTTGTTCTTATATAACTCCCTACAAATAGTTTGTCAGTTTATATATTATTTAGCACCGCGTCTTACTACCCGTTTGGGTTATACACTTTAAGTACTAACTAAGCTAATGGATTAGGGTTTGGGAAGGTTGATTTAGAGAAAGTGAACCCGCATTTGCGTGGAGGGAGAGTGGAAAACCATTTAGGGGAACCCCCCCCCCCCCCCCCCAAGTTCACCCGACCAAGATTCAAACCTCGATCTCCTCGTCCTCTGTAGTCGAGCTCGACACGACTAGCGCGTTAGCCAACTACGCCACTGAGACGGGTCCTCATTTTATATAAAAGTGTGAATTAAATATTCTAACTTTATATAGTTAGAGCCTGGGCCTGTACTAACTAAACACGTGAACCAATATTTTAACCCAAAAAACAGATTCTGATAAGTGAAATATCATGAAAAACAACACTTCACTATGGCAATGCCAATTTTAACTTTCACATAAAAGTTATCATTTACTTAAACCTACCGGTAAAAATGTGATGGATAAATACATTTTATCTGGCGGTCATAAGACACACTTTTAACTTATTGACCAGATAACAATATTTAACGTCCATATTAATATACATCTAGGAGTCATAAAACTGGCCCTTGGAGCAATGTTGATAAATCATTTCCCAATTAAAACATTCTTCAAGTAATTTCAGTGCATAACATGTTATAAATAACTTGGATAGGCAATAATAGTTTTTTAAGTTTAAAACAACTAAGGTAAAATATTTTAACTTGGATTATCAAGACTATTTCATATAATCAGTTCAAAATAAAAAAGTGGACTTGGCCACACCCTCACTATTTATCTGAAGGTTAATAGTGGGTGGGTCTTTTAATTCCAATATTACACTATTTAGCACTTAACATCATTAGACTATTTATGTTGTGTTAAGTACTATTTGGATTCATTATTCATAGAAAAATATATTTTCAAATTATAACATATGTGCTAACTGCTGTTGAATTCAATAAACATTGTTAGCCAGGACATGAAACAAGGCCTACACACTTACCACACAAGTTCCAAATTTAAAATGCAATGTGTCTAACAATATATTTTTTAGACGTGTTAGGACTGACCTGAATATATACAGTTAACTTTAATGTAAAAGGTGTCTAGTGATCTAGAAAAATCTTGAATTGTCAGGGAATTAGATTTATCATTGAAAAGTCAGAGAATTTCCTCCAATTTCTGAATTGTTTGTTTGCACATTCACTGAAACAACATGCACCAAAGTTTGTGCGGGATCCCATTTTTTTTTTAAACCATCAATCATCGTCATGTTTGTATTTAATAATGTTTTTAAAAATATTATTAATCATCATCATATCATCAACTGTTTCTAGTCTGTGGCTGGGTTGGTTTTTTAAAATGCCTCCAACTTCTTCTATCCTTCAACCATTCTTCTTTCTTTAAGTCCTTCCATTCTTCTCCTTTGCTGTTAAAACATTCTGTCTTCTCTCATCTCTTTTTAGCCTCTCTTTCAGTGTTTTTCCTACATACTTAATTTCCAACATTTTTTTTCGTCATCCTCTTTTTCCTCGCTGGGTTGGTTTTTTAAAATGCCTCCAACTTCTTCTATCCTTCAACCATTCTTCTTTCTTTAAGTCCTTCCATTCTTCTCCTTTGCTGTTAAAACGTTCTGTCTTCTCTCATCTCTTTTTAGCCTCTCTTTCAGTGTTTTTCCTACATACTTAAATTTCCAACATTTTTTTTCGTCATCCTCTTTTTCCTCTCTTAATTTACTAAAGTTAAATCAACCTTATCTTATGTTAAGTAGATGGATACCCACCCACAACATCAATTGCTTTTATTTTACAACTACCAAGTCAACACAACCGAATGCCATTAAATAACATAACCACATTAGGTTACTTGATGATATATTTGTATCCTTGAATAAAAGCAGAAAAACATGTTTAGTGCAAAATAATAGTTAAAGTGGCTTTTAAATAGCAAACCACGCATTACACACACTTTCACGCTTTCTTGCATCAAGACACATCTAATATATAAATACCAGAGCTATACCGATGAACCACTATTGGGCTATTATTATGCCGATTTGTCATTTTTCAAGTAAAATTTAAAGCAAAATTTTCTGTGGTAGTTAAATGATTTAAAAATAAACATATATATATATACACTGCATCTGAGTTGTAGGCTATGAAAGGATTACATAACCAGATAAATATAAGTTCATACCATTGATAAAACTAACAAAATAGTTCCAACTTTCACCTCGACAGTTATTAAATTAAGATTATCAAAGCTTCAACTGTTTATTTTTAAATAAAATCTTTTTGTATTAATAACATTAACTGTTAAATTTCTCTTAAGCATATTTCCCAATAGTTATTAATCGATAATCTGGACTAATAGGTGTAAATGATTGTATCATAAACAATTAATTTAAGCAATCATTAATTGGTTTTACTGGATCGATACACCTTTACAAATACTAGTATTTGGAATGACATCCATTAGCTTTTGTATCATACTTGTATATATTATATAATAATAGTTGGATAAAATTATATTTTTGGATTCCAACAGCACTTTTTGTGGAATGTTAGATAACTAAAACATAAAAGGTAGACATTTTAGGTTTATTAAAAAATGTCAACAACACTAATCACAAGGGTGAAATATCAAATAAAGATAAAGGCAGGTGGCGATTAACAATCCGGTCATTATCTGATTATGGCAAAATCGGCTAACCCGATGATGTGTGAGGGTAGATGTAAGGAAGGGGTGACAGCTCCCAAAAAAATTCAACACCATTTCATGACTACTGGACTGCTCACAGGGTGTCTACTGAGTCACTAATGTGAAGTTAAAAGAAAGAATGTTTACTATTTTTATTTTTTTATTATTATATTAGAGAGTCTTGATTTGAAGGTAAATTGGAGATTCGAATTCGTAAAATAGTGGATTTAACCCAACTCTAAATTATTATATTTGATGATTATAAAATATTTATTTTACATTGCTGCCACTAGAAGAAAATTGATCATTAATGCCCAATCCCCTGATCTAGGTTTCATTCTATCGTAACTCATCAGGTAGGGAGTGTGAAACGCATAACGCAACTTCCTAAAAGAGGAAACCAAAAAACTAGGGATGTACAGGAATTACTCTTTTATTTCGGGGCGGAAACGTGACATGAAATGATTCAAAATATCAAGATCGGGAAACAAAAACAATAAAAAGGCTATGTATTTGGATGTTAATTACAATTTTAACACTTATTGGCTATTTTTAAGGATTCAGTTCAGACCCCGGGGGCTTTAAAAACCTTTTAGGTGAAGAAATGTGGGGTAAAATACATTGTGATTTTAAAGGAATAAGTGTATAACCCGACTTGGGACACATTTGCCACCATGCCCCGAAATTGAGGAGCTTGCTTAACAGATAACGTTAAAAAAATGCTTGTAGTTTTAAAAGAAATAACTTCATTAGGCCTAAAAAAACTTGGAAGTCTTGTCATAAAAAAAACATTATTTACAAAACAATAAAAACTTACTTGTAGTTTTAAAATAGTTAATTAGTCCTAATCAAAAACTTTAAACTTGTGATAGTTTTGTCAAACAAAGTAAAAAAAAGTAAATTAGACACAAAATTATAACATACATAAATGAAAACATACTTGTAATTTTTAAACCCTATTAGACCTAGTTCTTAGTTGTTTTTTGTTAGTTTCTTTTTTAAACTCTCGTGTAAGAATACCAACTCTTCAAAATGTTCTCCTGTACCCTTTCTCATTTATTAGTGACGAAGTGTGACCTGGCGATCTAGGGGTAAGGTGTCAGACTTCTGTGCTGGCAGCCGGGGTTCAATCCTCGGTCCCGGCACAGATTTATCTGATTTCCAAACCCTTCCTTCACCTCTGACAACACATCTTGTGAATGTGGGGAATGCCAGGCCGCCACCGTGGTTCGGATTCCACGTTAAACTGTAGGTCCTTCATTTCATCTCACAATCATCCTACCATTACACATTAGCGTAAGTGCGTATAACCTGAACGGTTAGTAAGACGCGGTGCTAATAATAATATTAGTGACGAAAATGCTCGTTCACTCATTGGCCACTTAATTTGCTTGGATTCCTAAATAACATTATTTCGCCATCATATATATGAGTCTTCATGTCGAGTGAGCAATGACTCTGTAAAGTACATATCAATTTATTGATTCGACGACAGTTGAAATTGATATTCTTTTGAAGTCTCCTCAAGTGAACAATACAACTCATCCCATAATGAACTTGAAGTATATGAATAAGCTTTTGTAGAATTTGGGGTCGATGATGCAACATCTGAATAAATAGTAATTTATTGTTAATTTAAAGTCGTTCTGCCTTGATTCTTAAAGATAAAGAAATATTTATAGCCTACTTCTAATATATTTTTGCTTTAGTTACCAATTTGTCTAAAGTAGGGTGGAAAAAAATGGGCAAGAGACATACATCCTTAATAAGCAATGTCTTACATTAAATGTTTTTACAAATTGGACATTTAAATTGCTTAAATGAAGTATTTAGTAATTAATTTAAGGGGATGTACGTAGTTCAACCTAGAATATTTCATCGAAACTGAAATGTTAAGACTACTACTTAATTAAGTACAGACAAGAATTAACATCTGAATTTAACATGTTTATGACATGCCTCTCTCACAAGTAAAACCATCAATAGACCTTCTGGGAGACATCACTTGTGCTTTTAATTTGGCAATCCCAAGGTTCTTTTCGTGTTGTAAAAGAATCACATGTTTAAATCGGGGCTCCAGCAACATCGCTGAAAAGTATGGTTCCTGTGATGCATACATTGGGAATCTTTGATTGATAAAAGTAGATTCTTGCTAAACATTTTTCCTGTTCGATGTTCAATGTTGGTGTTGTATTTTTCCAATTTTTTTGTAACCGAAAATATTATTGGTAAGACAACTGAAGGGTTTTTCACCACTCACTTCATTGGTAGCTTGGTATAGGGCCGTAAAATCTCTACATAGCCTTCCACCATTCTCCATTCAGTTAGTTAAATTATCTTGTTTCCCTTGTTCAAGAAGATCTCTAGAAATTGAATCTTTATTAATTATAACCTCTCTTACATAAGGTACTCTTGAGTTCCACCAAGTTTCACAAACTTGAATAACAGACAGCTCTGGTTGTCCCATTTTTTTTGAATGTTTCGAAGTCTTTCTGTGCTCGTTGATCGATGTTTATAACGGCCTATGATTAATCTGACCCTTTTTAGCATCTCTTGCATGCCTGTAGTGTTTCTTCTTGCATATGAGTGAGCTAGTTGTAGTTATTTGCAAAACATTGCAGGTTAGTGGCATTTAATTTAGATTTAGCTAATTTTATATATCTAGCATTATCAGGATAACTTCAATAAGTCCTTCTTTTAAGTTCCACTTTTAAAAGCACTTATTCAACTTTTCAGAGATTGCCAACCCTGTGTGTTTACCAGTAAAATGGTATGTGCTAAGACACACAGTGTGGAGATAGAAATCTCTATCCATGTACTGTAGGGTTAGGGCTAAAAATGAGTCATTTGACCTTGAAGTCTACACATCACATGTAAATGAAATTGAGCCCAAACTATCAATATTATAAAAAAACTCTCTTTAATTTATTGTTTTCATTGTCCACTATGTCTTTAAGAAGATTTGGAATAATTGTTCTGCACAGGGTTTTCCCTGAAGGCAAAACATTAGGGGGGGGGGGGTGCAATGCCAAAACTTCAACTAGTAGGCCATCTTCATCTGCCAGTTTCTATGGATGTAAACTGGTAGCCAGCCATTTGCCTATATCATTTGTTATCTTAATCTGCTTAGGATTGTCTTTTCCCCACAGATAAAAATTGGTTAACTGGGTTTGTTTTAAAAATGCAGGCCTCTTTGTTGAAATTTTTTGTTTTGCCCGTGTCTTATTTAATTTAAATTTGTTTTGAAGGTATGTAAGCTCTTTAAAGGCAGTTGAATGTTGTAATAAATGTCTATGCATGCCTGTTGCCATGCTCAGACTTTAATAAAGGAGGACAAGAATTGCAACTAACTTTGTTTATATCACTGTCTAGTTCAGTATTTAAAAAAATGCCAAATCGATGCAGAATTCTTTCTTTTGCCGTAATTAGATATTGATTTCTCATTATATGACATGGAAATGTAGGTCTCAATGAACATGGTTAAAGATTGTCTGGATCCAATATTTCAACAAACACAAAAAGGGAAAGTTGCATGATTAACTGTTAAAACTTAAAAACATTGGTTTTGCTTAGGAAGTAGGAATTACGTGAATTGATTTCACCCAAGATAATAAACACGGCTTTGAAATACTCAACGTTACTTTTGCTTAGGAACATTTGAAATCGCTCATATATAATCAGATAGATAACACAGAACATACATGGGACTACTACTAATTTGGGGGAGGGGGAAGTATTTGAACATTTACTTAGATAAATAAAAGTTAATATTAGTATTGACTAGATATTAATAATTCCTTGTTAACTAATAACTAAAACAAACCTTATGAATGATCCAAGCAACTTTATTTCCATCTATTTATTAGTACATTTGAAGAAAGATTATTTCATAAAAATGGGCACTTATTATTTTTTCATTTCAAATGTTGGCAAGAAAGGAATAAACAAGTCTAGGAAATGGTCATAGATAATAATGGTGTCATGGTGTCTTGTTGGTAGAAATGTATCGTCTGATGATATGTGAATGGATTTTGAATCTTTATTTAACCAATAAAAGTGATATTGATGTGAATAATAAAAATATCACAAAGTAATTACATTAAAATAATAAATAAGTTAGTTTCTCGCCTGAAAATTTTCGGGAATGGGATATTTCTCGAGATTTTGGGATCTCGTCTACCTCTACAAAAAACACAAAAGGGTAAAAGGAAAATGATAAGAAATGATGTAACACAATTAACTCAAAAAGCGAAAAGAGGTTTTCCTTAAAGGGATATAAAATATTTAATTTATCATTTGTCACTGTTAGTAATTAAATGAATAAGTGAAAGAGTTTGGAGTTAAATTTATCATGGCCATCTTTGAATCGTGAATTAGGCGAACCGTGGGAATAGAGGAGCTAATAATAAGAGGTCAGCAGAGGGAGTTGTTCTCTTGGTGCGTTAGCAACTTATGGAGAAGAAAAGTGCCCTTAAAGTGTAAGAAAGTGACATCTAATGAACAATTTCCTATAGGCATGTGCACTTTATTATGTTTGAACTAGGGATTTATTTTTGCTGCAGGTGGCACCATATGAGACTCGAACATATCCACTCCCGGAGGGTATGTACGAGACACTCTTGAGCCAGATGCCTGAAGGACATCCGTTTCCACCATGTCCGGCTACACCAAAGAATCATCTTACCAAAGATAACTATGATGTAAGTACTTTAAACCTCCACAATACCAATTTTATAGGGGTGGGCGAAGCTTCGAAATAAACATATAACTTCAACTTTGCTTCGGAAAAAAAAATTCATCTTTAAGCTTTGCCAGTAAAGAATATTATTGCCAGCTAACATACTCAATTTATGTCAGGATTAAAAAAAAAAAAAAAAGTTTGATATTGGGTTGTTGTTTTTTTTTGTTGGTTTTATTAGATTTTTTTTTTGTTTAATTAAAGGTATTATGGATGCCATCTGATTAAACCAATAATTTAAATAGATTTATTATTAGGGATCCAAAGAAACATATTTTAATGTTAATATAGTTAGGAAAGGAGTAATAAGAGATATAACAAAGAAAACTATAATTCAACAATGTAATTCTTGGCAACAATACTGTATAAGCTAGCAGGTTGAAAAAAATACTGTTTGTGTAGAAGGAATATAAAGAGGGGGAGGGGAGACCATGTATCAAACTACTGGCAAGTCAGCTGCAGAATTGGTTTGTTGCTTTTTTGACAAAAGGGTTATTTCTAAGGCCTAGCATGAATACACTTTGGGTACCATAAAATGATATTATCCCAAGTGGGTTGCTATTTGAATATATTTTGTTCAACCAATAAAAACAAATTTTATAGAATACAATACCACCACTAGTAAGTTATTGTAGTATTATATTGATAAATTTCATTATTTCAAGATTTATTTGAGAGCCATCTATGATGCATACAAGTCAAATTGATAAATTATGATATGACATTAGTTTCGTCACTACCTCTGAGATGGCTCATAAAAAGATAAATTGTTTGGCACTTTATAGAAGATATTTAATGTGTATGTAGCCATTGCAACTGTTATAATAAATGTGCTATTTTAAAGCTTAAACTAAAATATGTTATTTCAACCTGAACTTCCCCCATCAAAAAATATTAAGAGCATGTTTATTATTTATATTTTATCTCTTTATAAGGAAAACCTTTTTTCGCTTTATGAGGTAATTGTATTATATTTGGAAGAAGGTTTAGGAAAGGTGGATAGAAACATAAAAGGGAACAAACACAGTTTGGCTTTTACAATGAAAAGAAGAACCCAGTTCACATTTTACATTGCTGCCATTGGACAAAGAGGTAATGGTTGCCTCTTAAAGAAAATCAATGGAATCTTAAGATTCATGTTAGGCCATAACTGGCTTAACTAATGACTAGCTTGGACCCTCAACCTATGTAATTTAATAATTGACTGCTCGGCCACCTCAGTGGGTAGTGCGGTCGGCATCCTGGGTTTGTGCCTAAGCTGATACTCATTTTAGTTTTTTTCTTGTGTGTGTACGAAGTTTACTGGAGGGTCTATATCTATGCAAATGTGTATAAGTAAATATTCCTCCTGTGTGTGTGTTTTTTAAGCCTATTCAGGAGTTAAAAAGTTTGGTTGATGCTTTTGATTTATATCACACACAATTTGGTTTAGGGCATTCCCTGGAATTCTATTTAATGGGGATTTACTGTTTTTTAACGTTAGCTTAACTGACACAAAAAAATTTATTTTCTTTTTTCAAACAAATCTTTTCCTTCTGTTTCCGATCAATTTTATGTACCTACAAAATTTCCCTTATGTAAACCATTTTGTGAAACTTTCTAACCAAGGTCATATTTATGTTAACATTTTAAAGTAATTCACAGTGAATTTGACATTTCATTTTTGATAAATTTTCAGGGAATTAACGAGTTGTAGGGAGTTAAATTGGATTTCTCTTGCAGTCATTGTAACTGGTGGCAAACTTTAAATTTAACTTTAGTTTGAGTTTAATGGATTTTGGTTCCCAAATTAGATAAAATCAAGTGGCGCCCATTGCTTCAGGTTCTTTCCTCCCTCCCCTGGAAGTTTCATGTACTTACTTCAGTTTTGTCCCTTCACTACACCTCGTTAGTTATCGTAAACTCCAAACTACCCCCAACTCATCCTTTAGTCGACTAGGTATTTGTATCATTATTTTGGGAGAAATATTGTTACAAGTTTTGGCAATGATATATCGATAATCTATTGAATTAAAATACATTCAGTGAAACTTGTCTTAAATGGAAAAATTTTTATGGTCCTGTGACTTTGGGGCTGAAAATCATGCAAAATTCCCTGGATTAAAGGGGTCTAACGCTGAAACGGAATTCAAAATGAGCCCTTATACGAAAAATTGTTTAATTCCTCAATCTCCTCACCCCAATTTTCCAAACTTTATTTAACTTTACTATCATCAATTGTAATCTAACAAGTCAAATGTTTGATTTTTGTGTTATATGGACATTATATAAAAAGTTGGTAAAAATGAAAATAAATTATAGTTGATGTTGTTTCAGAGTGACCATAGCACCCCTGCCAGCCCTAGCTCTGATTCGACTGAGAGCGCTTTGGGAGAGGGGAAGACCCCAATGATCCAGAATGGACAGTGTTCAGTAATGTCAAGAGATAATTCCCACCAGCATGACCTGGTTGAACCTGCTCCATCCATAATGTCACAACTAGCATTGAAGGGAACGTTTCCCTTATTTTGGTACTGAAAGAGACTGATGTAGTTTCCCCCCTTTCCTCCTTTTTATATTGGTTGATGGCTGAAAGTAGTCTTGAATTAATTACGCTTACTGTGCATATTTGACTGTGTATCACACTCCACCCACTTCTGTTGACACTTTGTGCATTTGGCTGGGCAAAAACAACCTTGTGCATGGAAAATGTACGCGTGTTTATTTTTACACTAAAGCTTACTTTTTACAAATTTGCCTTTAATAAACTCATTTTGAACTTTTAAAAAAGTCGATGTTCTTAAAGCTTAAAATATTGTACTATAGAAAAACTGCTAATTATGAGCTGTAGCTTAAAAAGTTTTTTCTACACACACTCAAATTATTTTAAATACACAGACAGAACAGTTCAATTTCCCTCTTCGCTTATTATCAGCGTTTTATTTGAAAAGCTCATTATTTAAGATTTCCTTATCTTATAATTTTGCTCATAAAATACATCATTTTGTAAAACTACTGTTAACAATATTAAACACAATTGTTTTAAACTATATTGTTAATTTATTCAATGATTGAAATGTTGTCATTTTTCATATGATTAAAAAAATCTTATATCCTCTCTTGTATTTCACTTATTTTTATCGTGTTGTTTTAAGTGATGTGTTTTCCTAAGTTTATAAGGTAGCCCAGCCGAGCCACAAGCATTATGAGAAATAGGTGTGTTTAAATTCTGGCCTAACTCTTAACCAGACATTAACTTTTGGAGGATCATTACAATGACTTATGTGAAATAAAAAAGATTTTCATTCCTTTGTACAGTCTTTATTGGCCTTGTAAATATAGGTTTAAGTTCACTACTTAAGTTTAGTACAAATAATGATTTTTTTTTCTCTCTTTTATTTTCCTTGTGTTTGTCATGATTGTAAATATTGCGTGTTGCATTTTAACTAGTTGGTATTTTGTATTATCAGAGTACACATTAATAAAAAGTTGAGACTTGATAAAATTGTTATTTATTTTCATTAATTTTGTTGGGGCCAATAATGGTTTTGTTATTTTTAATATATAGACCATTTTAGCAAAATTAAGTTCTTTAAGGGCATGAATTTATAAATAAACACTTTTGCACATTAAAAATGGACATTAACTTTTTTATATGAGCACAATGTTACTAATATTTGAACAATGATAGTGAATATAGCATAGGTATCATGCTAAATCATTAAATTGTAGTGTCACATTTTTTCAAATGATTAAGATTCACAATAATGGAAACATTACATGGGAATATGTTTCATGTAGAATAGATATAATAATTATATACCCCATTTATCTTATGAATTGACATCTGACAGGTAGAAAAGTTACTAGATCTACTTTTACATCATGTCAAGTCATGTGATCGGCAGCTGTTACTTTGATAGATAGTTTCAATACATTCAAATAGTTTAATGAATATAATAAAAATTTATCAATGTTAACCCTAAAAAAAATATGTTCTATATATTGTCTGTTCTACAGTGTTTCAGTGATGAATTAATGGCCAGGGAACAAGTTTAACTGTAAGGGTTAACCCACAATTTCCCCAGTGATAAACTTTCCATTCATACCAAGAATTCAAGTTGGGACCCTTAGTTCTGTAGACATGTTACCTATTGAGCCAAGGGGTCAGATTGTGTACTATTTACTTGATTAAAGTTTCATGGCTTACATCTTTTTTTAAAAGTGCAAATGTTGATGAATTAGTCCTCCTTTTCTTGACATTGATTATAATTTTTATCAGTAGCCTCAACCTAATAGGTATAACAAGCTTGAAAGCTATCTACTTTTTTTCTATTTGATGTATAAATACTGCTTGAATAAGTTGAGGTGCGTCTGAAGAGAGCATGAGTAATTTTACAGTTTTTATAGCATTACATTTTTTTTTTACCAAAATAAATCAAATATTTCTCCAGTAAAAACATGGAATTTAGCTTTCTGCACATGTTAATATCAACATATCTTGAATATGTCATGGGTGTACTGGAATTTAGTCAAAACTTTTTAAATAAAGAGAATGTTTTGACAAAATTCCAGGACATCCTTGACAGATATTTAAGATCTGTTGATATCAGCATGTGCATAAAACTAAGCTCTGTGTTGCTCTTGAAGAAATATTTGATTTATTTTGGCCTAAAAATTTAAATTCTATAAAAACTGTAAAAATACTTGCGCTCCCTTCAGCCGCACCTTAATGGGTATAGTTTTAACTATGAATAAAGGAGTTGTGTGGTTAACATTTTAGATGAGAGTAACGTCACAACCACTGTAGATAACCTTTGTCATTATAGTTGTATGAAGCTTCCAAAATTTGAATTTGAATCTGAATCTTGATAGGATTAGAATCTAATGCAAAATTATATATCCCAGATTTGAATTCATTGGAAATTAATTTGAAATTTGACTAAAGGCAAACATTTGGATTATTTAACTTTTGAAAAAAGTTATCATAGATCCATTATTTAAATGAACTGGGCTTGTTTTTGTTATTAGACTTAATTACAAATATATACATATTTTATTTGGAAGAAGATACAGGAAAGGCGGATAGAAACATAAAAGGAATTGCCACCATCCAATCGCCTCTATGAGTTCCAATAGAATTAAACCTAGGTCAGGGAACTGGGCAGTGACTATTGATTTTCTGCTAAAAGCAGCCATTACTTCTTTGTCCAATGGTCGCAAAGTAAAGTATGAACTATATTCCTTTTTATAACAAAAAGAACAAACACAATATGACTTTTACATTTCCATCCACCTCTCCTGTACCTTCTACCAAATATACAATTACCTCATAAAGAATAAAGAGGTTTTCCTTAAAGACATAAATTTATTTAAAACATTTTAATTAGAAAATAATATTCAAACCTGCTTTGGGGTGAAATGGTCTAAGGTGTCACAATTACAATACATTGGACTGCCGATAATGGGGGATCAGGTTTTGCACTCCCTTAAGGCAAATTCTGGTACACTTCCTCTCATATCCAACCTTCCTCATCCAAAACAAATAAGTGTAATTAGCACTGTGTCTAACCTGACTGAATTTAATTTTTTTTTGGCACCGTGCATTACTACTAAGAGTAATCATAGCTTTGCAAATCCAAGAGTTTGTATTTATAATTTATTCCAAAGGCTTACTTGCTATGAAGCAGCTCTCCACAGCAAAACGTGTTGTTCTTACTTATTGCCTCAATCACAAACACATTCTAATTTAAATTCATGTGTAAGCAATTATTATAACAACCCATTGGCTTAAACAGATAATTAGATTGAACTGGGAAGTTAAAAAAAAAATTCCCAGTTCAATCTAATTATAAGTAAACTTTAGAATCCAAGAGTATTTAGCATTAAATAAATTGCTGAAGGGTCAGGTTTACACACGGGGGGGGGGGGGGGGGGTGTTAGATTAATTAATATATTGGTGGTGATCAAGCAGAGAGAAATATTGCAACTATTTAGCTGAATTTTTATTTTAAACTTTCACTTTCTGAACCAACTGATTATATCATCACTTAAGAACTTTCTATGATCAAGAGTGAAAGGTATTCTTACATATGGGTTGAGTATTGAAGCTGTTCATCCATTACTAAAGTGTTAAAAATGAAGCCATCACATTCTGAAAATGAAAGGGAATTTCGACTCAAATCCTTAAGGATATTTAAAAACAAATATGTATTTTATGTATAATTATTTTCCAAACTTGAATTAGTTTTAATTGAGAGCTCTTAGACTGATACTTGTGGGTTAGCTCAACATAATGATAGGTTGCTAGATCATTACTTAACTGACTGCTGCTATACCAATTGGGTTTCATTGAACTAACAAACAAACAAAAAAACTAATGTTTTCTGTGATTCAGTTAATATGTAAAATTATTCAGATTTAGCCCATTTAGGCATTTACTATTTAATAACGCTTGTCGTGTTGAGCCCGACTGCTGAGGACGGGGAGATCGAGATTCGAATCTCGGTCGGGTGAACTCGGGGTGGTTTTTCCTAAATGGTTTTCCACTCTCCCTCCACGCAAATGCGGGTTCACTTCCCTTCCTTTAATTCAACCTTTCCAATTCCTAATCCATTAGTGTAATTAGTACTTAAGCGTATAACCCGAACGGGTAGTAAGACGCGGTGCTAAATAATAATAATACTATTTAATAAAGAGTTTGCATTGAAACTGGGAAATGAGAGTTGTCAGAGGAGCATGAATTACTTTTCTATTGTAAGTCTGGTACTTAGTAAATTCAAGGGTTGGTGCTTTTTTTGAGGGATTGCCGGGTCGGACAATTTAGGTTAATCAGGAAGAGTTTGGAATGGATCTGGTAATGGCATTTATGGATGTAGTAAAAGTATGATAATGTTGATAGAAGGAAAGCAATGGTAGAGGCTGTAGTAGAATGAGGAGTGGCAATGAGAGTAAAGAATATGTATGATGATAATGTGAGTTGTATAAAGACAGAGGGTGGACAGAGTGGTCCCATTTAAAAAATTGAGTCAAGCATGGAAGTGCTCTCTCACCATTACTATTTTATTGGTGGTGGAAATGATCATGAACAAAGTGGAGAAGAAAATGAAAGCAATGATGCCCTCAGATGACTTGATGTTATAGGGGGAAAGGAAGAGGACATCCATGAACAGAAGCAGGATGAGGTGAAAAAGTGTGAAATGAAATTTACTATGGCGAAAAGTGAAGGGATGGTGATGACAAGGCCAAGAAAGGTGATAGGATGGAGTAGAGTTGAAACAATCAAAGAGTGTAAAATATCTTTGTACTGTGATTGAGGCAAAAGGATACAGCAGTGACGAGGGAAAGGAGGGGGGGGGTTCTACAGGTGTTTAAGAGACCTAATATTGAAAGAGAAGTGCTGAATAAAGCATAACTTCATATTCATAGTAACATATGTAGTGGAAACTTGGACTTTGGATAAAAGAGAAACAAGGCAAGTGGAGGTCATGGTTTTGAAGTTTTTGAGGAGTATGCTAGCTATCACCAGAATAGATAGGATTAGAAATGAAGATGTAAGTTCTAGAGTTGTGGTACAGGGGGTACATGAGATAGTAGAGGATGCAAGGATGAGATAGTATGGACACGTAATGAGGATCGAAGGAAAGAGGATTCCAAGAAGATTAATGGATAGGAAGTATGTAGGGAAGGGACCGCATGCGAAACCAAGGAAGAGGTGGGAGGAACAGAGTGCAGGAGGAAGAATGGAGGATGGACAGAGGGAGATAGGCATTTTATTAAATGGACCTGGCAACAGGACGGAAACAGTTCATGATGATGATGAAAGAAGTGACCCTGATAGCAAGCTTACCTCGCATGGTTCCACTATTATGTAACTTAGAAGATAGATCCATAGTGTAGTCAGTCAAAGAAAGAATTATCTTTCAGGATAAACTGATTGTACCTTCTTTTCTTTCATACATAAAATGTACCTCAAAAAGCAAAAAGAGGTTTTACTCTAATAGGAATATTATTAATGTACTTTACACATTAAGGAGAAACAGTTTGTGTTTCAAACAACTAAAGGAAGTTGTTGAACCAGGGTTTATTTGTATGTTGAATATTTGAAGGTCTCTTTGGTATCAAAATGGAATTATGGAGATGAAGTATGTAGGTAAAAGAGAGATCAAGAAACATATGAGAGGAACAGATAAAGTATGCAAGTAAGAGATTAAAGGAGGAATCTGGAGGAGGCATTTTACTAAACTAACAAGGCCACAGGTCGGAAACAAAGAGTTGATAATGATGATTGGTTTAAGATCGCTGTAACTTATTATCCCTGTTTGCTCACTTTAGTGGGTTGCTTTTGTTATATGGGTGAGGAATTTGTTTAGCATGAATCTTAGTTCTGTTTTAGGCAGTTTTATCTAATCAACACATCTTACTACCTGTTTGTGATATATGTATCAACTATGTTAATATGTTATGGATGAGGAAGGTTGAATTTAGAATTTGTGTGGGCGTAGAATGAAAAACCACCCGACCGTGATTTGAACACCCATCTCCCAGTCATCGGCTATTGCGAGAGTTACATCCTAGGCCATGTGGCCACTGAAGCAGGCTATTTTGAGGCACTTAAGGGGATTATAAATCTGCTATTTTCTGTTAAGTGGCTAGGCTTTGTTCTATCCTCTCAGGTTAATTGAGCTCAACTATTTTTAGACCCCCTAAAAAATGAGTATTTAAAAAAATCTGCATTTTTTTTGTTGAAATCATACATAAAGGTATAAGGGTCTTATTCATGTTAATTCTTTTTTAAAACCATTTATACTCTTGTAATTAATTTTTCTTTAAATAAAATTGGCAATTTATTAATAAATTGACTAAACGCCAGTATATATAATAATATGTTAAATGGCAGTGGAATTTTTAGAGAACACCCTTAATGCCTATGCACTAATATAAGTGTTAATCCTGGTAGCACAAATGGTTACCCTACCAAAATAAAATTCAAGATTCACTTAAACACCCTTAAATCATAATGTGGAAATAACTATTTTCAATGCTAAAGAGAACTAAGTCCCTTCATACTGGGAATAATATCGCAAGTTGTTATATTATTATTAGCACCGCATCTTACGCAAGTTGTTATAATTAGTTTTGGGGGCCAGATAATGTGTCTCTAAGCTTTCCCCATTTGGTGTTTCCCACAAGAACCGTACGAAATCTCGATCTCGTTCATTAAGTCCAATCTACAAGAAAGCTTTCTTTATATCAGCAATAACACCAATAACCCCACTCTGAAGCGAAGCAGGAGAGACGGAATACGTTCAATCAAGTTCGGCACTTCCTCTAAGCAATCATTCAGCAAAGGAGAGAAATTATTCTTTGCTGAGGCATCAAACACGGGACGACTCTTCGTGGTACCCTGTTCCTTGATCACTGGTCGGTGGGGAAGATAATCCTTCATCACACCTAGCATTAACCACTTCTTCTATGATTCCCTCTCTCTTCCACTCTTCAAACACTTCTGTATAGTCTCTTTCTACTTCAAGAGATTTCAATTTCCGGAACGTTGTTTCCAGACGCTTCTGAGCTAATGTGAAGTTTGAAGGTAGAGGAGGGTGTCCATCCACCCATGGAAGTTCAACCATGTAACGACCATCATCATCCTGTTTGAAAGGTTGTGTAAAATGTTCTAATGTTGCTAATTCTATTTCAGCCTTTGTCCTTCGCTTCTCTGAGCCCTAGATTCCCAGAACATCAAGATCCCAGAGTGTGGAAATAGGCATATCTTTAACAAACAAAGAAGTTATGGTCATGGTATGAGAAAGTGATTTCTTACATGGAACCCTGCCCAGTAGTGTCCATCCTAAATAGGTGTTCATAGTTACCGAACCACATTTAAGAACGACTTTCACCTGTGAGTATTTTTCTTGCAAAATCAGCCCCTATCAAGACTTCTACCGGTTCGACCTCATCATTTATTTCTATACCCAACAGTTGTAGCTTTCTCCGACACAACTCTTTTCTTGCGGAAGACACAGAACATATTTTGTCATAATCAAGAACTTCAAAGTCGCATGCATAACGGTTTTTGATGTTTACCAACTGGATTTGAAAACGGTTGTGTGAAACTTCACCCGACTGGCTTCCTCCAAACAAAGCATGCTGAATACATTCTTCCCTATTGATGTGTATCCCATTTATCCTACCACTTCCTTCAGAATGTATTATCTCTGGGATCCCGTGTCTATCATAGCTCGAATAGTTCTATTACAGCTTTTCCCCTTTAAATGTACAGTAAGAGTTTGAAAAAGTACTTTAGAGCAAGGATTATTTGCCAATGTATTCTCCACAGGAACCCTTGTACTTTCAGGTAAGTCTTTCTTCAAATTGTCCTTATCCCCAGACTTAAGAATACTAGTTTCTAGTTTGAGACAAAGTAGAATACTGTATTTACCATCACAAATCAAACACTTTAGTTTACATCTCTTTGCAATGTGTCTACTTTCAGACAAACAAAACAACAGCGACTCTGCCCAATGATTTTAAGCTTCTCATCTCTGGTCAATTTTCTGGCTTCAAAACAATCTACAGAAAAATGTGACGCGTTACAAAATATACATATTGAAGTGTTTGAACTAGGCCTATTTCTTGTATCTACTAATGCGGCTGCTGTATTATTATTATTGGTGTTTAGAGGCCCATCGACACACTGAGCTCATTAGGGCCTTAACATAATAAACATGCATAGTAAAATCTCCATATGAGAGAGTTAAATATTCACCTGTTTCTAGAGGAAGGTGGAGACACAATGTAAAAATACAATATAAAAAGAATTGATCTCAATATGAGGAAAAAAAACCCATTTGAGACACTCTATAGGGGTACTCAAATGGGCTCGGAGTAAAAATTACGTAATTTCCGGATATTGTCCCAAACCTTAGTTGTGGGAGTGGATATTGTAAGGGTTGAAATAAACTTTCTCCAAGACTCTCTTCTGCTTTCACGAATGACACGGCGAGCTCGAGCACATAGAATCTGGAATGACTTCCGATTCTCCAAGGTAGGACGTCGATGAGAGAGACGTAGGGCCCTTCGACGGTCAGAAATAGCCGACCGACACTCTTCGCTCCACCAGGGAACGGGATGTGGCGCCGATTTGGCGAGGATTTAGGGATGGAGGCCCTCGCCACCGCGATGACCGTCGAAGTAAAATACCCAATCTTCACATCGACGTCAGGAGAAGGGGATTCGTGGAAAACGGCGGTCTCGAGGAATTTTTCCCAGTTGGCATGTTTAATCACCCATTGGGGTACTCGTGCTGTACTTGGGCAATCTTGGAGTGGGGAAAGCAGTATAGGGAAGTGATCGCTCCAACATAGGTCCGTATGGACATCCCAAAGGAAGAGAGCAGCGATACCTGGGCTACATAAAGTTAGGTCGATGGCAGAGGATACACCATTAAAGGTGGAGAAGTGTGTCTGGGTCCCAGTGTTCATTAGCACCGGTTTCCCGAGACAAGAATATCCTCTATCATCCTCCCGCGGGCATCTGTAAAATTAGATCCCCACACCAGGTTATGCGCATTAAAATCCCCAAGATGATATAGGGGGCGGGAAGTTGCATAAAGAGGGCATTTAGGCTCCTCTTCGAAATACGTTCACCTGGCGGGAGGTATATGCAGCATACTGTCATCTCCAAAGCAAGGGAGACTCGGACATCGATCACTTGGAGATCAGAAACGATATTAATATTTTTGTGATATATATTGCTTCGTACGAATATAGCCACACCTCCGCTAGCCCGATCAAAGAAAGGCTTGTCGGTACGATAAACATCGTACCCACGAAGCATCGGGTTGTCATTTTGGCGGAAGTGGGTCTCCTACAAACACAAGATGGAAGGATGCAGGGAAGAAATTTGTTGTTTAATTTCCTCTACACGAGCATAGAAACCCCTACAATTCCATTGTAGTAGCGACATTATTTATTAATATAAGATTTAATTATCCTCGCAATCCATGACACTATCTCTTAAAAATAAAAATTGGTTGAGGGCCTTTTTAGGTCCTCTTGCCTTTCCCAGTCTCTCCTGGACCTCCCGCTTCAGGAGATGCTTTGGTTTATTTTGGAGAGACTGGGTAGTCGGATCCTTGCGCGAAGGCTTTGTTAAGGCCTTCTACGCTTTTTTTATATTATTTTTTTCGGCGGTCTCTTGCTGGTCCTTCTTCAAGGCACCAGTGGGACTCGCCTTTACGGCCTCACCTGTTTCGCCACTCATCCCGGCCTCTGGAGGCCCAAAGGCGAGTGTGAGCGACTCAACAGTGGCCGCACGTAATTTATTTCCCCGAGGAAGGCTCGGGGGTGTTCCCCTGGGGGAGTTCGGGGTATTCCCCGAGGAGGGCTCGAGGGTGTTTCCAGAGGGGGGCTTGGGGGTGTTCCCCGAGGGGGTCTCCTCGGGGTACAGGTGGTGGAGGCGACTTTTGTGAGGGTGTCGCCACTTGTATTATTTTTTGCATCACCATAGTTGATGCTAGTTGTTTTTAGTTGTCTCGAATAGAGACGAGTGGCACAGGTAGTGTAGGAGTCTTTGTAATATTAACTGCGCAGTGGCAGTTAGGGCAATTTATATTTTGGGTAACAATTTGGCTGTAGGAACATTGAAATACCGGAGCTTGCAGTGCAGTATACTCTTTGCGTGCCTGGGCATAAGGGATCTTCTTTTCTGTTTGGATCTCCAGGACTTTTTTCTCTACTTTCCAATTCGGACAGGACCGAGACCAGGCAGAATGAGGACCCTTGCGATTAATGCAGAATTTAGGAAACTCGCATGGTTGTTCGTGAACCTCCTGTCCACAATCTGCACAGGTTGGCTTACCACGGCATCGCAGCTTCGTATGCCCAAACTCCTGGCACTGAAAACAGCGCCGAGGGTTGGGGACATACGGCCGGACCCTGAGCACGTGGAAGCCAGCTCGGACCTCCTTTGGTAACGAAAGAGTGGCAAATGTCAGAATATAACTATCAGTGTTCTTCACTACATCGTTCCTTTTGATGGTGATCCTGTATACTTCGGTGACATGTTGAGGGAAAGCTCCTCACAGATGTCCTCAATGCTTACGGAGTCGAGGTCATAACAGTGACCACTCCCTTGCAAACATTGAGGAACCTGTGCGGTTCCACCTTCACCTTTAAATGATTCGAGGGGCTCAACGG
Source organism: Timema cristinae (assembly GCA_039000515.1). Taxonomy (NCBI): domain Eukaryota; kingdom Metazoa; phylum Arthropoda; class Insecta; order Phasmatodea; family Timematidae; genus Timema; species Timema cristinae. The sequence goes on from JBCFYV010002255.1 coordinate 29,049,463, forward strand.
TATGGTAGTTATTGCCATTATTTTCACTGTCTGAAGGTAATTTTCAGTCTGGATCATTATCGTGCCATCGCGCAGTTTTCTAATTGAAACCCCAGACTCGGCATCTCCACTTATCACTCTTTCGAGGACAAATGGGCTGACACGCCTGAGGTTCTCATTTTCTTCTATTCGAGACATTACCAGGAAGCGGGGCTGGGGCCTCACCACTTCCTGGATTTTTTCAATTAAAGGGCTGGACGGCCTTACCCGTTTCCGCCTCTTATTTATATTATGACCCTGCGAGGGGCCGGGCAGTGAGTTGCCAGCAGTGTTTGGCAGTACGGTGCCAGCGGCGACAATGTTGTCGGCCATGTCGTGATTGTGGACAACCTACACAATACTCGGATCGTAGACCCAGGCTGACCCAAGTTGGTACTACCACATATGGCCCTGTTAACTGTCCCGACGAGAGGCCCTATATGACGCTAGACATGACAAGCTTCGCATAGAGCATTGCCGAGAGAGAGGTAGTCGCAGCAAGTGGGTGTAGGAAAGTGTCAATTTTACGTCCGGGCCCTCATGAACGCAACCGATCTTTTCTCAAAGTAGGGTACCCGGTTATTGTCATCCCTAACGCCCTTCTACTAAGGTATTTCAACCGGTGCACTTTCATTCAGGAGCTCAAAGCAGTGGTATCCAATAATAAACCGAGAATAGCCGGGTTAGTAGCCAAGGTCGTCAACAGAAAAGCCAAAGGCCTCCGTGCAGGATGAACGGCAGGGGGAAGGGAAGGACGAAGTAAGGAAAGTAATAGAAGGGAGAAGAAGGAAGGAGAGAGAGAATAAAGGAGAAAGGAAAGATATAGGAAAGGTTTGTCCTACACGAGGTACGTCCTGCACAGAAGCCTCCCCTTTTAGTCGCTTCTTACGACAAGCAGGTGTTACTGCGGGACTATTCTAAACCCCGTCCCGCAGGGGGGGTGGCTGCTGTAGATACCTTTATTTCTCCATAGCCGGGGATATTCTTTCTCTTACCTTTTACAACTTCCTCTCCACTACTGATATAAAAACCTTTTACCGCAAGACAGATGCACTCTTCTTGTTGGACTTCCCTCTGAAGAAAGTCCATTAGGCTCTGCAACCGCCCCTCACCTTGACCTGAAGAACCACTACGTTGCCAAGCACAAAGTAAATCTTCCGTCAAACAAGATTCAACCATCAGGTATAACATTGCTGCATACTTATCAGAGGTGACTTCCAAAGTCTCGAGTGCCCTCATCTGAGATTCCAACCGGTCATATATAGTCGATAACCACATCCCATCCGACAAACTCTGAAGAGTCAGCTTCAATAGTTCCCACATATAAACTTCAACCAATAAATCATCGCGTCCGAAACGAGATCTCAAACTTTGTATAGCTTTAGGATAAGTTTTTTTGAGTCTGAAGTAAACTTTTTACCATTTCTCGAGCCCTTGAACCAATTAAAGTGGCCTAAATCAAATACTGGAACTTGTTGGCTGCATCTAAATCCTCATCTTAATCAATTTTAGCGAATTGGCTCCAAAAATTCAACCATTCTGTTATGTCACCCCCATATTTCTTAAATTCGATCTTGTGGTAGTGCGCACTTACTTTTTGAACAATGTCTACCTCGACGAGGTTGTTGGGGTCCCTCCCGCTGTCCGACTGATCCCGAGCTCGTTCCTTCCTTCGCTTTTATACTCATGAACCTTAGTCGGCTCACTGGCATAGAAGGTCAGGAAGGTCCGCAGGACGAGCCGAAAAGCGATAGGGATTGCCCGGCTGAAACCATTTATTTATTGTCAAGAGAATACAATGATACAGACATACATATTACACTAAATCCTTAATCCTACGGCGCGTTGCTGCGTTGTCTTTCCTTCCGTACACCCATGGACACCGCAGCTCTAGATGTATTTTGGTCCACCATTGCGTTACTTACCTCGACGCTGACCCCTCCCACGCGGTGCTCGTGGAGCTGCTCTGTCCCGGTATATGATCTGTGGTGGAAACGGCGGCTGGAATCCCGGTGGGTATATTGCGGCCGACGCTCCGTCCCCCGAGGCTGGATAGCTTCACTCCAAGACTGGGTCGTGGCAATGAAGATCATGTTCAAGCGATGGTGGATCTTTTCCCTTGCTGGTTGTGGAAGCTTGGGGTAATGCGCCATCATGCCCACTAGGAATCTCGCCTCGTGAGAATCTCTTCCTGCTGGAGCTCCATGAGTTTCGCCTTAATCGCCAGGACTAGACGGAGGGCCTGATCGTTGGTAGCTGCAAGTTGCAGCGTGGCCACGCTTTCCAGGGATGCCAAGCTGCTCCCAGTTCAAGCGTCATTGCAGTCGAGGTCCTGGGTATGGCAGTTGGGTTCCCTCCCGCTGTCCGACCTGAGTACTGGCTGCGGACTCTGCATCGGTATTATGTACCACCTTAAATCTGCCAAAATGAATACACATAGCTACCCAATTATCTTAGTATTCATCCGCACTAGCCATTTCGGCACTCGATTCATTTTCCGATACATCACTTTCAAGCAGGCTATTCAATATTTGCTCATCTAGGTTTGCAAGCTCATCTGATTTTCCTTGCAACAGCTGGTGATTCGTTTCAATGGCCACTAAATTCTTCTCACCATCAACTGAAAACAGATCTGTTGTAGTCTTCACAATAGTCGTGAAAGAAGCTCTAATGACGGCCATTTTCCTTTTAAACAACAGCAACTCTTTATCTCCATCTATACGTCCTGTCACGGTCGCCATGTGTCACTTATCATCTACCCGACGTAAATAAATTCGTTGTAATATTTAAGTAAAGATAAAGAAGCGTTGTGCATAAGCACTATTTAATTTGTCATTTTTAGCGGAGCCACAAAAATGCCAATTAACAAAACAAAGAAGACAAAGAACATACAATTTAAAAAAAAACACCTGACAAACATTATTAGAACATAGACATATAAGAAGCCATGTTGAAACAATAACTAACAAGTCCATCTATTGAAACAATATTACAGTGGGTAGACGAATCTTAGAAATTAACAACGATGAGTGTGATCAACTTATTGAAAGAATTAAAGTAAGTTCGAAATTTTCAATTCAGCTTGTACCGCCCCACTCTCACTCTATTTAGTTACGGCCACAATAGACTAAAAGGGTGACTCTAAAGGAAATAATTATATGAAAAAGAAAAACATTTGCAGGTTAATGAAATATTGAAATTTTATTCAAAGTAACAAACAGAATTAAAACAAGTTGCATGGCCTTACAGGTCTTACTGAAGTATGTTGAAAAAAAAATCTTAGCAATTTATTACATGCACAGATCGTTTTAAAAAAAACTTTTCTAGAAGAGACCAATGAAATAAACAAAATAACTGCCATTATTTAAATACACTTTTCTAAATTATATACAAGTTTTTAATTCACCACAGTGATTTAAGACCAAATAAAATCAAAAGGATCAAAAGTTTAAATTACTAAATATTATAAAAATTACAAAGCGTCGGATTCACACCAGTGAATAGACTAAACAGTTTTAAATTTAAATATTGCATAAGATATTTACGTTAAATTTTTACTCCTAAAAATTATAAAAATCACAAAGAGCTTAATGAGCCTCTTTTAAATGATTCATAAAGCGTCAGATTCACACCAGTGAATAAATACAAAATAATTTTAAATTTATTTCATAAATTTAAATTTAAATATTGCATCAGATATTTACGTTAAATCACAATGGTTTGACTTCTCGACTAAACTCAAACCTTCGCGGGACAATTATCATCGTCACCTTTAAAGAATTAAAACAATTCCCACATTTAAATATTTAGTATAAAACTAGAAAAAGTTACGTTACAGAACTTGTAATTTTGCCTAAAAGAATCAACGAATATTAAAGTCAAAACCATATTAAACAACAAAAATAAGTTACTTTAACATTAACTTTAAAGCACATAAGTCTTCAAAATAATCAACTAAAGAAACATCAATTTAAAGAATTTAATTTACCAATAACCACACAATCAAAAATTTAATATTTAACCTAAATATTGCAAAACATGAAAATAAAAAAAATGTGGCTATCTCATTAAACAAAACAAAAATACGACACTAGCGCCCAAGCGGCAACAGGAAGCATTAAGTACTCCATAACAGAATTTACTGTTAAAGTTAAAGTATTTAACGAAGAAACATTACCGATGCCTACACTGACTGATATTCATAACAAAATAACCAAAGTGTTTAAGAAAATCAAATCCATCGCAGCAATTTATATTTTAAAGATTTAAACAAAGATATTATAAGCCATCCTCTCTAGATAATGGCCTAGTCCTCAATAGAACTTCTCGCGGAAGTGTCCAAAGTAATAGTATATGAGATTGTTCTGTTGTTCCTGGTTATACAGGTCTAGTTGAAGGGAGGGAAGGTCATCTGCAAACATCTGGTGGTAAGGCTTCGCTTGTCGGTCATGTAGGCCGGTTTGTTGTCTTGAACATCTGCAGCTGCTTTTGACTCACAACGCGAGCAGGTGTAGAGCTATCTTGTTTAGTTCACGTACGTCAACCCAGGTGTCCAAAATATGAGTGATCTTCTAAGTAGTACCATACTGGCCAATCAGAGCATTGCCGGATTTCTTCGTCGCAACATCAGGGGCTACGCTAATGTTACAAGCTGGATGAATCGACTGACATTACAAACTTCGCTCAAACTATTGGCATATGTCAGGTATTGTTACGGTAACAGTGTCCTCGAAGATTTACTATTTTATGGTCGTTAGATGGACGTACAACTGGTGATGCCTTTTTTCAAAAAGTGAATGAATTTTTCAGATAGTGGGGCTAGAATGGAATAACTGTGTTGGAATATGTACTGACAGCGCAGTGTCAATGACAGAAAGAATAACTGGTTTTCAGGTAAAAGTAAAATCTACAAGTGATAGGCCTATTACTCTCACTCATTACATGATTCATCGAGAGGCATTAGTGAACAAGAAAATTTCTACAGATCTGAATCCTGTACTACAAAACGCGGTTAAGGTTATCAATTTTATTAAAAGTCGTGCCCTTAATAGTTACCTTTTTTTGCAAATTTATGTGATGAAATAGAATCCTATTTCAGAAAACTTTTACTTCATACAGAAGTTTGATGGCTGTCAAAGGGACTAGCATTTAGACGGCTATTAGTGTTAAAAAATGAAATAATACTATTTCTGTCTGAAAATAACTCTGAATATGTAAATTTCTTTCACAATGAAAATTGGCTGTGCAAATTATGCTATCTGTCAGATTTATTTGAGAAACTCAACGATCTTAATATGTCTCTCCAAGGGGAGAGCACGAATATTTTTACACTGAAAGATAAAATTCAGTCTTTTGTGAAAAAATTAAACATTTGTAAGAATAAAGTAGAAAATAACTAATTTGAAATGTTTTCATACACAGAAGATTTTATTGTTGATAATATTCTTAGCTTTACTTGATCAAGAGATAATAATTGATCATTTGGTATGCTCGGAAAACAATTTTCAGAAATATTATCTACCGGAATTAGACATTAATCAATTATATTGGATTCAAAACCCTTTTATCATGCAAACAAGCTTTGTTTCGAATCAGCACATAATGTTTCCAACAAAAAAACACTGTACTTTTCTATCAGTTGTCTCATCACAAAGAATTGCAACTTGCTGATTTTTTACATTATTCTTGATATTATCCTCTTGACTTTGATTAAATTCTATGATCCAAACACTTCTTATAGTTTCTGCCTTCTCCTCCACTTAAAACAGAATTATAGTTTTCCTAATTTTTGATAGAACAAACTAATATTAGGCTATGTTGGCTAACAAAGTGTGTATACACTAATTTACTAGGCTATTTCACTATTTGTACTTGAAGATAAACATCTTAAAAATATCCCAAATAAAACATTTCTATCTCATCTATTTTGTCACTAGGAAAATAAAATCAGAAATTAATGGAAAATAATAGGCCTTTATTCGCTTCTGATTTTTAAATAATAAAGGAAAATAAATCTTCAAAATTGTGGTTACCTTTCACATATTTATCCGTCCAACATTGCATAGAAGGATGATCTAGTTTTTAAATGGGAATATTGGCTTTCATGAATGTTTTCATGGTATCCATAATGAATTCTTTACAGTCTTCTTTTGAGTTTTTAGACTTTATTAGAGAATTTTCAAGGGTTGCTTATTTTGATGATTCAGAAACAATACTGTTTTTCTGTTTATGCAAAGCACTATTAATGTGCTTCAAACACGTGTCTTTTCTGAACCTGTCAACGCCCATGTTACACAATTTGCACATCATTATTTTTTTTAATTTATCAAATATATAAAATCCTTCTTTTCCAAACTCACGCTCTCTTAAATACTTAAAATTAGCATGTTAAATATAAAATAAATAGAGTAGGAGTTAAAAACAAAATCTTACTAAAGCAACATTAATATCTAATGACCTTGATGGTAGTTACATCATTAGGAAGCCAACGATATGAGTGTAGAGAGATCTCACTCTAGCTTAGACATGGCGTTGTTTTTTTGCTTCTAATTCTTTAAATACTTCCCTTGGGTGTCCAATATGGCCGTTGAAGTAGCTAGTTTTAACACTTTTTAAAGCAAGTCTGGTTGAGGGAAATAAATTTTCTTTTGAAAGATAATTATCTTGGTTCAGTTGGTACTATTTTTATTTTTTTGTTCAAGTCTTAGAATGGCTTCCGATGCAGCAATGTTTTATTACTTATTCGCATTTAAATATAAAAAAAGACCATAATTCGTGTTTAAATGGCCAAGTCAATTTCGCGTATATATTTTATTTCGTGTGAACCCCCCCTGTGGGAAAGGGATTTGGAATAGTCCCTCAGTAACCCCTGCTTGTCGTAAGAAGCGCATAGAGGGGAGGCTTCTGTGCAGGACAAACCTATCCTATATCTTTCCTTTCGCCTTATTTTTTCTTCCTTCTTTTTCTCTCTCCTTCATTATTGTCCCTTTCGTCTCCTCTTTATTTACTTACTTCTTTCATCCATTCTCCCTGCCTTTCTGTCTTGGATGGAAGCTTTTGGCTTCTCCGTTGACGACCTTCGCTGCTAACCTGGCTATCCACGGACAATTAATGGATACCTCTGCAATTGAGCTCCTTAATTAAAGTGCGTTGGTTGTAATATCTTGGTAGAAGTGCCTTAGGGATAACAATAACCGAGTACCCTACACAGAGAAAAGACCTGTTGCGTTCACGAGGGCCCGGACGTAAAATTGGCACTTTCCTGCACCCACTTGCTGCGATGACTTTTCTCCTGGCGATGCCTCATACAAAGGTTGTCATGTCTAGCGTCTTATGGGGCCTCTCGCCGGGGGAGTTAACAGAGCCTCATGTGATAGAACCAACTTGAATCACCCTGAGTGTACGATCAAAGTATTGTGCGGGTTGTCCCCAAATACGGCATGGCCGAAACTATTGTCACAGCTGACACCTTACTGTCCGCTAGCACCGTACTGCCTAATTCTACTGGTACCTCACAGCCCGGCCCTATACTGGGCCGTAATTCAGATAAGAAGTGAAAACGAGAAAGGCTGTTGAGCCCAATATTAAATATTCAGGAAGTGTTGAGGCCTCAGCCCCGCTTCCTGGTAATGTCTCGATGAGAGGAAAATGAGAACCTCACGAGTGTCAGCCCATTTATTCTCGAAAGAGAGATAAATGGTGCAGCAAAATCGGACGTCTCGATAAGGAAATTGATTATGGCTCTATATTGATTCAGAATGCGACTGACATCCAGTCGTCTAACATTATGGCAATAACTGAAATACCGTTGTGCAATACGGATTATATTTGCAAAGGAGTGATCACTTGCTTTGACCTCGACTGCGTGAGCATTGAGGAGATCTGTGAGGGGCTTTCCAACCAGCATGTCACCGAAGTGTACCGTATTGTAACCAAAACTAATGGACAAGAAAAAGATACGGATACGTATACCTTCACATTTGGGACACCTACCCTTCCAAAGGAGGTGCGAGCAGTTTCCCTCGGCGCTGTTTTCAATGGCAGGAATTTGGACATACCAAGCTGCGATGCCGTGGTAAACCAACCTGTGCGGATTGTGGACAGGAGGCTCACGAGACACCATGTGAGTCACCTAAGTTCTGCGTAAACTGCAAGGGTCCGCATTCTGCCTCTTATTGAGCCTGCCCGAAATGGAAGGTAGAGAAAAAGTTTTGGAGATACAATCTGAAAAGAAGATCTCTTATGTCTAGGCACGCAAGGAATACATATCCAGTCAGGTTCTGGTATTTCAGACATCATATAGCCAAATTGTCAGAACATCAACTGTCCAAACTGCCATTGCGCAGTTAATCTCGTTAAGACGTCTACGCGACCTGTGCCATTGGTCTCTACTCGAGACATGCATAGTGATACCGCGCCAACTAAGGTGGCGCTGAAATTTTTACAGGAGGCGACACCTTCACTGAAGTCGCCTCTAACATATGTACCCCCAAGAAGGTCTTCTCGGGGAACCCACTTGAGCCCTCCTTGAGACCCTAAATCACGTGCGGCTGTTGTCGAGCTACTTAATTCCGCCTCTGGGACGCCGTAGGTTGGGATTAGTGGGGTAAAAGTGAGGCCACAAAGGCGGGCGAGCCTCACTGGTGCCTTGAAAAAGAACCGCCGAGAAAATCATTGTAATAAAGCGTCAAAGACCTTAACAAAGCCTAAACGCAAGGATCCACGGACCCAATCTCTCCAGGACAAATCAAAGCCTCTCTTGAAGCGGGAAGTGCAGGAGAGACTGGGAAAATGACAAGGTACTAAAAAGGTCCTCAATCAGTTTTTATTTTTAAGAGATAGTGGTATAGATTACGTGGATAATAAAATTTTATATATTAATAAATAATTTCGCTATTATAATGGAAATGCAGGGTTTCTTTGCTCCTGTAGAGGAAATTAAACTAATATCTTCCCTGCATCCTCCCATCTTGTGTTTGCAGGAGACCCACTTACGCCCAAATGACAGCTCAATGCTTTGTGGTATATAGTACCGACAAGCCATATTTGATCGGGGTAGCGGAGGTGTGGCTTTACTCGCACGAAGCAATATATACCATAATCATAGTAATATCGTGTTTTTACTCCAAGTGATCACTGTCCGAATCTCCCTTGCTATGGAAGTGAATGTATGCTGCATCTACCTCCTACCAGGTGAACGTGTTTCAAAGAGGAGCCTAGAGGCCCTCTTTATACAACTTCCAGCCCCCTATGTCATCTTGGGGGACTTAAACGCTCATAACCTGGTGTGGGGGTCTAATTTTACATATGCCCATTGGAGGATAGTGGAGGATATTTTTATCTCAGGAAACCTGGATGTTAATGAACACCGGGACCCAGACACACATCTCCACCTTTAATGGTGTATCCTCTACCATCGACCTAACTTTATGTAGCCCCGGGATCGTTGCTCACTTCCTTTGGAAGGTTCACTCGTGTCTTTGTGGAAGCGATCATTTTCCCATTCTGCTTTCAGCACTTCAAGATCCTCCTGGTATAGTACGAGTACCACAATGGGTGCTTAAACGTGCTGACTGGGATAAATTTGGCGAGCTCGCCGTATTTGATGATCCCCATTCACCTGACGTCGATGTTAAGTTCGAACATTTTACTTGGATGGTCATCGTGGTGGCGAGAACTTCCATCCCTAAATCCTCTTCTTCTACGCGCCACCGTCCAGAAACCTGGTGGAACGAGGAGAGTCGGTTTGTTATTTCTGACCAACGAAAGGCTCAACGTCTATTCCATCGACGTCCCACTAAGGAGAATCTGGAGACATTCCATATTCTAATTTCTCGAGTTCACCCTATCATTCGAGAAAGTAGAAGAGAGTCTTGGAGAATGTTTATTTCTACCCTTACTATTTCCATTCCACAACTTAGGTTTGGGACAATACTCGTAAATTACGTAGTATCAAAACTTCCATTAATAATATACCTGCCCTCATGTTTAAAGGTTCGCTCGTCTACTACCCTGTGGAGGTCGTCAATATATTGGGCTCGATGTTCACCACAATCTCTAGCACTGCAAGCATCTTTAACGAGTTCGCGGTGCATAGGCGGAACATCGAGTGCCATACTATTGATTTTGGCCAAAGTTGGCGGAAGGTTATAACTCCCCTTTTAGTAAAGGAGAACTGACCAAATGTTCTGTCCCAGAAGAGCAGCACAGCTTCCGGACCGGATGAAATACGTTATGAGATGTTGCGACAGGTGCCCCCTGCCAGACAGACATTTCTTTTGGACCTTTACAATAGTGTTTGGGAATCTCATCAGTTCCCATCACTATGGAGGCAAGCAACCGTTATACCGATTCATAAAAGTGACAAGGATAAATTAGAGCCAACTAGTTATAGACTGATAGCCTTAACTAGTTGTGTATGCAAAATATTGGACAAAATGATAAACGATTTATATGGTATTTAAAATCACACAATCTTCTCTCTAATATTCAATGTGGTTTTAGCAGTAACCAATCCACGGTGGAGAATCTTCTATTCAGCCCTGTGGAGACTTAACGAACTGCAGCCAAGACGACGGTTGACCACTTCCTTATATTACGCGGAATACAACCAGCCCCCAGTTTTTAAAGTACCACGTTGTTTTACCAGTCACAGAGACCGTGAGGTTTCTGGAACTTTTATTTGATTTTAAATTAACTTGAATCCCACACATAAAATACCTGAGGTGTATAAAAGCAATCAATCTGAACAAAGTGGTTAGCGTTTGGTCCTGGGGTGCTGATAGGGAAACCTTGATGTGCCTGTAAAGGGCCTTGGTAAGATCTAAACTAAACTACGGCAGTTTTGTTTATGTATCAGCGAGACCTTCGGTGTTAAAGATGCTGGATAGTGTCCACCATGTTGGCATACGACTGGCTACTGGTGCTTTTCGTACCAGTCCAGTCGTCAGCATCTGTGCTGACGCTGGTGAGCCCCCTCTTTCTTACCGATGGGCCTGTCTTCTGAACCATTACATGTTAAAACTAAATTGCATGCCAGAGCATGTTGCATACAGTCCTGTGTATGAATCCAAATGGCGAAGTAAAAGGCCGGTTGCGATTAAGATGCTATCGTTTTTTGACACTTGTGAGATAGTCCTGCCAAAGACTCCAACATCAATGCCATTTTGATCTTGCCAAATTCCCTAAAGCGACCCTCATACTTTTATATGAGAGGACATTTAATGAGCTCCTCACAACTTGATCTCAGGGTTTTAAACTATTTTAAAAGGATAACTCAAAATGCGGGGCCTCCGAGGGATCCGCCTTTGTTGTGGAAAAATCCAAATTTAAATTTGGTGTACCTGGTGAATCCAGTGTTTTTTATGGCTGAAGCCCCCCTGCGGGACGGGGTTTAGATAGTCCCGCAGTAACCCCTGCTTGTCGTAAGAAGCGACTAAAAGGGGAGGCTTCTGTGCAGGACGTACCTCGTGTGGGACAAACCTATCCTATATCTTTCCTTTCACATCATTTTCTTCTTCCTTCACTTCCCCTTTTTTTCACCCTTCCCCCTTCGCTTTATCTACCTTACCTTTTTCTTCCTTTCCCCCACCGTTCACACTGCACAGAGGCCTTTGGCCTTTCCGTTGACGACCTTGGCAACTACCCGGCTATTCTCGTTTATTATTGGATACACTGCCTTGAGCTCCTAAATGAAAGTGCGCCGGTTGCAAAATCTTAGTAGAAGGGCCTTAGGGATGACAAAACCGGGTACCCTACTTTAGAAAAGATCGGTTGCGTTCATGAGGGCCCGGACGTAAAATTGGAACTTTCCTACACCCACTTGCTGCGACGACCTCTCTCTCGGCGATGCTCCATGCGAAGGTTGTCATGTCTAGCGTCGTATGGGCCTCTCGTCGGGACAGTTAACAGGGCCATATGTGGTAGAACCAACTTGGATCACCCTGGGTCTACGATCCGAGTATTGTGTAGGTTGTCCCCAATCATGGCATGGCCGAACAACATTGTCGCCGCTGGCACCGTACTGCCAAACACTGCTGGCACTCACTGCCCGGCCCCTCGCAGGGCCGTAATATAGATAAGAGGCGGAAACGGGTAAGGCCGTCCAGCCCTTAATTGAAAAAACCCAGGAATGGTGAGGCCCCAGCCCCGCTTCCTGGTAATGTCTCGAATGATGAAATGAAAACCTCAAGCGTCAGCCCATTTGTCCTCGAAAGAGTGATAAGTGGAGCTGCGATCTGGGTTACAATAAGAAAACTACGCGATGGCACGATTATGATCCAGATGAAAACGACCTTCAGACAAAGAAAATAATGACAATAACTACAATACCGTTGAGCCCCTCGAATCATTAAAGGTGAAGGTGGAGCCGCACAGGTTCCTCAATGTTTGCAAGGGAGTGGTCACTTGCTATGACCTCGACTGCGTAAGCATTGAGAACATCTGTGAGGAGCTTTCCCCTCATCATGTCACCGAAGTATATAGATTACCATCAAAAGGAATGATGTAGTGAAGAATACCGACAGTTATATCCTAACATTTGCCACTCCTTCCTTACCAAAGGAGGTTCGAGCGGCTTCCACGTGCTTAGGGTCCGGCCGTATGTCCCAATCCTCGCGCTGTTTTCAGTGCCAGGAATTTGGGCATACGAAGCTGCGATGCCGTGGTAAGCCAACCTGTGCAGATTGTGGACAGGAGGCTCACGAAACAACCATGCGAGTCTCCTAAATTCTGCTCAATTGCAAGGGTTCCTCATTCTGCCTGGTCTCGGTCCTGTCCGAATGGAAAGTAGAGAAAAAAGTCCTGGAGATCCAAACGAAAAGAAGATCCCTATGCCCAGGCACGCAAAGAGTTTACTGCACTACAAGCTCCGGTATTTCAAGTTCCTACAGCCAAATTATTAGCCAAAATATAAATGCCCTAACTGCCATGCGCAGTTAATATTGCGAAGTCTCTTACACGACCTGTGCCACTCATCACTATTCGAGATTCAACAAAATAAAACGCATCAACTATGGTGATGCAAAATATAAAAGAGTGGCGACAACCCCACAACAGTCGCCTCCACCACCTGTACCCCGAGGAGACCCCCTCGGGAACAATTACCGCGCCCCCCGGGAACCCCCCGAACCCCCTCGGGGAACACCCCCGAGCCCCCTCAGGGAACTCCTCCGAGCCCTCCTCGGGAAATAAATTGAATGCAGCCACTGTTGAGTCGTCACAGTTCTCGCCTCTGGCTTCCAGAGGCCGGGATGAGTGGCGAAACAGGTGAGGCCGTAAAGGCGAGTCCCACTGGTGCCTTGAAGAAGGACCAGCGAGAGACCGCCGAAAAGAATAATATAAAAAAGCGTCGAAGGCCTTAACAAAGCCTTCGCGAAGGATCCGACTACCCAGTCTCTCCAAAATAAACCGAAGCCTCTCCTAAAGCGGGAGGTCCAGGAGAGACTGGGAAAGGCAAGAGGACCAAAAAAGGCCCTCAACCAATTTTTAATATTAAGAGATAGTGTCATGGATTGCGAGGATAACTAAATTTTATACTAATAACTTATGTCGCTACTACAATGGAATTGTAGGGGTTTCTATGCTCGTGTAGAGGAAATTAAACAACAAATTTCTTCCCTAAATCCTTCCATCTTGTGTTTGCAGGAGACCCACTTCCGCCCAAATGACAACCCGATGCTTCGTGGGTACGATGTCTATCGTACCGACAAGCCTTTCTTTGATCGGGCTAGCGGAGGTGTGGCTATATTCGCACGAAGCAATATATATCACAAAAATATTAACATCGTTTCCGATCTCCAAGTTATCGCTGTCCGAGTCTCCCTTGCTTTGGAAATGACAGTATGCTGCATATACCTCCCGCCAGGTGAACGTATTTCGAAGAGGAGCTTAGAGGCCCTCTTTATGCAACTTCCCGCCCCCTATATCATCTTGGGGGACTTTAATGCGCATAACCTGGTGTGGGGATCTAATTTTACAGATGCCCGCGGGAGGATGGTAGAGGATATTCTTGTCTCGGGAAACCTGGTGCTAATGAACACCGGGACCCAGACACACTTCTCCACTTTTAATGGTGTATCCTCTGCCATCGACCTAACTTTATGTAGCCCAGGTATCGCTACCCTCTTCTTTTGGGATGTCCATACGGACCTATGTGGAAGCGATCACTTCCCTATACTGCTTTCCCCACTCCAAGATTGCCCAAGTACAGCACGAGTTCCCCAATGGATGATTAAACGTGCCGACTGGGATAAATTCCGCGAGCTCGCCGTTTTTCACGAATCCCCTTCTCCTGACGTCGATGTTAAGACTGAGTATTTTACTTCGACGGTCATCGCGGCGGCGAGGGCCTCCATCCCTAAATCCTCGCCAAATTCGCGCCACCGTCCCGTTCCCTGGTGGAGCGAAGAGTGTCGGTTGGCTATTTCTGACCGTCGAAGGGCCCTACGTCTTTTTCACCGACGTCCTACTTTGGAGAACCTGGAGTCATTCCGGATTCTACGTGCTCGAGCTCGCCGTATACTTCGTGAAAGCAGAAGAGAGTCTTGGAGAAAATTTATTTCAACCCTTACAATATCCACCCCCACAACTAAGGTTTGGGATAATATCAATAAATTACGTAATAGCAACAATTCCAATAACAATATACCTGTCCTCATGTCTAACGGTTCACGTGTCTCCTCCCCTGAGGAGGTCGTTAATGTATTGGGCTCGATGTTCGCCGCTATTTCTAGCACTGCGAGCTACTCTAACGAGTTCGCAGTTTATAAGCGGAACATCGAGCGCCATGCTATTGATTTTGGTCGAAGTCGGGGGGAGGATTATAGCTCCCCCTTTACCAAAGATGAACTGACCTATGCCCTGTCCCAGGCCGGCAGCACAGCCTCTGGTCCAGACGACATTCATTATGAGATGTTGCGTCAGCTGCCCCCTGCCGGACAGGCACTTCTTTTAGACCTCTATAATAGTGTTTGGGAATCTCAGCAGTTCCCCTCACTATGGAGGCAAGCAACCGTTATACCTATATATAAAAGTGGCAAAGATAAATTAGAGCCAACTAGCTATAGACCGATAGCTTTAACTAGTTGTGTGTGTAAAATATTGGAAAAAATAATTAATAAGCGACTTATATGGTATTTAGAATCCCGCAATCTGCTATCTAATATTCAATGTGGTTTTCGCCGTAACCGATCCACGGTGGATCACCTTGTCCGTCTAGAGACGGCTATTCGTGACGCTTTTCTCCATAAGCAGCATCTTCTGGCTGTCTTCTTCGATCTGGAGAAAGCGTACGATACCACCTGGCGGTACGGCATTTTGAAAACACTTTTCAATTGGGGGTTTCGAGGAAACCTTCCTTCTTTTATATCCAATTTTATGTCGGATAGACACTTCCGGGTAAGGTTGAATAACACCTTATCCGATGATTTTATTCAAGAAAATGGGGTGCCTCAGGGTAGTATTCTGAGCTGTACGTTGTTCGCTATCGCAATAATTAGCATTGTTGACAATGTGCGCATGCCTGTACAGTCATGCCTCTTTGTGGATGACTTCGCAATTTATTGCAGTTCGTCAAGTCTCCACAGGCTGAACGGCAGATACAGCTCTCTGTCAACAATCTTGGATCGTGGGCATCGCGTAATGGCTTTCGCTTCTCTGCAGCCAAGACGACGGTTGTCCACTTTCATAGAACACGCGGAATACAGCCAGCCCCCAGTATTTTAATGAATCACTTTGTTTTACCAGTCTCAGAAAGCGTAAGGTTTCTGGGACTTTTATTTGATTTTAAATTAACTTGGATCCCCCACATCAAAGACCTGAAAGCGAGGTGTATCAAAGCATTGAATTTGCTCAAAGTCATTAGCGGTCGGTTCTGGGGTGCTGATAGGGAAACCTTGATGCGCCTGTATAGGGCCTTGGTCAGATCTAAACTAGATTACGGCAGTTTTGTGTATGGCTCAGCTAGACCCTCGGCGTTAAAGATGCTAGATAGTGTCCACCATGCTGGCATTCGACTGGCTACTGGTGCCTTTCGTACCAGTCCAGTCGTCAGCATCTGTGCCGACGCCGGTGAGCCCCCTCTTTCTTACCGGCGGTCCTATCTTCTGGCATCTTACGTGTCGAAACTTCATTGCATGGCGCAGCATGTTGCCTATCGTCCTGTGTTTCATCCCCCTAACCGTGTCTTGTATGAAACTAAATGGCGTAGTACAAGGCCGGTTGGGATCAGGATGTTATCGGTTTTCGACACGTGTGGGATAATCTTGCCAAAGGCTATCCCCACATTCCCAGGTCGAGTTTCTCCCTGGAAGATACGCCTACCTCAATGCCATTTTGACCTTGCAAAGTTCCCTAAAGCGACCACCCCAAACTGTGTATATGAGAGGACCTTTAATGAGCTCCTCTCCACTCGCTTTCGGGGTTTTAAACGCATTTACACGGATGGCTCAAAATGCGGGTCCTCCGTGGGATGTGCTTTTGTTGTGGAAGGATCCAATTTTAAATTTGCTTTACCAGGTGAATCCAGTGTTTTTACTGCTGAACTATATGCCATTTTTAAATCGTTATGTTTTGTATATCGTAAGTGTCACCGGTCCGTTCTCATCTGCACGGATTCCATGAGTGCTCTGTTGGCATTGTCCACTCTCTACTCGTGGAATCCTCTCGTGCAGATGATTCACGAACAGATTTTAAAAATTGATTCATTAAGCACCCGGCTCGCCTTTTGCTGGATTCCCGGTCATGCCGGTCTTTCAGGAAATGAACTGGCGGACTTAGCGGCCAAGGAGGCAGCACGCCTGCCTCCTGAGGCGAGTCTGGGTGTCATGTTTTTAGACCTAAGGGGTTATGTTCGTCGTGGGGTCTTACGCACCTGGCACGAGCAGTGGGTCTCGACCCCTGCTCAGAACAAGCTGCGGTCCATCAGGGACGGTGTGTCGCGATGGCCCTCTTCTATGCGAAAGTCTAGAAGAGATGAGGTCATCGTGACGAGACTCCGCGTCGGGCATACTTCACTGACCCATAGTTTTTTACTGAGAGGGGATCCACCTCCAGCGTGTGAGTTTTGCGATGCTCCTCTGAGTGTGTATCACATTTTGGTGGAGTGTCGTAAATATGCCCCTATCCGCCTGGCTCTTGATTTTAAAGGTGACCTACGGTTTTTATTACGCGATAGCGCGGATGGAGTTATTTGTTTACTCCGTTTTATACGCCAGGCGGATCTTTTTAATGCCATTTGAGTCACTTTTATAAAGTGGCTCTTTTGGATATTATCTCATATTGAGATCTTTTTAACGGTTTTATTACAATTTAACATGTTGTTTTGTCTTTTTAACGTATTATAATTTTAACATGTTTGTCTTTTTAACGTGTTATATTTTAATATGTTTGTTTTGTCTTTTTATTTGAGTGATACACTTGTGGTTTTTTTTAGCAGGTGTATCACTTAATTTATACCAAGAGCCCATTTGAGCACTCCTATGGGGTGTCTCAGATGGTGAATGTTATATCTCTTTCCCCTATGGGGATTTTATTATGTTTATAATATATTTCAAGGCCCTAATGACCTCGATGTGTCGATGGGCCTTTAAACCATAATAATAATAATAATAAAGTTATTTTTGGACAATGGGATGTGAAATAATCTATAAACAAGACTATTGTAGTTTGCCAATTTGTGAGATGCAAGATGATTGGAATACTTATGATGTTATCGGTGTGGACTTGTTTTATGTATATTTTATTTTCGATATTGTTATTTATTTTTTAATATTTAGATCGAGATAATTGATGGTGTTGTTTTGTTTGTGTTCTGTAGTGAATTTCAATTTTGGATGGATGTTGTTGAGAATATCTACGTTGTTAATTAAGGCAGGATTATGGATATTATCATATATGATGAGAATGTTATCAACATATCTGCAATAAAATTGAATATTGATGTAATTTTTGAGGAAGTTGATAATTTTATGGTCGTTGCTCTGTAAGGAAGTTTCAAACATGGTGCAAAAAATTGGTGAACCCATGGCTAGGCCATCATTTTTAGAATATAATTTATTGTTGAATTGAAAATAATTTTGATTGGATATAATTTGGATGATGTTGATCCGAATATTCGTTTGGGATTTTTTTTCTAAAAGTGTGGAATTAATGATGATGGTTTAAACGTTAAAGTTGCTTGGATATATTTAATTGTATAGTCACTGTCATAAAAAAAGAATGTACATAATTACAAATCAATTAAAATACCAATACCAAAAAAAGAAGTATAAACTTAATATTGTACACATAAGAATAATACAGCTAGTTTGTTTTTAAATGAAGACCATTTATACATAAGAAAATATTTTGGCCCTGTCATATTAAACAAGAACATTCATAATCTTAAATAACAAATTTAATTAATTAGGCCCCTAAATGAAAAATAAATCAAATGGCACAATAAATATCATAAATACCATTTTAGAATATACCTATTTTGTTTTCAAAATAATTAGGCCACCTACACATACAGTAAGAATTATTTTTTTTGGCCTTGTCATATTTTACAAAAAAAAATCATAACCATAAATAATAAATTTAAAATGTTGGCTTTACTCTTTATTATAAAATAAAATATCTAGGGCAGAACTAAAGAATTTGTGTTTACATGTAAGAAACTGTATTTAAATATTTTTATTTGAACTATGAATTATATTTTCATGACTTGAGAATTTAAAATGTATCTATAGATTTTAAATTATCGGCGTAAAATATCTGCATGATTAAAAATAGATTATCTTTGGTCGATTGTGCAAATATCGGCCGATAAATCGGGTCGATTATCAGCATCATCCCAGCCCTAGTATATATATGTTTTCCGCCTTGGTGGTGTAGTTAGCTAACGCGCTCGTTTCGTGTTGAGCTAAACTGCCGAGGACAGGAAGATAAAGATTCGAATCTTGGTCGGGTGAACTGGAAGTGATTTTTCCTAAGTGGTTTTACTCTTTCCCTTCACGAAAATGTGGGTTCACTTCTTCTAGATTCAACATTCCCCATTTCTAACCCATTAACTTAATTAGTACATAAGCTTATAAACCGAACGGATAATAAGACGCAGTGCTAAAAAAAAAATTGGTTCACTCTAATTTTATTCACTTTTACGTAATAAATGATAAAAATTACGTTTTAATTTAACATACAAAGCCCAACCTTCCATGTTGCGTCTATTAATTGAAGATTATATTTCGTTAGGTTGGTTATTCTCATACCCAACCTGTCATAGACACGCCTAAAATCTAGTTGCATGTGATTATTGTATGTGTCTTAAAGGTTATTTCCCTCGACAGTCGGTCATAACGACGCGGGGGGGGGGGGGGGGGGGGGCACTGAGTTGCTAGGCAACCGCCTCTCACGGGCCCTACTCATTGTTGACCTTAGTGGAAGTGGGAATGAGAGGAGAGTTTGAAGGTGGTTTGCTTCCTTAAAAGAGCCAAAGTAACCCCGGCTTCTGTCAAACGGACACACACACATCCTAGTCTAGATCGCGTCCTGCATCCGTTCCAAGAAGTTTGGTCACTCGGAGCGTTTGACTAACATTTTCATTTGGAGAGTTATAAATGTGTGAAGCCGACGAGTAAAAGGAGCATATTTTCTCTTGTGGTCGAGTGAGGAAGTTATTGTTGGTCAGTGTTAAGTCACGGTTGATTGTGGTCGTTAGTCTGCCACCGACAACAATGTTCTTCTGGATGGTATTTCGGTGGGTTGCAGTGTTATGTTCGATAGTCTCTTCTGTGTCATCGGTATTATTTGGTAAGTCAAATATCACATCTTTGATTAATTTAACGATATTACTTCTAAAATAGACTTATAAAAATGGTACGCCTCTAAAATTGTTTATTTCAAGACTTGTCGATTTTTAATTAAAAGTTTATTGTCCAATTTTCATAGGATATGCGTTTAAGAAATTTATATTTTTGGCTGCTGACTATGATACTTATTTTACTATTAGTGTTATTTTATAAATATATATATATATATATATATATATATATATATATATATATATATATATATAATGTATATCACATAACTTACGTATGAATACGTAAAAGTAGATCAGGTAGCTTTTCTTACTTTCACCTAAGAGCTAAGACCCTTAGCCCTTCTTTTGAGAAATGAACTATCTAAATTGTGTGACCTAGCCCGGATTTTGTTTGAAGTTTTCAAGAATAAAGGAATAATAAGTTACATGCATTAAAATTATATTCTTGACTAATGTTTGCATATTATATGGTAATTAATAATTGTGACCAATAACAAAAATAAGATCTTATTCATATTTATTATTATTTAAAAAAATACCTTACACATTTGAGCAGAAGTACGTCTGTATAGTTGTTTCGCCCTTAAAATACAGTTCAAAAGTAATTCAAAAATCGTTTCGTATTCATCCGCTTCTTAAATATATTTTATCAATTTGCCAAGTTGTGTTAAATTATTATTATTATTATTATTATTATTATTATCATCATTATTATTAGCACCGCGTCTTACTACCCGTTCGGGTTACACGCACTTACGCTAATGTGTAATGGTAGGGTGATTGTGAAATGAAATGGAGGACCTACAGTTTAATGTGGAATCCGAACCACGGTGGCGGCCTGGAATTCCCCACATTCACAAGATATCTTGTCAGAGGGGAAGGAAGTGTTTGGTAATCAGATAAATCTGTGCCGGGACCGAGGATTGAACACCTTACCCCTAGACCACCAGGACACCGTTGTGTTAAATTACATCACTTGTTACAGTGATGACAAACCATAAAGTCCAAAGTCATCGTAAACTCAACCTCAACCCTCTATTTTATAACTTTTGATGTAGTAGGTAGACGAAATCAAAATAAACTTGAATCGCGTTGATATTTTTCATATTCTTCCTAAACATAGTTCATGAACGACAACAATACATGCTTCGAACAGATTTAAAAGTCGATCTCGGTGCTTGTTTCAGGGCCCGATGTTTTATTTTAATTATTTTTTTTTAGTACCGCGTCTTATTACCCAATCGGATTACATGCCTATGTACTAATTACACTAATGTGATAGGGCTTAAGAAGGGTTTTAATGTATAAGAAGTGCACCTGCATTTGTGTGGAGGGAGAATGGAAAACCATTTAGGAAAAAACCCTCAGTGCACCCGACTAGGATCGATCCCAGATATCCTAGTCTTCGGCAGTCTAGTTTAACACGAAAGTATCATGTTAGACCATGTGGCCAATGAGGTCTGTAGGACTCTATGTTTATAGGTTCTAACCCAGCCGGGGTCGACGTATTTTTCTTGGTTGATAAACATCCGTAGCACAACTTCTTCGGAGGGAAAGTAAGCCGTCGGTCCCATGTCAATATTGGTGTGTAAAATAGCCCTGGAAGGTATGTGAAAAATACTTTTCCCGGCAAAATTGGAAGGTCCTTTCGCTCTCGCTCATAGACATTTTGTTGACCTACATTATTTTTCTAAATATTATGAAATTATTATTTTATTTTGTGTTTTTGAAGGGAACATTTAACATAAGCTTATACTAAAAAGCTAGCATTGATTTGTATTGATAGTTTACTGTAAAATTGGTAAATTTCTAAAGCTTTATATTCTTAAATACCCACACACTCACAGGGTTTCCATTAAATATATATCACGTTATAGGTCCTAATAAACTCATTATTTTATAGCTGAAGTATTAACTGAACTGTGATATTGTTAGTGCCGTACCACACAAGAGGTATTTTATCGCGTGAACTTTTATTCGCGCGATCGATTCTGACGTTGCTTTCAGACGAAATGAAAAATACCACTTGTTTCCCATGTTCAAATGCTGTTATAGATCGGTGGCGCGGGAATTTTACCACGTGATTATTTATCTCCCTGTGTGAACTCTCGCATTTGAACCATTGTATCTCAGTGGATCAAATTCGCGCGACAAAACATCGCGCGATAAAATACCTCTCGTGTGAAACGACACTTGGTTTAAAAGTTTTAGAGACATCGTCATCATATTAATCATAAAATGAATTATTTCAAACTTTACGGTAGCTTGGCTAAAAATTAGCAAATAGTTTTGTAATCTATACTAATATTATAAAGAGGAAAGATTTGATATTTTGTTTTGTTTTTTTGTTTGTAATGGATAAACTCAAAAACTACTGGACCGATTTTAAAAATTCTTTCACCAATATAAAGCTACATTATCAACGAGTAACATAGCTATATTTTATTTTGAAAATTGAATTTATTCTTCATAAAAATTTCGATAGTATATTATATAGTCGTTGGAAAAAAAAACGTTGTTGAAGGGAAAGTGGGGTTGGTGAAGGAGGCGGGGGGGGGGGTAAGGGGAGGAAAGAGGAATGAGATGAAAATAAGAGGGAGGATAAAAAGAGGGAGGGGGCTATTCAGTGATGGTAGGACTGTATTTAAAAAAAAAAAAGTAAAAAAAGTTTTGTTTTTATATTGACATGATGGATGATTTGAAGCTTTGTTTTACAGGATTCCTTACAATATTTTTTTACGGGGAAGGGGACAAGTTAATCACAAAATGAATTATTTCAAACTTTACGGTAACTTGGCTAAAAATTAGCAAATATTTTTGTA
This sequence comes from Timema cristinae, assembly GCA_039000515.1. Classification (NCBI taxonomy): domain Eukaryota; kingdom Metazoa; phylum Arthropoda; class Insecta; order Phasmatodea; family Timematidae; genus Timema; species Timema cristinae. The sequence goes on from JBCFYV010002255.1 coordinate 29,072,104, forward strand.
ATTATAAATAAAGTTAGGGTACCTAACAATTAAAACAAATTGACGTATCTGAAATAAATGTATTTCTCTCCCTTACATACTACGCTTTAGTGTAATTTCTCTATGTAAGATGGGTTCTATTCTCACTCGTTACCTTATTCTCGATGTGCGCCAGTAAAATAAGGGCAACGGTTCAAATAATGTATCATGCAACCAACATACAATTATTTTTTTAAATTTATTTTCCTTCATATTTAAAAAAACTAATTCCTTGAGAAATTATAAATACTATAAAACAGTTTGGCAACAAAATGTTATGTAAATCGTAAGTTTATATAAAAAGAAACAAAAGGAGTGTGCACGTTTGGTGTTACCAGTTATGTGTAAACTTTTCTTTCTAATTTAATGATTTACGAGACTATCTCACCATCGATTAACCGGGAGATTATATACAAGACTAGCTGAATCCCCGTTCTTCGCACGGGTTATTGTGTTATTTATATTTGGATGAAAATGAGGAATTTTTTTAAAGCTTAATGTCATGGTTCTTAGTGCTACCCGAGAAACACCGCAAGGAAGTGACCATGTATCGTTTCTCATGAGGAGTTTTATTTTTGGCAGGTCCCCTGTCTACTGCCTGGGGCGTTATCAACTACCTATCCCCCACCACCACACACCTCCCCGGGCCAGGTCCTCTCACTCACACATACTACACACACCATAAAAGTCAACAAAATATAAACTACAGACTTCTACCGTCTCTTGGAGTTGCATATTAGAACGTAATTACATAATTAAATTCATTGTCTGTATTTATATTTTTCCACCCCTTAGAAACATCTACGGGGTTAAAAATAATTTCTATATTTTTAAAGGCATTAGTAGAACAAACTTTTCGGATTATTATCCTCTAAACGTTTAAAAATGGTTAAGAATGAAACATCTTTACTTTTCATAATTATCTTATAAGGAACACCTGTGCTATATTTCCGCCCTCTAACTTCGTGGGAAGTGTGAGAATTAGTGATGAGTCAGTCAGTCAGTCAGTCAGTCAGTCAGTCAGTCAGGGCTTTCGCTTTTATATATAGAGATTATACTCGAACCAGAAATCACACCCCAGTGCAGGTTTTTTCACATTAACAGTGACATTGGGATCAGTAAAATCTAATTTTTTTAAATTTTAGAATGATTATTTTAAATTTTAATGTTGTTTTTAATTGTGGTTAAAAAGGGTTTTTTAAGTGATCTCAATTCTACTCGTAAAGTAGAAAACGCACCACAATGAGACTTCTGGTTCGCTATGTCACCCACCTAAGTTACGCTATCCGTGAAGTGAGATGGGCTCTTAAGAAGTAAATCAGAATTTTAAGTATAAATACACGGCAATGTTTATATGGTTTTACAGCTCACCGAGTTTTTAAATATTGAATTGTGTCTCTGTAGTGTATAGCTATAGATTAATTTTAAATTACTGGAAAGAGATATTTAAGAATTAATAAAAGTAGCGTTTAATGTGAATGTCTTAAATAACAGAATGAATTAGTGAGGGAGTCTAATTTTTTGAATAGCATATCATTTGTAATCATGTCAATTTTGCTGCAGCTAATTTTAATTGATTAAAGTTTGAAGTACAGTCATATTATATAAAGATAGCTTGAATATTAAACTAGTTTGAGAGAGTTGTTCACATTTTCGAAACAGTCTTTAGAGTGTTGTCAGACCGAATGTAACTTCCAATTCTCCGTGAACTGTTGTTGTTGACCTAAGTCGTGGTGATACATATCACACTAAGGTTCTCTCACCCACACATATATTTGCTTGTTAAAACTTGACGCAAAGTTAAAAATGGAATCGGAGAAAGTCAAATAACTTTTAGCTCGTAGTTGACAGCATTTCTCAAAACCACCGTCACACACCGACATTCTTATTGAAATTTGACAACTCTGCAACACCATTCACCCCCTCAACTGGACAGAATGTTAACCCGAATTTATCCCATCAGTTTTTAATATTTTGCAGCGATTTTAGTCACTTAAGCCAAGTGTTTTAAAAAAAATATTCTAACGGTAAATTTATTACTAACGTCAGTGCTGGAATATGCTCTATAAAAGTATAGGGTATTCCTAAACCATTTTTTATAAAAGGCTTAGCTTAAGTTTCACAAAATGATTTTAAAGATCACTTTATTGATAATATCAGGAATTAAACCCTAGACGAAGGTAAGATTGCTCTCTAGCACGTTCATACTAGCGACCTAGATCTAGTCACCGCGACCAGGTCGTAAGAACGTTTATCTATTATTTATTTATTTAGCACCACGTCTTACTACCCGTTCGGGTTATACGCTCTAAGTACTAATTACGTTAATGGATTAGGAATTGGGAAGGTTGAATTATAGGAAGTGAGCCCGCATTTGCGTGGAAACCATTTAGCAAAAACCACCCCCAGTTCACCCGACCGAGATTCGAACTTCGATCTCCCCGTCCTCGACAGTCGAGCTCAACACGACAAGCGCGTTAACCAACTACGCCACCGAGGCGGGTAACGTTTATCTCAAGTCACTCATGTTTGCTACTAACTTGATGTCGCTAGGCTGTAGTCACGTAATATCGCCACCCTCATATTAAAAAAAAGGCATTGGGCATGCCATTAAATTATTTAGAGATAAAGGACAGTAACAACTATCTAAATACATGTATTCCTAATTAATATCAAATTAAGGGTTCTTAGTGTTGTACGGGTGCACTTATCCTGTACCTACTCTGAACATTATTATTATTAATTATTATTATTATTATTATTATTATTAGCACCGCGTCTTACTACCCGTTCGGGTTATACGCACTTACGCTAATGTGTAATGGTAGGGTGATTGTGAGATGAAATGAAGGACCTACAGTTTAACGTAGGAATCCGAACCACGGTGCAGGCCTGGCATTCCCCACATTCACAAGATGTCTTGTCAGGGGTGAAGGAAGGGTTTGGTAATCAGATGAATCTGTGGCGGGACCGAGGATTGAACCCGGCCGCCAGCACAGAAGTCTGACACCTTACCCCTAGACCGCCAGGTCACCCGTACTCTGAACAAAAGTAATGTGAGATAACGAAAGCTCTTGAGACAGACCACCTTGGGAGTACGACCGAGTAAGACGTCAACATGGTGTCCTAAATGCGTGTGTGAAGGTTGCTCGGTCGCTATCAGGAATTTGACGTTTCCTGTTCCGCTTTCATCTTGCGGTGGTGAAAAAGTGGGGGGTATTCCCAAACACTCTACTGGCAACACTAAACTTACAGTAGCCCCGTGGATTCTTTGGTGCTGACTGACAGCTCACAGCTGACTTCTGACAGTCAACATTAAAGTATATACCTAAATTTTGACCGTCAGAAGTGACAGCTGCTAAACACATGTTTTTGAAGATCATATGATTCGGCGTAGGGATACATAATTTGGTCTGGTAACTTTTCAAAGCTTTTAGCTGTCAGCTCCTAGTTGTCAGTCAGCACCAATGAAGCCATGGGACTACTGTATCTAAGCTTAATATAATAGGAAGAAAAATGTCTAGTTTTTTTTTGTACTAAGGAAATATGCCGCCATTCTCTTCCGATAGCAGATGGAAAACTACTTTACGATTTTATTTTTTTATTTTTTAGCGCCGCGTCTTACTATCCATTCAAGGTTATAAATTTGGTTCCCTCCTGTAACTGACTTGGATGTGTATCGATTTGTATGAAAGTTAATGCCAGACACAGAGTCTTTGGTACCTGAAAACGAATAGTGGAGTTCGAGCCCTGTTCAGTGCAATCTACGTTCCGTTACATTGGTATGTTAACTCTTGTCTCATGTGTACATTGTTTTATGGAATTTTTTGATGATAATTTAAATAAACAAATCCAAAACATAGCAAAAGAGGCGGGACTCGTTGCTATGCGAGGCCTCACATATCTTAGCTTATGCACGTATGCACTCTGTCATTGGCCTCAATTTTGTCACGAACGCGTGCACTTTCAATCATGTTGGAAGCTCCGTCGCAAATTAATGCCACCCCCGTCTTTGTAGTACATCACTTTCAAACTTCTGATACAACTTCAAAATGATCTTTCTTTGCTGAAACGACGATGATCGTTCCGACATTTTGTTTGAGCGTCCTGCCATTCGTTAAGGTAACTGACGTGCTTGTTACTAGCAACTTCTTCTGAGATAATCACATAACGCACTGTACATTACATTCCGGCTGTACTAAAGTGCGTGTACATTTCTCCCTTTGCATAGTTAAATATTTTAAATAAGTTTGTTTGAATTTTCTAAACACTCTTTCTATTGTGTTATCACTATAGTTGAGGTAATTTAACTGTCAATATAAAAATTATTTACTTTTCAACATGATTTCTTCGGTCGCTTGATAATATCTTACGCAACATAGCGTCAGACTACGAAGTGAGGCCACTTAAAAGTTCGGAAAGTGAATAGCACCTTTTAAAAATAATCGATGAGTCATGTTAGTTAATACTCGCCGTTAGTAATTAAGGCCGGTGTAAATGTAAATGACCCGTGCTCTCTTCAAATACAATAATAATAATAATAATAAATACTTAGCCGAAACTACTTCAATGGAATGATTTAATAAGATAGTTAAAAAGTTAATTTACTTGTTAGTCACAATTTATATTGAGCTTGGATTATGTATCGTTCACAAATTGAGTTCATTTCTATGTAGAAAAGTGGCATCTGGACACAGGCAACGTCCCATGTTCGATTCTCGCGTCCGGGTGCCACCAGAACATAATTTTAGATATTTTAATGGTCGTTTTAACGGTCTAATCAACCTTATAAACGATAATAATAATAATAATAATAATATTGGGACAACGTACTGAAAATGAATTGTGGTTTTTAAAGTATAGCCTAAGTGTAAGGTGTCGGACTTCTGTGTTGGGGGTCGGGAGTTCAATCCTCAGTCCTGACACAGATTTATCTGATTGCCAAACCCTTCCCCCATCTCTGACAAGACGTGTGTTAGTCACAGCCTGTGAATGTGTGGAATGCCAGGCCTCCACCGTGGTTCGGATCCCACGTTAAACTGTAGGTCCTTCATTTCATCTCACAATCACCCTAACATTACCTATTAGCGTAAGTGCGTATAAATCGAACGGGTAGTAAAACGCGGTGTTAATAATAATAATAATTCTAAATTATATGTTGACAAAGTGTTTGTAAATGCAACAATTTGACGCGCCAAAACGTGAAAATGGTTGGATTAGAGAAAGAGTTTCGAAAAATTGTGAAACATTCCAAAATCCAACGACAACAAAAAGTATCCTATTAAAAATATACATGTAATGTTCTGCACAGAGAGTTAGTTCCATTACTGCTAACACCAATAATAAATACAGAAGTCTTCATACTTGTCGGTAAGGATACGCCTGCTAAGCTCACACGTTCTTTTACATAGGATGAACGATGTGTGTCTGTGCGCCAAAAAAAAAAATGATTTTATCAATTCTAATAATATGTATACTCAGTTTACCTGAAAGATGGCGAGCAGTCTCTCCCTGAAGGATTATGCTACGGTCCTTTCTTACAAGGTTTGCCCCTTAGATGGTAGATGAATGGTATATAATAGTATGATTAGAAAAAATAAATTTTGTATTATGAAAATTAAAAATATATAATTTTATAAGTATTTATATTTTCATTTCTCCCCCCCCCCCCCTTCCAACTTTTACTTGTAGTTCTCGATGAGCCCTGTTCCGTTCAACTCTATAATCATCCAGACAATAATGTATATTGATTTGATGTCTTTATAGTTTACTCATTTTATGAAAATTAGTTTAAAAAAACTCTTACAAGCAAGGGACTGGGCATAGAGTATTTAAACCCCCGATTAAGATACTAAAACTTCCCGAAAAATAAAATGCTACGTCCGCCATCTTGGAAAATGGCGGTCGAAAACAATCTTTTCGCACTTATCTCGATAACTATCCATGTTATCGAAATATGTTTCAAACTAATAATGTTTGCATAACATTGTCAACAATTTATGTTGTTAAGAAGTAAGAAAGGTTTATCTCATCAACTTTACATTACCGAACCTGTATATAGATATGGTATGAGTGTTGAGCTGCTGCATCACTAGTTGGTGGCAAAGATGCAAGGTCAAACGATCCGCCGACTGGTTGTTTGAAACTCAGGTGATTGTATATGTAGGGCCGTATATGACAAGCTTCTTTACCCTCCATTTAGGCGAAGTATAAATTCTTATCCAGCTACATCTACCTCCTCTTTGGTTGAAGATCAAACTAAACATAAGCTAAAGAAGTGCTTTAGTTTGATCTTACACGTAGGTCTACTTCTTTATTTGGTTATGTTTTATTGAGGAAAGATTTAAAAGAATATTGTGCTAAATCTCGTCGTATTATACGAGAAAATAGTCAAGAGTCTTGGAAACAATATACATTAAACCCACACCATTTTTACCCTACTACAGAGAATATAATAATGAAAGAGGGTGTCCTGGTGGTCTAGGGGTAAGGTGTCAGACTTCTGTGCTGGCGGCCGGGGTTCAATCCTCGGTCCCGGCACAGATTTATCTGATTTCCAAACCCTTCTTTCACCTCTGACAAGACATCTTGTGAATGTGGGGAATGCCAGGCCTCCACCGTGGTTCGGATTCCAAGTTAAACTGTAGGTCCTTCATTTCATCTCACAATCACCCTACCATTACACATTATCGTAAGTGCGTATAACCCGAACGGGTAGTAAGACGCGGTGCTAATAATAATAATAATGAAAGAACACTTTGATGTTATATTCAATTAATTTAAAATTTGTTAATTTATTCCGCGTTAAATAGTCAAATAAAAATAAATATAATATTAGTATTACATATTTAACAAATTTAATGAGGTAGTAGTCAAAAAAAGAATAATAATAAGTTTATTATACATAAATTAAGAATTATATGTTCATAATTGAATTAATGTATAAAAATATAAATTAACCAATCACTTGTAAAAATATGGTTATTTGTGAAAATATAAAGTTGATTGATATGAATCCAAAAGTACAAGTTTATAAAAGATGTAAATGGATAGTTGATGTTTGCAACCGGATAAGTGTTACATTTGTGTAAATATGACTAGAATCATTTAAAGTTAAGTTAGATAGGGAAAAAAAAGTGAAAAGTGAAAACAATCTATATTGAAATTGACAATTAAAATAAGCATGCAACATTTTTAAAATGTGTAGTATGAAGTTTCATTTAGGTGAACACAAAGTATAGGAAAATATAAAATAAAATTCAAATATGCTTACTTGATGCAAATGTCGTTTAATTTTAAAGGAACATTATGTTATATGAACCAGGTTAATAATAATAATATAATTAGGACGGGAGATATTATTATTATTATTATTATTATTATTATTATTATTATTATTAGCACCGCGTCTTACTACCCGTTCGGGTTATACGCACTTACGCTAATGTGTAATGGTAGGGTGATTGTGAGATAAAATGAAGGACCTACAGTTTAACGTGGAATCCGAACCACGGTGGAGGCCTGGTATTCCCACATTCACAAGATGTCTTGTCAGAGGTGAAGGAAGGGTTTGGTAATCAGATAAATCTTTGCCGGGACCGAGGATCGAACCCCGGCCGCCAGCACAGAAGTCTGACACCTTACCCCTAGACCACCGGGTCACCGACAGACGGGGAGATCGAGGTTCGAATCTAGGTCGGGTGAACTGGTGTTTTTTCCTAAATGGTTTTCCACTTTCCCTCCACGCAAATGCGGGTTCACTTCCTCTAATTAAACCTTCCCAATTCCTAATCCATTAGCGTAATTAGTACTTAAAGCGTATAACCCGAATGGGTAGTAAGACGCGGTGCTAAATATTATTATTATTATTATTATTAATAATAATATAATTATATATGTTTTGGAGATATTTAAGTATTACATTTTTAAATGATAAAATATAATTAATTGAAAGAGGTTATTTATTCCCTATCTGGAGTTTTAGTTGATCCCGTCTCCTTATTTTATAGGATGACTACTGTAGGTTACCGTGGTCTTGAATTCACAATTTGACTACATGTGTTGGCGCTTCGTCTTCATCAGCTCTGAGAAAAACTGATGTGAGAATATAAAAAACAATGTTGAATTAGGTTCTGAAATAATACGAAGGTTTAGGAAAATATTCGCAAAATGTGAAGCAAAATAAAAAATACCTATACTTTTGTAAAACTGTTTGCTTGTTTCTTCACTTGTGGAGGTCTCCAAGGCGTTGGCCAACGTGTTTTCCGGGATCTCCAAAACTACGGCTTGTTCTAACAAATTTGCAGTACACAAGTGGAACAAAAAGCGCAATGATATTGACTTAGGTCAGAGTATGAGGGTTATAGCTGCACCTTTTCCTTTTTTGTTTTTTAATATGCCTTGTCTCAGGCGGTCAGCGCAGATCTAGGCCCTGATGACGTACACTACGAAATCTTGCGCCAACCCCCCTCCTACACCCCCTACCTCCATTGGACAGGCGTTCTTTTTTCCTCTACAGTAGTGTTTGTAAATCTCGTCAGCTCCAATAACTAAGAAGGCAGGCGACCAACATACCTATTTATAAGAGTGTCAAGGATAAACTTAATCCATCTAGCTACAGGCCCATAGCATTAACTAGTTGTGTGTGCAAAATATTGGATACAAGTATAAATAAACTATTTACGTTGTTTTTAGAATTCCGCCGTCTGCTATCCGATATCCAATGTGGTTTTAGTCGTAACCGATCGTCGGTGGATAATCGTGTCCGCCTTGAGACGTATGTTCGTGACGCATTCCTCCTTAAACAGAGTCTTCTGGCTGTTTTCTTCGATTTGGAGAAGGCGTGCAACTCCACTTGGCGGTACGGAATATTGATAACTCTTTTTAATTGGAGCTTTAGAGGGAGCCTACCCGTTTTAACATCTAATTTTATGTTGGATAAACACTTTAACAATACCTTATCCTGCAATTATATTTACAAGAAAATCAGGTGTCCCAGGGCAGCAAGTGTCGATCTGTTTTCTGTTGCAATCAACAGCATTTTAGACAATGTATGTTTACCTGTCCGTTGTTCTCTTTTCGTGGATGAACTTGGATGTCCTTCGGAATTGATTGCAGTTCTCCCACTATCCACAGGTCATAACTAAAAGTAGAGCTTGTAGTAAACAGCTTGTGGACGTGGGCGTCTCTTTGTGGCTATAGCTTTTCTGTGGCAAAGACGACATTCGATCACTTCCATAGGATACGCGGTCTGTATCACGCTCCTAAAATTTTAATGAACAATATGGTTTTATCTACCTCTGTAACTGTTAGGTTTTTGGGACTCATAATTGATCTTAAATTAACGTGAGTCTTGCATATCAAGACGCGTTGTGTCTAAATGCCCTCATTACACTTAGTTAACGGTCGTTCTTGGGGTGGTAGCGGAGAAACCTTGATAAGCCTTTATAAGAGCTTGGTAAGATCGACGATGGACTATGGCAATTTTGTGTATGGTTCTGCAAGACTGTCGGCGCTAAAGATGTTGGATTGTGTTTTTTCATGCAGGAATCCGATTGGCTACTGATGATTTTTGTACCAGTCCTGCCGTCAGCATCTGTACTGATGCCCGTGAGTCGCCTCTTTCCTACCGAAGGTTCTATCTTTTGGTGTCGTACGTGTCTAAGCTTAATTTCATACCACAGTACGCTAGCCACTGTGCTGTGGTCCATCCTTCCAACCGTGTCTTGTATGAAACTAAATGACGTGTTGCAAAGCCGGTTGTGATACGGATCCTATCAGTCTTCGACACGTGTGGCATGGTCTCCCAAAAAATAATCTTCACGTCTACAGGTCGAGTTGCTCCGTGCAAAGTACGACTACCTTACTGCCATTTCTATCTTTCTAAACTTCCTTTAGCAACGACACCGCACATTAATATTAAAGGTATTTTAATGAGCTCCTCTTCGCTCCCTTTTACAAGGTTTCAGCGTATATACACGGATGTTTCAAAATCTGGAACTTCCTTGGGATGTGCCTTTTTTATGGAAGGGTTTAATTTTAAAATTGGTTTACCTGCTGATTCCAGCGTTTATACGTCAGAATTATACGCCATTTTAAACAGTTGTGTTTCATGTATCGTAATGGTTACCGTTCTGTTCTCATCTGCACGGATTACATGAGTGCTCTGTTGGCATTGTCCACTCTCTACTCCTGGAATCCCCTCATGCAGATGATACATGAACAAATTTTTAAAATTGATTCACTAAGCACCCGGCTCGCCTTTTGTTGGATTCCTGGTCACGCTGGTCTTCCAGGAAATGAACTGGCGGACCAGGCAGCCAAGGAGGCAGCACACCTGCCTCCGGAGGCGAGTCTGGGTGTCCTGTTTTTAGATCTAAAGGGTTATGTTCGACGTGGAGTCTTAGGCACCTGGCACGAGCAGTGGGTCTCGACCCCTGCTCAGAACAAGCTGCGGTCCATCAGGGACGGTGTGTCGCGATGGCCCTCTTCTATACGAAAGTCTAGAAGAGAGGAGGTCATCGTGACGAGACTCCACGTCGGGCATACATTTCTAACCCATGGGTTTTTATTAAGAGAAGATCCACCTACAATGTGTGAGCTTTGCGATGCTCCCCTTAGTCTGTTACCACATTTTGGTGGAATGTCGCAAATATTCCCCTATTCGCCTGGCTCTTAATTTTAATGGTGGCCTTCGCATTTTACGTGACAGCGTGGACGGAGTCATTAGTTTACTCCGCTTTATACGTCATTCGAATCTTTTAAATTACATTTGATTTCACTTTTAGAGTGGCTCTTTGGATATTATCTCATATTAAGATTAGTTTGGTAGCTGTATCGCCCTAAATTAGAATAATAGTCCATTTGAGTCCCACTCCCAAGGAGTGTCTCAAATGGGTTTTGTCTCATATTGAGACTTATTTTTAACGTTTGGATACAAATTAGTATTTGTATAATTTATGTTATTTTATTCAAATTTTTCATCTGGTTATTCCCGCAGGTGCTTTATTGATTATGACTCTTGCGTATGGGGATTTTACTGTTTTTTTTGTTGTTTTTTTAAGGCCCTAATGCCCTCACAGTGCAAACGGGCATATAAACCACAGTATTAATACTAATATTGTGTTGTATGAACATATACATTGAATACATTACTCTGTACAGGGGAGGGGTGGACAAACAGATTTTCTCTAACCTGTAATTTTTGTCCTTTAGAGGGTGACCTATGCACTACTTCTCGGGGAGAGAAGGGGGTATGCTCACTGTTCCAAAGCTGTGCCTCAGCATTGCAGGACTTCCACCGGGGACTCCAACCCCAGCGGTGTGGATTCCAGGGCTCCAACGTAGTGGTCTGTTGCAAGGACAATTTTCCCAACCTTTCCAAGAGTGAGGAAGGTAAGTGGCTCTCGTTCATGTTTGTCATCTTTCTTTGCTGCACTCTTTCATGATATGAACAACTTTGGGTAATAAAGAGTTATCTCCAATCTATATATAATTATTATAAAACCGTTTAATAACATCACTACTTCAATTTGTGTGAAATTTACAATTTTTTACTAAGCATTGGCTATACGCCTATGTAACGTGTACGTGCAATTAAAATAAATGGTACGGAGCTCCGTACGGGCTTTCTCGCTCCATTGTTTAAAAATTTAGATATTTACTCAAGACTCGTAAGATAATGTGAATTGAAATAATATACTTTATCACAAATTGCGCTATACTTATGTAAAACATTTTTTGACTCCCGGTTTTAAATGTTATAATTTTATTTTTATAGAATTAAAGTCCTCATTTGTATATTTGGACCAATAAAAAAGATCGCATTGGGTCCACAAGGGTCAACACTTCATATTAAAATTTCGACTTAGGGTTAAAATTTTCGAAATTTTAGTAGGGGTTGAACATCTTCAGGTCATCGCATTGCTATTAAATTCCTCGTTTATAAATTTTGAACAAGTCTAAAATGATATAGATCATTGCTGTACAAACATTTTCCCAAAGAGGTTAAAGCAAAAAGGACATAACATTTTGAGAGATTTACTTACTCTATGCTATTACAAAGATTATTGCGTTAAAATTAAAGTAATATTTCTGTACAACTAAAGCTCACAAATTATATCCATATATTTTCCATTACCTCAGAAACCACCGTATTGGTTTTACAAAATTATATTTTAAATAAAAGGTTTTTTTAATCTTTAATGGTACAGTACTACAATTTTGCAAAGATAAGTTATTTAGTATCTCATATAGTTGCGGAGATATGGAAATATCCGCTTCAATGACGTACCCTAAAAGTAATTTTCTTGGGAAAATGAAAGTATTCATTTTGTTTATAATTTTAATCAATGCCTAGATACAAATTTTAATCAAAATTATTTTAGTCAATTTTGATAAAATCTATTTTTTTCTCTTTTTGCCCTTAAGGAAACTACCCTCAATTTTAGGGTTAGATATCCAATTCTAAAAAGCCTCGGGAAAATCCTATGAAAATCCTAGGTAATGTCTGTTCACGGTAGGAATTGACTTCTGAAAGGCCTTTTTCCCACCATAAATCTATTAAATAGTAGGATATTGGTAGGAAAAAAGACCTTTCAGAGAGTAATTATTATTATTATTATTATTATTATTATGGTTTAAAGGCCCATCGACACATCTAGGTCATTAGGGCCTTGAAATATATTATAAACATAATAAACGGAGGGTAATTCCTACCGTGAATGGAATATACCAAGTTTTAGCCCGATCGGTAAAATAGTTTAGGCTTTACTCCGAGGTACAAACAAACGGCGTTGTAACAACAGCTTTTTCGGATTCAGAGTGTCATAAAATGCTGATATTCATCAAAATCTCGAGTTCGATGTAGTGAGAAATTAAAACTCTGGTTATTGATGAAATTTGATTAAGGTGCTTAACATATAATACCCACATTCTGAAAATTGAAAAATTACACCTGGACACGGGAATCAAACCCGGGCCTTTGGTTTAGTACGCCAATGCTCTACCCACTGAGATATCCAGGAATCGTCCCATGCCCAGGGTCTTTCTTCACTCATATTTTAAGGCAGAGTTTATGATGGACGTGCGGAAATCGTCGGCTAAAAATGTGATCTAGATATTATATTCTGAAAATTGAAAAATGACTGCGTTATCTGATAGCTCGTGATCTTAATTTTTAAAATTATTATTATTATTATTATTATTATTAGCACCGCGTCTTACTACCCATTCGGGTTATACGCACTTACGCTAATGTGTAATGGTAGGGTGATTGTGAGATGAAATGAAGGACCTACAGTTTAACGTGGAATCCGAACCACGGTGGAGGCCTGGCATTCCCCACATTCACAAGATGTCTTGTCAGAGGTGAAGGAAGGGTTTGGTAATGAGATAAATCTTTGCCGGGACCTGGGATTGAACCCCGGCCGCCAGCATAGAAGTCTGACACCCTAGACCACCAGGTCACCCAATAATTTTTAAAAACTCACACATTTTTAGCTGACGATTTCCGCACGTCCATCATAGACTTTGCCTTAAAATATGAGTAAAGAATGATCCAGGGTACGGGACGATTCCTGGATAGCTCAGTGGTGAGAACGTTGGTGTAATAAGCCAAAGGTCCTGAGTTTGATTCCCGTGTCCAGGTGTAATTTTTCACTTTTCAGATTATGATATCTAGATGGAGTAAGCCTCACTAAAATTCATAAATAATAGCTTTGGCTATATGATTCAATAATACCCACAAGTTTGAATTTTAAGAAGTCCAAATAAACACCGTTACATTCTTTACAGTCTTACGTTATCCTAACTAGGGAATTTGTTATTTAATTTCCTAATACCAAAATACCAACCAAGTCCCTAAATAGGCTATATATTTGTATAAACTACCAATAAATAATATCACACTATAAGGTCTAGGAATATATTGTGAACCCCCCTGCGGGACGGGGTTTAGAATAGTCCCGCAGTAACCCCTGCTTGTCGTAAGAAGCGACTAAAAGGGGAGGCTTCTGTGCAGTACGTACCTCGTGTGGGACAAACCTATCCTATATCTTTCCTTTCACATCATTTTCTTCTTCCTTCACTTCCCCCCTTTTTTTCGCCCTTCCCCCTTCGCTTTATCTACCCTTACCTTTTTTCTTCCTTTCCCCCACCGTTCACACTGCACAGAGGCCATTGGCCTTTCCGTTGACGACCTTGGCAACTAACCCGGTTCTTCTCTGTTTACTATTGGATACCACTGCCTTGAGCTCCTAAATGAAAGTGCGCCGGTTGCAATACCTTAGTAGAAGGGCCTTAGGGATGACAATAACCGGGTACCCTACTTTGGGAAAAGATCGGTTGCGTTCATGAGGGCCCGGACGTAAAATTGGCACTTTCCTACACCCACTTGCTGCGACGACCTCTCTCTCGGCGATGCTCTATGCGAAGGTTGTCATGTCTAGCGTCGTATAGAGCCTCTCGCCGGACAGTTAACAGGGCCATATGTGGTAGAACCAACTTGGATCACCCTGGGTCTACGATCCGAGTATTGTGTAGGTTGTCCCCAATCATGGCATGGCCAACAACATTGTCGCCGCTGGCAACGTACTGCCAAACACTGCTGGCAACTGTCTGCCCGGCCCCTCGCAGGGTCGTAATATATATAAGAGGCGGAAACGGGTAAGGCCGTCCAGCCCTTTAATTGAAAAAATCCAGGAAGTGGTGAGGCCCCAGCCCCGCTTCCTGGTAATGTCTCGAATAGAAGAAAATGAGAACCTCAGGCGTGTCAGCCCATTTGTCCTCGAAAGAGTGATTAGTGGAGCGGCCGAGTCTGGGGTTTCAATTAGAAAACTGCGCGATGGCACAATAATGATCCAGACCGAAAATGACCTTCAGACAGCGAAAATAATGGCAATAACTACCATACCGTTGAGCCCCTCGAATCATTTAAAGGTTAAGGTGAACCGCACAGGTTCCTCAATGTTTGCAAGGGAGTGGTCACTTGCTATGACCTCGACTGCGTAAGCATTGAGGACATCTGTGAGGAGCTTTCCCCTCAACATGTCACCGAAGTATATAGGATTACCATCAAAAGGAACGATGTAGTGAAGAATACTGACAGTTATATCCTAACATTTGCCACTCCTTCCTTACCAAAGGAGGTCCGAGCTGGTTTCCACGTGCTTAGGGTCCGGCCGTATGTCCCCAACCCTCGGCGCTGTTTTCAGTGCCAGGAATTCGGGCATACGAAGCTGCGTTGCCGTGGTAAGCCAACCTGTGCGGATTGTGGACAGGAGGCTCACGAACAACCATGCGAGTCTCCTAAATTCTGCATTAATTGCAAGGGTCCTCATTCTGCCTGGTCTCGGTCCTGTCCGAATTGGAAAGTAGAGAAAAAAGTCCTGGAGATCCAAACAGAAAAGAAGATCCCTTATGCCCAGGCACGCAAAGAGTATACTGCACTACAAGCTCCGGTATTTCAAAGTTCCTACAGCCAAATTGTTAGCCAAAATATAAATTGCCCTAACTGCCACTGCGCAGTTAATATTGCAAAGACTTCTACACGACCTGTGCCACTCGTCTCTATTCGAGACTCAACAAAAAAACCAGCATCAACCATGGTGATGCGAAATATAGGACAGGTGGAGACACCCTCACAACAGTCGCCTCCACCACCTGTACCCCCGAGGAGACCCCCTCGGGAACAATTCCGAGCCCCCCCCGGGGAACTCCCCCGAACCCCCCTCGGGGAACACCCCCGAGCCACCCTCGGGGAACTCCTCCTAGCCCCCCTCGGGGAACTCCTCCGAGCCCTCCTCGGGGAACTTCCCCGAGCCCTCCTCGGGGAACTTCCCCGAGCCCTCCTCGGGGAACTTCCCCGAGCCCTCCTCAGGGGACTCCCCCGAGCCCTCCTCGGGGAAATAAATTGCATGCGGCCACTGTTGAGTCGCTCACTTTCGCCTCTGGGCTTCCAGAGGCCGGGATGAGTGGCGAAACAGGTGAGGCCGTAAAGGCGAGTCCCACTGGTGCCTTGAAGAAGGACCAGCGAGAGACCGCCGAAAAGAATAATAGTAAAAAAGCGTCGAAGGCCTTAACAAAGCCTTCGCGCAAGGATCCGACTACCCAGTCTCTCCAAAGTAAACCGAAGCCTCTCCTAAAGCGGGAGGTGCAGGAGAGACTGGGAAAGGCAAGAGGACCAAAAAAGGCCCTCAACCAATTTTTAATTTTAAGAGATAGTGTCATGGATTGCGAGGATAACTAAATTTTATACTAATAACTTATGTCGCTACTACAATGGAATTGTAGGGGTTTCTATGCTCGTGTAGAGGAAATTAAACAACAAATTTCTTCCCTGCATCCTTCCATCTTGTGTTTGCAGGAGACCCACTTCCGCCCAAATGACAACCCGATGCTTCGTGGGTACGATGTCTATCGTACCGACAAGCCTTTCTTTGATCGGGCTAGCGGAGGTGTGGCTATATTCGCACGAAGCAATATATATCACAAAAATATTAACATCGTTTCCGATCTCCAAGTTATCGCTGTCCGAGTCTCCCTTGCTTTGGAGATGACAGTATGCTGCATATACCTCCCGCCAGGTGAACGTATTTCGAAGAGGAGCTTAGAGGCCCTCTTTATGCAACTTCCCGCCCCTATATCATCTTGGGGGACTTTAATGCGCATAACCTGGTGTGGGGATCTAATTTTAAAGATGCCCGCGGGAGGATGGTAGAGGATATTCTTGTCTCGGGAAACCTGGTGCTAATGAACACCGGGACCCAGACACACTTCTCCACTTTTAATGGTGTATCCTCTGCCATCGACCTAACTTTATGTAGCCCAGGTATCGCTGCCCTCTTCCTTTGGGATGTCCATACGGACCTATGTGGAAGCGATCACTTCCCTATACAGCTTTCCCCACTCCAAGATTGCCCAAGTACAGCACGAGTTCCCCAATGGGTGATTAAACGTGCCGACTGGGATAGATTCCGCGAGCTCGCCGTTTTCCACGAATCCCCTTCTCCTGACGTCGATGTTAAGACTGAGTATTTTACTTCGACGGTCATCGCGGCGGCGAGGGCCTCCATCCCTAAATCCTCGCCAAATCCGCGCCACCGTCCCGTTCCCTGGTGGAGCGAAGAGTGTCGGTTGGCTATTTCTGACCGTCGAAGGGCCCTACGTCTTTTTCACCGACGTCCTACTTTGGAGAACCTGGAGTCATTCCGGATTCTACGTGCTCGAGCTCGCCGTATACTTCGTGAAAGCAGAAGAGAGTCTTGGAGAAAATTTATTTCAACCCTTACAATATCCACCCCCACAACTAAGGTTTGGGATAATATCAATAAATTACGTAATAGCAACAATTCCAATAACAATATACCTGCCCTCATGTCTAACGGTTCACGTGTCTCCTCCCCTGTGGAGGTCGTTAATGTATTGGGCTCGATGTTCGCCGCTATTTCTAGCACTGCGAGCTACACTAACGAGTTCGCAGTTTATAAGCGGAACATCGAGCGCCATGCTATTGATTTTGGTCGAAGTCGGGGGGAGGATTATAACTCCCCTTTACCAAAGATGAACTGACCTATGCCCTGTCCCAGGCCGGCAGCACAGCCTCTGGTCCAGACGACATTCATTATGAGATGTTGCGTCAGCTGCCCCCTGCCGGACAGGCACTTCTTTTAGACCTCTATAATAGTGTTTGGGAATCTCAGCAGTTCCCCTCACTATGGAGGCAAGCAACCGTTATACCTATATATAAAAGTGGCAAAGATAAATTAGAGCCAACTAGCTATAGACCGATAGCTTTAACTAGTTGTGTGTGTAAAATATTGGAAAAAATAATTAATAAGCGACTTATATGGTATTTAGAATCCCGCAATCTGCTATCTAATATTCAATGTGGTTTTCGCCGTAACCGATCCACGGTGGATCACCTTGTCCGTCTAGAGACGGCTATTCGTGACGCTTTTCTCCATAAGCAGCATCTTCTGGCTGTCTTCTTCGATCTGGAGAAAGCCTACGATACCACCTGGCGGTACGGCATTTTGAAAACACTTTTCAATTGGGGGTTTCGAGGAAACCTTCCTTCTTTTATATCCAATTTTATGTCGGATAGACACTTCCGGGTAAGGTTGAATAACACCTTATCCGATGATTTTATTCAAGATAATGGGGTGCCTCAGGGTAGTATTCTGAGCTGTACGTTGTTCGCTATCGCAATAAATAGCATTGTTGACAATGTGCGCATGCCTGTACGGTCATGCCTCTTTGTGGATGACTTCGCAATTTATTGCAGTTCGTCAAGTCTCCACAGGGCTGAACGGCAGATACAGCTCTCTGTCAACAATCTTGGATCGTGGGCATCGCGTAATGGCTTTCGCTTCTCTGCAGCCAAGACAACGGTTGTCCACTTTCATAGAACACGCGGAATACAGCCAGCCCCCAGTATTTTAATGAATCACTTTGTTTTACCAGTCTCAGAAAGCGTAAGGTTTCTGGGACTTTTATTTGATTTTAAATTAACTTGGATCCCCCACATCAAAGACCTGAAAGCGAGGTGTATCAAAGCATTGAATTTGCTCAAAGTCATTAGCGGTCGGTCCTGGGGTGCTGATAGGGAAACCTTGATGCGCCTGTATAGGGCCTTGGTCAGATCTAAACTAGATTACGGCAGTTTTGTGTATGGCTCAGCTAGACCCTCGGCGTTAAAGATGCTAGATAGTGTCCACCATGCTGGCATTCGACTGGCTACTGGCGCCTTTCGTACCAGTCCAGTCGTCAGCATCTGTGCCGACGCCGGTGAGCCCCCTCTTTCTTACCGGCGGTCCTATCTTCTGGCATCTTACGTGTCGAAACTTCATTGCATGGCGCAGCATGTTGCCTATCGTCCTGTGTTTCATCCCCCTAACCGTGTCTTGTATGAAACTAAATGGCGTAGTACAAGGCCGGTTGGGATCAGGATGTTATCGGTTTTCGACACGTGTGGGATAATCTTGCCAAAGGCTATCCCCCCATTCCCAGGTCGAGTTTCTCCCTGGAAGATACGCCTACCTCAATGCCATTTTGACCTTGCAAAGTTCCCTAAAGCGACCACCCCACATTTTTTATACGAGAGGACCTTTAATGAGCTCCTCGCAACCCGCTTTCGGGTTTTAAACGCATTTACACGGATGGCTCGAAATGCGGGGCCTCCGTGGGATGTGCTTTTGTTGTGGAAGGATCCAATTTTAAATTTGCTTTACCTGGTGAATCCAGTGTTTTTACTGCTGAACTATATGCCATTTTTAAATCGTTATGTTTTGTATATCGTAAGTGTCACCGGTCCGTTCTCATCTGCACGGATTCCATAAGTGCTCTGTTGGCATTGTCCACTCTCTACTCGTGGAATCCTCTCGTGCAGATGATTCACGAACAGATTTTAAAAATTGATTCATTATGCACCCGGCTCGCCTTTTGCTGGATTCCTGGTCATGCCGGTCTTTCAGGAAATGAACTGGCGGACCAGGCGGCCAAGGAGGCAGCACGCCTGCCTCCTGAGGCGAGTCTGGGTGTCATGTTTTTAGACCTAAAGGGTTATGTTCGGCGTGGGGTCTTACGCACCTGGCACGAGCAGTGGGTCTCGACCCCTGCTCAGAACAAGCTGCGGTCCATCAGGGACGGTGTGTCGCGATGGCCCTCTTCTATGCGAAAGTCTAGAAGAGAGGAGGTCATCGTGACGAGACTCCGCGTCGGGCATACTTCACTAACCCATAGTTTTTTACTGAGAGGGGATCCACCTCCAGTGTGTGAGTTTTGCGATCTCCTCTGAGTGTGTATCACATTTTGGTGGAGTGTCGTAAATATGCCCCTATCCGCCTGGCTCTTGATTTTAAAGGTGACCTACGTTTTTTATTACGCGATAGTGCGGATGGAGTTATTTGTTTACTCCGTTTTATACGCCAGGCGGATCTTTTTAATGCCATTTGAGTCACTTTTATAAAGTGGCTCTTTTGGATATTATCTCATATTGAGATCTTTTTAACGGTTTTATTACAATTTAACATGTTGTTTTGTCTTTTTAACGTATTATCATTTTAACATGTTTTGTCTTTTTAACGTGTTATATTTTAATATGTTTGTTTTGTCTTTTTATTGGAGTGATACACTTGTGGTTTTTTTTTTAGCAGGTATATCACTTAATTTATACCAAGAGTCCATTTGAGCACTCCTATGGAGTGTCTCAGATGGTGAATGTTTTATCTCTTTCCCAATGGGGATTTTTTTATGTTTTTAATATATTTCAAGGCCCTAATGACCTAGATGTGTCGATGGGCCGTTAAACAATAATAATAATAATAATATATTGTGAACTTATTAGAAAGAAAGTTAAAACAATATTTATTAAATTTATATCAGAAGGAGTATAGAAAAGTATATAAAATAAACTATCATATCAGACAAATTCTGTAGTATTTGCCCTCAACTGTCTTTCACATCTGAAACCCCCTCCAAATCAAATCGTTGGAAACCCCTGTATTTAACAGCTTCTGAACAGGTGGCAAACTACTTTTAACTATTTTTATTCGTTTAGGTCCCAAATCAAATCAGTTTACAATTTTTTGTTTAGTGGAAACCTTGTCCCTAACTATTGTGTTCGCATTTTGCACAATCCTGTAAGCCCCTTGGTTGATTGAAACAGCTACACCGCATAGCTTAAAAATGCGGGCACCATTAAGCGCGTACCATCATGTGAGGGAAGTCCCCGCCGTCGTTTTAAGTGTCAAGGTCATAGAAGAGTTGGTCGACAAGGTTTTAAAGGTCATGCGCATATACGATACTAACATCTGAACGTACTTTCCGTTTACCCTGAATGGTATCAATCTTACCTTGAAAATTACACCATGGTGTAGCTTATAAGATAGAGACTAAGGAAGGGCTAGTTTCATAGATTTACCCGCCTCGGTGGCGTAGTTGGCCAAACGCGCTTGTCGTGTTTAGCTCGACTGCTGAGGACGGGGAGATCGAGGTTCGAATCTCGGTCGGGTGAACTGGGGGGTGTTTTTCCTAAATGGTTTTCCACTCTCCCTCCACGCAAATGCGAGTTCACTTCCTCTAATTAAACCTTCCCAAATCCTAATCCATTAGCGTAATTAGTACTTAAAGCGTATAACCCGAACGGGTAGTAAGACGCGGTGCTAAATATTATTATTATTATTCATAGTAAGGGCGTCAGTTTCATATTCAGACTCCTCAAGTGTGGTGCTAAACTAAATAAAAGAAGACACCCACCTAAACTCTAATGGAATGGGCCAGGTTCATGTATGAAACTGACCCGTTTCATTCTGATCTAAATGTGTGTCGTCCTGTATTTAGTAAAGTGGCGCAATTGAGGCGTACTATATCTTACTATTAAACTGGGCTATAGTGTGTATCCCGTCACATTTCAGTATGAATTGAGTGTACATAACTAAACCGAGACAAATATATAACCTCTCTATTGGTATTTGACATTCTCGACCCCTCTTGGTGGCGATGACTACACAAAATAACCAGGACGTCTAGAGTCAAGTTCAAGGTAGACATGTTTTCAAAATAACACTTGATTGGCGAACCGCCCATAGCAAGCTGACAAATAGTTAGGTGTAGTACAGGAGTCATTAATCAACAAGTATTGAATCCGGGTCTTTTTTAGTAGCGTTGTAATAAGTATATTGTATTCCGACAGAACAATCATCTTTCAGGATACAAGAACTAGTTTATAAATAAAATAAACACTGTAAGTAATACAAAAAATACCCGGGTTGGTTCATAACTTAGTTTTCTTTTATATGGCATCTTTGATCGGGAGATATCTATCTATATTATATTATCGGCAGCGTGTGTGTGTGTGGGAGGGGGGGGGGACTTTCAGCAGCTCTGGTGGCACAAGAGGTTGGTCACACTTCATACCCGTAATGTGATATGATGGTTATTATACAGGTGTGGAGCCGACCTAAACCTAATTAACCAAACCCTGGCGACCGTTGAGATAATTACCCTTTAGAAAAAAATACCCATGGTACCAGCTGGGAATCGAACTCGGAACTCTTAGGTTCACTGACCGGTTAACTAACCCGCTATGCAGGTGGCACGATTATTGGGGTTCCCCATGACATCTCCAGATGAATGATGGTGTATCCTCTTAGATTTAAACTTAGAAAATCAAGCAAAGATGCTTGATATGCTTGTCCAACTCCAAGTTCCGTCCGGCTCAGGTTGGAAGCCCAGTTAGAGTTCATATCCCGGATGTTGATAGATGACTAGGAGATTTTAGCAACGTTCTTGCGGTGGTAGGGTGGGTTTTTTTTTTAGCACCGAGTCTTACTACTCGTTCGGGCTATACGCTTATGTACTAATTACGATAATGGTTTTTAGGGATTACGAAAGTTACATTTAGAAGAAGTGTATCCGAATTTGCATGAAGGGAGAATGGAAAACAATTTTGTAAAAATCACCCTCAGTACGCCCGACCTAGATTCGAATCTTGGATCTCCGCGTAGTCGGCAGTCTAGTCTACTGCGAGAGTAGCGTTAGACCAAGCGACCACCGAAGCGAGTCGGTGGTAGTTGAAGTACAAGTTTTTTTTATAAAACCCTAGTGAATTTAAAGCACAATATCACTAGGGGGGAAAATAATTTCATCAACTAGCAAGTGCTTGAGTCATTTTCGGTAAAGCCAAAGTTATAAAATATGTCATTGTAAAATGAAGTGTAGGGCCTACAACCGATAAATGCACATGCAGAGCTTAAGGAATTAAATGTAGTTCTAATTGTCACTCAAGCTTGTCCTGTTCAAACATATAGATTGACTAAATCATATTTGAAGAGAGAACTAATAACTAAAATAAAGTGTTCCTCTTTTTATTCATTATAAAATTCACTTTTACTTAAGCGGTTATGGATGAACCGCAGATTACCCGAGTAGAGCTAGAAACTTTTATTTTATTTCAGCTTTACCCAGACCTTTTAGACCCATGTAAAGCTTGGGTTATCCTATTTCTGGCTCTATCCGTGACATATATGACCAACATTTGACCTTGCTTTATCTCCAGTTCACCTCTTACACTGTTTAATAAATAACCATATTTATGTCTCTGATCAATTATATGATTTTAATCTGCTAGAAGGGATAAAATATATTCCTTCATTGACACTTGCTGGTCCACCAAATAGAAAAATAAAATTTTGGGACGTAACATTTTGGTGGGTAATCAGGTGAGTAGGACTACCCGTTTGTGCTATAACCATTTATCGTTTTATGCTGCTTAATATATTCCATTTTAAGGGATTTTGAGGACATTGTCCCTCTTAAAGCACCAATAAACACTAAAAAATCCTGTTGAATACAAATAAATGGATCAAGTCAAAATCAAACCAACTGCAGTTTCCAAAACTTTTGGCAAAAGAGAAAAAACTTCCAACTTTTTTTAAATTAACATTTCATAATTCAGGGGGAAAACGTGGTATAAAGTTTTAAATGTAACCACTTTTCACTCATAGAAATTTTCAAAATTTCCTTTAAGTCAAGGAGATAAAAATTAATATGTTTTGAAACTTGGCCTATTTTTGACTTAAGCTTATCATGGCTTGTTTTTGCACTAATCTAAGCTTATAATGGCTTATTTCTGCCTTTAGCTTGGATGAAAATCACATATTTTTCACTTTTCACTTGAGTTGTTGGCAATGTGCTAATGGTAATCTTTTATAAAGTTCTTGCAGATTCATGGGTAAAAATGGCTTATTATAAATAACTAAAAATTATCTTTAAATTATTTATTTACTCATCAATATCAAGGTCAAAGTCGAAATCAGAATTTTCAGCATGAACATTAGATTTAGTATTAGATTTAAGGTTGTCATAGAAATCTCTTTCACCGCCATTAAAATATATATACAACCTTTTAATATATTCTACCTTTTCTTCCTTCAAAGGCACAGTAAATGGAACAAGATATACAGTATTTCATTACATCCTAGTATAACAAAATTCCCTGGGCCAACATGTGGCTTAAGTAGGTTAAATTTTGACCACACATCATTATTCCCAGTTTGAAAGACCTGAGCACAACCATATTCTTTGGTATAGATAGAAAAATCTCTTATTCTTTGTTACTGCAAACTTCTCCCCTTTGAATGTCACTCTTTTCTTGAAAAACTTTTTTAAAATGATCAGTAAAATCATAGAAACAAATATCTGGAAAAAGAACGAAATCATGACTTTATTGAATTTCTTTCATCCAGTCAGTTGGGACCTCAGCTCTCTCGTTGAGTTTTTTTTAATCCTACTCAAGCTAGCAAAGTCAATGTCACACAGTAAAAAGGAATTACCTCTAGTTGGAAAGTATTGGTGGACAGTTTTAAACCGCATCTTATTTACCAAGGTTTCCATGTAGTTAACCATTGTGTTATTTCTGTTTTGTCCCATGCAAGCATCACTAAATAAGTGCAGTGTGTCACAATCAGGCCCTACTTTCTTCAAAATGAGGTGGTTTGAACAGGAAAGTACTTCATTAACACCATGTTACCCGCCTCGGCTACGTAGTTGGCTAACGCGCTTGTCGTGTTGAGCTCGACTGCTGAGGACGGGGAGATCGAGGTTCGAATCTTGGTCGGGTGAACTGGGGGTGGTTTTTCCTAAATGGTTTTCCACTCTCCCTTCACGCAAATACGGGTTTACTTCCTCTAATTCAACCTTCCCAATTCCTAATCCATTAGCGTAATTAGTACTTAAAGCGTATAACCCGAACGGGTAGTAAGACGCGGTGCTAATATTATTATTATTATAACACCATGTTTAGCATCACATTCACTTCAGGTATAAAAGTAAGCTTTGTCTTTCTCAGTATTATACCTATGAATGCCAAAAGTGTACAGCCACACCTGTCGTAGATAAAGGGAAGATAAAGCACTGGTACATGTTGCATGAAGTCAAAAACCAGACATGCCGTATTTTTAATTTCTTTGGCCAAACTCACAACCTTTTAAAAACTAGTCTTGAAAGTAGTAGCCCTTGCCTTATGAACCTTAAACTGTATTTCAGCATCCCTTACCCTCTTTTACATTTATACATTTTCGAGAATTTTGCTGTTTCATCTTGAGTTACAATAATCTGACAAAATAAAGATTAAACTTATTAAAATTGTTAGATACTAAAACAGTTTTGGTAGGCAACAAATTTTATCCTGATTTCCTATTTTCTTTACAAATTCATAGCAACATGGATAGTTATTTTCTAGGTAAAATCTATGCATTCATGTAACAGTCATGACACTTGATAGGTAATAGCTAACTTTTGACTTGTAGTGGGTCTGGTGAGCGTAAAAGGAACAAATGTGATCGTCAAAACTTGTCAACATATCTTCATCATACCTATTCGGTCTGTTATGATGTTTCCCACCACCTACACATGGAACAATATTCTTGGATCGTAGGTTTGCCAGTCTTTTAACTCTCTATGGATTTCCCCCCCCCCCAAAAATACTACATTAAGCTATTCAAAAAACACATCATTCAGCCCAACTCTTAAAAAAAATTGTATGAGGCTTATTTTGGACGAGAAGAATCAAATCTTAGGATGCTTTATAGCAGCTGCCTTGATGCCAGATTGGAGATAAACATCCTGGACTAACTTGTTTCCCATATCATTAAATTTACTTAAGAGATCATTACATTCAGTCTCGGAGATTTTCTGAAAGCACTTCTTCTTGCACCTCTGACAAAAAAATATATGTACTCCCATGCTATAATGAATATAGTTCTTTTAATAAATATAACTTATATACTTTTTTCAAGTCTTATATATTCTTATTTGATTCGCTCCTTACTTGCTTTCTCCTCTTAAAATGTTTTCTAAAATAATATTTTATTTAAATACATATTTAATGACATAAATCTACTTACTTTCAATCTGGTCCAGAAGCCTCTTTTGGGATTTGTTTACCACTCCATGATGAGTGCGATTGACCACAAGCTTTCATCTTCTTTATGTTATTTCTTTTCCATGATTCCTAGTCTCTTTTACGGTGTATTCTTTGAACACATTCTTCCTCCGACGAAGCGTTAGTTTCTTTACTCATTTTTAAAACTTGAAAGCAAAAATTACTAGTAACCGAAAGCTCAAAATAAACAGCAGTAAGAATGACAAAACAAAATATAAGCACACAACGGTACAATATTTTCAGTTCTACCAGCTTAACCCAAAACCCAGCCAATTAGCATTCACTTGTCTGGTTTTTGCCTTAACATTGGATTTGATGACCTTGGAAAACCTGTTAGAGTTCACGAATTGGCTTGTTTTAGCTATCAGTTTGTTCCCCATGGTGTAAAGAGTTAAACTATGTCAAAACCTTGATTTCGATTTTTTTTTTTTTAATGTCACTTGGCTGGTTTTTACTTTACCCATTCAAATGTTCTGACATTATTTGCATGTTCTGTCGTAAGACGCTACTCCATTATCCAAATAAATTGCTCACATGGCTTCTTTGTAATTCGATTTCACAAATGTATTTGTGTATATATTTCCAGCCTGTCTCTATTACTCCAATGAGGTCCCTCTTCGTCTGACCTCTTACATCCTGGGAGGAGTCCAAGCAATGATTGGGGAGTTCCCCCACATGGTGAGTTCATTTAGTGCAAGTTATTGTCAGACCTTCAATAGTTTGATTCCGCATAGCTGGTCACCTAATATAATGCGTAACTATACATTAGTTAAATTTCCGTTGACGGGGAAGTTGGGGTTCTAATACCAGCAGGCAATACTCAGGGTGTATTTCTCTTGATTGTTTCCCACTTCCACCATGCAAACGCTGGTACTATTTCCTCTAAATTATACCTTCTCTATTAAAGTAAACTAGTGAATAGCCTTGATGGGCATAAACACACTGTCCAGTTAAACAAAATTAAAATATCGATATTTTCCTTTCGGTGCTAGTATTTTTTATTCGATACCTTTTTTTTCCGATACTTTTACTGATATTAGTACTCACACTCCGTTATCGAAATAAAAAACTTTGTTGTTATCTTCGCTTATGTTGGGATTAATTGTTTACTAGGGTGGACTTTGGAGGAAGAACAAATGACACCATTTCTCAATCCTCACTTATTTTCCACACTAGATAGCTGTTGCCCGCGGCTTTGCTCGCGTGGAAGTTGATTATATACAAATACGAAAATATACATATGTATTTACAGATTAATTTAAATATTACGTTACGTTAATGACCATAACTTGACCTCAGATCAAAAATAATGAAAGTCCGATACAAATTTTCACCCCCTTTTTCATCCCTTATTAAATAAAATTTCCAAAATTCCTGAAACACGTATTTATTTGTGTTACGTCAATAACGAAATACAAAATTTTGTTTATGTAACTTTCAAAATGATGGACTTTCATACATATTATCATACATATTATCATCCCCTATTTTGACCCCTTTGGGGTGGAATTTTCTAAAATCCTTTCTTAGTGGGTGCCTACATAACAAAATGAATATACAGTCCGAATTTCATGCTTGTAGCCTTGATAGTTTGCGCTCGGCGATGATGAATCAGTCAGTCAGTCAATCAGGACATGTTATTTTATAAGTATAGATGACGAACAAGGGGAAACTCTAGCATTAATTCTCGTTTAGCTCATCATAATTCATAGCTGTTCTTTCATATTTGTTTATAAATACTGCTGATGCTTGCAGGAGTAACGGGGCGAGTGGCGAGGCAACCAGTCTACTACCCCTTCCTATATAAATGAGCACGGTCATCACAAAATAAACAAAAACTTTTGTAGATCATAATGAACTCGGTCAACTCACGGGTACCCCAAGCAAACGAGGCATAAAAGTTGAAAAGTGTATGTGCGTTTCGATACCGATACTTACTGTTTTCGATACTTTTCTTTGGAAACTAGTAGGGTATTGATAGATATTTATCTTCCGATACTTTTATTGAGTACAGTATCGATACTTTTCTTTCAATACCACAACCCTATACCCCATGCGAATGCTGTCACGTATAGTGTCGTGTGGAGCTCTCCCCCCCCCCCCCCCCCCTTCGGGAGAGCTTACTGGGACTTCTGTGGTAGCAACAACTATGATCGCTCTGGTTCTACGATCCGATTACTTTGCAGGTTGTCCCTAAACTGCATGTTCAATCCTATTGTCAATGATAACATCTTATTTTCCCGATGGCATCGCACTGCTAAAAACAGTTGGCATCCCACTCACTACCCAGCCCTCTACAGGACAAATTCGGAAAATAGATTAAAACGTGAAAGGCCGTTTGGACAGAGTGTTGTGGAGCACGTGTGTTGGAGCAACCAATGCCAATTAAATTGAATCTATTAGGAAGGCCATTTTTTAAATGGGTGAAAATATTATGGCCGTCCTTTCGATTAACTCCCCCAAAGTTTGGGTTCGTATAATCGCCACTGTATACAACAACTTTTATTTAGAAATGTCAAATAATTCTAGAGTATTTAGTAGCTACTGATAAACAGTATCAGAGGTTTCATTAGTCAACTTGTCAAGTTCAATCAGTTTAGTTTGAATAACTAAATCTTTATCAAAATATTGAGTTAAAATTGGACATTTTTTGTGATATTTCTTGTTACTAGCATCAGTACTTATACGGAGAAAATTTACATTATCTAGTACACTTTTCAAAAATTTATAAGGGTCTACGACAGCGCTGAAGGAGTTATTTGTTAACTCCATTTTATACGCCAGGCGAATCTTTTTAGTGCCATTTGAGTCACTTTTATAAAGTGGCTCATCTGGATTTTATCTCATATTGAGACCTTTTTAACATTTTAGTATACTTTAATGTGTTTGTGTTGTCGTTTTATCCATTTTAACAAACTTTAATAAAATAATTATTTTAACATGTTAGTTTTGTCTTTTTAACTAATATATTGTTTTAATATGTTTGTTTTGTTTTTTCTTAGAGTGATACACCTGTGGTTTTTTTTGCAGGTGTTTCACTCAATTGTACTTTGAGGCCATTTGAGCACTCCTATGGAGTGTCTCAGGTGGTGAATGATTATATCTCTCCCCTATGGGGATTTTATTATGTTTTAAATATATTTCAAGGCCCTAATGACCTCGATGTGTCGATGGGCCTCCAAACCACAATAATAATAATAATAATAAGGGTCTAGATATACTATTAACAATTGCTTCCGTTTTAGTTTCGGTACTGAAAAACTTGGACGCGATTTTGAGTCATTCAAAACTTATCCAAGAGGTTTACTGCTGCAACTGGTAGAATTATGACAAGTGATGCTTTACAATATGGAATGCCGCCGATAGAGCTTTAGCTTCATTGTTACCTTTTACAAAATAAGAGTTAACTTTAGAACTGCTTGTAAAAGCTGAGACAGCATTTTTTTATGTTATTGGGCGACACGTGCTTTGAAAGATCGCTCCACCCTCTATGGGGAACAGAAATATAAACACTGGAAACAAGAAGAGGAAAATATAGTCTACCAATTACAGTTTGGTAGCTTGGTTTGATTAAATATAAACCTAAATGAAAAATTCCCTAACAACAAGGTAAAACTGATAGTACTACTTAACTTGCAAAGGTCCACAATACGCTTCTGTATCAGTTCATCCTTTTTTAATTGTCGGTAAATCATTAGCCATTTCTGTACTAAATTTTATCTGTCGTTTTGGTCCAATGATGATGGAGAATTGCGATAACCACTAACAATATATACAAAGTAATCCAATCACTCATCCGCGCATGCGCTTTCGCTTGACTAAAATTAGTTTATCTCGGTACGTAAGTGATGCTGAAGGGCGTTTCATGGCGTTAGTGTATTGTGCGTGTGCCCAGAATAGAAGAGTCCGCAATCTTAGCATAATACGATCTACTTCTGCACTTTTAAACCTAAAATAGGGATTTTACTTGATATATATATTTTTATGTCTGGCGGGACACTTTTCGAATTATGTAACATCAGGTCATATGGCAACCCCTACAATCTATAAATGTCTTATATTAAATATCCTCTAGAGACAAAAAAAACCCCAACAAATTACAAAGATTAACAATAAAGGGAAATAATCATATGGGCTTACAATTTAATGATCCTTAAACATTACTGGTTAGTTCTGGCTCTATTGTAATATTGTTAAGCTATTGCTTCAGCTCATAACGTATCACGCTACGTGTTATGTTTTCCTTAAACCTTGAAAAAAACATGGTTGATGGTGCAGTTACTCTCCAGTTGTGAATTTACAGTGGCTGTGAACAGAACATAGTTTGAATTGAGTATCAAAAAGGGTAAAAAAGTGTGCTTTATTGCTGCTCAATGACTTTGAGGATGTTGAAAAAGAAATCTATTACCTTATTGATCGTTATTGCACTCTTAAAAAGTCTGCAAGTAAATTATTTTCTTGCAAAGAAAATGAGGGAGTTTTCAAAACATCACTTAAGAAACATCTACTAGATGACGAGGTTAAATTCAAAGTTTATTTCAGATTCACGCGAGAACAATTCTTTTTCCTTTTGAATCTCATCCAAGATTATTTGAGAACAAAGTTATGCAACAGAGTGAAAAGGCCGATTATACAAGCTTAAAAACTTGTTCTTAATTTGATGTACCCAGGGTATCAACTTATTAAGCTTATGACAATATATTTAAGTAATAAATACATTTTTTGCATTAATTGTTTGTTAGTTTTCAAGGACCCTAAATGAGAGTTTGTGACGTCAGTATTGTTCTCATTAGTAGATAAGTAGAGTTGTGCCCGTGGAGTGTACTTCATACGTCAAATCAGTGCTGCAGTATGACCTGTATGATGCTGTGGAGTTCGACCTGCTGCTCTCGTTATTAAATGTAGAAAAAAAAACCACACATCCTCTGGAACTTTGATGTTGGATTTACATTTCCGTCACAAGATTGAAACAATTTATTTGAGCCTCATTTAACTTCCGGATGAATTTTTTTAACAGTTGCTGGCATAGTTTTGAAGAAGAAATCAATTTGGTCTTCTGCCTCGGGCTCTGCAATTTTGTCAAGATATCTTCTATATTGTAGTAGCTCTTCTCTTCTTTATTATAGAAAGCTTACCACAACGTGGTCTTTTCTGATTTTTTTTTTTTTGACCAGACGTCTGGGAAGTAGAAGCTCCAAGTAAATGCTCGTGTTTTATTTGATTTTCAATTGAATCTCCTGTGTTCGTAGAACAAGAATCGGAAGCTACCGGATTATCCTCCACATCGCTATCAGGACCATCTGTGGTTCCTTCTTGCGTTTCTTCATTGTTTCCGCTCTCATTCTGGGTCTTTTAAAAGCGTTCTCGCTCATCCTCCATAAAATCAAAAAATATTAGCCTCTCCAAATAAGCTGCCAACCCGGTTCCTGCAGTCTTTTCTTATTTTATCTGCCTCTTGTAATGATCTCTAATACTTTTCCATCGCATGTTACATTGTCCGTCTAGAAAAAAAAATATTGCTAACAAAAATTAGGGCTGTCACTGTAAATTATACAATATTTGAATTAGAAGCGTTTAATTAAGGTAGGTTTTACTGTTTGTACTTTTTCCTTATGTCTTTTTTCAGATTTATTGCAACTGTGGGGGGGGGGGGGGAGGCTCCTTTCATTCATTAACATTTTCATACCTCATATCTCCTTCTATAATTTGTACGTTCATCCCACAAGTTCTAAGGTGCTCAAAGAAAAACTACTAAGAATATTTTTACCTCTCCTGACCAAATTGATTGGGGAAAAAAGACAAGAATTCTGGATTCGCTGGAATATCCCAAATGTTGTCGTAGAATTGGATGGGAAGCATGTGAGAATTGTAGCGCCTGACCAAAGAGGGGCTTTAGTCTAAAACTACAAAGGCTACTTTTCAATAGTCCTTCTTGCCATGTTAGATGCTATCTATAAATCTATTCTGAAAATTGAAAAATGATACCAGGACACGGGAATCGAACCCAGGACCTTTTGGATATGTACGCGATTGCTCTAACCACTTAGCTCTCCAGGAATCGTCCTCTGCTCAAGGTCATTTTCCACTCATATTTTATGGCAGTCTATGATGTACGTGCGGAAATCGTCGGCAACAAATGCGTGATTTTATTAAGATCATGAGCTATCAGATAAATCAACCCCCTTCGACTCGGTAGTTGGCTTAATGCTGCCACTTGTACAATTATTATAATTGTAAGGTATCGCATATTTAAGAATCAAATAGCCAAAGCTATTTTTTATGCTTTTTATTGAGGAATTCTCCATCAAGATATATTCTGAAAATTGAAAAATTTCTTCCTTCGTGACTTGCATGTGAATTTCTTGCTCTTTGTGGTAGGCAAGTTTTCAAAACATGCTTTTATTACCTTCTGCGCCCGAATATTCAGACTCTTCCTTCTATTAAAAACACTAGATGACTTTGCTTCTGGAGGAGGCTCGAAAAGGAAACATCTCTGACAATAGTATCAAGAGTACTATCCCCATTAACCATTTCACTTTCTTTTTGTCTTATTTCCTCACTTGAAGACAAATCAGGCTGCGTGAGAGATGAATCAGGCTCTGCAGTAACAGAGCTTGGAGCAGAGGCTTCTTCGGGTATGGCAGAATGGTTAAATGAGTATATTCCTGTTGAAGCAAATCCTGATTTAATGTTTGAAGGTGTCATTGCCTTGTCCCAAAAAGCAGACAAAATTTTCCCAAATCGTTGCTTTGAGATTTATCGCTTTTCACAGAATTTAGATGAAGTCTGTTTGCTTCTTTTTGCATTTCCAAAATTTAAGAACTCTGCTGTCCCAATGTTGTTAAAATGATTTAAAACTAGACTGGTCCATGGACTGTAACTCACGAATAGTGCTGCTGGGTAAGCAAAAGAGAGTAATTCCCCTTTGCTCTGCTGTTTCAACAATAGAGTAATCAAGGTGAGAAGCAGCACCATCAAAAATTAACAAGCATGGTCCATGGACTCTATAGGAGTTGAAATTATGAAGCCATTACTTGACTACTTCTATAGTTGTGCTGCCTTTCAATGTAATTTCTACAACAGCTACAGAGGGAAGGTCATCTCGCCATTCTTCTTTCATTCGGATGCCTTTGGACAGAACCATTGGTGGTATCGCTGCACCTATTGCACTTCCAGCAGAGACAACTGTGACATTTTGTCCGTGTTCGGGAGCAACAAGGTGAACACGGTTTGCTCCTTTCTGTGCTGACACAGTCGGCTGACCATGTAAAGTAAGCCTACAACCCTTCTCGTCAACATTATAAATACATTCAGGCCTATTGATTACTCAGATCCCACTCATTAATTTTTTAAATTAACAATAAATCTGTTTATTTTCTGTGCCCTATATTGATTCATTCTCTGTGGTTTTCTGGCACTTACTTCGGGATTACGGCCATGGAAATGCTTAAGCCAGTAACGTCCTGCTAACTTTTCACTTGTGGAAAAATTAGTTTTTATTCAATTTGCTTCACAGAATGTGTAAACACAGCGACGGACACATTTCGGTGTTAAAGGGTATCCAACTTGAGCTAGGCGTCTTATTCTTCTGCTCAGCTCCACTTCTTGTTCTGTTGAGAGAAGTTGTTGTCCCCCCAATATTGATTTGTTTTCCCCCCCTTCTTTCAGATGTCGCTTTAATGTTCTTCTGGGCACCCTGAATTCTATGGAAGCTTTATTCATAGATAAACCTTCATCAATAGCCTTAATTGCTTGTTGCAGACTATCTTGACTCCACACTCCTTTTCACCCTCTCTACTCATATCGTTTAGACATGGTCTGAAGAAATAACCATCCTAATCGAAATTGTGACATCCTAATATGGAGTCATGGGATAAGAATAGACGGGTTCGGGGGGGGGGGGGGGGGGGGAATAGGAATTGATTCATATTTACTTCAGAAGATAGTATGCAGTGTCAATGATAAGATTTTTATCCTAATAAGCATGGTGGTAGGTAGGAAGGGTAGTGATGAAACACATAATTAACTCTCAGTTGAGGGAGAAAGGTTAACGATTCACAATAACGTACCAATAAAACATGTACGGGAAGTTATTTGGAAAAATATGAGATTTCTATACTAAAAATAATTGCTTTTTAAGGGGGAATAATTTTGGGGATGCCGATTGAGTTGTGGGAAGGAGGGGGATTGTAAAGGTGAAATTTAAACTCTAGTAAGAAAGTGCAATATTTCGATTGTATTAAGGAAAACATATAAACAAAAATCATTCTTTCGGACCTAATTCTGGCTAATTGAAATAAATTTGCTGGACACTTTTTTTTTAAAATTAGCTCTTTGTAATGTTTGTGTTTTAAATTTGTATCATTTCTTTTTTCCTGAAAACCCTTGGAGATGCCGGGCCCCCAGTAAATCTGCTTATGAATGACAACAATTTTATCACGCAGAACATCGTAAAAAAATACATGTGCATAGGCCTATTTTAATTAATTTCTAAGCTTATCATTTGTCACGAGAATTTATTGGAGAGTAAATTTTACATAGCAGTAGAATTTTAGAGAACAATATTGTGCAGGGTGCTATTATATATATATATTTTTTTAGAATTTAATTTAAAATATAATCGTAATAAAACTTTAAAAAAGTAACATGGAATCGTACCGTCTGCTTAAAGTATATTTTAAGATTTATTTTTATTCAGTAGTGTAATGAAACTTTTAATATTAGAACTAATTTTGCCTGATAAAGAAATATAAACTCATATAAATGGATTATTCATTTTAAAAATAATTATAATTAAAAAAACAATCCCAAAATTCAATTCAATATACGGCAGTGTTAAGAGTTATATGGCCACTCTTGGGAGTAATGTGGCCATGGCCGTATTGACACTAAGTATGCTAGGCCATATTACTCTTCAGTGCAATCTAAACATAAATTGCATAATTTGGTCGGGAAATAACTTCAGAGATACAGTAACAATAACATGTTTTAAACCAAAAAATACGCTTTTAAAACATATACATAATTACAATGTTCAGTAACCATGGGAAATAAAGGATTCAACTTGCATTACAAAATTTAAAACGACACTAGGATTAGAAAACTAAACGAGCTTCATTACCTCCATGTTGGACATTGGCGGCTCTACTGGCGGAATACTGAATACATTGCATTTGGTACACAGAAAACTCCACAGACAGCTCACGATATAAAAACCGTGAAACCCAGTGACATGGCCATATTCACAACTTGGCCATAATAGCTACAACCACCTAATATATATCAAGGAGCGCTATTTTAGTACATGTTTGTATGGCGTGCTTGATTCTGAAAAAAGAACTTCAGAACTAGTTAATATCATCGTTGCCATTACAATTGTTTAATTTTTTTCCCTTTCGAATGCTGATGCAGTTCACCTATATCATCCTCTTATCATTATTCATTAAATTAGGTTAGGTAATATTAAGTGTATCAACACGAATAAAGTTCCTTAAATTATTATTATTATCACCACGTCTTACTACCGTTCGGGTTATACGCACTTACGCTAATGTGCAATGGTAGGCGAATGTGAGATGAAATGGAGGACCTACAGTTTAACGTGGAATCCGAACCACGGTGGAGACCTGACATTCCTCACATTCAATATTTGTGATTAATACACGTCTTGTCAGAGGAAAAGGAAGGGTTTGGTAATCAGATAAATCTGTGCCGGGACCGAGGATTGAACCCCGGACGCCAGCATAGAAGTCTGACACCTTACCCTAGACCACCAGGTCACCTATAGTTCCTTAAAGTCAAGGTAAATTAAAATATGTTACATTTTTCAGGTTTGTATTTTATTCTAAATGTTTCCCCCTGTTATAGGCTGCTTTAGGTTATCTGTCGGAAGGAAGTTCATCACTTTCATGGGACTGTGCTGGAACCCTCATCAGTGACAGATATATCCTCACAGCTGCTCACTGTATTACTATCAAGGGCAGGTAAGCAGAAGTGCACGATATAACCTTCATGTTGAGCCAAATCATTGCTTTCAAGGTCAAATAGGTCTTATATTTTCACATCAACCCACCCTCTTATAGTAAGTTTAATGTTCTACTATTATCTTCTTTGAGCCCGCCTCCTAGTATGGCACATACACCCCACTTGGTTCTTAAACATGCTGACAGGGTTAAATTCGTATGCGCGTCATCATTAAGAGACAAGTTTCTCGTGGTGTCCAAATTATAAGTAACTCCTTACCGAATACGGCGCGAATTCTTTAAACCTAATTTGAAACCCACTCTTAGAGAGGTCATCCTTTTCTCATTTTGAAATTTAATTTTTGGCATATTTACCTAAACTTTTAAACCTTTTATTAACTATATTATCCAACTAATTCAGTTACATTATTGATGGTGTGCGATCTTATTAACAAACGAGAAATTTAATTAGTATTAAGCTACCATAGGACCAGTTTTAGTTACACTAAAACAAAGGCTGAATTTGGATGTGTGCAATAAAATATTCTGTTCATTTTACCTTTCTACGTTGTTGAGCGACAGAAGAAGCAGGTCTGGTGGAGTAATAATGATGTGCACGTTACTAACTACAGGATAGTTGGAAATCCAATATCTATTTTTAATATAAAATATCTCATAAAGGGAAAAACCTTTGTTTTCTTTTATTGAAATACAAATTCTTTTAAACGTTAATTTTGTGATGTGTGGAATGCCAGGTCGCCACCGTGGTTCGGATTCCACGTAAACTGTAGGTCCTTCATTTCATCTCACAATCACCCTACCATTACACATTAGCGTAAGTGCGTATAACCCGAACGAGTAGTAAGACGCGGTGCTAATAATAATAATTTTGTGATGTTTTGCTTTTTTACGCGGTTCATTGCAACTGCGGTCACCTTTCAGTCTCCTTGTGTGAGATAGCAATTTATACAATAATTCATTATTTATTTGGTGTCGTTAACTTATAGCATTGTTTGTGGGATTATTTTAATTAAATTTACTAATGTTGAGCTCAGGGTGCTTGTATCTAAGTCTTCGGACTTGGTCCCAAGATAGGTCAATTGTTGCTGGTCAACACAATATTTATTGCGTTTCACTTAAAGGCGCATGTATATTTAATTTATTATTAATTATTAATTAATAATATTTAATATATATATATATATATTTTTTTAATTATAATAATGGTGAGTTTATATATTTGCATCTCACACTAGATGCGCGAGTTATACGGACTTTAAACTTTAGGCTTCTATGCAAAGGTTATATATTAATTTATCAAGATTTATAATTATGTTTATTGCATTTCACTTGAAGGCGCATGTTACACTAACTCCTGGTTGTTTATTCTAATGTTAGGGATATATATTTTTTTAAAAATACGAATCTTCAACACACAAATCCGATATAACAAACTTTGAACCTTAGACTTCCATGCTGACGCTATATATCTATACGTTGGGATTTATAATTGTGTTCATCGCATTCCTATGTTGAATGCGCTAGTTGTACTGACGGCTAGCTTAATTACAAAATATATTTATTTATTTTTATATGTATTGTAAAGTCGATAAAATCCATTTTCTAATGGAATAATTTCAATATCTTGGAGGAGGAGGATGATAGCGCTTCTCGCGATTCCATTATATTTATGTTTCTTTTATTTTTGGTTGTTCTTAATAAAAAAAAAACATTGTTATTCTCAGGTAAACTTCTTGACTGATTTTCCCGCCTCGCTTTACTTATATTTAGATGAGAGGTTTACATTCTTTGCTAAATTTTTTCCGCTTTGATGTTTGGGTCCACGTCTGCCCAATAATGGCAGTTATGGCGGTGACATCCCCGCCCCCCACCCTCACGAACGTAAACCACAGCTTCATCTGACCACAAAACATTGCTACACAAATCGTGATAATCATCTTTCCATTCAAGCATAATTTCGAAAAATTCCATCCTCCTGTCTCAGTCCTCATCAAACAATTGTTGACCATAACGGGGCTTCCAAGGTCGAAAATGTAGCTCGCTTCTTAAAACAATCATAATGGTTGTATTTATATTCATATTATCCTAGTAAGGAGAAATAATGATAATTTATAATTTTATTTCTTATTCAATTTAATTACTTTATTTCTTAAATTTACTGTTTACATTGGTTTGTCTCAGACCTGATGATGGCTGAATAGCCGAAACATGTCGTCGTTTTAACCTGTATCCGGCTTCGGATGATTGGACATTAAGGAGAGGAACTAACAAATTCCAGCTAAGGAACAGCCATGAGAATTAATTAACATAGTTAAACTTTATTAACATCTTACACCTTAATCAAATATCCTAATCTTAGTACAAAATCGGTTCAATCACCTTTTATTTAAATTGGCAGTATTATCTTTCAATGTGGCTACCACACATCATCCTTGACAAAAACATTTTATAGCAATTTAATTTTATCTAAATTTATTTATATTGTAACTGTCTTGTTTAATCTCTTTTAACTATATTTAATGAAAATTCAATTTCCATAAGGTCTACCAATTGTATATTCTCTGTTTATGTCATATGTCTTAGTTTTAAGTTTATCTTTTATACATTATTTAGATGTATTAATTTTATTTTAAGATGACTGTTTCTTAATTTCAATTTGACGGATCCTAAATAGGCTTACTTCTTATCAGTATCTAATATTCTTTTTTCAATATAACTTTCTCATAAATGTAATTTTTCACTAAGCCAATATACAATATTTAACATATTACATTAATACATATTTCATCTTTTTATGATATTTAATTTCATATCCAACATTTTTACTAAAGCCTATATTATTATATAATAGGATTACTGTATTTATCCTTCTCCGTTTATATGTGGTATCCATTATACTTTACTAATATATAACTCAATTTCTATTCTAAGTGGGTCTTAAAATTTTTTTTCCACTTCACCTTTTCTTTTTTAATACTCTCATTAAGCTTGTTCCTTACATAAAATAATCATAATGGTGTATGTAACGTGACACTACACTTTCTCTAACAGTCTGTCTTGTGACTTTGAAGGGATTTTGTTAATACATGGCTTGAACAACATACACATTGCATTCCGATGCGGATGTCGAAGTTCTTCCAGCTCGCCTTTCATCATTCACACTACCCGTTGTATTAATTTAAATGATAGTTTTTTTTATTGTCTTTGGGTTAAGCACTGTATTCTTACCTCAGTTTCCTCCACCGCCTCTGAACCACCACTACTGACTTTCAAACTCCGTACGGTACCTAGCGGCAATCATACTAAACAGTACCAACACGTCTGCGAGAACTAATGTAGTTTCAAACAGCCTGTATATTAATTATGCGAAATAGGAGCTCCCATATAAAACTGTGTTTGAATGACATCATGAATACACAATATATAAAAATGTATAAGTTTGAATTAATTAACATATTTATATAATTGCACTATTACTTCACACGGTTTATCAACGGTATATTAATAGCTTGATTTGTCCTTTTACACACGAGAGAAAAACGGATATAAACGAGAAGAGAAATGATTACGGAGATGTGACCCTTGGAGAATATATTTCAACACTATTAGCAGAGAATAATACGCATGGTGCAGTGGGGATGGGCTGGAGGAAGTGGCGGGTATGTGGACGAGGGTATGTTGTAGTGGATTCTAAGAAAACTACAGTCAATTGAGGGGCAAAATAGGGAGGGAAATAACCAGTTAGCGGTTCCTACAACAATGAGGGTTTTGTGTATATCTAGCATATAAGAAGATATTCATCAGATGAATTATTGTGTATATTTGTTACTTATGATTATTTTAATATGTTAATTTAATTTAATTAAGGGGCTAATGAGCTCAACGTGTCAACCCACCGATGAACCTCAATAATAGTTACACAAATTACTGTAAAATAGAATACAATTTTAACCTAATATTTTATTTGGTATCGTTATATCTAGACATGTCTCACGCTGAATTTATTTGAAAGCATACCTTGCGATTTCGTATTTAACACCTATTCCTCTTGTTTACTTTTTAAGGAAGCTGACACGTGCGCGTCTTGGCGGAGTGGACCTGACAGCAAGAGGTGATGTCTCAGAGACTCACGCCATAGATAATGTAATCATACATCCCAACTACAATAAGAACTATAATGACATCGCGCTTGTGAGACTGTCCCGTCCCATCAGGCTCACCAACAACATCCTGCCCGCCTGCCTCTACACGAAGGACGACGTGCCCCAGACAAGTCTCATCATAACAGGATGGGGGGCTACCGATAAGTTGGGTGAGTCTTAAAACAACTTATTCAACAAGAGAAATAAATTTTAAATGATTCTGATCCCAAAGTTATTTAAAAATAGACTGATCCCTTAAGTCTACTCATCTTACGTGGTTTACGAATAGCAAGCATCTATAATAGGCCTACTCATGCTATAAAATAAATCATTCCTCTCAAGTTAACCTGCACTCATTTTCCTTGCGGGTGAAAGTTTAGAATGTCTCATAATAATTAATACTGGCTGTGACTAAGCCATGCCTGTGTACGGCTCTCGTAGATCCTCCAAGAGTTCCTTATTCGATTAGATTCTTCTTTCCTGGTCTCACTTGCGTGTCTAGGTAATCCACCGTGCGGAAACTTGATCGTGCGTGGTTGGTTGCACACGAGATTTCTGTCGTGGCCAAGGGTTCGATGCTGACTTGTAGGAGAATTGACTAGTTACTGGGTTCTCAAGAAGGTCGTGTTTCCTCTCGTCGGAGCATGGGTGGGTCAATGAGTGACCTAGACCAAGAGAGTGGCGTGTTTTACGCTGAACTTGTGATCTTATATAACCTGTCCCTTTTCATTTCGATGCAATTTAAGTCTTTCTTTGATAACATATTCGTCTATCTTTCGTACCGTCAAATGTTTTGGCAATATTTGGCTTTTATTATGCGTTGATGGGCACGCTTGGTGGTAACGATTAGGCTTTCGTATTATTTAATGGATTAATTGATGGCTGAAACCATGAAGTTTTTATTATATGTCTTATTATTCCTAGGTTGATGAAATTAAACAACCGGTCTTCTTACACATAACCCTGTTGCTCATCGTTTCCAAAACAAAGATTTCCGTTTCACTTAAAATTCTTGGTTTTATCGAACAGTGTTTACCGTCTTGTTAGTGTTAGTGCAATCCAGTTTATATTTTAACTTATAATAATATAATGATTTTGTTCTTCATTATGTATAGTAGAAGTTAACATATTGAGTAAACTTTGATATGGTTTCTCCTTTATTGAGTTGAATATCCTACCCTACTGAATGCTGTAATTTGAATAAGCCGTCTAGATTGAGTTGGATTTAAGAATAAATACGCCTTTGTAAGCTCTCTTCTCAATATGCCTCTCTTCTTCACCTGTCAGGATGGTTCGAAATGAGAGAATTTGAGGAAGACCACGATAAATTGACATAGAAAACTGGTTGACTAATTTACGCCATATTGGAACTTCCTCTTATTTCCACCGTGTAGCACCACCGAAGCTAAATAAAGCCTATACTGCTGTTTTTACAGATGCTCATCTGTCTTCAGGTAGCTTAACTTGTTATGTGACTTCGTGCCTGTTAATCCGTAAATTGCTTGTAATACTGTCAATGACACCGGTCCCAGACATCCGTTTACAAAGACCTATACATTAGAAACTAACTAAATTGAAAAAAAAATATATTAGGCTGCCTACTAAGTTGAGAGCACTACACCTTCTAGATTGTGTTGGTTGTATAACTGGGAACTTCCTGGAGGATTAAGGTTGAAATCGAATTAAAGTTGATGGTGAAAAAATCTACAATGGCTGAATGAGTCCATTTATGCAAAAGGAGTGTGTCAATAATTATTGCTTGAATGGATGGAAAGATTTTCTCGTTATTAGTTTGCGTGTGGGGGAGAGAGTTGTTTCGCTTATTTTTTATGTCAAAAGATGCCTTTTTATCCCGGCCTTCCTTCCCTATTAGTTTAGCTTTCATGGAAGATAAAGATTTAATCTGGTGTTGCCGACGTTGCTAAAAAACTCTTTGGGTACTATTGAAAGGAGTTTATTATCTGCTGATGAGCCGCTGATTAATATCTTACATTGATAATTTTTGTTCAGTATGTTTGTTTTTCTCTCGATAATAATACACTTTTTTTTTATTTAAACCCCATTTAATAATAATATCCTACCTTAAGTCAAATAATCTATATAGAAATAACTCTTGAACAACGCAAGTTTTATTTGTTAGGAATTTGATATTAACTTGTTTTTATAAATTCAAAGAATATTATAGTTGAATGTGATTTAATCCTATTTAACAAGATTAATAGTGTGAATATTTAATCAGTTTTGCTGCTTTTCAGGTCTGAAGAAAAGTAACTTGCTGATGAAAGCCCAAGTTAAGTTCATGCCTTTGAATCGATGCAACCAGACATATGCTAGATCAGGTCGCACTCTAAGGAATGGTGTCAACACGGATATGTTGTGTGCCTATGATCCCAAGGGAATTAAGGATACTTGCAGGGTAAGAAGTTATATTGAACAACTATGTACAGAGTTATCCCCAAATAACACTCAAAGGTTGAACGCTATTCAAAATATTAATCCTATTTCAAATAACTCAATCTTAAAATTCAGTAACACAGCGTTATTAGTGCTACATCAAACAAAAGACAAACTGTCCAAGTTCTGTCTCTTAGTATATAAATACTCTATGTGACTTTCCTGAGTTTCACAAACAATGTTGAGACGATAGTCAAATTCTTCCCATACCCGCTCCCGAATGTCCATTGTCACCAACTCCACAGCATTAACAACGCTATTATTGAGCTCATCCTGGGCTGTGGGCAACCCTGGCACGTACACAGCTTCCTTAACATACTCCCAAAAGAAGAGGTCCCACGGCGTAAAATCTGGTGACCTAAGGGCCATATGTAGAACACAAGAGTCATAGAGTCATTGTGACCAATCCATCAGGGAGGTAGTAAAACTTCGTTTAGATATAGTCTAACTTAAAAATACCAAAGAGGTGGCTTCCTAGATTGCTTGAAAATGAAGTTGCTGGAATCATTGTTCATTTGGGAGAATATCCAGGTTACAGTGACCACTCACTGTGTTTTACTATTAAAATAAACAATGGACGAGGTTAACTTTAGGTGAATCTCACTTCTGCTCGATTGTTGCATGGGGTTTTTCTATTACCCATATGCGAATAGTGTGACGGCTTAATTTGCCAATTGGCTTAAAAATTTGTTCGTCATCAAACACCAGCTGGGGAATTTTCTTATTGTCTGTTGCATAGTGGAACAGTGAGTACAGTGAAAGGATCTCGCGTTGACATTTTAAAACTCCCTCTTTCATTTGGTATGTTTCTAGTTAATACTTGAATGATAGCTACGGAATTATGATTATTTTAAATTGGATTCATTTTTTTGAACAATCCTGTATTATTGATTATTTTAAAAACTGCTTAAATCATCATGTATTTTTCATCGTAGAAAGGGCCTGCCATTGTTTAAAATGTGTTACTTTATTAATTATTATTATTGTTTACTTTAGTAATCCCTTGCAGGATGGGGGTTAAAAGAGTCCCACAGTATCCCCTGCTTGTCGTAAGAGGTGACTTAAAGAGGAAGCTTCTGCACAGGGCGTACGTACTTCGTGCAGGACAAAGCTTTACTATATCTTCGCTTTTACCTCCTTTCTAGTTCCTACCCTTTTAATTCTCATTTTTAATTCTTCCTTCACACCCTTTTAATTCTCTTTCCATAATTCTTCTTTCCCTTTCTTTGCCGTTAAGTCATGCGCAGAAGCTTTTAGGCTCCTCCTTTGACGACTTTGTCAACTCACACGGTTCCCTCAATGTTTGCAAGGAATGGGTCACACTCTATGACCTCGACAGCGTGAGCATTAAGGGGGGCACTGACGCCTATCTCCCTCCATGCTAACGTTTGCCAACTTAAAAAAAAACTAGACAAAATATTTTGTTTTTTGTTTTTTCCCCAATAACTTTGGTCTTTGATACATTCACACTTTAACATTTCAAAAAGTCCATGTTAAAGTTGGAGTATGTGAGATTTTTTTTTAATATTCCAAAAAGGTATGTAAAAAACAAATTCAAAAAATCATATTTAAAGTTATAACAAATATTTTTTAATATTGCTCTGTTATATTGTTTTGGTTACACATGGAGAACATACTATAACATTTTTACTGAGATAATGGGTTATAAATTTAGTGACATTTTAATTTTGAGAAATAGATAATAGACGTAAGAGAAGCACATTATACAAAAGTACTATACTATAGCTAAAGAACATCTACATTTTACATTTATTTACAAAGTCCTGGACCATATGATGGTTCTTCACCCACAGCATCTATACATTTTTCTTCTAGCTTCCTCTTGGCCTGAATTGTATATTGACGAATCTTTTTTCCAGTTAAGACCATGATTTCCCCCCCCCCCCCCCTGATGCAGTCGCCAATCATCCAGTATTTTCATCATTTTATCATCCGATTTCGAGGACTCAAAATTTGATATTTGTTCAAATGTCATATTTTGAATTGACAGACAGCTTCATAAATCCCAAACATAACTGTATTTAGGGCAACGAAAATTTTCTTTGGTATCTAGGTCCACACAACGTTACTGAACGATTCATTTGGGTTTTGTGTTTTCCCCAAATTACATTTCTTAAGTTCTAGATTGAAAAGCTCATGAAACACTGGGTAATAGCTGATATTATTTTTTTGGAAGATGAAAATGTTTCTTATGGTCGTACATTTCTCCTTTCTTCACAGCTTTACGGCACTTACATCAAGTGTTTTCATCTTCCGGACATAACTGCTGGCGCAGTTCCTAATTGGTTAAGCCAAC
Source organism: Timema cristinae (assembly GCA_039000515.1). Taxonomy (NCBI): domain Eukaryota; kingdom Metazoa; phylum Arthropoda; class Insecta; order Phasmatodea; family Timematidae; genus Timema; species Timema cristinae. The sequence continues at coordinate 29,116,960 of JBCFYV010002255.1, forward strand.
ATGGTAAAACTCCGCTCAAATTGCCGTTTTCATTCCTTCCACATCATTTGTGTTTTTCCTTATTGATATTCCATAGTAGGATTGAAGGTTTAGAACATATTTTTCAGTCAACAGATTTGTTCGTGACAGCCTCTTTCCATCAGATGCCAATTTCTTATTACTTTTCATGTTCCTAAGTCTTGACCATAGTCTTTTCTGAATATGACCAACACATTACATATTTTTAATAAGTATATCAATTCATTTTCGCTTAGTCTCTCTCTACAACTGAATTGTAGGCTCTTGAGTCACCATCTCCAAGATACTGAGCATACCTCACATTGTAGTTGCCTCAGACTTCTAAAAAATGTATAGCCCCTGCAACATCTATTCCCCCGCTGGAGCCCTGGTAGTTAAAAACACATTTGTCCAAGTGCTTGTTTTAGAGTTTTCCAGGGTAATGACAGAATGTAGACACTTTTATATCCACAACTTTCCCTTTAGACAATGACGTTGCAAACAACAAGCCATTGAGTGAGGAACGGTCCCTTTTTAGCCAAGAGAATATTAAATTATTATTATTACTATAGTTTATAGGACCATCGACACAATGTCATTAGGGTGTTGAACAATATAATACACAATATAAATGAACAATATGTGATATATTATTATTAGCATCGCGTCTTACTACCCGTTCGGGCTATACGCACTTACGCTAATGTGTAATGGTAGGATGATTGCGAGATGAAATGGAGGACCTATAGCTTAACGTGGAATCCGAACCACGGTGGAGGCCTGGAATTCCCCACAGTCACAAGTTGTGATTAATACACGTCTTGTCAGAGGTAAAGGAAGGGTTTGGTAATCAGATAAATCTGTGCCGGGATCGAGGATTGAACCCCGGTACCCCAGCACAGAATATGTTATTTATATATATATATATATATAATATATATATATATAATATATATATATATATATATTAATATGATATATATTTACTTGAGACACTCCATAAGAGTGCTCAAATGAGCTATTAGTACAAATTGATTGATATACCTGTTTAAAAAAACACCGTTGTATAAACTACATTAAAAGTACAGAACAAACATATTAAAATATAATACGTTAAAATAAAAATACATAAAGACAAACAAACATATTAAAATACAATACGTTAAAAAGACAAAACAAACATATTAGAATATACTAAAAATGTTAAAAAATAATCTTAATATGAGATAAAATCCAAATGAGCCACTTTATAAAAGTGACTCAAATGGCATTTAAAGGATTCGCCTGCCGTATAAAACGGAGTAAACATAATATGTCTCCATTCGCACTGTCGTGTAGTAAAAAACGAAGGTCACCATTAAAATTAACAGCCAGGCGGATAGGGGCATACTGGTGACACTCTACTAAAATGTGGTACACACAAAGAGGAGAATCGCAAAGATCACACACTGGAGGTGGATCCCTCTTAATAAAAACCGATGGGCCAGAAATGTATGACCAACGCGGAGTCTCGTCACGATGACCTCCTTTCTTCCAGACCTTCGTATAGAAGAGGGCCATCGCGACACACCATCCTTGATGGACCGCAGCTTGTTCTGAGCAGGGTTCGAGACCCACTGCTCGTGCCAGATGCGTGGGTCCCTACGCTGAACATAAACGTTCAGGTCTAAAACATAACACTCAAATACACCTTAGGAAGGAGATGGACCGCCTCCTCCTCCTCCTCCTCCTCCTCCTTGGCTGTCTGGTCTGCCATTTCATTTCCTTAAAGAGCAGCGTGACCAGGAATCCAGCATAAGGCGAGCTGGGTGATTAATAATTTTTTTTTTAAATGTGCTCGTGTATCATCTGCACGATTGGATTCCAGGAGTAGAGAGTGGATAATGCCAACAGAGCACTCATGGAATCCGTGCAGATGAGAACAGAACGGTGATAATTTCGATATACAAAACACGATTTAAAAATGGCATATAGTTCTGCCGTAAAAACACTGGATTCACCAGGTAAGCCTAATTTAAAATTATTTTCCTCCGCAACAAAAGCGCATCCCACGGAGGGCTCCACACTTTGAACCATCCGTGTAGATGCGCTGAAAGCCCTGAAAACAAGTATATAGGAGTTCGTTAAAGGTTTTATCATATATACAATGTGGGGTGATCGCTTTAGGGGACTTGGTAAGATAAAATGGCATTGAGGTAGACGTATCTTCCAGGGAGAAACTCGACCTGGTGATGTGGGGATAGCCTTTGGCAGGACTATCCCACACGTGACTAAAACCGATAGCCTCCG